>OZ012736.1:267990729-268590729 GCA_963859935.3 Lathyrus sativus
ACTCTCGACAAGTCACACTAGCACATACAACTGCTGCTTTCTCCATCTGTGGCTACCAAAATAATTCTTTCAAAATACTCTCATCCAATCCCCTTTATTCGGACTCTTAGACTCTATCACAACATCTCATGTCACCATCTCCACCAATCCAAACATCACTCATGTGATTTTTAATTCTTCAAACTCAATCACCCTATTAACTCCAATTAGAATTCCAACCTTCTCGAATCTCGTCGAGAATACCAATAATCAGTCTCATCACCTAAGGTTCCGCAATTCGTTGCCATAGCATACACACCAGACACAAGTTTCCAAAACAACTCAATCAATTTTAATCCTTTTACCATCTAAGCAGACATACCATACGGAGCTCTCAATATCTGACTAGTTTCCGCAACTAAGTCGATTACAACTCCACTTCACGTCCTGGTTGTACAACACTTATCTTGTCAGGATAACTCTCGGGCAACAGCAATCAACCGGTAAACCGCCAACTTCCCACTTTCATTAATACTCAAAATTTCCCTCAAAGTTAAACATCTTAAGCTCTCAAGGCCATTACTCGCCTCAAATCTCAACTAAACAATTGAAGCTCTCAAACTCTGGCACAAACACACAACAAATGGTCCGATCGGGTTCGACATAACCGACACACAAGTTGTTGACGGTTCTTCCAAAACTCCTTGAACTTCTTCATAGTGACATAACACTGCTTTCTCCTCCAACACGGATAACACCAGCTCTTGATGTTCAACAATACACCTAGATACAGATCCACACTTGTAGCATCTTGGAGAACCACAAGTTCTCCCCCACTTGGATCATTCCTACCTCTGCAGAGAATGGCTAAACAACAAACACGTACCGACAGTGTCTTCACACACATGTCGTGTATAAGGGAACAACCAACATTAGACAACTTGGCCGGATGGACCGACCTGCTCTGATACCACTTTGTAACGCCCCTTTCTATACCCCAAAATAATCACATATCAAATCATATAGTCACGAATACAAGTGTTTTTATTTTCATCAGAGTGTATTTACATTAAGGTATAAAAGAAGTGCGTCACAATACTCACGAAACGACCACATGAATATTAATGTTTAAAAAGAATTAACTCAAAAGGGGTAAATCTCACCTAAAAATAAACGCATGATTCTTCGAAATTACATATTCATGTTTTCTCTTAAAGCGGAAGACTAAAACATATATATATTTACTTAAGACATGACAAAACGTAATTACATGTCATCTGGTTGTTCACAACTTCATTCACATACAAACAAAACATCATTAAGACATTCTACAAGCCTATCTACCCAAAGTTACATATCAGAGCGACCGACACGAGGGAAAGGAACTATACTCCAAAGGAAACCTCCAGCGAATCCTAATCTGCAATGCCTCGTAGGGCATTATAAAACAACAGAAGGGTGAGAAACATTATCATAATAATCAAGGCATAAGATATATATATATATATATATATATATATATATATATATATATATATATATATATATATATATATATATATATATATATATATATATATATGTACAAGTACCGAATGCCTATACCTCATACTTATTCACTACAATGCATAACCATAGATTCTCACCGCATCAAATACACATAGACATAATCGCTCACACTTAACTGTCTATTCATCGGTCAATATCTTTCACATTTATTTATTTGCTAACGCATCTCATCAATTCCTGCACATAGGCATATTTACATATGAAAATCGCGATCATACCATGTGATCCATATAAGACTCATTCACTACCCTCAATCCTCTTTCCGGACTATGGGTACGTCGCTTATGCTCTACCGGAAACAACGTCTCGGCCATTCTACCCCGGTAACTACCTCACTAGGAACGACGCATCGCCGTTATACCCTAGTGAGTAGAATCTCTCTACATATACATCAACCTCATTCTCATATTTACCAGACGCAATAAATATATATATATATATATATATATATATATATATATATATATATATATATATATATATATATATATATATATATATATATATATATATATATATATATATATATATATATATATATATATATATATATATATATATATATATATATATATATATATATATATATATATATATATATATATATATATATATATATATATATATATATATATATATATATATATATATATATATATATATATATATATATATATATATATATATATATATATATATATATATATATATATATATATATATATATATATATATATATATATATATATATATATATATATATATATATATATATATATATATATATATATATATATATATATATATATATATATATATATATATATATATATATATATATATATATATATATATATATATATATATATATATACATACACTAATACATTCTCAATGCATTATTTTCAATTCATCATATGAAGATGATAATGCACTCATAGAGACCGACACCTCGACCCTATGCAGCTACAACCACGGTACCGACTCATTCGTCCGTCAGATTCTCTTAGAACTCACTCCTCTCGCACTTATACGGTTACACTATAACTCATCAGATTTCCCTAGGAATCACTATATAACCGTCGCATCAAGCGAGGTTCTGCAAATCCTCCAAGGGATCAAATATAACCATCGCTCACACCCCACATGGGCACACGAGGTTCTGCAGATCCTACACGGGATCAAATATAACCATCGCATCAAGCGAGGTTCTGCAGATCCTACACGGGATCAAATATAACCATCGCATCAAGCAAGGTTCTGCAGATCCTACACGGGATCAAATATAACCATCGCATCAAGCGAGGTTCTGCAGATCCTACACGGGATCAAATATAACCATCGCATCAAGCGAGGTTCTGCAGATCCTACTCGGGATCAAATATAACCATCGCATCAAGCGAGGTTCTGCAGATCCTACACGGGATCAAATATAACCATCGCATCAAGCGAGGTTCTGCAGATCCTACACGGGATCAAATATCACAAATGCATACATATTCTCAAATATATTATCATGCATTCTTCACACATCAACACGTACAATTATCATGCACTCACAATGTGTATTATATTCATCATTCATCACAATTGCCATGCATTTTTATTCAATTCTAAACAATGCATAATTTGCCCAAAGGCCACGATTCAAAATCACATTCATACACTAGGATTCACGCCTTACGGCTACCCACTACACATCACAAACCAGCATATAAGCTATTAAATCAAAGAAGGGTCGATCGCAACCGAAACCCCAAGCCACGACGGCACCACGCGACAGGGAAAATCCATCCTGCTACGTTTGCTACACGCTCGCCTAGCGAGCTGCTAGTGAACGTTCGCCACCTTCTCGCCTAGCTAACTGCTAGCGAGTAAGAACAGAAGCTACAGACTTCGTTCGCTACCTCGTTCGCCACAGCGAACCCCCAGCGAGTCATTCGCTACTCCATTCGCTGCCAGCGAAGGAGACCAAAACACCACTGTCCCAAGTCTGGGACCATTCGCTACGCACTCGCCTAGCGAGATGCTAGCGAACACTCGCGACCTGCTCGCCTAGCGAGCTGCTAGCGAGCGTCTGCGGACTGAACTTTCTCCCAGTGTTCAGAATCCAAACACCTGATGAAATCCACCGATAAATCCCAACTTGTTTCCAGTAGCCTTAGTCCAACATTCCTCGACTAAATCCTACCACTTATTCTCATTTTCAATCATTAAAACTCGGCTTCTACCGATCGAATCAATTTCGACCTAAAATGGAAGCTTATGGAAAACTCTCCAAAACTCTAACCAATCAACCATACACATACATAACCAAACATATTGATTAAGATAGTAAGATTTCACACCCTTACCTTGGATTAATCGAAGCTTTTAGTTGCTCTTGATGATTCCACTCTTTTCCTCTTCTTCTTCTCTTTTCTCTTCCTTTTTCCTTCTTCTCCCTTTCTTTCTCTCCTTCTCTTTTCTTTCCTCTTTTTCTCTTATATCTTTTCTTTCTATTTCTATTCTTTATATTTTTTTCCATTCTATTTCCTCCAATACACCTATTATTCCAATCAATTTCCATAAACCATCCACTTAACCATTAATTGAGACTGTCCGAAATATTTCCCACTAAACTTTCCAAAACTCTACAAATGATAAAATAGCATAATATGTAGACTTAACATATTATCACACTATCCCATAATTAAAATAATTCCAATAACTAAATTAATTAGTTAAACCAAAATTGGGCTGTTACACCAGACGGGACATACACTAAGCACTCTAGACAAGCGAGAGAAGACCCTCACTCGTCATTTCCCATATGCTTAAGGGTCGTGGCTCACAACGCTCATCGAATTTATTAGATGAGTTAGAAGGTGTTTTGAGATGAGAAGAGATACGTACGAAAGGTCTAAGGGAAACTCGACCTTAACGTTGTCATGCAAAGTGGTCCTAAAGTCGGGATGCGAAAGAAGATTATATCCTAATGTTAGCATGCAAAAGATGGATCTAAGGTTGAGGTTAAAAGGGAATAGCCTATGTGTTATCACGCTCGGATTACCCTCCTAGTGTCTATCCTACTCCAAATTTAATCGAAAATTAAATTGGAATAAGAAACCTAAGGGAACATGCAAAGACAAAGCAAAAAGGAAGAAGACAAGGCTAAAACAGCAGCTACAACAACGCCTCCTACACAAAACAGCAATAAAATCCAACATACAAGCAAGACAGCCTATAACAGTACATGTTTTAGCACAAAAGCAGGTGTAAAAGGCAGGCAGCAAGCAAAGCCAAGATAGCATGCAAAGTTCAGAATAACCACAGTTGTGGAAAGTAGGGCAGCAAGCAAGCTTGAATGCAATTAATCATGAACAAACACCAATCACGGATAGATATCATGCAACAATGGACATACTTCAACAATCAAATATAATCGATCAACAACAGTGTATCAACAAGAATCAACAAGATTATCATGCTTTTTCAAATTAAATTGGACGATCGAGCGATCAAACAAATATGCAACAAGCTGCATCGGAAGCAAATGCAAACATGCATCACAATATCCAGCAACATAATCATCAATGGTAATCAATTAATCACGCTACAAGCAAGCAAAGCAATGTGACCATTCATCAATCAAGTAACAATAACATGTTAAACACTCAAAACAAAAACCAAAAGTTATGCATCGAAGAATCGAGATCAAACATTCAAGAATGATCAAATATGTCAAAAACAATCCACATAAGTGCATCATATCAATCCATGAGGTTTACATGTGAAAAGGAACCCAAACAAGCAATAAAATGCAAAAACACAACATTCTGCTCAGTGGTAACTGATTACTCAATATCAGGTAACCGGTTACTTGTTATGAAAATAGCTGGAAACGTGAAATTTGTGAAGAGTAACTGGTTACACAATATCAGGTAACCGGTTACCACTGAACCAGAAATAGAAAATCAGCTTTTAAAATCAGTTTTCAGCATCCAACAGCTTATCCAATCACTCATATGAACATGCTATCAATTAAAAACGAATTTATCATCAAATATCAAAGATCAAACATCATGTAAACACAATCAAACACTGAAATCACAAATCACCAAGATCCAAATCATCAAAATGGATCAAAAAGCAACAAAATCCAAGGATCTACATTGTGATTATTCAAATAAGCTCAACACAGAATTAGATCTAGAATTACCAACCTTCAAAGCTGAGATTTGCTTTGGTGAGTGTTGATTCACTTGAAATTAACAGATCTAAGCTAGAAACCCAGAGAATCTTCAAGATCCAAGAGCTTCCTTATGATAGAAATGAACAAACAATATCAAGCAAAATCAACTCTAAAAAAGCACTTCCAATCTAGCTTCCAAATTCAGATCCAAATCCAAACAAAAATTGAATGATGAATGGAAGATAATGGAGATGAATGATGGAGGTTTAGCTCTAGAATTTAAGGATTCCAATGAAGAATCAATGAATTCAAGTGGAAAGAGCTTTAATTGAGGTTTTGGGAGTGAAAAAGTGGAGAGAAAAGTGGAGAGAAAAATCTCAAGAATGAAGGTGAAATCTGAAAATGAAGGTTAATTGTGAGGTTTGGAGAAAATTCACTTAAATAAGCTCTAGGTTTGGAACAAAATATGGTTTGGAATGTGGATTAGCATTTGGAATGGAAATTAGGAGTGGAATTAGGAATAAAGTGTTTGAAATTTGGAGGGAAATGGTGAAAATTGAAACAATTCTAGATCCTTCCAATGATGATCATGTGAAATCAATGGTTGAAAATGATTGGAAAACTTGCAATGCTGAAAATTTAAATTTCTTGGCAAAATGCGCTTGAAGTAATCGGTTACCCAATATGTGGTAACCGGTTACCACATTCAAAAAGAAGTCCAATTTGGCGCCAAATGGAGGGAATCCTGCATAATTACCTGTTGCCAACTGTTCTAAGCTCTATTAAGCCTCTGAAACTTGCCCTTGGATATTATGATTATAAGAATGCTTGAGATAGCCTGTACACTATCTCCTGAGTTGAAAATAACCTGCTGAATAAAATAAAAACCGACTGCTCGATCGCTGGGCAAAATAAATGTTGGAGCCTATAATACTCGTTGTTTGAACTCTTGCAACAAAAAGGAACCTTGAGCCACAGAAATACCTTGATCCCATGTCTCGAGAACCAATGCTATGATATTCAGAAATGCAAAATTGCAGAGAAACAAAAGTCAGTAAGCTAAGAAACGATGAGGAAAATTTTGGGGTGTTATGCTACCAAGACATACCAGGGTTGGACACCAATATTGTGAATCACCACTTGCCATTGAAACCGGAATGTCCACCAATCAAGTAGAAGTTACAAAGAATTCACCCAGATATGGCCATCAAAATTAAAGAGGAAGTGCAGAAACATATTGACGCATGATTTATTGCCATGGCAAAATACCCTCAGTGGTTGGCCAACATAGTGCTTGTTCCAAAAAAGGACGAAAAGGTTAGAATGTGCGTGGACTACCGAGACTTAAACAAAGCTAGCTTGAAAGATAACTTTCCATTACCATATATTGACATGGTGGTCGACAGCACCACCAAATTCAAAGTATTCTCCTTCATGGACAGATTTTCCAAATATAATCAAATCAAAATGGCACCTGAAGACATGGAAAAACCTCATTTATTACACCATGGGAAACATTTTTCTATAAAGTGGTGCCTTTTGGTCTAAAAAATGCAGGTGCAACCTACCAAAGGTCCATGACAACTCTTTTCCACAACATGATGCACAAAGAAATTGAAGTATATGTCAATGACATGATTGCTAAGTCCAGAATTGAAGAAGAACATGTGGAGTATTTGTTGAAGTTATTCCAGCGTTTGAGGAAATACAAACTCTGCTTGAATCCTAACAAATGTACCTTTGGTGTTTGTTCAGGGAAGATCTTGGGCTTCAATGTCAGTCAAAAGGGAATTGAAGTTGATCCTGATAAAGTCAAAGCCATTCAGGAAATGCCAGCACCCAAAATTGAGAAGCAAGTAAGAGGATTTCTGGGTTGATTAAACTACATCTCCAAATTTATCTCTCATATGACCTCTACTTGTGGGCTGACAATCAAACTTCAAAAATATCAGAGTTGTATATGGAAAAAAGATTGCCATAAGGCCTTTGACAATATCAAAAAATATCTGCTCAAGCTTCCCATTTTGATCCCTCCAGTGGAAGGAAGACCTTTGATCATATACTTAACAGTACTGGAAGATTCCATGGGATGTATGCTTGGCCAACAAGATGAAACCAAGGAAAAGAGCACGCCATTTATTATTTAAGTAAGAAATTCACAGACTGTGAATCTCGTTACACTATGCTTGAAAAAACCTGTTGTGCCTTGGCTTGGGCTGCAAAGCGTCTCCAATAATACATGATTTGTCACACTACTTGGTTGATCTCCAAAATAGACTCGATCAAGTATATATTTAAAAAATCCATTTTAACCGGAAGGATTGCTCGTTGGCAGATGTTGTTGTCAGAGTATAATATTGAATACCATGCTCAAAAAGCTGTCAAGGGGAGCATTCTATCTAATCATTTGGCTCATCAACCAATTGATGACTATAAATCTATCAAATTTAACTTCCTAAATAAAGACGTAATGTATTTGAAGATGAAAGACTGTGATGAATCATTGCCAGACGAAGGGCCAGAGCCAGGATCCCATCGGGGTTTAATATTCAATAGAGTTGTCAACGCTTATGGAAACGGAATTGGGGCAATCATCGTTACACCTCAAAATTCTTTACGTATATGGCGACTCAGATTTGGTCATAAATTAATTCAAAGGTGAATGGGAAACACGCCAACCCGAATTGGTTCCTTACAAAGACTATACAAGGAGGTTGCTACCTTTCTTCGATAAAGTTGAGTTTCATCATATTCCTCGTGAAGAAAATAACATGGTTGACGCACTAGCTACATTATCCTCCATGATAGTTGTGAATCAATGGAATGATATACTTGAAAATCAATGTTATACGCCTTGATAGGCCCGCTTACATGTTTACCATGGAAGAAATTGTTAATGATAAACCATGGTACCATGATATTAAATGCTTCCTTCAAAAACAAGAATACTCGCTTGGGGAATCAAGGAAACATAGGAAGACTCTCAAGAGATTGGATGGAAACTTCTTCCTGAATGATAATGTGTTATACAAAAGAAACTTCGACATGTTCTTGCTCAAATGTGTAGACAAACATGAAGCAGATATGTTAATGGGAGAAATTCATGAAGGCTCTTTTGGTACTCATACCAATGGGCAAGCAATGGCAAAGAAAATATTAAGAACATGATAGTATTGGTTGTCAATGGAATCTGATTGCTACAAATACGTGAAGAAGTGTCACAAATGTCAGATTTATGCCGACAAAATTCATGTACCACCATCTCTTCTCAAGATTCTCTTCTCTCCATGGCTTTTCTCTATGTGGGGAATTGACATGATTGGCATGATCGAACCAAAAGCTTCCAACGAACATTGTTTGATCCTAGTGGCCATTGGTTACTTCACCAAATGGGTTGAAGCAACATCATATGCCAATATAACCAGGCAAGTGGTGGTCCATTTTATCAAGAACAATCTGATATGCCATTATGGTGTTCTGAGTAAGATCATTACTAATAATGGATCAAACTTGAACAACAAAATGATGAAGGAATTATATGCTGAATTTAAGATTGAACACCATAACTCTTCCCCCTACCGGCCTAAGATGAATGGAGCTGATGAAGCATATAACAAAAATATCAAGAAGATCGTTAAGAAGATGGTAATAACCTACAAAGATTGGTATGAGATGCTATTGTTTTCTCTTCGTGGATATTGTACATTTGTTTGTACTTCAATAAGGGCAACCCCTTTCTCTTTGGTATACATCATGGAAGCAGTACTCCCTGTAAAAGTTGAAATCCTGTCAATAAGAGTCTTGATGGAAGCCAAGTTGACGGAGGATGAATGGTGTCAAAGCAGATACGATAAGCTAAACTTGATCGAGGAAAAAAGAATGGCAACTTTATGTCATAGTCAGCTATATCAACAGAGAATGAAGAAAGCTTTCGACAACAAGGTTCAACCTCATGTGTTCAAAGAGGATGACCTTGTGCTTAAGAAAATTCAATCATTCCTTACAGATTCTAAGGGCAAGTGGACTCCTAATTATGATGGCCCATATATTGTTAAGAAAGCATTCTTGGGTGATGCCTTAATGCTCACAACTATGAATGGGGAAGAGTTCGCTCTCCCTACGAATGTTGACACAATCAAGAAATACTTCGCCTAACAAAAAAAGCAAGAAAAGAGCGTCTCGATGGATCGAAAACCCAAAAGGTTAGAGGAATAAAAAATATCATCCTAGTAGATTGAAAACCCGAAAGGGAAATCTAGGCAAAAGTTACGGATATATGGAAAGTAACTGCATCAAACCAGATTGGATTATCTAAAGCAGCCACGCCTATCAAAGAGCTCTCAAATCTGGATCACCTTCGCTAAGAAGTTCAAATAAAATTGGGAGTTCAAAGTTGATATAGGGAATTCGGTCATTATATTTTAATGTAGTCCTTTCCCTTTAAATTACCATTTTCCCACTTTGTAATGATTCATGGAAACACACTATTTGTGGGTTACCTTCTATCAATAAAATTTGAGCTTTTGCCCATCTGTTTGCAACTTTTCTTTTAATTACATCTTGCAAAATGACATTTTTACTTTGATAAAAATTCTTGAAACAAAAAGTAAAATTTCCTTTTTTACTTTTTTTATGCTTGTGTTTACTTTCCTTTAATTTGTGAACATAAGAAGGAATATCAATGTTGCTCCAAGAACGATTAAAACTCAACAGACAGGATTGGGTGTTCTTATGATTTGTCTTGAAAGGTTTTATCCAAACCGAATGAGAATATCATCCTAGTAGAGTGCAGAGTTACTCTACCCCCAGTTGAACAAGATAATGAGTTTAGAAGATTATTTGGGTTCTTTCCCCAAATAAATAATCTCATTCCAGTAGAGTGCAGAGTTACTCTATTTGTTTTATCTCCAATGACATTTCCAAGAGACTGGCTGAGTACCCGGTTATATTGTGATGTTTATTTCATCGCTCGTATATCTCTTTCACCAATTTTGTCAGCATAAATTCATATCATACTGTTGCACCCCAAAATTTGACCAACCTTTTTCTTTTAACTTGGCTTATGTTTCATTTCATTCTAGCATTTGCATTTGCATAACATTGGTTATAACAGGGGATCAAGAGGTTTTGTTTTTCCATTCAAGAGGAGAGCTTCATTGTTCAAGCTCAAGCAAAGGTACTTGTCCAAGCCAATAAGTGTTCATCATCATCAGGATTGGGTTTCAAAGCTCCTTGAGGGGAGAGGTTTGTGTATGGATATCACCTCCTATCTTGAGGATCATCAGAGGGTCACCAGAGGGTCATAAGGTTACCTATTTGGATAAGGAATGGTTCAAAAGCTCAATGTATACCTTGAGGGGTTTTTATGGAGTTTTTATGGTCATTCAATTCATCTGCAAGAGCTTCAATCAAAGGGTATAGTGCTAGGGTTTCATTTGGTCAACCCAAAGTCAACTGTGGACTTGAGAGGGTTCAAGACTTGGTTCTAGGTCATTGAGACATGGGAAGTTATCCCAAGCCATCTATAATGTCATGATGATATCAAATCAAGGAGATTCAAAGAGTTCAGGGAGTTACTAAACTAGGGTTTCAAATGATTTCAGTGTAAAATCCCCTTCTTTTGTGCCTAACTTCAAGGACAATTTTCATTATGATACAAGTTCAATCTCATTTTCCCATAAACTAGATACTTGTTCACCATATTTCAAGCTTTATTTTGAGTATAATAACTCATCCATTTAGTTTTTACATCTCAAGTTATAGTGTCAACAAGTTGGTGTCATCAGATGAAAAGAATTTTGGTCAACTCAAAGTCAACTCACTTCCAAGGCATTTTTCACTTGGAATAAAGCTTCTCCTCACCTTCAAGTGAACATGAAAGTTGTTCCTCGTTGTCTTATATTTCCAAAAAGTCCTAGAAGTCCTCATTCTCATATGTGGAACTCAAGTTAGGGTCTTCACAAGGCAAGGGTATTTTTGGAAGCCTCATTATAGGTCATTCATTTCAATGGTCTATTTCATGAACTTCAAGGCCTCTAATCCATTTTCAACCAACATGAAACTTGTGCCTAATTGCCTTAACCTCACAATTAACTCAAAATTCATGAGGATTGATGGTTTATGTGATCATTTTAGCCATACGGAAAGTGGAAACTTGATCTTTTAGACCTAGAATGATCATTTCTCATTTCAAGCTACTAAATGATTTTGTTTTGGAACTTTTTACACCTTAACATCGTCAAGATTTGGTCATGATATTTGTTACCTCTTTTGGACCAACAATAGTACATGTATCATGCTTATTTTTCACATTTTACACCTTAAAAAGTAATGACCAAAACTTGTTGTCAATTCATTCTCCATGGCCACAAACTATTCCATTCATTCATACACCCTCCAAATGCTTACTGACCACAAGAGGAGCGGAAACTGGATGTACCCGGGTGTGTGTGTGTTTGAAGGAAGTTTTTTGCCAATTTTTTGAATTCACACAATGCAGCCATTATGAGCCTGCATGGTTGCCTAAAACCCAGCATACTTAAGCCAGAAGTTTGCCCTAATACCTCAGAAGGTGAGTTGATGCGTGAGAGAGAGCTCTTCCATTCAAAAAATTCATAAAACTTCGAGTCTTGATGGTTACTAGGTTTTGCTTCAAGTCTTGGGTCATTTCCTCTTCATCAAAGCTCAAGGAAGAGATTAGCACCATTAAACAGAAGCTTGCACTCATTTTGAAAGGTCAACAGAACCACTCTGTTTGGTAATTTTCTCAACCTAAATCTCTCATTCTAGGCACATTTCTAGGTCCATGCTGGGTGCATCTGAAGCCCAACACTTGGTAGGCCATGTTTGAATCAATAGCTTGAATGTTTGGTGCATTTTCAGTTTACACTTTTGAAAATCGTGGCTTAATTTCATGTCTATTTATGAACCTTTTTGCAAAATGAATGGTGGATTCGTGATCCTTATTGCAAGAGCCTTAGAATGGTACCAGCTTTTATCATTTTTATCGAGAATTCATGATTGAGCTCCGACGAGCTGGCCAGAAAAGACGATTGAAGCCCTAGCTCCGGCGTCTGGTCACTTCATGAGATGTCACGTTTTTATTTGTTTGACCAAGCTTGCGTGTGCATTTGAATTCCAGCAGGATAAATGAAATGTTGCGTTTCATTTATTCTGAGTTGGTGGTTTGGGCTTAACACAATTGTTATCCACACCCCCCCCCCCAATTTCAAGGCCCAAGCGAGATTTGCAAAGAATTCAGTGTATTCTGAAATTGCTGATCATACCCCCTCTTGGTCTTTGTTTTATTTTATTTTATTTACCATTTCACTTTTAATTATTTTAAAATAGTTCTTTAATTCACAAAAATCCCTAAAAATCATTTTCTGTTAATTCAAGATGTTATTTAATTTTTCATCATTTTTATTTTATTTTCCATTTAATTTTACTATTTTATTTGGAATTAATAATTTAAGGTGTTTTATGGTTCATACCTAATTTGAACTTGATCATTTGGACTTCAATTCTATATCACCTATTACCATTGCTTCTTCCTCATTTAGGTGAGGGATTGATGCATTTTTTAGGGTGAAGTTGAGTGGCCAATGATCATTTTTCATTTGGTTTTCTTTTGACTTTTGTTGACCTTCGACATACACTCGATAAAGTGGGACACCATGCCTTTTGGGTTTTATTTGGTGGTGCTTTGAGTGAGCTCTTGACTTGAGCTTTTGTATTCTGTTTTCCATTTATTTCATCTTGACTTGAGATTTTATTTGAGATTTATTGAGCTTATCTTCTATTTTTCATGATTTTGCAAATCCGAGTCTTTTTAGGGATGCTTACACATACTAGTTTGACCTAAACCTTTGGGATATGATCACAAGTGATCCCTCAATCACCTTTTGAGCTTTGTTATATCTTCCTAACATACTTGAGGTTTTTTTTACTTGTTAGAGGTCATTGGTATGTGTAACTTGTACCACAAGTTATCTTTGAATCATGCTTTTCCACTTGCTCTAAGTGTTGAGATTGTGATTGAACTTTGGTTCTTCACTTGTACATGATCATGCTTGTGCTTCCCTTTTATTTTTAACCTTGAATTTTAGGCTTTCCTCTTGTGGTTTTACTTCTTCCCTAGGTGGTTTATCACTTGTTCATAATGATTTGGTATTAATGTTTACACTTTAAGCTTGTCATGAATATTTGTGCTTGTTTTGCATTGTTGTTTTGCACTTGCTTTGCTTTATCTTTAAGAATTGTATGGTTGAGATGTGTATGTGGTGGTGGCTTCCCCACAATTTTTCCTCCCTCTTTTCTTTGTGTGTGCATCTTAGGATAACATCATTCTCCCTTGATGATTGATGGTAATGGTTGTAGGAGTTTACTTCTCGCATTTCATCTCATCTCTTGTTGACTTGTTTAAGTTGACTTTCTCTTGTGTTTGAGTCCCTTTTGTTTGTTGATTCTTGTAGTATCTATTCATACTTGCATATGTGTATGTATTTTATGTTTGCATCTCTTATTTCATTGACTTGTTTAAGCCTTTCATCTCTTTTCATCTGTGATTGAATTGTTATGTGTTTACTTGTGCTCTTTTGCCATGATCCCTTAGGATTCCTAGTCCCTCTGTTTAAGATGGGAGTAGGAGAGACATTAGGCTTTCAATCCTTTGTTGTTGCACCCCAAAATTTGACCAACAATTATTTATTCACTGAGTGTTTGAAAATGGATACCTTCATCAGAAAGTTCAAGAGATCACCAGAGGAGTTGGTTGAAACCAGGGTTGTGTGCTTCATAGCTTGAGAGTTGTGGGTGCTCCTCATATGATTCTGAGACTTTGAGAATGGACTAGATGTTTTGAGAAAGCCTATGAGATGTCTTGATAGCCATCATGAAGCCCAGAGAAGTCATTATGCAAGAGCTCAGAAGATTCAACCATGAATGGTAGAATTAGGGTTTTGACTGGGTCAACCCTAGATCAGCTGAAGATTTGGAGAAGGTTGAGATCTAATCCAAGGGCCATGAGATCATGGAATGATGCATAGGGATGTTATAAAGATGATTCCTAGACCAACTCATCATGATTGAGGAGTTTGAGAAGTTTCAAGTTAGGGTCTCCAAGGATTGTCAGTGAAAAAAACCCTAATTTGACCCCTATCTTCCAGGCAGTTTTAGCTCTAGATGTGATTGATATCTCATCTTCCCCACAACATGAATGTTGTAGAGCTTGTTCTTAGCTTTAATTTGAGTGGTGGAAGTCCTTGATAGGAGTTGCAGAGCTCAAGTTATGGTTTTGACAAATTACAGGTCAGCAGAGGTATGTGAATTTGGGTCCTTGAAAGTCGCCCAACTTGCAGACAACTTTTGCCCTAGTAGGATGATTCCTATGACCTCTTGGTCAACATGAATGTTGAAGGGCATCTTCTTAGCTTTAATTTTAGTGGTAGAAGTCCTTGATAGGATTTGTGGAACTCAACTTATGGTTTGAACAAGACAGGGGTATTTTGGTCATTTGTCAGTTATAGGTCATTTTTAAGCAAAGGCCATATCTCCTATTTCCAAGCCTCAAATGGAAAAACTCAAAACATGAAAGTTGTTCAAAATGTGATTTTAAGTCTAGAAAAAAGGTCATGAATTGTTGGAAAAGCTCATAGCATGGATTTGCATGATTGGTCAAAAATGAACTAAAAATGGCTTATAAGTTTAAAAAGTTGAATTTGAAAATTGGTTTGGAAGATCTATAAATCCAAAATAGGTCATCCAATATATCATTTTGATTGGAAACATCATTTTGAGAACATTGGTTCAAATAGAATTTTGATTTAAGGCTTTAAAATGGGTGATGCTTTGTTAATTTGAAACTTGCATTATAAGTCATCTTTGGAAATTTCAACACAAGGCAAGGAAAAGCATTGTATTTGCTCATATCTCTCCAATATCTCTTATGATGACATTTTAAGGCCATTTTGCAAGGCTTAATGCATGGTGCATGAGATATTCAAGTTACCATTGCATGAGATTTTCAATACTTTCTAGCTCATTCTAGAAAGATCTAGGAGTTTCCATTAATCATTATAAAAAGAGTGGATCAGGGAGGGTAAAAGGTTGGTGATCATTGTTGATGAGAGGTGAGATTAGAGTGAAAAAAGCAAGATTCTTCCATTGGCAATTTGATATCAAACCTTCATTCTCCTCAATCTCCATTCATTTCTCCACCACAAACCTATTATTCTGATCATTGTGATTGAGTACATGCTGAGGTAGAAGAAGATCCATGGCAGTTTGAAGCTATTTTGAGGAAATTGCAAGAATTGCATTTTGCTGTCCAACTCGAGTTTCAAACCTTGTTCATCATTCTTGCTGCATACAGAATCCATATTGGCCTCTAAGGATCAAACAAGGAAGGTTTCAAGCACTGAATTGCAAGGAAACCATAGCCTCCATTAAAGTGTAACAGGTTGGTGATCTTGCTCGAATCTCATAGTTTATGTGCATTCTGCCATAGTTATAGGTGTAGAACTGTTAAGCTAGGGTAGAAGACCAGTTTCTGAGGATTAGGGAGCATTTCATGGGGTTTCATGGCAGGTACAAGAATCTGTTATGATTGATAGTAAGCTGGATCAAGAGTTTTAGCTAGCATGTTATAGTTCATTATGATGAGGGTAACATAAAGAATATAATCAGGCCATTAGATTTGAGTTTTATCAATGTTGATACCAGAAGAAAATGTTGGAACCCTAGTTTTCTCGCATGCTGTTTGGATGATACAAGATGATTCAAGAGAAACTATGAACGTGGTTGGATTCCTGGTGTTAAGTAGGGTAATTTCAGTCTTTGGATCGTGGCAAACCATGGAGAATTGAGAGAGAAAGAAAGACTGGAAGTTTCCTGCGTGAGAACTCGTGTTGCTGCAAAACCCTAATCCATTTGGGGACGATGAGCTATGGCCGTTGGATGGGGGTCAAATGCTTGACTGAAGACTCCATCGTATGGTCACGATTAAAAGAGAAAAACGGAGGGAATTTTAAAAACTGAAACGCACCGTTTCAATTAGTGAGGTTTCCTGGGCCTGAGCTTCGCTATCTGCACCCCACCTTATTCTGGCCCATTGAATTTTCAACTGCGCGCGTGTACTATTTTCACCCCCCCCCCCCCTCATTTTCATTATTTTATATTTTGTTTTCTTTTATATTTTTAGTGAACTTTGATAATTCATAAAAAATTGATAAATAATGATTTTTTGTTCATTCTTTTTGCTATGTTTAGATAATAATGTGTAGAAAATTATAAAAATAAAAATAGGATTTTATTTTTAATGTAGAATTTTTGGTGATATTTTATTTTAAATAGTGCATTTATTTTCTTTTAGTTGATATCTCATTTTCTATGAATTGTTTTAGGACTTTCCCTTAGGGTTTTTGAGCCATTCTTTTTGGCATAGTTAGATGTTGAATCCTAGTATTCCCTGGATTTATTACTAGATTTTTAGATTAAAATTTGATTAGTTTAGATAATTGAACTTAGGATAGTCAAATTAGGGTTTTAGGTTGTATAGGTAGACTTGAACAAATTTGTTTTGGGGGTTTATAGGTCAAATTAGTGTATGGGGAATACATGGGTTAAGGGTAAGTATGTATAGAATCCCCTAGAATTTTGCTAGAATATTGTATGGTGCTTTAGTATTTTTCATTGATTTTTGAATGTATGGATAGTATGTGTGTTGCTTAAAGGCATAAGTTGTATTGTTGTGTATTCTTTCCTTCTCTTTTGAGTGTGTGAGCTTGGAGGATTGAGTTGAAGACCTTGTGGATCATCATGGAAGCTTTGAAGACCTTGCAGAGGAGTTTAGCATAGCTTTTGTTGTTTTTTTTATAGGTTTATAGGTGCATAGGCAGAGCCCTAGATAGAATACTTTGTTCAATAACCAAGGAGTGCTTTGTTCACCTCCTTTCTTCTCTATGACATAGAGTCCCTTAAGGGTATTCACCTCTCTCCTTTGGAGGGATTAGTGACCTTGCCCTATAAGGTAGAACTTTGAGAGAGCCTTTCCCTTTTGTGTTAAGTCCTCAATGGCATCCTTTGGAAGTCAGTGAGTACTGTAACATCCCCCACTCATCTTGTTGACTGAATCTTGTTTGCTGGAGCATTGGAGCCATTGAAGATAGAGGCCTTAAAGAGGATGATTCCTTGGAGATTATTGAAGTCTGAAGACTCTGTGAAGATCAAATTGATGTCTGAAGATCCCTGAAGATAGTAAAGCCTGAAGGTAGAGCTGATCAAAGGAGCTGAAGCTCAAAGGGAGAAGAGGAGTTGATGCTCATGTTGTAGGGTTGATACCTGGAAAGCAAGTGATCTATGAAGTCTGAAGACTGGGTTGCTGCTGGAGGAGCTGAGGCTTTCTTCTATTTTCTTTGATGTATTGTGTGTTTTGTCTGATTTGTCTGTTGCATTAGACTAAGCCCATTTAGAATAAGTTCAGTCTAAGAGCATGAGTGCATCTGATTGCATTGTTATTGCTTGGCTTTGCTTGCGGGTATTCGGTAGAGCCCAGCTCCCTTGCCCATGTGTTTATTTTACCTGATGGTATTTCATTTCTTTCATCTGTATGATTGCAGTTTACTGTTTTTGCTGGATAGCATGTTGTTTATTTCAGTATGATCACTGTTATTTCATGACTGGCTTGAGGTCGAGACGAGCTTGTGGAGGCTGAAGCCCCACACACATTTCCTCCCTCACTTGCATTGCATGCATTTTACCGTTAAAGCTGATGCTTTTGTCTGTCTTGGCGTATCATTGACATGATCCCTTAGGACTCTCATTTCCTTTGATAAGGATTTGATGATAGACTTTTAGGTTGAAACCTATGCATGACAACTTCTAGGAGTTCCCTGTTCGAACCTCAACCATAGGATGAATCCATGGCATGATAACAGTAGGACTTGATAGTCTCCCTCCTAGTTGGGCCTGTTCTCTTCTCATCTCAAAACAGTTTAAGATACAGTAATCATGAATGATTTCTTTCGTACGTTACGAGCCTTAAGCTATCTGAGAAAGGATTGTGGGAGAGTTTCTGTTCCACAGTCTGGATGTTTAGTATGGTACCCTTTGGGTGACATGCGACGCATTCACTCTCAGGTCATAGTCTCTAGTGCGGTTGAAATCGCAAACACAATAAAAAAGCACTTCTTTCAGGAGATAACCCGTAGTAAGCCGAACTACGTTTGCTCTGATCTTTCATACCAGATGAAAGTACGTAGGCATAGGACGCGATATCCTAGCGAGCAACCTTCAACCTTTCCCCCGTAGTTAGCCGAACTACGTTGACTCTGATTTCTCGTTCCAGACGGGAATACGTAGGCATAAAGCGCGATGCTTTGCCGAGTCATTTTTCTTTTCTTTTTCAGCCAGCCTTGATAGGTAGATAGATTATAACCAACCCGTCCAAGTAAACAAACAAGCGAGGATCCCGTCGAGTACGACGGACGTGAGGGGTGCCAATACCTTCCCCTTGCGTAACCGACTCCCGAACCCAGACAATGGTTGCGATGACCTTGTCTTACCCTTTTTCGTCAGGTTTTTCCGATCGTTTCCTTTCCCGCTCTGAGGGATAAATAACGAAAGGTGGCGACTCTTCTGTCATGCCGGCACCTTATTTTCGCGCAAGCGACAGCTGGCGACTCTGCTGGGGACTCCAACGGTTCCCTGCGAGTCAATCCTATCGTTTGTGTGTTTGCTTGTTGGGGTGCGTTTATTTATCGCATTTTTACTTCTCGCACTTTATTTCCCGCATTTCATTTTCAGTATAATATGATTATTTGTGCTGTTGTGGGATGGGAGTTCTGATTGAGTGAGAAGCCAGACCCAGGCTTGAGTGCACCATAGACTTAGAGTGGAAATTAGTGGGCGCGTGCTTGCTTTGCAGGCACTAGTGTCTCATGAAATCCACGCTCAGACGAGGTTCATCCGGTTGGCTTCACTTTCAACCCTTTGGGTTGAGACGGTTGCTGGTTTGGTGGATTGTCGACTCTGGGGACCGATCATTTGTGGTTCAGCTAAGTGAGGCCTCTTCAGGACTTGATGATGCCACTCCTTCTGGGAATCGTATCATCAGTTTTGAAAGTCTGTGACGCTGATGAACGCATAGGATGTCGTACCTTGAGTCAGTCTAGGTTCATACCTGTGAGTGGGACTGGGTTTATTGCAGGAAACTTAGACCTTCAGACTACCTGGTTTTCTTGACAGTAAATCAGTTATGTTGGGTTCTCAGTTGCAGACATGTTCTTGATAGAGCAAGAGGTTTTTGATCAGAGGATTTTGTCGCCGGGTGTTTGTCTGTTCTTGATAGAGTAGGCTTTGATCAGTCGGTTATCATCAGTTATTTGTTCTTGATAGGGCAGATTTTGAGTGGGGTCTGAAGATCTCATCAGCAGCTGTGTGTTTGCTCTTGATAGGGCAGATTTTTGATTTGGGGTCTGAAGACTTCATCAACAGATGTTCCTTGATCTTGCACCCGGGGTCCTTATTATCAGTCACTTACTCTTGTCAGAACAGAATTTTGATCTCGGTCCCATCAGATGGTTATTCTCAGTAGATCAGATTAGTGGTCTTACACCGGGGTTTCCCTCTCATCAGTGACTGTTGATACCGAATCTCCACAACAGCCACCTGGATATATTATTGCATACCTGCATTTTGCATTAGTTTGCGCATTCATCTGCATTCCATTAACGTGTGTCTGTGTTGCAGGTACCGTTTCCCCGATCCCGGATTTCTCGTCTTCTGCTGCTATTATGGCTTCTCTCAGGAAGATTGTTGCATACAAGTTCCCGACCCCCGATGTGTCGAAGCTGACTGGTTTGATAGCCCTGGCAGGGGATTCTGTGAAGGATAGGTTCAGGAAGTCTTATGGCAGGTTGCTTAGCCTGGTTTACAAACCTTCTACGTCCGAGTTGAATGGGTTACATGCTCTTCTGCAGTTTTATGACCCCCTTGAGGTGTTTCACTTTTCATGACTTCGTTCTCGCGCCGACATTGGAAGAGTATGCTGATATGCTGGGTGTGCCTATCAAAAGGCATATGCCTTTTGTCCACATGGATTCTGAGCCTGATCTGGTTGGTTTGGCTTCCTCACTCCATTTGAGCGCTTCTGAGTTAGTAGTGACGAGTTAGAACAAGGTCCCAGGGTTCTCTCTGCAGTTTCTGATAGCTAAGGCTCAGCAGTGTGCTAAGGACAAATGTTGGGACTCCTTCAGCGCCATCCTTGCCTTATGCATATATGGCATTATCCTATTTCCCAGCATGCCTGATTTCGTGGATTTTGATGCATTCCATATCTTTGCCTCAGGGAATCCAGTCCCTACTCTGATCGGAGACGTCTACCATTCAGTGCATTACAAGAATGAGAACCGGAGAGGGAAGAATGTCTCATGCTGCGTACCGTTGTTGTACAAGTGGTTTGACAGTCATTTGCCTAAGAAGGGTTCTTCTGTCTTGTCTGCAGCCACAGCTGAGTGGCCTGAGCGTCTGATGAGTTTGTCGGCGGAAGACATTGATTGGTTCATTGATAGAGACAGGTTAGGCACCGAGGTGATTTTCAGCTGTAGTGGGTTTCCTAACGTACCTCTGATAGGTAGGAAGGGTTGCATCAACTACAACCCATCATTGCTAGTTCGTCAGTTTGCATATGCTTTGAGGACTCCACCGAAGGAAGAAGAGGTACGGGAATCTCTGTACCTCACGGGTATTCTAGAGGGGGATTTGTTGTCCAAGCTTCAGTATGCGTGGAACAACATCAGCACGAGAGGAAAGCCTTTGTTGGGGAAGAGCAACAGCCAGGCCTACCCTCTTTATTCAGATTGGATCAGAGCCAGATCCAGCGCTATAGGGATGCCATTCCCTCGTGTCAGACCAGAGAGTCCTCCACCAGTCGAAGAGCCCACCACTGTGTCCATTCATCAGCACAGCCAGGTATTAGCTGAGCGTGATGAACTGAAGAGGGCGAATGCAGAATTAGAGAAGGAGTTAGCTCAGCTTCGGAGTGAGAGGAACGAAGCCGTGCATGCTCTCAAAAGGCAAACAGAGTCGGTGAGCCAGCTGGGTGCAGACTTGGCAAAGCAGATTGCTGATCAGGAACGCTTAGGTCAAGACTTTAGAGCTGCTAATGATGTGCTAGCTACGAAGAAGCAGCATTTGGAGGAAGCATATCGGAGAATATCTAAGTTTGACCAGCATTGGAAGACTTCCATGGCCACCAGGAAGGAGCGAGAAGACAAGCTGATGCTGCAGATTTCTAAGCTAGAGACCGAAGTGAAGGACAGTGAGTGGAGGTTTGATGAAGAGACCGCCCGCAGGTACTCCGCTGAAGCCCGTCTCAACAAAGCCATTGCTAGCCTGAAGGAGCATAAGCTGATGTTTGAGTCTAAGAAGCGGAAGCTGGAGGATTGCTTTGGCGAAGGCGCTTGGGAGAGTTCAGTTCAGGGGCTTCAGCATACTGTCAGGCAGAGGGAACTACTCGTCGAGGGGTTGCTCACTTCGCCAGATCATTCAGAGATAAAGGAGTTATTAGCAGAGTATCGCGCCCGTGGCCGTACTTGACTAGTTATATCCCTGTTGTTTTTGATCTTTGATGTATGCTGACCATCACCAGACTTGTTGGCTGAGGTCATGCTGTTGATTTGTACTCGCTGATACTGTGTACTGCCTTGACAGGCCTTTCCATTTATATATGAGATTGATGTTTCCATGATCGGGCTCGGATTTCTTCTTCCTCTTATTATTATCAGCACTGGCACTAAGGCACTAGGATCGGGGGAAAATCTCCCACGCACACAGACACACGCCTGCATCTGCATGCAGCATATTTGCATGGTGTATATCTTATTGCTTTTCCTAACCTTTATTGTTAACAGGTTTTTCAGGTTCCGAGCTGTCTCCGGTCTCCAGGATTGATCAAAGACTCATCCACCGCTACTCAACTCGCGCCAATCAGACAAGGATAATGGACCAGGTACAGTCAGATGTTCAAGAGCTTCGTGAACGGATGGATCGTTTTATGGAGCTGATGCAAGTAGTTGCGAATGGGCAAGACCAGCTTCGTACTTTGGTTCAACCTCTCATCTCCAGGGTTGACAGTAATGGAATACTTCACGGCGGGGCCGTACCCACTCCTCCTCCAGGGGATACTCCACAAATGTTGTTCCTGCTGCCGGGGGCAACGGCAGTGCTAACGGCAATCTAATGACTAATATCGGGCTCAACGCGGCTGGCGTCGGCAATGGTAGTTTGGGAGCCAATGTTAACATAGGGCCGGTCAACGGCAATGCTGGTGCAGGAAATCTGTTGGTGCCTCAACCGTGGCTGGAGGACCATCAGGATGACATATTTTCTCAGAGAGGTGTAGAAGCAGAGTTGAATACTGAGGCTCGACTCAGGTTCAAGGCGCTGGAAGACAAGATGAGAAACATAGAAAATCAGAACACATTGGGCGTTGACATGTCCAACCTCGGGTTGATTGCTGACTTTAAAGTACCTCACAAGTTCAAGGTGCCTACCTTCGAGAAGTATAAGGGTACTACCTGCCCCCGTGTTCACCTTCGATCTTATTATAGAAAGATGTCCGCCTATTCTGACGATGAGAAGCTGCTGATGCACTTCTTTCAGGATAGTCTTTCAGGTCCATCGCTCGAATGGTATATGGGTTTGGAGCCCGCTACTGTGCGCACCTGGAAAGATCTTGCAGAAGCGTTTGTTCTCCACTATCAATACAATAGCGACTTGGCTCCCAACCGAGTTCAGCTTCAGAATCTCTCACAGCGGAACAATGAAAGCTTCAAAGAGTACGCCCAGCGGTGGCGTGAATTGGCTGCTCGGGTTCAACCGCCGATGGTTGAGCGTGAGCTAGTGCAAATGTTCGTGGCTACCCTTCCTGGAATCTATTATGAAAAGCTGGTCAGTGGCATGACCGGAACATTCTCGGCTCTCATCACTTTGGGAGAGCATGTTGAGAACGGTATAAAGATTGGAAAAATTCAGGGCGAATCATCCTCAGTTGGAGGAGCTAGCAAGAAACCCTATACTGGCAAACGTCGAGAGGGAGATGCCAGTGCTGTCACTAATGCTAGGAGAAAGGGCAAGGGTCCTCAGTCTCAGATTGCTAGCATAAATATCCCAGCTGCCCCACCGCAGCAGCAGCAGCAGCCTCACCAGCAGAATCAGCAGGGGTATAGGAGATATCAGAATCGGGCTCCTATGACAAATCGTCAGTTTGAAACTCCACCTATGTCGTATGCGCAGCTTCTGCAAACGTTGCTTCAGCTCCAATTAATTCAAAAGAGGACGTTGGCTCCCTTAACAGGGGCACCGCCACCGGGGTATGATGCCAATGCTACTTGTGAATTCCATACTGGGGCACCGGGTCATACGATTGAGAATTGTAAAGCTTTTAAGCATAAAGTCCAAGACTTGGTGGACGCCAAGGTTATCAACTTTTCTGACAACGTGCCCAACGTTACCAAAAACCCGATGCCTCATCATAAGGGGGGCGGAGTGAATGCTGTTACCACTGAGGAGAGTTCAGATTTGCTGACTGATGTCAAAGATTTGAAGACGCCGTTGAGTTTTGTCAAGGCTAAGTTACTGAAGAAGGGCTTCTTTCCTGGATGTGGGGAGTTATGTATGGCTTGTGCTACACTTCCTGATGGGTGTGGGCAGCTGATCGAAGGTATCCAAAGTCTGATGTCCGAGGGTATTTTGCAATTCAGCCGGAGCGTTGAAAGTGCATCAGGGGAAGTCATACTGAAGCAGGCAGATGAAGTTGCTACCATTACCATTCCTCGCCACCCTATCACTATTTCTGCGCCCCGACCGCCTACTATCACCATCACCAGGGCCGGACCAATCCCATTCGAGAGTACCAATGCCGTTCCATGGCATTATGGCGCCGAAGTTTATTGTAATGGTCAGAAGATAGAGCTTGAGCCGTTCGGATCGACTGTGCAGAATCTTACCGAAGTCAGTGGTATCACTCGAAGCGGAAGAGTGTTTGCGCCAGCAGAAGTTGCAGCAGAGAAAGTGGTCCGAGCTGACGCTGTGGATAAGGGTAAAGGTAAAGTTGTCGAAGAGGTCCCTGCAGGGGCAGAAAAAGACTTGCTAGTTAAAGATGTTGAAGAGTTCATGCGACTAATCAAGAAAAGTGACTACAAAATTGTAGATCATCTTCATCAGACTTCGTCAAAGATCTCGATTCTTAACCTGTTGCTGTGTTCTGAAGCGCACCGCAACGCATTACTGAAAGTATTGAATGCTGCATATGTGCCGCAGGAGATATCAGTAAATCAGCTCGAGGAAGTGGTAGCCCATGTCAATGCTGGTAATGGGCTGGGTTTTACAGATCTAGAGCTAACTCCTAAAGGAAGAGATCACAACAACGCCTTGCACGTCTCGATAGAGTGCAGAGGTACGATTATGTCACATGTCCTGGTGGATACGGGTTCCTCGCTTAACGTGCTTCCGAAGAAAGCACTGATGAAGTTGGATACCCGTGGACTGCTGTGCACGCCCAGTGATCTGGTCGTGAAAGCCTTTGATGGGACCAAGCGCCACGTCTTCGGAGAGTTGACCCTGCCAATTCAAGTTGGTCCAGAGACGTTCAATACGGTTTTCTATATCATGGATATCATGCCCGCCTATAGTTGCCTCTTAGGTCGGCCATGGATCCATTCTGCTGGTGTCGTGACATCCACGCTGCATCAAAAGCTTAAGTATGCTGTTGGGGGCAACATAGTGACCGTCTGTGGTGAAGAGGACATCATGGTAAGCCACCTGTCGTCCTTTAAATACGTCGAAATGGATGGCGAGATCCATGAGACTCTTTGCCAAGCATTTGAAACCGTCAGGGTAAAAGAGGTAGCTCCTGTCGTCGCAGAGAAGCAGGAGATGAATCTCTCCTCGTTTAAGGAAGCACGGGTCGTTGTCGAAGCTGGTTCCACCCCAGGCTGGGGGCATGTCTTGGATATACCAATCAAACAGGATAAGTTTGGATTGGGGTATTCTCCTGGAGCTGAAGTTTCATCTTCTTCTGGCAGCTCGTCTCGTGGGAAAGGGCCGATCCTATTCACCAAGGGGGGAGTAATTTTCGAGAGTATCAACACTGCGTCGGAGGACAGCGGGGATAGTGATTGCGATCTTGACGCCTGGATTCAACCAAGCAAGCCAGGCGAGCGCCTCCACAATTGGACCATCAAGGAGATTATCAAGCTGACAAGTGAAGAGTAATGATTTGCTTTTTACAATCTTTGTACAACCCTATGTCCTGCCCGGGGCATAGTGGTTTTACTGTCAGGGCCTTGTTGGATTATGTGTATGCATTTTGTTAATAAATAAAAGGCGTTTTCTTCGTAATCAAATATTGTGTTCTCTGTTATTCCTGTTTTATGTTTATTTCGAAAAACAGCAAAATGGCAACGAGGTTCGTGCTAACCTGCATATTCTTGCTTTAAACTTAACCCTTGTTATTGCAGGATCCACGTAACAAATGACATCGACTCTGGACCCTCTACGGCTCACTACGACTTTGATTGCCCGATCTATCAAGCCGAGGATGAGATTGATGAAGACGAAGACCTTCCGGAAGAGTTGGCCCGCTTGTTGAGACAAGAGGAGAAGGTTATTCTGCCTCACGAGGAGGATATTGAGATCATAAATCTGGGTTCTGAGGAGCTTATCAGGAATGTCAGAGTAGGGGCTGCGCTGCAGAAGGATGTCAAGCATAGACTGGTCGAGATGCTTCGAGAGTATAGTGACGTCTTTGCTTGGTCATATGAGGACATGCCCGGACTTGACACTGATATCGTGGTTCATCGCTTGCCATTGCGAGAAGATTGCCCTCCAGTCAAGCAGAAGCTTAGGAGGACGAGACCAGATATGGCTGTAAAAATCAAAGAAGAAGTCCAGAAGCAGTTGGACGCAGGATTTCTAGCCGTTACCACTTACCCTCCGTGGGTCGCCAACATAGTGCCTGTACCGAAGAAGGACGGTAAGGTACGCATGTGCGTCGATTATCGGGATTTGAATAGGGCGAGCCCTAAGGATGATTTCCCGTTGCCTCATATCGATGTGTTGGTCGACAATACAGCCCAGTTTTCCGTGTTTTCGTTCATGGATGGCTTCTCCGGTTACAATCAGATTAAGATGGCACCGGAGGACATGGAGAAAACAACGTTTATTACCCCCTGGGGAACATTTTGCTATAAGGTAATGCCCTTCGGTCTGAAGAACGCAGGGGCCACTTACCAACGAGCAATGGTCACTTTGTTTCACGATATGATTCATCATGAGATCGAGGTCTATGTTGATGACATGATTGCAAAGTCCCAAACGGAGGAAGAGCATCTGGTCAATTTGTTGAAGCTGTTCGAAAGGCTTAGGAAGTTCAGGCTGAGGCTGAATCCTAACAAGTGCACTTTCGGAGTGCGGTCCGGAAAGTTATTGGGGTTTATCGTTAGTGAACGAGGTATTGAAGTTGATCCTGCAAAGATAAAAGCTATCCAAGAAATGCCAGCGCCGAAAACAGAAAAAGAAGTTCGTGGTTTCCTGGGCCGAATAAACTACATTGCAAGGTTTATCTCTCAGCTCACGGCCACTTGTGAACCGATGTTCAAGCTTTTAAACAAAAATCAGGCGATTACTTGGAATGAGGATTTCCAGAAGGCGTTCGACAAAATAAAACAGTATCTTCAAGAACCTCCAATCTTGATACCCCCAGTGGCTGGACGGCCATTAATCATGTACCTGACGGTTCTGGAGAATAGTATGGGGTGTGTTCTCGGTCAGCACGACGAGACGGGCAGAAAAGAGCATGCCATTTATTATTTGAGTAAAAAGTTCACTGAGTGTGAATCTCGATACTCGATGCTGGAGAAGACGTGTTGTGCATTAGCTTGGGCCGCCAAACGTCTGCGACAGTATATGCTCAATCACACCACTATGCTAATTTCGAAGATGGATCCGATCAAGTACGTCTTCGAGAAGCAGGCTCTTTCGGGCAGGATTGCCAGATGGCAAATGGTGTTAACGGAATATGATATTCAGTATGTTTCTCAGAAAGCCATTAAGGGAAGCGTATTGTCTGATTACCTTGCCGAACAGCCAATCGAAGACTACCAGCCAATGAAGTTCGAATTCCCCGACGAGGACATTATGTTTCTCAAAGCGAAGGACTGCGATGAGCCATTGCCCGATGAGGGGCCAGATAGGAAGTCTCAGTGAAAGTTGATATTCGACGGAGCGGTTAATTCCTATGGAAGTGGTATCGGGGCTATCATCACGACTCCTCACGGATCCCACATCCCTTTTACTGCGAGACTGACGTTTCCAGTTACCAACAACGAAGCAGAGTATGAAGCATGTATTATGGGTCTAGAAGAGGCAATTGATTTGAGAATCAAGAATCTAGACATATATGGCGACTCAGCGCTTGTAATCAATCAGATTAAAGGGGAGTGGGAAACTCGTCAAGCGAATCTAGTGCCGTACATGAATTATGCCAGGAGGCTGCTTCCGTTCTTCGATCGAGTGGAACTTCATCATGTACCCAGGGCTGAAAATCAGATGGCTGATGCCTTAGCCACGCTGGCTTCGATGTATAAAGTCAATTATTGGAATGAGGCTCCAAGAATTGTACTCTCGCGTCTTGATAGACCAGCATTTGTCTTCGCAATCGAGGATGCCACTGACGGCAAGCCATGGTTCCACGACATCCAGACCTTCCTTACGACCAAGGAGTATCCTGCGGGTGCGTCAACCCAGGATAAGAAGACTCTGAGGAGGCTATCTGGAAACTTTTATCTCAATCCTGATGGAGTGTTGTATAAGAGAAACCACGATCTCGTGCTGCTCAGATGTGTAGATGAGAAAGAAGCAAGTATGCTCATGGAAGAAGTCCATGAGGGCACATTTGGCACGCACGCCGGCGGGCATGCCATGACGAGAAAGATCCTGAGAGCAGGGTATTACTGGCTGACTATGGAGTCGGATTGCTTCAGATTCGCGAAGAAATGTCACAAATGCCAGATTTATGCTGATAAAGTTCATGTGCCGCCGTGCCCATTGAATGTCATGTCCTCCCCTTGGCCGTTCTCCATGTGGGGCATCGACATGATAGGCAAGATCGAGCCCACTGCATCCAATGGTCATCGTTTTATTTTGGTAGCTATCGACTACTTCACCAAATGGGTGGAGGCAGCCTCGTACGCTAATGTGACCAAGCAGGTGGTAGCTAAATTCATAAAGAGGGACATCATCTGTCGCTATGGAATTCCCGAGCGGATCATTACTGATAATGGTTCGAATTTGAATAACAAGATGATGAAGGAGCTGTGCCAGAGCTTCAAGATTGAACACCACAACTCATCTCCCTACCGGCCGAAGATGAATGGCGCTGTTGAAGCGGCCAACAAGAACATCAAGAGGATTGTTCAGAAGATGGTTGTGACGTACAAAGATTGGCACGAGATGTTGCCGTTTGCCTTGCACGGTTATCGTACGATGGTGCGTACGTCGACCGGGGCAACTCCTTTCTCCTTGGTGTACGGTATGGAAGCTGTCCTACCGTTAGAAGTGGAGATTCCTTCTTTGCGAGTTTTGGTTGATGTGAAACTCGATGAGGCAGAATGGATTACGAATCGCTTGAACCAGCTCAGCCTGATGGACGAGAAGAGGTTAGCATCGATTGCATTTGGTCGTCTGTACCAAAGCCGAATGAAGAAAGCTTATGATAAGAAGGTGCGTCCCAGAAGCTTTCAGACGGGTGATCTCGTCCTGAAGAAGATTCTTCCGCCACACTCCGATCACCGGGGCAAATGGACCCCGAATTACGAAGGGCCGTATGTCGTCAGCAAGGTCTTCTCAGGAGGAGCTTTGTTGTTATCTACAATGGATGGTGAAGATTTTGCATCCCCGGTGAACGCGGACGCAGTTAAAAAATACTTTGCTTGAAAGAGACCCGCTGGACAAAAAAGAAAGAGTCCAGGCAAAAAAGGGCATCCCGGCGAACCAAAAACAGAATAAAAGGTTCGGGCAAAAATTAGGGATATATTGAAAAAATGTACACCCGCGAAGTCGAAAACCTACACTGGGCGGCTTCGGCAAAAAAGGGTATCCCGGTGAACTGAAAACCCGTAAAGGGCGGTTCACGCAAAAGTTAGGGATTTGAATAAGCAAATGACTGCGTTCCGCGTGTGGACGTCCATTGTTTAGTGGTTCGGAAGACCTGAGGGCCGTTTATCTGAATCAATCTCTTCCAAAGCTGAAGCGTCGGAGAAGTGTCGAAGTCGAGTGGGTCTTAGAGGGATCAACTCATGGTGTTCGTCTACGCCTCGTTGCCGACATTTGTATATACTAATGTATATTTATGTTTTATTTTTGCGCGGCTTCCTCATTCCAGGAGCTTGCCTCTGTTGTAAAATATTTTTGCCCATTCAGGGGTTCATCATCAATAAAATGCACATTATTCAGCAATTCTGTTTGTCTGTTTAGCATTTATCTGTTTTGTTTGCGAATGAAAACGCCGATGTTTTTTGATAAAATGCGCATACATAAACTTGCGGGCCTAGGCCCATTGATTGTCGAAACAATTGATTAATTGAATATTGTCACGAGATAATAACCTGGATAGGACCCTTTGAGGAGGGAATCTTGTCTTTTTGTTTGTGTTGTTGCATGTGTAGCGCCTTCCAGAGGATGTGCCTTGCACATCCCCGAAGCGGGGCGAGTCCTCCTTCTCCAGCAGAGTTCAGTAGTCTCTCCTCCGCAGAATCTGAACGCAAATGGTGAGCAGTGATATGTCTTCCCCAGGCAGAGATGATTCTCTTCCCCAAGCAGACGCATCCTGAAGGAACGTCACCTCATCAGCTGAATCAAGCACCGAAGAATGGTGTCTCCCCCAGCACCGGGTCACAAGTGCAGATTTCATAGAAGTGTTCGGGTGCAGAAGCTCGTGTTTCCCCAGTAAAGTCTCCAGTGGAATGGAGATTCCTCACCAGAGTCATGCTCTCTCATGAAGTTGGATGATTCCCTCTTCCCCAGTAGAGTGTTGGAACAGCTGAAGTTGTTTCCCCACAGAGTCGTCATCCCCAGAAGAGTAGCCATGGCGGCCGCGCAGTTCACTCTCGCGATTGACATCGCTTTCCTCCAGCAGGTTCGGGTTCTCGTAAAGCTCCGTCCCCTGCAGCAGTCAGCTGAAGTTGTTGGCCCTGCAGCGGTCAACCGGAAGATCAATTCCCCAGGCGAAGTCCAATTGATATTGGCGTGTCCACGTTCTCCTCAGCAGGATGATTCCTCTGTCAGAGTAGTTCTTTCTCCTTGACAGGAGAGTTCCCATCGGCATTTATTTTGCTGACGGGATTGCATCATTGGGCGTGACCGCGTAGCATTTAACACTACATAGCATCTAACACTGCATAGCATTTAACGTTGCATAGCATTGTGCATGATTGCACGGCATTTAGCATAAACGCACATCATTCCCACCGTGTGGGGCATAGCGCAGAAGCATATGCATCATAAACATGACCTAGGTCGTTGTCATTCCAGGTGTTCATCCGAGAGACCAGTTGCTCAGGACGATTCCTGATATTCTCCCTAACGAGGTCGTTGTCCTAAGATGATTCTTAAGACCCCGGTGTAATTCCCACAGTCGCCCGCTCAAGAGGATTTTTGAGATCCCCAGCGAAGTCAGTTCAAGACGACCCTCGAATTCCTCAGCAGGGCCGTTTGCTTAAGATGATTCTTAAGACCTCAGTGCAGGTTCCCGAATGGTTTGCTCAGAACGATTCTCGAGCTCCCCAATAGCGTCCCCAGCAAGAGTGGCCCAGGGAGATTCCTGGGATACCCAACAGAATAAAGTCTCCAAAAAGGTTATCAGTTCAGGATAATTCTTGGAAGCGCCCTACGGAGTTGTTTGTTCAAGATGACTCCTGGAACCCCCAACAGAGTGGAGGGCTTTTCCCCAGCAGGTGGTTGGCACTTCCCCAGCAGCAGGCAGGTAGATTGATATCCCCAGCCGAGCACAGTCATGATTGGCAGATGGAATGTTTCCCCAAGCGGATCCTGAAGGATTGTCCAGCAAGCCGAAGTTTGTTTATCCCCGTGAGTTTGAGGACTTAATGACATGCGTGTCTTGTAGCCCGAAGGCTATGTTCCCTAGAAGGGTCGTTCCCCCAGAAAGCCGTTCAGAGCATTTATCGCTTTCCCCGTGTAGAGTATAGCAGAAGATAGTGTGTTGATCTGCTTGATGTGCTGTGTTCTCCGAAGGAGCCCGTCGTCCTCAAGTGTAAGTCCAGTTGAGACAAGCAGAAAATACAGTTCCCTTGAAGGGTAGCTTTTCCTCAGCATAATGATTACTCTCCCCGAGAGGATGATTCCTCTTCCCAGCGTTTGCTCTGCTGGGGCATTTCCTTGCATGATTGCATAACATTTATTCAAGAGCGTAGCATTCCGTTTCGCGCGGAGCCTTACTCCCATTTTTCCAGCATTTACATATGAAGCATAAACCAGGTGGTTATCGTACAGAAGTACTTGCTCCCTAGTAAAGTTGGTAGGGATCGTCTGAGTGAACTCTGTCGTTATTCCCCAGCAGTTGTTGAAGTCGTTTGGGTGAACTCTCTCGTCTTTCTGCAGCAAAGTCTACAAGGTTGTTTGGGTGAACCCTTCTTCCTTTTCCCCAGTGAGTCGTCAGGATTGTTTGGGTGAACCCCCATTCCTCTCGCCTCAACCGAGTTGTTAACTTGATGATTGTGTCCGGTGACCCGGCGTGTTTGCTTTTATTTAGCAACGACTTGACAAGATGTCAAGAGAATAGCAGCGTATATGTTTGATTCCAAGCTCAGGTTTCGTACCTTTGGATATGTTTGATTCCAAGCTCAGGTTTCGTACCTTTGGATATGTTTGATTCCAAGCTCAGGTTTAGTACCTTTGGATGTGTTTGCTTCCAAGCTCAGTTTAGTACCTTTGGATGTGTTTGCTTCCAAGCTCAGGTTTAGTACCTTTGGATGCGTTTGATTCCAAGCTCAGGTTTAGTACCTTTGGATGTGTTTGCTTCCAAGCTCAGGTTTAGTACCTTTGGATGTGTTTGCTTCCAAGCTCAGGTTTAGTACCTTTGGATGCGTTTGATTCCAAGCTCAGGTTTCGTACCTTTGGATATGTTTGATTCCAAGCTCAGGTTTAGTACCTTTGGATGCGTTTGCTTCCAAGCTCAGGTTTAGTACCTTTGGATGCGTTTGATTCCAAGCTTAGGTTTAGTACCTTTGGATGTGTTTGCTTCCAAGCTCAGGTTTAGTACCTTTGGATGTGTTTGAATCCAAGCTCAGGTTTAGTACCTTTGGATGTGTTTGATTCCAAGCTCAGGTTTCGTACCTTTGGATATGTTTGCCTCCAATATTAGGAGGTGTACCGTGGAAGTGTTTGTTTCCATCCCAAGCTCAGGTCTTGTACCTTTGAGATGTATACTTCGGATCCCCGGACCGGGTTTGTGTTTGACGGCGAGGTTAGACTCTTTAAATCCCCAGTAGAGATAATGTTTGTGCGACGGTGATGTCGAGTGTATCTAAGAGGATGTTTGTTTCCGACGGCGATGTCAGATTCAGTTTTCCAGCGGCGATGCGGGGTATTCTGTCAGATGTGTTTCTCCAGCGGCGATGCGGGGTACTTTGTTCAGAGATATATTTTCTCCAGCGGCGATGTTGGGTGTTGTGGTTGTCTGAAGGCAATGTCAGAAGAATTTAATGTGGATAACTGACGGCGATGTCAGGTCGATATTTCTCCAGCTAGCTGTTGAGCAGCTAGTGTTGCAGTATTCAAAGATTTGTTCCCCGCAGAGTACCGTGTGCTCGCGCGGTTGGCAAATTTTCGGGTTTACTGATATTCAATCGTCTCGCACCTTGATTGGTTAAGAGCCGTTCGCTCCTCACCCAGTCAGGTTCAAGCCGTTTGAATAGGGGCAGCTGTTGCACCCCAAAATTTGACCAACAATTATTTATTCACTGAGTGTTTGAAAATGGATACCTTCATCAGAAAGTTCAAGAGATCCCCAGAGGAGTTGGTTGAAACCAGGGTTGTGTGCTTCATAGCTTGAGAGTTGTGGGTGCTCCTCATATGATTCTGAGACTTTGAGAATGGACTAGATGTTTTGAGAAAGCCTATGAGATGTCTTGATAGCCATCATGAAGCCCAGAGAAGTCATTATGCAAGAGCTCAGAAGATTCAACCATGAATGGTAGAATTAGGGTTTTGACTGGGTCAACCCTAGATCAGCTGAAGATTTGGAGAAGGTTGAGATCTAATCCAAGGGCCATGAGATCATGGAATGATGCATAGGGATGTTATAAAGATGATTCCTAGACCAACTCATCATGATTGAGGAGTTTGAGAAGTTTCAAGTTAGGGTCTCCAAGGATTGTCAGTGAAAAAAACCCTAATTTGACCCCTATCTTCCAGGCAGTTTTAGCTCTAGATGTGATTGATATCTCATCTTCCCCACAACATGAATGTTGTATATCTTGTTCTTAGCTTTAATTTGAGTGGTGGAAGTCCTTGATAGGAGTTGCAGAGCTCAAGTTATGGTTTTGACAAATTACAGGTCAGCAGAGGTATGTGAATCTGGGTCCTTGAAAGTCGCCCAACTTGCAGACAACTTTTTCCCTAGTAGGATGATTCCTATGACCTCTTGGTCAACATGAATGTTGAAGGGCATCTTCTTAGCTTTAATTTGAGTGGTATAAGTCCTTGATAGGATTTGTGGAACTCAACTTATGGTTTGAACAAGACAGGGGTATTTTGGTCATTTGTCAGTTATAGGTCATTTTTAAGCAAAGGCCATATCTCCTATTTCCAAGCCTCAAATGGAAAAACTCAAAACATGAAAGTTGTTCAAAATGTGATTTTAAGTCTAGAAAGAAGGTCATGAATTGTTGGAAAAGCTCATAGCATGGATTTGCATGATTGGTCAAAAATGAACTAAAAATGGCTTATAAGTTTAAAAAGTTGAATTTGAAAATTGGTTTGGAAGATCTATGAATCCAAAATAGGTCATCCAATATATCATTTTGATTGGAAACATCATTTTGAGAACATTGGTTCAAATAGAATTTTGATTTAAGGCTTTAAAATGGGTGATGCTTTGTTAATTTGAAACTTGCATTATAAGTCATCTTTGGAAATTTCAACACAAGGCATGGAAAAGCATTGTATTTGCTCATATCTCTCCAATATCTCTTATGATGACATTTTAAGGCCATTTTGCAAGGCTTAATGCATGGTGCATGAGATATTCAAGTTACCATTGCATGAGATTTTCAATACTTTCTAGCTCATTCTAGAAAGATCTAGGAGTTTCCATTAATCATTATAAAAAGAGTGGATCAGGGAGGGTAAAAGGTTGGTGATCATTGTTGATGAGAGGTGAGATTAGAGTGAAAAAAGCAAGATTCTTCTATTGGCAATTTGATATCAAACCTTCATTCTCCTCAATCTCCATTCATTTCTCCACCACAAACCTATTATTCTGATCATTGTGATTGAGTACATGCTGAGGTAGAAGAAGATCCATGGCAGTTTGAAGCTATTTTGAGGAAATTGCAAGAATTGCATTTTGCTGTCCAACTCGAGTTTCAAGCCTTGTTCATCATTCTTGCTGCATACAGAATCCATATTGGCCTCTAAGGATCAAACAAGGAAGGTATCAAGCACTGAATTGCAAGGAAACCATAGCCTCCATTAAAGTGTAACAGGTTGGTGATCTTGCTCGAATCTCATAGTTTATGTGCATTCTGCCATAGTTATAGGTGTAGAACTGTTAAGCTAGGGTAGAAGACCAGTTTCTGAGGATTAGGGAGCATTTCATGGCAGGTACAAGAATCTGTTATGATTGATAGTAAGCTGGATCAAGAGTTTTAGCTAGCATGTTATAGTTCATTATGATGAGGGTAACATAAAGAATATAATCAGGCCATTAGATTTGAGTTTTATCAATGTTGATACCAGAAGAAAATGTTGGAACCCTAGTTTTCTCGCATGCTGTTTGGATGATACAAGATGATTCAAGAGAAACTATGAACGTGGTTGGATTCCTGGTGTTAAGTAGGGTAATTTCAGTCTTTGGATCGTGGCAAACCATGGAGAATTGAGAGAGAAAGAAAGACTGGAAGTTTCCTGCGTGAGAACTCGTGTTGCTGCAAAACCCTAATCCATTTGGGGACGATGAGCTATGGCCGTTGGATGGGGGTCAAATGCTTGACTGAAGACTCCATCGTATGGTCACGATTAAAAGAGAAAAACGGAGGGAATTTTAAAAACTGAAACGCACCGTTTCAATTAGTGAGGTTTCCTGGGCCTGAGCTTCGCTATCTGCACCCCACCTTATTCTGGCCCATTGAATTTTCAACTGCGCGCGTGTACTATTTTCACCCCCCCCCCCCCCTCATTTTCATTATTTTATATTTTGTTTTCTTTTATATTTTTAGTGAACTTTGATAATTCATAAAAAATTGATAAATAATGATTTTTTGTTCATTCTTTTTGCTATGTTTAGATAATAATGTGTAGAAAATTATAAAAATAAAAATAGGATTTTATTTTTAATGTAGAATTTTTGGTGATATTTTCTTTTAAATAGTGCATTTATTTTCTTTTAGTTGATATCTCATTTTCTATGAATTGTTTTAGGACTTTCCCTTAGAGTTTTTGAGCCATTCTTTTTGGCATAGTTAGATGTTGAATCCTAGTATTCCCTGGATTTATTACTAGATTTTTAGATTAAAATTTGATTAGTTTAGATAATTGAACTTAGGATAGTCAAATTAGGGTTTTAGGTTGTATAGGTAGACTTGAACAAATTTGTTTTGGGGGTTTATAGGTCAAATTAGTGTATGGGGAATACATGGGTTAAGGGTAAGTATGTATAGAATCCCCTAGAATTTTGCTAGAATATTGTATGGTGCTTTAGTATTTTTCATTGATTTTTGAATGTATGGATAGTATGTGTGTTGCTTAAAGGCATAAGTTGTATTGTTGTGTATTCTTTCCTTCTCTTTTGAGTGTGTGAGCTTGGAGGATTGAGTTGAAGACCTTGTGGATCATCATGGAAGCTTTGAAGACCTTGCAGAGGAGTTTAGCATAGCTTTTGTTGTTTTGTTTATAGGTTTATAGGTGCATAGGCAGAGCCCTAGATAGAATACTTTGTTCAATAACCAAGGAGTGCTTTGTTCACCTCCTTCCTTCTCTATGACACAGAGTCCCTTAAGGGTATTCACCTCTCTCCTTTAGAGGGATTAGTGACCTTGCCCTATAAGGTAGAACTTTGAGAGAGCCTTTCCCTTTTATGTTAAGTCCTCAATGGCATCCTTTGGAAGTCAGTGAGTACTGTAACATCCCCCACTCATCTTGTTGACTGAATCTTGTTTGCTGGAGCATTGGAGCCATTGAAGATAGAAGTTGAGGCCTTGAAGAGGATGATTCCTTGGAGATTATTGAAGTCTGAAGACTCTGTGAAGATCAAATTGATGTCTGAAGATCCCTGAAGATAGTAAAGCCTGAAGGTAGAGCTGATCAAAGGAGCTGAAGCTCAAAGGGAGAAGAGGAGTTGATGCTCATGTTGTAGGGTTGATACCTGGAAAGCAAGTGATCTCTGAAGTCTGAAGACTGGGTTGCTGCTGGAGGAGCTGAGGCTTTCTTCTATTTTCTTTGATGTATTGTGTGTTTTGTCTGATTTGTCTGTTGCATTAGACTAAGCCCATTTAGAATAAGTTCAGTCTAAGAGCATGAGTGCATCTGATTGCATTGTTATTGCTTGGCTTTGCTTGCGGGTATTCGGTAGAGCCCAGCTCCCTTGCCCATGTGTTTATTTTACCTGATGGTATTTCATTTCTTTCATCTGTATGATTGCAGTTTACTGTTTTTGCTGGATAGCATGTTGTTTATTTCAGTATGATCACTGTTATTTCATGACTGGCTTGAGGTCGAGACGAGCTTGTGGAGGCTGAAGCCCCACACACATTTCCTCCCTCACTTGCATTGCATGCATTTTACCGTTAAAGCTGATGCTTTTGTCTGTCTTGGCGTATCATTGACATGATCCCTTAGGACTCTCATTTCCTTTGATAAGGATTTGATGATAGACTTTTAGGTTGAAACCTATGCATGACAACTTCTAGGAGTTCCCTGTTCGAACCTCAACCATAGGATGAATCCATGGCATGATAACAGTAGGACTTGATAGTCTCCCTCCTAGTTGGGCCTGTTCTCTTCTCATCTCAAAACAGTTTAAGATACAGTAATCATGAATGATTTCTTTCGTACGTTACGAGCCTTAAGCTATCTGAGAAAGGATTGTGGGAGAGTTTCTGTTCCACAGTCTGGATGTTTAGTATGGTACCCTTTGGGTGACATGCGACGCATTCACTCTCAGGTCATAGTCTCTAGTGCGGTTGAAATCGCAAACACAATAAAAAAGCACTTCTTTCAGGAGATAACCCGTAGTAAGCCGAACTACGTTTGCTCTGATCTTTCATACCAGATGAAAGTACGTAGGCATAGGACGCGATATCCTAGCGAGCAACCTTCAACCTTTCCCCCGTAGTTAGCCGAACTACGTTGACTCTGATTTCTCGTTCCAGACGGGAATACGTAGGCATAAAGCGCGATGCTTTGCCGAGTCATTTTTCTTTTCTTTTTCAGCCAGCCTTGATAGGTAGATAGATTATAACCAACCCGTCCAAGTAAACAAACAAGCGAGGATCCCGTCGAGTACGACGGACGTGAGGGGTGCTAATACCTTCCCCTTGCGTAACCGACTCCCGAACCCAGACAATGGTTGCGATGACCTTGTCTTACCCTTTTTCGTCAGGTTTTTCCGATCGTTTCCTTTCCCGCTCTGAGGGATAAATAACGAAAGGTGGCGACTCTTCTGTCATGCCGGCACCTTATTTTCGCGCAAGCGACATTTGTATGATAACATTAGGTAGTTCCCTTTTCAATCCCAACTTTAGGATCACATTGCATGATAACATTAGGGTTGATCAGTTCCCCTTAGAGTGTTGTGTCTTCTCTTCTCATCTCATAACTCCATAAGATATCTAATAAAGGTTAACAATTGTTTTACGCTAAGAGCCTTAAGTACATGAGGAATGATAGGTGGGGGCCTCCTCTCACACTGTCTAGAGTGTTTAGCGTATGCCCTATGAGCGATATGCGGCGCATTCGCTCTCAAGTCATAATCTTTAGTGCAACATGAGTTTCAAATCTAACTCAATTCACTTCTCCTCATAAAAAACATAAAACAAAAGTCAAACCTTTTTATCCTTCGGGATTGTTTGCAAATCATTTTCAGAAAGAGTGTGTTAAGTTTTGGTTCTACCGCAAACAGGCATCTTCCCTAACTGCTAGAACAAATATTTAACCCTACTCATAAAACACTTGAACCAACCAATGGTCGTGTCAGCCCGAACTATGTTTACTCTGATTTCTCATACCAGATGAGGATACGTAGGCACAAGACAGCGATGTCTTGGCGAGCAACCTTCCCCCCTTCACCCATAGTTTCCCGAACTACGTTGACTCTGACTTTTCTATTGCACGAGGGAATACGTAGGCATAGGGCGGAGATGTCCTATCGAGTCTCTTCTTTCCTTTCACCCTCGTTCCCAACCTTTAAATAGTTTTCACCCATAGATTAGACAACAAGCATGGATCCTGTTGAGTACAACGGACGTGAGAGGTGCTCATACCTTCCCCTTGCGTAACCGACTCCTGAACCCTAGATTTGGTTATGATGACCTTGTATTTTCCATTTTTCATAGGTTTTCTTTGATCGTTTTCTTTCCCCCTCTCTGGGATAAATAACGAACGATGACGACTCATCTGTCAGTTTGCTGGCCCTTTTTTCGCAGTAGTGATACATACATATATCATGCATAGTTGAATTCATATCCATGTTTATAATGCATTAGGAGAAAATGTTTACTTCATTCACTTTGGTTGTGCTTATCCCCGAGTGATATGTTTCCTCTCTCCAATAGAGTGGTCAGCCGTAGGAAGAAAGTGTATATCCTTTCTAACTCCCCACTGAGTTTAATCCTCTTGGAGGTTTTGTTTTGGTTCTCCTTTCCATACTTGGATAGGATAAATCCCCAGTTCGATTTCATTCCTCACTGGTTAGCATCTTGTTTGACGATGTCTCTCCAGCTTATTCCTAGATTGAGTTGGTCTTTTGACCATTTTGATAACTTGAACCTCTGAATTGAAAGGGAATTTATTTTTCACCTTTTAGGTGGTTTACATTCCTCAGAAAGAATCTATTGAAGGTTCCCCAACAAGATAAATTTATTCCACCTTGGAATCTACATCTGACAACAAGAGGAAATCTCTTTATTTGAGAAGTTTGTATTTATCCTTGAATTTCTCAGTGAAACAGTAAATGGAAATCTCTTTTCGAGCAGTTTGTCTATCCTCGTTGAACCTATCAGCATATCAAATTTTCTTTCACCATATGGAATCTCTCTGAAGAAGTCTCGAAGAGAAGTATGATGAAGATATTTTTCCAGCAAATGGCATCTCTCTAGAGAAGTTTGTTGTGAATCCTTATTCTCTATCAAATGGCATCTTTTCGGACAAGTCTCGTATAGAAGTTTGATTGTTGAATCCTCGTTTTACATCACATGCCACCTCTCTAAACAAGTCTCAAAGAGAAGTATGATGAAGTTTATTTTTCCATCAAATGGCATTTTCCCAGTAAATCCTTGTGAGAAGTTTGATGAAGATCCTTACAAGAAGTTTTTCTCTTTATTTGAGAAATGTGTTTTTCAAAATTAATCGGCCCGCATCTCTTTGAATATCCCCGATGAAGTTATTAACTCAACAAGCGATTACGTTTTTAGGAGCTTGTCTGTTTTACCCATTTTCAAGTGAAAGACTTGATAAAGAAGAAATTGAGACCAGATTCATGGCTTATGTCCAGAAATGAAGGGAAGTTTATTTCATAAATTTGAGACCAATTTCATGGCTTATGTCCAGAAACAAGGGGAAGTTTATTTCAGAAAACCGAGGCCGGTTTCGTGGCTTACGGTCCGAAGCGTGGGGAAGTTAATTTACCCTTTCTAAGTGAGATTACTTAGTCAAAGAAGATACTGAATCATTTTTCCAATATTGGAAGTTCAATTGTCAAAGTTATAACACCATCCCCTGTAAAGCTATATCCTTTTCCACATTAGATTTGTTCCTCTCTTCCCAATAGAGTTACAACATTTCCTTCGATTTTTCTTTCCCGATGGATAACTCTTTTGTTATACCCTAGTGGTTTAGTCTGTTCTTAGTCTCCTATGGCACCATTTCCCACAGGTCTCATTTCTTGCATTCATAAGAGCATTCATATTATATCACATTTTGTGGCTTCTTAGGGGCCAAAATTGTGCATTGTTGCTTTTAAGTTTCCCTTATCTAGTCAAGACTAAGATGTCAATCTTCATCTCTCCGGATAGGAGAAACTTAAATAGGGGCAACTATCATACCCTAATTTTTACCCTTAATATTCCACTTTGTTCACCACATTCATCATTTCATATGTGTGTGTCTTTATGCATCACTAACCCATATCAAAAACAAGATGTATGTGCTTGCTACCTTTACAAGTTAGGTGGTCCCCCAAGGGCTCAAGCAGATGAATTATCAAAGGATGGGCATCATATTCAACATCTCAAGCCCCTTATTCAGCCATAAATATCAATAGTTTCCTTCCATCGACAAATCAAATGCTAGATAGCATCATGACAAGCTCATCAAGCCTCAAGATCCTCAATGCACCAAAATTAGGGTTTTGACCTAATTCAGTCCCTGAGTTAACTTTTGGATTAATGCATGATCTAAAACCTCAAGATATGTTTCAAGGACATCAAATTCCTCATATTAGTCCACTCATATGATTGGATTAATCCAAAGAACTTGATTCATAAGTTATACAAGGATTCAAATTCCTCTGGACCACAAACTAGGGTTTCTGATGAAAAGTCAATTGCACCTTTGACTTTTGACCAAAACATGATCTCAAACCTTGGGACATGATTCAAGACACTCAAAAACACATTTTGAGTCCATCCATATGGTTCAATTATCCCAAGGTTTTGATTTTAGTGAAGATCATAAAATTCGAGTTCATCTAATACAAAAGTCAACCCCTGATCAAAGTCAAGTTTGACTTTTAACTTTCTTGGTCAAACATGGTTTCCTTAAGTTAATAATAATGATAATATGTGGTTTGGTTAATGATTGATCAAAGGAAATCAATAAAAGTAGGGTTACTTGCAAAAAGGGCAACATTGAAGGACTTAAAATTTTTCTAAGTTAAGAAAGATCATGATTTTTTGTCCAACTTGCCAAGGCCATAACTTCCAACCCAAGTAACTATTTTATTTTATCCAAAGATCAAATTGAAGAGTTTTTTACATGCTAAAACTTTTTCCTTGATGGTGAAATCTAAAAAAATGTATAGATTAAGAGATATGGAGCCATGAAAGTTGAAGGTTTCATACTTTTGAACCTAAACACTTAGAGAAATTTTAGACAGAATTTGTCTCATGTTGGAGCCAACTTTAGGGTCATTTTTCTCCATGATCCACATTGATTCAAAACAAACCTTGAAAATCAAAGTTGAATTATGCCATTTAAGCTTTCTATAATGTCCAAGAACATCCATTTACCTAATTTGAGCAAGAAGATATGAATTTCACAACATGCCTTGTTGCAACTGTTCTACAAGACAAATTTGGTACACATTATGGTGATGCACGATTTAGAAAACCTTGTAAACCTAATACCTTTACAAGATCAACACCAAAATGATCATACAATATGTGCTCTGCAAGAGAATAACATAATTTTCAAGATTTTCCTCTTGGCATGTGAAAAAATTTATTTTAAAAACCTTGAAGTGAGATTTTGTCCTCTAGCATTAAAGTGCTATAGTGAATTTGCCAAAATCCACTCCAATTTGTCAAGAGACTTAATAAAAACACCAAGGGATGAGATGCAATGTGAGAGGATCAAGCTCAAAATATCAGAATTCATAGCCATGTGAAAATGGGAGCTATGTACCTTGGCACTCAAGTTATAGCTACATGACATCACCTATTGGATAATAGCATGCATCATGATCCTCTCAAACTCACAAATATCTGAGACATTCCCCTATAAATAGAGCTCAATTTGATGTTTCAAAACACACCAAAACATTGCAAGAAGCTTATTTTTCCAAGAAATCTTCCTCCTTCAAAAATTCAAAGTTTCAAAAAAGTGAGAAATTGAAACTTCATCTTCAAAAAATTTCCACTCAAACCAAGCATCCAAACACTTTATATACAACATATAGATGTGATCCAAACACTCAAACACCAACTGTAACACCAGAATCATCAAGTCACAAACCATTTGCTTCCCATACATCATAGGCTGCAGATTGATTTGGCCAGGAAGTTCTAGAAGTTTTCAAACCAATTGAAGCATTGTAACACACTCCTTGAAGGTCAAGGAAGCTATTAGGATCAATAAACTACATCTGGAACACTCCTATCAAGGAACTCGATTTCCATTTTTGCAAGGTAAGTTGTTATAAACTGAACTCTATGATTTGTGCATCATTCTTGATCATTTGAGTTACAAACATGTTTGTCATGATGTTGTGATTGTTTTCCCTCAATCAATTGTTATGTATCATCAACACATGTGATTTCATATCAAAATGTTCAGTTAAGGTTCATATGGTGGTCATATTAATCTTGTTTGATAGGCTTAATATAAATGAAACTGGATAATTCCATTGATTTCCTTATTAAATTTCTAGCAAATTTCATGTTTACATCATGTCATTTCATTGTGTATTAAGATAGTCCAGAATTTGTAAATGAGGATGATGATGATGAAGGTCGAGGGGGAAGAAGATGGCCATGGCACTTTTTTTTCAAAATTAATTATTTTTTAATATATTATTATTTCATTCCGTTTTAATAGACATATGTATCACCACCCCAATGGTTAAACCGTGCGTTTGAGGGTTTGAGTATGAGAGGTATGGGGTTCGAATCCCCCTCGCCCCAGACCTTTTGATTTTATTTTTCAAATCATTTTCAAAAGGAAACTCTCTATATTATTTTCACCAGTCATTCTTTGTCAACCACACGCACATGGCTCAGATGGTAATGTTTTAGGCCCATCAGCCCAAAGGTGTGGGTTCAACTCTTTATGAGGCCATTTCTAAATTTTTAGCACTATTTTCTTCATTTTTTTACAACTTCACCTCGTTATTTCACCAAGAAAAAATAATCTTTTTCAACCAATGTTTTGCACACTTCTCATTTATCTTCCATATTTTAAGAATCCACCAAAAAATCCCAAAAAAAATATTTGTTTTTGACATTTTTATTAGGTCGAAAACTAGTACTTTTTAAGTATTTTTCATACCTTTTCTTGATTTCTTTTAATTTTTTTCTTAATCTAATTACATATATGTGTCTTTATGGTCATGATACACTTTTTTTAAAGTCTTATTGATATACATAACATATTATATTGAATTGGGTACCTTGGTTAAAGTATTATTTCTTTTGAAAAATACTTTGATTAAGTGTTTAAATTAGTTAAAGTTTTAGGGTTTCTCTTGATTAATCCTTTCAAAACTTCTTAACTAGGGCTTCCACTTGAGTTTGGATCCCCTAAAGCCCTTTATTCAACCATGTTTGAATGTCTTGGTCAAATATTTCTAAGCTCTCATTAGGTTTTTGTTTACCCTTACTATATTCATTTGATCCTCGATTCATCTTAAACATATTGCTTACTTAAACTTCTTTGTGATTGCTTCTATCGATTAATTATTTGCTCACATATTCAAGTATTTCCTTCATAAACTCTCACCATGATGAACATATCTACTTGTCTGAATGCATATTCATATGTTGATATATCATGCTTGATCATATTATGTTTATGTCATCCTTGATGATTATATTTTTTAAAAGCTTGGATAACCTTGTCTTGTTAAGTTTCTCTTGGAATTTACAACATTTGCATTCACACAACAGTTGCATTTCAGTGCTCATTCTTAGTTCAAACTTTAGAATTCAAACTACAACCTAGGTCAAATCCTAGGTATCCTCTTTTGAAGTTCTCAACTTCAGTAGAACATTACAATTCCCCTTTTGAAGTCTTCAAAGCTCAAACCATAGCCCCTTGTGGCTACAAACCTCAAACTTCAAGTAAAAACCTAGCCAACCTTTGGCTTCAAACTCAAACTTTTCCTCTAGAGATGAGACATGAATAATCTCTATATAAGAGATGTCTCTTCTATTATCCATAACATTAAATCAAACATTTCAAACTTTTTCCATTTTAAGTGATGTAAGTGGCACACTTGTTGATTCAAAATCCAAGTTGGAGTACTTCTCTTATTATGGCACGAAAACACTACTTTCATTTAAGTGATATAAGTGGCACAGTTGTTGATTCTATATCCAAGTCAAGGTCCTTCTCTTAATATGCAAAGACTCATTTAAAGGAAGATGTGGCATTACTCTGTATTTTATACATCCAAGTTTAAATCTTCTTCCTTTATCATCTTCTTTCTCAAAATATTTGCGGTGAATAGGTGAGATATCTCCCTTCTTTAGATGACAATTTGTCCCTTCTCTCAAAAACCAACAAACCTAACTCCACCCATTAGTAGGTGAAACCACGAGCGCTCTGATTTCTCAATTTCCTTTTGAGAATACGTAGGCATAAGATTGTGAAATTTTAGCGAGCACAGTAATAAATAAAACCCTTAGGTTCATATACCTTTATCTTAAACCATTTCAACTTACACTACAAAAACAACAAAAATATCTCCTATCACTCACTCAAAATAGTTAACAAATCCCTAATACGCAGCAGATGATTTTATCAAACAGTAAACACATTATATACAAGAGGTTCCTATAGGATACTATAGATGCTTAAGGTGTTAATACCTTCCATTAGTATAACCAATTCCAATTCCCAATCTCTTAGTGCATTCCATTACACACACCCACTAGTTTATTTAGATTTTTCCCCCTTCCCTCTCTTGGGATAAATTAAAAGTTCACATGTAGAAAAAGGGCAACCTCCTTCGAAAGAAGAAAATTCCCGCTGCTACAGTTTGCCCTACGTTTTATATCCTAAAAATAGTTCATATTTGTCAAAGTGTGTTGAGAGAACTCTTGAGAGGCGCTTGGATATTTGTAGACCAGGTTCGACATACCGATGTCGAAGTAGTTAAGAATCTTAGTAATCATAGAGGGATAGCATAATGATTTTCCTCAGTTGCATGTTTTAATAGAGAACATGTGATAAACAAAGTAATGAGGCTTATTAATTCTGATTTTATGCAAGAGAATATAGACGAGGTGAATCTCGGCAAAGTCTATTCTCGAGTGTCATACACTAATTTTTACCCATAAGATCCCACCTCATTTACATCTTCACAATGCATCAAGATCAAAAACTTGGTTATCCCCTATCCCTCTCCTTCTTGGGTTTGCCTTTGTAGAGATCACCAAGCACCCTTTTGTGTATCTTTCATTTGCGTGCATGTATGCTTTATATTTCACTAACCATTAATCCAAAATACAAAAATATGTGTCTTGTCCCTTTGTTTCTTTTGTAAGGTAGGGTTTGAAATCAAGAGCACCAAGTGAATGTTTCAAGCATCATTCAACCTTATTTTAATCAAATATATCTCAAGATTGGATGGCTTATTTCTCAAGAAATTCCCAAGGCTCGTATGTTGATTTCCATGCCTTCATCAACAAGTTTCATCAAGCCATGGCAAGCTTCATCAAAAGACAATCAAGATTACTTTATTTTGAGTCCATATAATCATCAATGTGCCTTAAAATACAAGGAAAAGTCCAAGGTTACAAGTTTGTGCAAGTAAGTTTTACCAAAAAGTCAACACTTTAAGCCTAAGTTCAAGACTTCACAACTTCTTCATGCTTCAACATTTTTGAATGCTTCTTTGGGAAAATGACTCATATTGACATCCTCTCCAACTTCTCTTCACAAGTGAAGAGTCAATTATGCTTGGAAGGTCATCAAAAGTTTGAAGACATTATAGGTCATCTTGTGGACTTAGAAAATTTTGGCCTAAGTTCAAGATTGGCATGTCTAACTTCTAAAGATCATAACTCCTTCAATATTCAACTTTTATGGGCACTTATTTTTTTCAAGTATCCTTCTTGATGTCCTCTACAACTTTGCTTTAGAGGTTAAACATCAATTCATGCTCTAAGGACCTCAAATCTTGAAGACCATTTGTGCACAAAACTATGTCATAACCTGTTTTACCTAATGCCTGACCTGATTTTCAGAGCCACAACCTCAACTTTCACCTCATGCCATTTTCACCTCAAGAATCCTTTTGGATTGGTTACTTTTGCATTGTGTTCTACTCCATGAATGGATCATTTGGCTCAAAGAAAATCAAAGAATGCACGAGTAGATTGTATTTGGCCTCACCATGAACATGGCTACCTAAAACTGAGTATTGGTCATTATCAGATTTGCAAAACCATCTAATTCTCATTTTTATGTCAATATGTGCACGTGATTAAGGTACGGTGATATCAAGTAATGTGCAAGGATAAAAAAAAACTACTCAAAATTACAAGCATTCCACTGTGTTTTGATGACTTTCCATTCAATCTTGGTCACACTTTGTTTTCTCATGATTTCACATGAATTCAAGCTAATTCTCACACATATGAATTCCATTCTCTTCAGTTATAAGTAGAAGGCTCATTTTCACTGAAAACCAAGCTTAGAAAGCCCTCTGAACCCCTGCTCGAGCTCACACTTCCCTCTGAAATTTTGTGATTTTGTTCTCAATTTCTGAGCTATTTCAACCTCATTTCTTGATTCCATTAGCTCCATCATACTTCTCTAAAGCTTCTATAACAAGAATCAAGCTCTGAGACTCCCTGAATCTTGCTGACTAGATCCACCTTGCAAGCTCCTCCAATCACATTTGGACAATGTAGTTTGAGGCTCCATTTCCACTCAAACAAATTACCACAATGTAGCATTTTGCCTCTTGATCATTTCCCCTCATTTACCTTACTTTGATATTTCATATTGATCATTTAATTTTTCTTTTTGTGTTTCTTCATTTCACTACATTTCTCTAAAATTCTCCTTGCTCACTTTCAATCAATGAAAATGATCCACATAGCTAAGTTCGCTTTAATGAGAAGGTCACAATGGCACTGGTCTCATGATCTATTTTTTCCATTTACAAAGATCCAGTGAGCATCTCACTAGAGAAGACGATCGGAGAAGCTCCACGGTGGCCTGAGTTTGTTTTGTTTTAGAATAGATCATATGTGTTATGTTACTTAAGTTCCACCGTGTCCATCATGATTTAAGCCTTTGGATTGATTTCAAGTGAGATCCAACGGCCACACACATTTCTTTTTTTAGCCTTTGATCAGATCTAAGGCTCTGGTTTTTTTCTTCCTTTTTATTTTATTTTCTCTATTTTCATTTTCTCATTTATTTTCATATTTTCATTAAAAATGCACCCCTTAACATTTTTTAATCCAATTTTTTTTCATAGTTTCATAAAATTATTTTCTATTTTCTAAGCTATTTTTCATATTTGTATTTCATCATTTTCTATTTTTCATGATTTTCTTCCTTTTTCATGCATTTTAAATAGTTTAAAATTACTTTTATGCATTTTTAAATTCTCCAAAATTTTATATATGATTCTTGAGTTGTTTCTAACTTGGAGCAATTTTCTTGAGCTTTGTTTGGTTGTTTAGATACCACTTTCTCATTTTCTCTTTTGTTTTGATTTTAAAATTTATTTTAAAATTCATTTTATGCATTTTTATTTATATTGTGATTGGTTTGCTAGTTGTAGCCATGGATCATAACTTGTTGATCAAGTTTATCCTTAATTTCAATGGACTTTGGGTGTTGATGAGGGTGGATGAACCTTCATCAATACAAATCTATCATTAAATGAATCATTTGATTCATTTTTTGTGCTTTATGCTGATGATAGGTTTAGTGCCTTAATCCACCAAGAAAAGTGATTGAAATTGATGATGAAGTGATTTTGAGTATTAATTCAATTTGGTCCTCTCTACATCTTTCCTTCTCTTTCTTTTTCCTTTTGTTTTTCTCTTGATCAATTGGATGATGTGTTGTCCATCTTGTTCATGAGGTTTGGATTGATACTTGATGAACTTTCATCATTTCAAATTTACCATTTGATTGATTATTGATCATTGGAGGTGTTCCGGTATGGGCCCAACCTCGGCAGGCCCAATACCGCGTACGGCCCAACAAGCGAATCGGGCGCGCCGGGCACGTGCATCCCTCAAGACGAGCAGGGCAGGCCGCCGAACACAAGCAACGTCCCAACAACCTTTCATCATCCACCACACCAGACGAGCAGAACCGTCCCCGGCTCACCAAAGCGCGGCCATGGTCCCTCCCCTCCGCGGGGAGAACAACGCGCTCCGGAGTATCTCGCGAGCTCCCCTCCGCGGGGAGAACAACGTGCCCGGCGCACGTTCTCCACGTGCTCCCTTCCGCGGGGACACGTCACCGGCCAACTGCCCACTGTCGCTTGCGCGAAAATAAGGTGCCGGCATGACAGAAGAGTCGCCACCTTTCGTTATTTATCCCTCAGAGCGGGAAAGGAAACGATCGGAAAAACCTGACGAATAAGGGTAAGACAAGGTCATCGCAACCATTGTCTGGGTTCGGGAGTCGGTTACGCAAGGGGAAGGTATTAGCACCCCTCACGTCCGTCGTACTCGACGGGATCCTCGCTTGTTTGTTTACTTGGACGGGTTGGTTTTAATCTATCTACCTATCAAGGCTGGCTGAAAAAGAAAAATGAATGACTCGGCAAAGCGTCGCACTTTATGCCTACGTATTCTCATCGGAGAATGAGAAATCAGAGTCAACGTAGTTCGGCCTACGAAGGGTTACGGGGGAAAGGTAGCTCGCTAGGACGTCGCATCCTATGCCTACGTACTTCCACACAGCATGGAAGATCAGAGCAAACGTAGTTCGGGAAACTACGGGTTATCTCCTAAAAGAAGTGTTTTTTTATTGTGTTTGCGATCTCAACCGCACTAGAGACTATGACCTGAGAGTGAATGCGTCGCATGTCACCCAAAGGGTACCATACTAAACATCCATACCGTGGAAAAGAAACTCTCCCACAATCCTTTCTCAGATAGCTTAAGGCTCGTAACGTACGAAAGAAATCATTCATGATTACTGTATCTTAAACTGTTTTGAGGTGAGAAGAGAACAGGCCCAACTAGGAGGGAGACTATCAAGTCCTACTGTTATCATGCCATGGATTCATCCTATGGTTGAGGTTTGAACAGGGAACTCCTAGATGTTGTCATGCATAGGTTTCAACCTAAAAGTCTATCATTAAATCCTTATCAAAGGAAATGAAAGTCCTAAGGGATCATGTCAATGATACACCAAAACAGACAAAGCATCAGCTCAACAGTAAAATACATGCAATGCAAGTGAGGGAGGAAATGTGTGTGGGGCTTCAGCCTCCACAAGCTCATCTCAACCTCAAGCCAGTCATGAAATAACAGTAATCATACTGAAAAATAAACAACATGCTATCAAGCAATATACAGTAAACTGCAATCATATCGATAAAAGAAAACATGCTATCAAGCAAAATAAACACATGGGCAAGGGAGCTGGGCTCTACCGAATACCCGCAAGCAAAGCCATGCAATAACAATACAAGCAGAGGGAGCAACTCAACCTCTAATGCAATCATGCTCCTAGACTGAACTTATTCTAGATGAACTTAGTCTAATGCAACAGACAAATCAAACAAAACAAACAATACAAAAAAGAAAACAGAAGAAAGCCTCAGCTCCTCCAGCAGCTACTCAGTCTTCAGACTTCAGAGATCACTTGCTTTCCAGGTATCAACCCTACAACATGAGTATCAACTCATCCTCTCCCTTGAGCTTCAGCTTCTTTGATCAGCTCCACCTTCAGGCTTCACTATCTTCAGGGATATTCAGGTATCAACTTGGTCTTCACACTCTCCAAGCTTCAGCTGGAATGGCAGTCTTCAAGGATTCATCCTTTTCAAAGCTTCAGCTTCTAACCCAAGTGTCAACTTGATCTTCACAAAGTCTTCAGACTTCAACAGTCTTCAAGGGTTCATCCTCTTCAAAGCTTCAACTTCTATCTTCAATGGCTTTTAGATCTTCAACCAAGTCTTCAATGCTCTTCATTGCTATCTTCAACAATCCAAATGCTCCATCAAACAAGATTCAGTCAACAAGATGAGGGGAGGATGTTAGAGTGCTCACTGACCTCCAAAGGATGCCATTAAGGACTTAACATCAAAGGGAAAGGCTCTCTCAAAGTTCTACCTTATAGGGAAAGGTCACTAATCTCTCCAAAGGAGAGAGGTGAATACCCTTAAGGGGCTTTATGTCACAGAGAAGGAAGGAGGTGAACAAAACACTCCTTGTTTATTGAATGGAATTATGCTATCTAAAGCTCTACCTATGCACTTATGATCCTATAACCAAAACAAACAAAAAGCTAAAACAAAGCTCCTCTGCAAGGTCTTCAAGGCTTCAATGATGATCCACAAGGTCTTCAACTCAATCTTCAAAGCTCACACATTCAAAGGAGAAGAAAAACAAGCACAACAATACAAACTATGCCTTTAAGCAACACACATACTAACCATACATTCAAAAATCAATTGAAAATACTAAAACACCATATAATATTCTAGCAAAATTCTAGGGGATTCTATACATACTTACCCTTAACCCATATATTCCCCATACACTAATTTGGCCTATAAACCCCAAAACAAAATTGTTAAATCTACTTATACAACCTAAAACCCTAATTTGAGCACCTAAATGCTAAACAAGCAAACTATATCAAATTTTAATATACAAATTGTGAATTAAATCCTACATGAACTATGATTCAATACCTAACTATGCCAAAAAGAATGGCTCAAAAATCCTAAGGGAAAGTCCTAAAAGAAATTATACAAAATTGAGTATCAACTAAAATCAATTAAAAAGACTATTTACAAGAATAATATGCTAAAAATATTAAAAGGAAAATAAAATGGAATTTTATTTATTTACATTTTTCCAGACATGATTATGAATATGTGAAAAAAACAAGAATTAAAAAATATCAATTTTCTATTTTATATGATTTTTATAATATGCAAGAAAATTAAAAGAAATAAAAATAAAAGAAAATGAAATAAAGGGGAGGGGGTGTTATGAGCAATGCGCCTCAGTTATAATCCATGATGGGCTGAAGACCTGGGGGTGCGCGTAGCAATCTGGGTTAGGCCCATGCGCTCAGAAAATTAAAAGAAAAAAACATTAAGAAAATGGAAAGGATACGGTGAGAATAGCAACTTTTTTACGTTGAAATCTGGGTTGGGCCTCTAAGTAGGGTGCGAATAGAAATGATTTGCTGAGCCCAAAACCTTCATTAAACCAAAGGCTGCGTTTTGGTTGTGTAATTTCCCTCCGTTTCTGAAATTAAATTCTGGCCATGCGATGAGATTAAGAAGTCAAATATCCAGGCTAATCCAACGGTGGGAGTTCATCGTCCCCAAACACACCCTAGGGTTTTCAGAAACCCTAACTCCATGCCAGAGTTTCCATCAACTCGTTCTCTCTGATCCCTCAATGAAATCCAAAACTTCCAAGAGCAAACTTGCTCTACTAACCACCCAGAACACGATGATACCAATAGTTTTCCCTGAAACTCCACATATCACTCTAACAGAAAGCTCCAACATTAGGGTTTCAATTTTTCCTCTGCTATCAACCTTGATGGAACTTCAAACTAACGATCCAGAATTGTTCTACATGTTACCCTAACCAAACTACACTATCTCATATCCATTAATGCACCCTAAGCAGCTTGCTATTGAATCTTGAAAAAATCGTGACCTGCCATGAAACCTTATGCCAAGCTCTCTACTTCTCAGAATATCATCAACTAACTTAGCATGTTGTCTTTCCACCTAGAATTCTAACAGAATGCACCTGAATAAAGACCTATGGGGCAAGTTACCAACCTGTCAAGCTTCAATGGTGAGTGGTGTTAGAGCTTGATCTAGCACTTGAAATCTTCTCCAAATGCTCCTCCAATGATGAATACCTTTCTGTTTGCAAGAGTTGAGGTGGATGAGGCTTGTAGAAGAAGGAATTGGATCTTGCTTGATCTTGAAGAAACCTTGCAATGGCACTTTCTCTCTCACTCTCTCCAATGAACTCAACAACCTTTCACCAACCTTTTTCTCTCCTTGATCCACTTAATATATAACCATCCATGGAAGACTCTAGAACCTCCTAGAAAGAGCTAGAATACCATGGAAAGTCTCATGTAATGACATATTGGATATCTCATCTCATGCCTTAATGCCTTTTAATTTTGTGTCAAAAACTCCTCACAAGAGATATTGGGAGTGGAAAGAGTGAAAAACAAGCTTAGCCTTGCCTTTGGTGAAGTTTCTCAAAGGTTCCTTAATATGCAAGCATGAATTTTACAAAGTAACATCCATTTTAAGACCTCAAATAAAAATTCTACTTGAACCATTGTTTTTAAAATAATGTTTGGAGTCAAAATGACATATTGGATGACCTATTTTGGATTTGTACATCTCCTAAACCAAAATTCCATTTCAACTTTTTCAACTTATAAGTCATTTTAGGTCATTTTTACCCAATCATGAAAATCCTTGCTACAAGCTTTTTCAATAACTCATTACCACTTTTCTAGGCTTAAAATCCCATTTTGAACAACTTTTATGTTTTGAGTTTTTCCATTTGAGGCTTGGAAATAGGAGATATGGCCTTTGCTTAAAATGACCTATAACTGCCAAATGACCAAAATACCCCTGTCTTGTTCAAACCATAAGTTGAGTTCTACAAATCCTATCAAGGACTTCTAGTACTCTCTAGAAAGATAAGAAGATGCTCTTCAACATTCATGTTGACCAAGAAATCATAGGAATCATCCTACTAGGGCAAAAGTTGTCTGCAAGTTGGGTGACTTTCAAGGACCCAGATTCACACACCTCAGCTGACCTGTAATTTGTCAAAACTATAACTTGAGCTCTGCAACTCCTATCAAGGACTTCTACCACTAAAATTAAAGCTAAGAACAATCTCTACAACATTTATGTTGTGGGGAAGATGATATATCAATCACATCTTGAGCTAAAACTGCCTGGAAGATAGGGATCAAACTAGGGTTTTTTCACTGACAATCCTTGGAAACCCTGACTTGAAACTTCTCAAACTCTTCAATCATGATGAGTTGGTCTAGGAATCATCTTTATAACATATCCATACATCATTCCATGATCTCATGGCCCTTGGATTAGGTCTCAACCTTCTCCAAATCTTCAGCTGATCTAGGGTTGACCCAGTCAAAACCCTAATTCTACCATTCATGGTTGAATCTTCTGAACTCTTGCATAATGACCTCTCTAGGCTCCATGATGGCTTTAAAGACATCTCATAGGCTTTCTCAAAGCTTCAAGTTCATTCTCAAAGTCTCAGAATCATCTGAGGAGCACCCACAACTCTCAAGCTATGAAGCACACAACCTTGGTTTCAACCAATTCCTCTAAGGATCTCCTGAACTTTCTGGTGAAGGTATCAACCTTCAAACACTTGATGGATGAATAATTGTAGGTCAAATTTTGGGGTGCAACAGCTGCCCCTATTCAAACGGCTTGCACTTGACTGGGTGAGAAGCGAACGGCTCTCAACCAATCAAGGTGCGAGACGATTGAATACCGGTAAACCCGAAAATTTGTCAACTGCACGAGCACACGACACTCTGCGGAGAACAAACCTTCGAACACTGCAACACTAGCTGCTCAACAACTAGCTGGAGAAATATCGATCTGACATTGCCGTCAGTCATCCACGTTAAATTCTTCTGACATTGTCTTCAGACAACCACAGCACCCAATCTCGCCGCTGAAGAACTGAATCTGACATCGCCGTCCAAACACACATCACTTTGAGAGACACTAGACATCGCCGTCGTACAAACATCATCTCTGCTGGGGATTTAAAGAACCTGACTTCGCCGTCAAACAAACATTCAACCTCGCCGTTGAACAAACATCCAACCTCGCCGTCGGAAACCAACATTCGACCTCGCCGTCGAACAAGCATCCGACCTCGCCGTCGGAAACAAACATAATCTGACCTCGCCGTCAAATCTAAACATTCAACCTCGCCGTCGAAGAAACATCCAACCTCGCCGTCGGAAACAAACATTCGACCTCGCCGTCGAACAAGCATCCGACCACGCCGTCGGAAACAAACATAATCTGACCTCGCCGTCAAATCCAAACATTCAACCTCGCCGTCGAACAAACATCCAACCTCGCCGTCGGAAACAAACATTCGACCTCGCCGTCGAATCCAAAATACCCCGCGTCGCCGCTGGGGAAAATACAACACTGAACGACTCTGACCTGGGGTTCACCCCTGGTAAATGGAACAAAAGGTACACTTGCGTATTTGAAACTACTCCGCTGGGAATGAGAGACTTGACCGAGCACACTCTGATCTGGGGTTCACCCTCAGAACCATAACGAACATCGGAATACTGCTGCACAACTGACCCACCGTAGAACTTCAACATTAAAGATATATGAAATCCTGGCCCCTGGCCACTTCCAGCTTCAGCTAGAAAATATCTTCAAGTACTTCTGAAGATAGATGAAACCCTGGCCCCTGGCCACTCCAGATCTGCTGGAGAATCTTCAAGTTCTTCTGAAGATAGACATCCTTGGCCTTCAAGGATATAAACCTTGCCCGTCGGCGATTCCAGCTTCAGCTAGAGAAAATCTTCAAGTACTTCTGAAGATAGACATCCTTGACCTTCAAGGATGTAAACTTTGCCCGTCGGCAACTCTGCAGGAGGTATCTTCGACTTCAGTCTGAAGAAATGGTCCTTGGCCTTCAAGGATACATGGATCTGCCTTCAGGCAACTCCACCTCTGCTATAGAGCATCCGTGACTTCAGTCAGGGATATACTTCGGCCTTCAGTCCGAAAAATGAATCCTAGGTCATTCATGACCTTGGGGATAACCTTGCCTTCAGGCACCTTCGCTTCAGCTTGGGAAATCTATGACTTCAGTCAGAGAAATGGTATCCTGAGCCATTCATGACTCTACGGGGATTCAAACATTTTTCCTTCAGGCAAAACTCCGCTTCAGCTGGAGAAATATCTTCGACTTCAGTCAGAAGAAACACTATTCACTTGATCGCGATCAATCATCACCTCAGGACAACTGACTTGGCCTTCAGGCCAACACGGATCATCTTGAATACAAAATTTGGAACCTTGTCTTCAGCCACACGTTGATTCATCAACAAGGAAATCTGAATTCACAGGAACCTCTGATACCGCCTTCAGGCGTTTACAAAGTCAATCTTCAGATTAGACATCACTGTTGGAGCAAACATATCACGCTGCTAAGGACTTCAAGAATCATCTTGAACAAACAAACTCCGTCGGGCACCTTCAAGAATCATCCTGAACTGATAACCATTCTGGAGACTTTATTCTGCTAGGGATATTCCAGGAATCTTCCTGGGCAACTCTTGCTGGGGACGCTACTGGTGAGCTCAAGCATCATACTAGGCGAACAACTCGGGAAATTGCGCTAAGGTCTTAAGAATTATCTTAAGCAAACGGCCCTGCTGAGGAATTCAAGGGTCGTTTTGAACTGACTTCGCTGGGGATCTCAAAAATCATCTTGAGCGAGCGACTGTGGGGGTTACACCGGGGTCTTTAAGAATCATCTTAAGGAAGCGACCTCGTTGGAGAGTATATCAGGAACCGTCCTGAGCAACTGGTCTCTTGGTGGAACGCCTGTAAAACAAGAATGATAATATCCTAGACCATGCGTATGATGCCTATGCTTCGGCGCCCTGCCCCACACGGTGGGAATGCTATGCGTTTATGCTAAATGCTATGCAATCATGCACAATGATGCAATCCCGTCGGCAAAATAAATGCCGAAGGGGAAATTCTCCTATCAAGGAGAAAGAACTACTCAGATAGAGGAATCATCCTGCTGAGGAGAAAACTGCATGCCAATATTAATCGGACTCTGTCTGGGGAATTGATCTTCCGCGGACTGCTGCATGGAAAACAACTTCAGTTGATTACTGCAGGGGACGAAGCTCTACGAGAAACCAGACTTACTGATATCAATCGCGAGAATAAACTGTGTGGCCGTCGCGACTACTCTTCTGGGGATAACAACTCTGTGGGGAAACAACTTCAGCTGCTCCACACTCCACTGGGGAAAAACCAATCATGATCTGATCAACTTCCAAGGACTCGGCTCTCTTGGACATCTGCAAACTCGGCTGAGGAAGGAGAAGTCATTCTGCTTCACCGGAGAGTACAACTCTGGGGGGAAATACAACATCGGTTGCTTAACGCTCTGCTAGGGAAAAACAATCATGGTCCCTACTGCTTCCAAGGATTCGGCTCTCTCAGGGTTTGCGAACTCAGCCGGGGAATGAGAAATCATTCTACTTCACTGGAGCGTACGACTCTGATGAGGAATTTCAATTTCGTTGGGGAAGAAAGAATCATCTGACTTCGGGGGAGAGTACAACTCTGCAGGGGAGTACAGCGTCAGCTGCTCCAACACTCTACTGGGGAAAGAGAAGTCATTCTATTTCACTTGAGAGTACGACTCTGATGAGGAATATCAATTCCACTGGGGACTTCAGTCTGGCACCATCAGCTACTGCATACTCCGGTGTACGAATCATTTCCTACGAATCCTGCACTTGTGACCCGGTGCTGGGGAAGACACCTGCTTCGGCGACTTTACTGGGGAAAACACGAGCTTCGACATCCGAACATTTCTATGAAGCCTGCACTTGTGACCCGGTGCTGGGGGACATATGAGCTTCGGCGCGCGACTCAGCTGAGAAAATGACGTTCCTTCAGGATGCGTCTGCTTGGGGAAGAGAATCATCTCTGCGTGGGGAGACATATCAATGCTCACCATTCTGCGTTCAGATTCTGCGGAGGAGAGACTACTGAACTCTGCTGGAAGGAGGACTTGCCCTGCTTCGGGGATGCGTACGGCACATCTTCTGGAAGGTGCTACACCTGCAACAACACAAACAAACAGACAAGATACCCTCCTCAAAGGGGCCTATCAAGGTTATTAACTCGTGACAATATTCAGGTAATTAATTGTTTCAACAACCAATGGGCCTAGGCCCGTAAGTTTATGTATGCGCATTTTATCAAAAAACATCGGCGTTTTCATTCGTAAACAAAACAAACAAATGCTAAATGGGCAAGCAGAATTGCTGAACAATATGCATTTTATTGATGGTGAACCCCTGAATGGGTAAATAAATGTTTTACAACAGAGGCAAGCTCCTAGAATGAGGAAGCCGCACAAAAATAACTATACATCAGTATGTACAAATGTCGGTAACGAGGCGTAGACGAACACCATGAGTTGATCCCTCTAAGACCCACTCGACTTCGATACTTCTCCGACGCTTCAGCTTCGGAAGAGACTGATTCAGATAAACGGCCCTCAGGTCCTCCGAACCACTAAACAATGAAAGTCCACGCGGAACGCAGTCATTTGCTTATTCAAATCCCTAACTTTTGCGTGAACCGCCCTTTACGGGTTTTCAGTTCACCGGGATACCCTTTTTTGCCGAAGCCGCCCAGTGTAGGTTTTTGACTTCGCGGGTGTACATTTTTCAATATATCCCTAATTTTTGCCCGAACCTTTTATTCTGTTTTTGGTTCGCCGGGATGCCCCTTTTTTGCCTGGACCCTTTCTTTTTTGTCCAGCGGGTCTCTTTCAAGCAAAGTATTTTTTAACTGCGTCCGCGTTCACCGGGGATGCAAAATCTTCACCATCCATCGTGGATAACAACAAAGCTCCTCCCGAGAAGACCTTGCTGACGACATACGACCCTTCGTAATTTGGAGTCCACTTGCCCCGGTGATCGAAGTGTGGCGGAAGGATCTTCTTCAGGACGAGATCACCCGTCTGAAAGCTTCTAGGGCGCACCTTCTTATCATAAGCTTTCTTCATTCGGCTCTGGTACAGGCGACCAAATGCAATCGATGCTAACCTTTTCTCGTCCATCAGGCTGAGTTGGTTCAAGCGATTCGTAATCCATTCTGCCTCGTCGAGTTTCACATCAACCAAAACTCGCAAAGAAGGAATCTCCACTTCCAACGGTAGGACAGCCTCCATACCGTACACCAAGGAGAAAGGAGTTGCCCCGGTCGACGTATGCACCGTCGTACGATAACCGTGCAAGGCGAACAGCAACATCTCGTGCCAATCTTTGTACGTCACAACCATCTTCTGAACAATCTTCTTAATATTCTTGTTGGCGGCTTCGACGGCGCCATTCATCTTCGGCCGGTAAGGAGATGAGTTGTGGTGTTCAATCTTGAAGCTCTGGCACAGCTCCTTCATCATCTTGTTATTCAAATTCGAACCATTATCAGTAATGATCCGCTCGGGAATTCCATAGCGACAGATGGTGTCCCTCTTTATGAATTTAGCTACCACCTGCTTGGTCACATTAGCGTACGAGGCTGCCTCCACCCATTTGGTGAAGTAGTCGATAGCTACCAGAATGAAACGATGACCATTGGACGCAGTGGGCTCGATCTTGCCTATCATGTCGATGCCCCACATGGAGAACGGCCAAGGGGAGGACATGACATTCAATGGGCACGGCGGCACATGAACTTTATCCGCATAAATCTGGCATTTATGACATTTCTTCGCGAATCTGAAGCAATCTGACTCCATCGTCAGCCAGTAATACCCTGCTCTCAGGATCTTTCTCGTCATGGCATGCCCGCCGGCGTGCGTACCAAATGTGCCCTCATGGACTTCTTCCATGAGCATACTTGCCTCTTTCTCATCTACACATCTGAGTAGTACAAGATCGTGGTTTCTCTTATACAACACTCCATCAGGATTGAGATAAAAGTTTCCAGACAGCCTCCTCAAAGTCTTCTTATCCTGGGTAGACGCACCCGCAGGATACTCCTTAGTCATAAGGAAGGTCTGGATGTCGTGGAACCATGGCTTGCCGTCATTGGCATCCTCGATTGCAAAGACAAATGTCGGTCTGTCAAGACGCGAAAGCACAATTCTTGGAGCCTCATTCCAAAAATTGACCTTATACATTGAAGCCAACGTGGCTAAGGCATCAGCCATCTGATTTTCATCCCTGGGTACATGATGGAGTTCCACTCGATCGAAGAACGGAAGCAGCCTCCTGGCATAGTTCATGTACGGCACTAAATTCGCTTGACGAGTTTCCCACTCCCCTTTAATCTGGTTGATTACGAGTGCTGAGTCACCATATACGTCTAGATTCTTGATTCTCAAATCAATTGCCTCTTCTAGACCCATAATACATGCTTCATACTCTGCTTCATTGTTGGTAACTGGAAATGTCAGTCTCGCAGTAAACGGGATGTGGGATCCGTGAGGAGTCGTGATGATAGCCCCGATACCACTTCCATAGGAATTAACTGCTCCGTCGAATATCAACTTCCACTGAGACTTCCTATCTGGTCCTTCATCGGGCAATGGCTCATCGCAATCCTTCGCTTTGAGAAACATAATATCCTCGTCAGGGAATTCGAACTTCATCGGCTGGTAGTCTTCGATTGGCTGTTCGGCAAGGTAATCAGACAATACGCTTCCCTTAATGGCTTTCTGAGAGACGTACTGAATATCATATTCCGTTAACACCATTTGCCATCTGGCAATCCTGCCCGAAAGATCCTGCTTCTCGAAGACGTACTTGATCGGATCCATCTTCGAAATTAGCATAGTGGTGTGATTGAGCATATACTGTCGGAGACGTTTGGCGGCCCAAGCTAATGCACAACACGTCTTCTCCAGCATCGAGTATCGAGATTCACACTCAGTGAACTTTTTACTCAAATAATAAATGGCATGCTCTTTTCTGCCCGTCTCGTCGTGCTGACCGAGAACACACCCCATACTATTCTCCAGAACCGTCAGGTACATGATTAATGGCCGTCCAGCCACTGGGGGTATCAAGATTGGAGGTTCTTGAAGATACTGCTTTATTTTGTCGAATGCCTTCTGGCAATCCTCATTCCAAGTAATCGCCTGATCTTTCTTTAAAAGCTTGAACATCGGTTCACAAGTGGCCGTGAGCTGAGAGATAAACCTTGCAATGTAGTTTATTCGGCCCAAGAAACCACGGACTTCTTTTTCTGTTTTCGGCGCTGGCATTTCTTGAATAGCTTTTATTTTCGCAGGATCAACTTCAATACCTCGTTCACTAACGATAAACCCCAATAAATTTCCGGACCGCACTCCGAAAGTGCACTTGTTAGGATTCAGCCTCAGCCTGAACTTCCTAAGCCTCTCAAACAGCTTCAATAGGTTGACCAGATGCTCTTCCTCCGTTTGGGACTTTGCAATCATGTCATCAACATAGACCTCGATCTCATGATGAATCATATCATGAAACAAAGTTACCATTGCTCGCTGGTAAGTGGCCCCTGCGTTCTTCAGACCGAAGGGCATTACCTTATAGCAGAATGTTCCCCAGGGGGTGATAAACGTCGTTTTCTCCATGTCCTCCGGTGCCATCTTAATCTGATTGTAACCGGAGAAGCCATCCATGAACGAAAACACGGAGAACTGGGTTGTGTTGTCGACCAACACATCGATATGAGGCAACGGGAAATCATCCTTAGGGCTCGCCCTGTTCAAATCCCGATAATCGACGCACATGCGTACCTTACCGTCCTTCTTCGGTACAGGCACTATGTTGGCGACCCACGGAGGGTAAGTGGTAACGGCTAGAAATCCTGCGTCCAACTGCTTCTGGACTTCTTCTTTGATTTTTACAGCCATATCTGGTCTCGTCCTCCTAAGCTTCTGCTTGACCGGAGGGCAATTTTCTCGCAACGGCAAGCGATGAACCACGATGTCAGTGTCAAGTCCGGGCATATCTTCGTATGACCAAGCAAAGACGTCACTATACTCTTGAAGCATCTCGACCAGTCTATGCTTGACATCATTCTGTAGCGTAGCCCCTACTCTGACATTTCTGACGAGCTCTTCAGAACCCAGATTTACAATCTCAATATCCTCCTCGTGAGGCAGAATAACCTTTTCCTCTTGTCTCAACAAGCGGGTCAACTCTTCCGGAAGGTCTTCGTCTTCATCAATCTCATCCTCGGCTTGATAGATCGGGCAATCAAAGTCGTAGTGAGCCGTAGAGGGTCCAGAGTCGATGTCATCTGTTATGTGGATCCTGCAATAACAAGGGTTAAGTTTAAAGCAAGAATATGCAGGTTAGCACAAACCCCGCTGCCATTTTGCTGTTTTTCAAAATAAACATAAAACAGGAATAACAGAGAACACAATATTTGAGTATGAAGAAAACGCCTTTTATTTATTAACAAAATGCATGTACATAATCCAACAAGGCCCTGACAATAAAACCACTATGCCCCGGGCAGGACATAGGGTTGTACAAAGATTGTAAAAAGCAAATCATTACTCTTCACTTGTCAGCTGGATAATCTCCTTGATGGTCCAATTGTTGAGGCGCTCGCCCGACTTGCTTGGCTGAATCCAGGCGTCAAGATCACAATCACTATCCCCGTTGTCCTCAGACGGTGCGTTGATGCTTTCGAAAATCACTCCGCCCTTGGTGAATAGGATCGGCCCCTTCCCACGAGACGAACTGCTAGAAGAAGATGAAGCTTCAGCTTCAGGAGAATATCCCAATCCAAACTTATCCTGCTTGATTGGTATATCCAAAACATGCCCCCAGCCTGGGGTGGAACCGGCTTCGACAACGGCCCGAGCTTCTTTAAACGAGGAGAGATTCATCTCTTGCTTCTCTACGACAATAGGAGCTACCTCTTTCGCCTTGACGGTTTCAAATGCTTGGCAGAGAGTTTCATGGATTTCGCCATCCATTTCAACATATTTAAAGGACGAAAAGTGGCTCACCATAATGTCCTCCTCACCACAGACGGTTACTATGCTGCCCCCGACAGCATATTTGAGCTTTTGATGCAGCGTGGACGTCACGGCACCAGCAGCATGGATCCATGGCCGACCTAAGAGGCAACTGTAGGCAGGCATGATATCCATGATATAGAAAACCGTATTGAACGTCTCTGGACCAACTTGAATTGGCAGGGTCAACTCTCCGAAAACGTGGCGCTTAGTTCCGTCAAAGGCTTTTACCACCAGGTCACTGGGCGTGCAAAGCAATCCACGAGTGTCCAACTTCATCAGTGCCTTCTTCGGAAGCACATTAAGCGACGAACCCGTATCCACCAGGACATGCGACATGATCGTGCCTCTGCACTCTATCGAGACGTGCAAGGCGCTGTTGTGATCTCTTCCTTTATGAGTCAGCTCTAGATCTGTAAATCCCAGCCCATTACCAGCATTAACATGGGCTACCACCTCTTCCAGCTGATTTACTGATATCTCCTGCGGCACGTAGGCAGCGTTCAATACCTTCAGTAACGCGTTGCGGTGCGCTTCAGAACACAGCAACAAGTTAAGAATAGAGATCTTTGACGGAGTCTGATGAAGATGATCTACAATCTTGTAGTCGCTCTTCTTGATTAATCGCATGAATTCTTCAGCATCTTTAACTAGCAAATCCTTTTCTGCCCCAGAAGGGACCTCTTCGACAGCTTTACCTTTACCCTTATCAGCAGCATCAGCCTTGACCACCTTCTCTGCTGCAATCTCTGCTGGCGCAAACACTCTACCGCTCCGAGTAATGCCACTGACTCCGGCAAGATTCTGCACAGTCGATCCGTACGGCTCAAGCTCTATCTTATGACCATTGCAATAGACTTCGGCGCCATAATGCCATGGAACAGCATTAGTGCTTTCGAATGGGATTGGCCCGGCCCTGGTGATAGTAATAGTAGGCGGTCGGGGCGCAGAAATAGTAATAGGTTGCCGAGGAATAGTAATGGTGGCAACTTCATCTGCCTGCTTTAGCACGACTTCCCCTGATGCACGTTCAACGCTCCGGCTGAACTGCAAAATACCCTCAGACATCAGACTTTGGATACCTTCGACCAGCTGCTCACACCCATCAGGAAGTGTAGCACAAGCCATACATAACTCTCCGCATCCAGGAAAGAAGCCCTTCTTCAGCAACTTAGCCTTGACAAAACTAAGCGGCGTCCTCAAGTCTTTGACATCAGTCAGCAAGTCCGCACTCTCCTCAGGGATAACGGCATTCACTCCGCCCCCTTATGATGAGGCATAGGGTTTTTGGTAACGTTGGGCACACTATCAGAAAAGTTAATAACCTTGGCGTCCACCAAGTCCTGCACTTTGTGCTTAAAAGCTTTGCAATTCTCAATCGTATGGCCTGGTGCCCCAGTATGGAAATCACAAGTAGCATTGGCATCATACCCCGGCGGCGGTGCCCCTGTCAAGGGAGCCAACGTCCTCTTTTGAACTAGCTGAAGCTGGAGCAAAGTTTGCAAAAGCTGCGCATACGACATAGGTGGAGTTTCAAAATGACGGTTTGTCAGAGGAGCCCGATTCTGATATCTCCTGTACCCCTGGTTATTCTGCTGCTGAGGCTGCTGTTGCTGCTGCTGCTGCGGTGGAGCTGCTGGGATATTTATGCTAGCAATCTGCTGCTGAGGGCCCTTGCCCTTTCTCCGAGCATTAGTGACAGCACTGGCATCTCCCTCTCGACGCTTGCCAGCATAAGTTTTCTTGCTACCTCCTCCAGCCGAGGATGATTCGCCTTGAATTTTTCCAATCTTTATACCGTTCTCAACATGCTCGCCCATAGTGATGAGAGCCGAGAATGTCCCAGACATGCCGCTGACCAGCTTTTCATAGTAAATTCCAGGAAGGGTAGCCACGAACATTTGCACCAGCTCGCGCTCAACCATCGGCGGTTGAACCCGAGCAGCCAATTCACGCCACCGCTGGGCGTACTCTTTAAAGCTTTCGTTGTTCCGCTGTGAGAGACTCTGGAGCTGAACTCGGTTGGGAGCCAAGTCGCTATTGTATTGATAGTGGAGGACGAACGCTTCAGCGAGGTCTTTCCAGGTGCGCACAGTAGCGGGCTCCAGGCCCATATACCATTCGAGCGATGGACCAGAAAGACTATCTTGGAAGAAGTGCATCAGCAACTTCTCATCGTCAGAATAGGCGGACATCTTTCTATAATAAGATCGAAGGTGGACACGGGGGCAAGTAGTACCCTTATACTTCTCAAAGACAGGCACCTTAAACTTATGGGGTACCTTTAAATCAGCGACCAACCCGAGCTTGGACATATCAACGCCCAATGTGTTCTGATTTTCAATGTCTCTCATCTTGTCTTCCAGCGCTTTGAACCTGAGTCGAGCTTCAGCATTCAACTCTGCATCTACACCTCTCTGAGAAAATATATCATCCTGATGGTCCTCCAGCCACGGTTGAGGCACCAGCAGATTTCCAACACCAGCGTTGCCGTTGACCGGCCCTATGTTAACATTGGCTCCCAAACTACCATTGCCGACGCCTGCCGCATTGAGTCCGAGATTAGTCATCAGATTGCCGTTAGCACTGCCGTTGCCCCCGGCAACAGGAACAACATTCTGTGGAGCATCCACTGGAGGAGGAGTGGGCACGGCCCCGCCGTGAAGTATGCCATTACTGTCAACCCTGGAAATCAAAGGTTGAACCAAAGTACGAAGCTGGTCCTGACCATTAGCGACTACCTGCATCAGCTCCATAAAACGATCCATCCGCTCACGGAGCTCTTAAACATCTGACTGCACCTGGTCCATGATCCTTGTCTGATTAGCGCGAGTTGAGTAGCGGTGGATGAGTCTTTGATCAATCCTGGAGACCGGAGACAACTCGGAACCTGAAAAACCTGTCAACAATAAAGGTTAGGAAAAGCAATAAGATATACACCATGCAAATATGCTTCATGCAGATGCATGCGTGTGTCTGTGTGCGTGGGAGGTTTTCCCCCGATCCTAGTGCCTTAGTGCCAGTGCTGATAATAATAAGAGGAAGAAGAAATCCGAGCCCACTCATGGAAACATCAATCTCATATATATATGGAAAGGTCTGTCAAGGCAGTACACAGTATCAGCGAGTACAAACAAATCAACAGCATGACCTCAGCCAACAAGTCTGGTGATGGTCAGCATACATCAAAGATCAAAACAACAGGAATACAACTAGTCAAGTACGGCCACGGGCGCGATACTCTGCTAATAATTCCTTCGTCTCTGGATGATCTGGCAAAGTGAGCAACCCCTCGACGAGTAGTTCCCTCTGCCTGATGGTATGCTGAAGCCCCTGAACTGAACTCTCCCAAGCTCCTTCGCCAAAGCAATCCTCCAGTTTCCGCTTCTTAGACTCGAACATCAGCTTATGCTCCTTCAGGTTAGCAAGAGCTTTGTTGAGATGGCTTTCGGCGGCGTATCTGCGGGCGGTCTCTTTATCAAACCTCCGCTCACTGTTCTTCACTTCGGCTTCCAGCTTAGAAATCTGCAGCATCAGCTTGTCCTCTCGCTCCTTCCTAGTGGCCATGGAGGTCTTCCAATGCTGGTCGAACTTAGATATCCTCCGATATGCCTCCTCCAAATGCTGCTTCTTCGTAGCTAGTACATCATTAGCAGCCCTGAAGTCTTGACCTAAGCGTTCCCGATCAGCAATCTGCTTTGCCAAGTCTGCACCCAGTTGGTTCACCGACTCTGTTTGCTTTTTGAGAGCATGCACGGCTTCGTTCCTCTCACTTCGAAGCTGAGCTAACTCCTTCTCTAATTCTGCATTTGCCCGCTTCAGTTCATCACACTCGGCTAATACCTGGTTGTGTTGATGAATGGACACAGTGGTAGGCTCTTCGACTGGCGGAGGACTCTCTGGTCTGACATGAGGGAATGGCATCCCTATAGCGCTGGCTCTGGCTCTGATCCAAGCTGAATAAGGAGGGTAGGCTTGGTTGTTGCTCTTTCCCAACAAAGGCTTTCCCCTCTTGCTGATACTGTTCCACGCATGCTGAAGCTTGGACAACAAATCCCCCTCTAGAGTACCCGTGAGGTACAGAGATTCCTGTACCTCTTCCTCCTTCGGCGGAGTCCTCAAAGCGTATGCGAACTGACGAACTAGCAATGATGGATTGTAGTTGATGCAACCCTTCCTACCTATCAGAGGTACATTAGGAAACCCACTACAACTGAAGATCACCTCGGTGCCTAACCTGTCTCTGTCAACGAACCAATCAATATCTTCTGCCGACAAACTCATCAAATGCTCAGGCCACTCAGCTGTGGCTGCAGACAAGACGGAAGAACCCTTCTTGGGCAAATGACTATCAAACCACTTGTACAACAACGGTACACAGCATGAGACATTCTTCCCTCTCCGGTTCTCATTCTTGTAATGCACTGAATGGTAGACGTCTCCGATCAGAGTAGGGACTGGATTCCCTGAGGCGAAGATGTGGAATGCATCAAAGTCCACGAAATCAGGCATGTTGGGGAACAGGATAATGCCATATATGCATAAAGCAAGGATGGCATTGAACGCGTCCCAACATTTGTCCTTAGCACACTGCCGAGCTTTAGCTATCAGAAACTGCAGAGAGAACCCAGGAACCTTGTTCCAGCTCGTCACCACTAACTCAGAAGCGCTCAAATGGAGTGAAGAAGCTAAACCAGCCAGATCAGGCTCAGCATCCATGTGGACAAAAGGCATCTGCCCTTTGATAGGCACACCCAGCATATCAGCATACTCTTCCAATGTCGGCGCGAGAATGAAGTCATGAAAAGTGAAACACCTCAAGGGAGGGTCATAAAACTGCAGAAGAGCATGTAACCCATTCAACTCGGACGTAGAAGGTTTGCAAACCAGACTAAGCAACCTGCCATAAGACTTCCTGAACCTATCCTTCACAGAATCCCCTGCCAGGGCTATCAAACCAGTCAGCTTCGATACATCAGGGGTCGGGAACTTGTACGCAACAGTCTTCCTGAGGGAGGCCATAATAGCAGCAGAAGGCGAGAAATCCGGGATCGGGGAAACGGTACCTGCAACACAGACACACGTTAATGGAATGCAGATGAAAATGCAATCTAATGCAAAATGCAGGCATGCAATAATATATCCGGATAGCTGCTGCGGAGATTCTGTATCAACAACCACTGATGAGAAGAAAACCCCGGTGCAAAACCACTGATCTGATCTGCTGAGAATAACCATCTGATAGGACCGAGATCAAAACGCTGCTCTGACAAGAATAAGTGTATGATAATAAGGACCCCGGGTGCAAGATCAAGGAACATCTGTTGATGAAGTCTTCAGACCCCAAATCAAAAATCTGCCCTATCAAGAACAAACACACAGCTGCTGATGAGATCTTCAGACCCCACTCAAAATCTGCCCTATCAAGGACAAATAACATCTGCTGATGAGATCTTCAGACCCCACTCAAAATCTGCCCTATCAAGAACAAACCACTGATAACAATATTCTGATCAAAACCTGCTCTATCAAGAACAGACAAACACCCAACGATAAGATCCTCTGATCAAAAACTTGCTCTATCAGGAACAGGCGAGTCTGCAACTGAGAAACCCTGGTACCAACGTAACTGATCCACTGTCAAGAAAACCAGGTAGTCTGAAGGTCTAAGTTTCCTGCAATAAACCCAGTCCCACTCACAGGTATGGACCTAGACTGACTCAAGGTACGGCATCCTATGCGTTCATCAGCGTCACAGACTTTCAAAACTGATGATACGATTCCCAGAAGGAGTGGCATCATCAAGTCCTGAAGAGGCCTCACTTAGCTGAATCACAAATGATTGGTCCCCAGAGTCGACAATCCACCAAACCAGCAACCGTCTCAACCCAAAGGGTTGAAAGTGAAGCCAACCGGATGAACCTCGTCTGAGTGTGGATTTCATGAGACACTAGTGCCTGCAAAGCAAGCACACGCCCACTAATTTCCACTCTAAGTCTATGGTGCACTCAATCTTGGGTCTGGCTTCTCACTCATCAGAACTTCCATCCCACAACAGCACAAATAATCATATTATACTGAAAAATAAAATGCGGGAAATAAAGTGCAAGAAGTAAAATGCGATAAATAAATGCAACCCAACAAGCAAACACACAAGCGGTAGGATTGACTCTCACAGGGAACCGTTGGAATCCCCAGCAGAGTCGCCAGCTGTCGCTTGCGCGAAAATAAGGTGCCGGCATGACAGAAGAGTCGCCACCTTTCGTTATTTATCCCTCAGAGCGGAAAAGGAAACGATCGGAAAAACCTGACGAATAAGGGTAAGACAAGGTCATCGCAACCATTGTCTGGGTTCGGGAGTCGGTTACGCAAGGGGAAGGTATTAGCACCCCTCACGTCCGTCGTACTCGACGGGATCCTCGCTTGTTTGTTTACTTGGACGGGTTGGTTTTAATCTATCTACCTATCAAGGCTGGCTGAAAAAGAAAAATGAATGACTCGGCAAAGCGTCGCACTTTATGCCTACGTATTCTCATCGGAGAATGAGAAATCAGAGTCAACATAGTTCGGCCTACGAAGGGTTACGGGGGAAAGGTAGCTCGCTAGGACGTCGCATCCTATGCCTACGTACTTCCACACAGCATGGAAGATCAAAGCAAACGTAGTTCGGGAAACTACGGGTTATCTCCTAAAAGAAGTGTTTTTTTATTGTGTTTGCGATCTCAACCGCACTAGAGACTATGACCTGAGAGTGAATGCGTCGCATGTCACCCAAAGGGTACCATACTAAACATCCAGACCGTGGAAAAGAAACTCTCCCACAATCCTTTCTCAGATAGCTTAAGGCTCGTAACGTACGAAAGAAATCATTCATGATTACTGTATCTTAAACTGTTTTGAGGTGAGAAGAGAACAGGCCCAACTAGGAGGGAGACTATCAAGTCCTACTGTTATCATGCCATGGATTCATCCTATGGTTGAGGTTTGAACAGGGAACTCCTAGATGTTGTCATGCATAGGTTTCAACCTAAAAGTCTATCATCAAATCCTTATCAAAGGAAATGAGAGTCCTAAGGGATCATGTCAATGATACACCAAAACAGACAAAGCATCAGCTCAACAGTAAAATGCATGCAATGCAAGTGAGGGAGGAAATGTGTGTGGGGCTTCAGCCTCCACAAGCTCATCTCAACCTCAAGCCAGTCATGAAATAACAGTAATCATACTGAAAAATAAACAACATGCTATCAAGCAATATACAGTAAACTGCAATCATACCGATAAAAGAAAACATGCTATCAAGCAAAATAAACACATGGGCAAGGGAGCTGGACTCTACCGAATACCCGCAAGCAAAGCCACGCAATAACAATACAAGCAGAGGGAGCAACTCAACCTCTAATGCAATCATGCTCCTAGACTGAACTTATTCTAGATGAACTTAGTCTAATGCAACAGACAAATCAAACAAAACAAACAATACAGAAAAGAAAACAGAAGAAAGCCTCAGCTCCTCCAGCAGCTACTCAGTCTTCAGACTTCAGAGATCACTTGCTTTCCAAGTATCAACCCTACAACATGAGTATCAACTCATCCTCTCCCTTGAGCTTCAGCTTCTTTGATCAGCTCCACCTTCAGGCTTCACTATCTTCATGGATATTCAGGTATCAACTTGGTCTTCACACTCTCCAAGCTTCAGCTGGAATGGCAGTCTTCAAGGATTCATCCTCTTCAAAGCTTCAGCTTCTAACCCAAGTGTCAACTTGATCTTCACAAAGTCTTCAGACTTCAACAGTCTTCAAGGGTTCATCCTCTTCAAAGCTTCAGCTTCTATCTTCAATGGCTTTTAGATCTTCAACCAAGTCTTCAATGCTCTTCATTGCTATCTTCAACAATCCAAATGCTCCATCAAACAAGATTCAGTCAACAAGATGAGGGGAGGATGTTAGAGTGCTCACTGACCTCCAAAGGATGCCATTAAGGACTTAACATCAAAGGGAAAGGCTCTCTCAAAGTTCTACCTTATAGGGCAAGGTCACTAATCTCTCCAAAGGAGAGAGGTGAATACCCTTAAGGGACTTTATGTCACAGAGAAGGAAGGAGGTGAACAAAACACTCATTGTTTATTGAATGGAATTATGTTATCTAAAGCTCTACCTATGCACTTATGATCCTATAACCAAAACAAACAAAAAGCTAAAACAAAGCTCCTCTGCAAGGTCTTCAAGGCTTCAATGATGATCCACAAGGTCTTCAACTCAATCTTCAAAGCTCACACATTCAAAGGAGAAGAAAAACAAGCACAACAATACAAACTATGCCTTTAAGCAACACACATACTAACCATACATTCAAAAATCAATTGAAAATACTAAAACACCATATAATATTCTAGCAAAATTCTAGGGGATTCTATACATACTTACCCTTAACCCATATATTCCCCATACACTAATTTGGCCTATAAACCCCAAAACAAAATTGTTAAATCTACTTATACAACCTAAAACCCTAATTTGAGCACCTAAATTCTAAACAAGCAAACTATATCAAATTTTAATATACAAATTGTGAATTAAATCCTACATGAACTATGATTCAATACCTAACTATGCCAAAAAGAATGGCTCAAAAATCCTAAGGGAAAGTCCTAAAAGAAATTATACAAAATTGAGTATCAACTAAAATCAATTAAAAAGACTATTTACAAGAATAATATGCTAAAAATATTAAAAGGAAAATAAAATGGAATTTTATTTATTTACATTTTTCCAGACATGATTATGAATATGTGAAAAAAACAAGAATTAAAAAATATCAATTTTCTATTTTATATGATTTTTATAATATGCAAGAAAATTAAAAGAAATAAAAATAAAAGAAAATGAAATAAAGGGGAGGGGATGTCATGAGCAATGCGCCTCAGTTATAATCCATGATGGGCTGAAGACCTGGGGGTGCGCGTAGCAATCTGGGTTAGGCCCATGCGCTCAGAAAATTAAAAGAAAAAAACATTAAGAAAATGGAAAGGATACGGTGAGAATAGCAACTTTTTTACGTTGAAATCTGGGTTGGGCCTCTAAGTAGGGTGCGAATAGAAATGATTTGCTGAGCCCAAAACCTTCATTAAACCAAACGCTGCGTTTTGGTTGTGTAATTTCCCTCCGTTTCTGAAATTAAATTCTGGCCATGCGATGAGATTAAGAAGTCAAATATCCAGGCTAATCCAACGGTGGGAGTTCATCGTCCCCAAACACACCCTAGGGTTTTCAGAAACCCTAACTCCATGCCAGAGTTTCCATCAACTCGTTCTCTCTGATCCCTCAATGAAATCCAAAACTTCCAAGAGCAAACTTGCTCTACTAACCACCCAGAACACGATGATACCAATAGTTTTCCCTGAAACTCCACATATCACTCTAACAGAAAGCTCCAACATTAGGGTTTCAATTTTTCCTCTGCTATCAACCTTGATGGAACTTCAAACTAACGATCCAGAATTGTTCTACATGTTACCCTAACCAAACTACACTATCTCATATCCATTAATGCACCCTAAACAGCTTGCTATTGAATCTTGAAAAAATCGTGACCTGCCATGAAACCTTATGCCAAGCTCTCTACTTCTCAGAATATCATCAACTAACTTAGCATGTTGTCTTTCCACCTAGAATTCTAACAGAATGCACCTGAATAAAGACCTATGGGGCAAGTTACCAACCTGTCAAGCTTCAATGGTGAGTGGTGTTAGAGCTTGATCTAGCACTTGAAATCTTCTCCAAATGCTCCTCCAATGATGAATACCTTTCTGTTTGCAAGAGTTGAGGTGGATGAGGCTTGTAGAAGAAGGAATTGGATCTTGCTTGATCTTGAAGAAACCTTGCAATGGCACTTTCTCTCTCACTCTCTCCAATGAACTCAACAACCTTTCACCAACCTTTTTCTCTCCTTGATCCACTTAATATATAACCATCCATGGAAGACTCTAGAACCTCCTAGAAAGAGCTAGAATACCATGGAAAGTCTCATGTAATGACATATTGGATATCTCATCTCATGCCTTAATGCCTTTTAATTTTGTGTCAAAAACTCCTCACAAGAGATATTGGGAGTGGAAAGAGTGAAAAACAAGCTTAGCCTTGCCTTTGGTGAAGTTTCTCAAAGGTTCCTTAATATGCAAGCATGAATTTTACAAAGTAACATCCATTTTAAGACCTCAAATCACAATTCTACTTGAACCATTGTTTTTAAAATAATGTTTGGAGTCAAAATGACATATTGGATGACCTATTTTGGATTTGTACATCTCCTAAACCAAAATTCCATTTCAACTTTTTCAACTTATAAGCCATTTTAGGTCATTTTTACCCAATCATGAAAGTCCTTGCTACAAGCTTTTTCAATAACTCATGACCACTTTTCTAGGCTTAAAATCCCATTTTGAACAACTTTGATGTTTTGAGTTTTTCCATTTGAGGCTTGGAAATAGGAGATATGGCCTTTGCTTAAAATGACCTATAACTGCCAAATGACCAAAATACCCCTGTCTTGTTCAAACCATAAGTTGAGTTCTACAAATCCTATCAAGGACTTCTAGTACTATCTAGAAAGCTAAGAAGATTCTCTTCAACATTCATGTTTACCAAGAAATCATAGGAATCATCCTACTAGGGCAAAAGTTGTCTGCAAGTTGGGTGACTTTCAAGGACCCAGATTCACACACCTCAGCTGACCTGTAATTTGTCAAAACTATAACTTGAGCTCTGCAACTCCTATCAAGGACTTCTACCACTCAAATTAAAGCTAAGAACAACTCTACAACATTCATGTTGTGGGGAAGATGAGATATCAATCACATCTTGAGCTAAAACTTCCTGGAAGATAGGGATCAAACTAGGGTTTTTTCACTGACAATCCTTGGAAACCCTGACTTGAAACTTCTCAAACTCTTCAATCATGATGAGTTGGTCTAGGAATCATCTTTATAACATATCCATACATCATTCCATGATCTCATGGCCCTTGGATTAGGTCTCAACCTTCTCCAAATCTTCAGCTGATCTAGGGTTGACCCAGTCAAAACCCTAATTCTACCATTCATGGTTGAATCTTCTGAACTCTTGCATAATGACCTCTCTAGGCTCCATGATGGCTTTCAAGACATCTCATAGGCTTTCTCAAAGCTTCAAGTTCATTCTCAAAGTTTCAGAATCATCTGAGGAGCACCCACAACTCTCAAGGTATGAAGCACACAACCTTGGTTTCAACCAATTCCTCTGAGGATCTCCTGAACTTTCTGGTGAAGTTATCAACCTTCAAACACTTGATGGATGAATAATTGTAGGTCAAATTTTGGGGTGCAACACCCACCTCCGAAAGAGCAGGTCAAACCCACTTTCCGGAGATCTAGGAGCGGTTGAACTAGGGCGAAGACCACGTCCTGGTCTTCACTACGCCACGTAAGCCCTAACAGTCATTAGGGTTGGGCCTGGTCATCCAGCCCACCTCAAATGACCGTTGGCCCAGCGCTGGGGTCTCTCTATAAATACCCTCTTCCTCAAGAGGGTCAGGTAACTCTTCTTGCCCCTTTTCTGTACTATTGCTTCCACTCTGCCCAACTTCTTACTTTGGCATTGGAGTGTCTTGCAGGTACACCCCCCTTCTCCTCCTCATCACCGGCGAACAGGTAGTCGTCCAGTAGCGTGTGGCCATATCGTGATCCCCTTCTGATCAGGTCAGATCAGTGGCACCGTCTGTGGGAACCTGAAACTTCCCCGTTACTCCGAGCAGAAAACCAAAAGTTTCACCAAACCTCCACGATCATGGCTAGTCCACACCGCGACGACACTCCGCACGACCTTGCGCCCAACGTCGCCACCAACGGGAAGCAGACAGGAACGGCACGTCCGACGGAAGCCAACGAAAGGGACGGGCAAACTGCTTCACCATCATCCGCGGAACGGCCCCTTCAGGCCGACCACCGCCCCCCGAGCCCGCCAGCATTCCACCCTGTTCCCATCCCGGCGGAAGCAGATCCGACGGTGGCCGCTCTCTTTACGACCATCAACCAGACGAACCAGCTGCTGTTCCAACAAAATGCGAGAATTGGAGCATTAGAACGCATCAGCCCTCCGAGGTACCCCCAGCGGGAAGACCAGAACGGAGGTTCGAGGAGTCCCTCACCTCGAACCAGAAACCGCCGACCGCGGCTGGAGAGACACCGCCCGCAGGCGACACGAGAACGCACCAGATCCCCGGCGAGACACGTTCGCGGGAGGAACCAGAACGTCGCGGCGATCCCAACCGAGGACCCCCGAGGCGAGAACTCAGGCAGGAGATTGAGAACTCGAAAACAGGGGCACACCTTGAACAACTCATCTCCCCACAGATCCCCGGCGCACAGCGACGAGGATGATTACCGCACCCCGCTATCCCGGGAGATCATGGATGCCCCCATACCCCAGGGGATGGAGAAACCACTGACGCTGTCGACATACGACGGCACCTCCGACCCGGACGATCACCTGGAAGACATCGAGGCTATGCTCGACTACCGAAACGTCCGGGGAGCTATCAAGTGCAGACTCTTCCCGACGACTCTGAGGAAAGGCGCTATGACTTGGTACAAAAGTCTGGAGCCCGAATCAGTTACGTCATGGAGGGTCTTGAAGGACCTGTTCTCCAAACACTTTACGGCGTCCCGACGTCACCCGAAGACGGAAGCAGTCCTCGGGGCAATCATCCAAGGCCCCGACGAACCTCTCCGAAAATACATCGAAAGGTTTACTCGGGAAGCCGTGCAGGTGACAACTTCCGACGAAATGAAACGCTACTTAATGGAACAAGGCCTGCGCCACGACTCCAAATTCTACGAGGCCGTAGGCATACACCGGCCCACGTCCCTCCAAGATTTCCTCGACAGAGCCGCGCATTACATCCGATTCGAGGAAACACAAGCGGCTAACTCCGCTCGCGACACTCGAGACAGAGAGGCCCCCCGCGGGCACCGAGACGACGGAGCTTCGAGCCATCGACGAGGAGGAGACCGCCGTCGGGAAGACCGCCCCCGCGAGCCCCGCGAACAACACGAGCCACGCGGCCCGGCAGGAAGATTCACAGAGTACACAGCCTTGGTCGCTTCACGTGAACGCATACTGGCCGAATGTGCTAAAACCGAGTTCGTTCAGGAAGGTGTCCGTTTTCCGCGACCAACGCCGCCCAAACCCAACGTGGACAAGTCAAAATACTGCCGATTCCACAGGACCCACGGGCACGTGACGGAAGACTGCATCCATCTCAAAGATGCGATCGAAATCCTAATCAAAGACGGGCACCTGAAGCGATACACTCGAGGAGGTGAACCACCCAGGCCAGAGGCTCCGGAAGCTAAGAAAATCGAGGAACTCCCCTCTCCAGAGGACAGCGGCAGACTCCAGGTCGCGTTGTGCGTCAGCCGCCCCGAGGATTGGTTTGCAAGCAGAGAATTCGACATCCCCGAAGGACCCAACCTAATCGACGAGCCAATCCGACCAACCAGCCGATGGGAATACTTCCCCAGAGCCATGGTCATCTCTGATGGGGCCACGAGGAGTCTATCCATAGGATCTGTGAAAAGGAAATTCGACGAGCTCATCGCGAACAACTCCGGCAAAATGAGCACGCTCGACAAATTCCGAGGCCGCTCTAACCCGATCACATTTTACCTCGAGGAACTACCCGGGGGATCTCCCAATTCCAACATACCCTTGCTCATACGTGCCCGGATGACAAACTTCGACGTCAGGCGCCTCCTCGTCGACGGCGGGAGCTCGGTTGACATCATGTACTCACATCTGTTCACAACTCTCCAGCTCAACGAATCCAACCTCTCTCCCTACGTAGGCTCCGACCTTCAGGGGTTCAACGGGACGACGACGAGACCTTGGGGATACGTGGAATTGAAAGTCACCTTCGGAGAAGAGGAAACAGCCAGGGACATCAGCGTCCGTTTCTTAGTCGTCGAATGCCCGTCCCTCTATAACTGCATCCTGGGCAGGACGACGATAGCAGAACTCACCGCGGTACCCTCCACCGTCCACCTGAAGATAAAGTACTACACGAGAAGGGGAGTCGTGGTAACCCTCAACGAAGACATCGAAGCCGCTCGAAGATGTTTCGAAGCCGCGCTGAAAGGCCTAGACTCCATCGCTCCATCGACCAAAAAGAAAGCGTCAAGCGCTACGCCAAAGGACAAACCAACGGAGCTGGTCGGATCCGTTGAGCTCGACAGTCGCTTCACCGACGAGCTCGACAATAAAACAAAGACCGACGAAGTCAACGGGCAGCCCTCACACCCAGCGTGCCCCATCCCGGATGGAGAATTCGAACTCATTCCCCTCGGGGAAGACACGAGCAGGACCGTGAGGATAGGCGCAGGACTCCCAGACCTCGCGAAACGTCAGCTCCAAGCCTGCCTCCGTGAGAATGCCGACCTCTTCGCCTGGAGCGCCGCGGAAATGCCGGGACTCGACCCCGAGGTCGCCTGCCACCAGCTGTCCATCAACCCAACCGCAAAGGCCGTTGTACAACGCCGACGTCGCCAGTCCCCCGAAAAATCGGCAGCGGCCGAACAAGATGTAAAAGACCTCTTAGAGGCAAATTTTATTTCGGAAGCCCGGTATTCAACCTGGCTGTCCAACGTTGTACTCGTTAAAAAGAATAATGGAAAATGGCGCATGTGTGTTGACTACACTGACCTCAACCGGGCATGTCCTAAGGACGCCTACCCCCTCCCCAATATCGACAAGCTCGTCGACAACTCCGCGGGCTTCAAGCTCTTGTCCTTCATGGACGCGTACTCGGGATACAACCAGATCCCGATGGCTGAACACGATAAACAAGCCACGGCCTTCATGACGGCGTCGGGCAATTACTATTACAACGTGATGCCCTTCGGCCTCAAAAACGTCGGGGCCACATACCAGCGGATGATGAACCGTGTCTTCCGCGACGAAATCGGGGACATGCTCGAAGTATATATGGACGACATGATCGTCAAATCCGGCGTGGAGGAAGACCACGCGGCACACCTCCAGAAGGTCTTCAAGACCGCGAGGTCATGTCGCATGCGTTTTAACCGGGAAAAGTGCACCTTCGGCGTCTGCGCCGGTAAATTCCTCGGCTACTACTTGACCGAACGGGGGATCGAAGCCAATCCGGACAAATGCCACGCCTTCTCCAATATCACCACGCCGACCACGAAGAGGGCCATCCAGTCCCTCAACGGCGTACTCGCCTCCCTCTCACGATTCATCGCGAGATTGGCCCAACACGCCCTCCCATTCTTCAAACTGCTCAGGAAGGAGACCAAATTCGAATGGACGGACGAATGTGAGAAAGCCCTTTGCCACCTCAAACGCGTCCTATCTGAACCACCAGTGCTGACGCGCCCCGCGACGGGCGAAACCCTATACTTATATCTGGCCGTCTCCAACGAAGCTGTCAGCGCCGTCCTCGTGAGCGAAGCCGGGGAAGGACAAAAGCCCATTTACTTTACTAGCAAAGCTCTCCACGGCCCGGAAGTCCGATACCAGCTGATCGAGAAAGTCGCCCTGGCCCTCGTGACAGCGGCGCGCCGACTCCGACATTATTTTCTCGCACACACCATCGTGCTCCGCACCGATCAGCCCATCCGCCAGCTACTCAGCCGCCCCGACATGGCTGGACGCATGCTGAAATGGTCGCTAGAACTCTCCGAGTTCGACATCACCTACGAGAGCCGGCACGCCATTAAGGCTCAAGCTTTGGCCGATTTCGTCGCCGAGATGACCACACACCCCGACCCTACCGCCGGGAACCACCTCTGGACCATCTTTGTGGATGGCTCCTCCAACTCCACGGGAAGCGGCGCCGGCATCGTCCTCGATAACGACGAGGGTACGGTCATCGAAGTCTCCCTCACACTGGCCTTCCCAACGACTAACAACCAGGCCGAATACGAAACGTTCCTCGTCGGCCTTCGCCTGGCATCCGACCTGGGAGCCAGGGACATCCGAATCTACACGGATTCCCAGCTGGTCGCTTCGCAAGTCCGAGGCGAATATCAAGCAAAAAACGACACCCTGGCCGGTTACCTGGCGCTCATCACCGAAAAACTAAGAGGTTTCGACTCAGCGGAGATTCAGCACGTCCCTCGCGAGCAGAACACCCGCGCTGACATCCTCTCCAAACTGGCAAGCACCAAAAAGCGAGGCGGCCACAAATCGGTCATTCAAGAAATCTTGTCGCAACCAAGTACCAGCGCGACCACCACGACCCTCGACATCAACACCGTCGGAGACGCTGACTGCTGGATGACCCTGCTCCACACCTATCTCAGCACCGGCCACCTTCCGACCAACTCTGGCGAGGCCAACGCGACGAAACGACGGGCCTGCTCGTACGTCCTCCTCGAGGGACGACTATACCGTCGAGGCTTCGCAATCCCACTCCTCAAGTGTTTAGATAAGTCCCAGAGTACAATCGTTCTAGAAGAAATCCACGAAGGCATCAACGCGCAGCACCTCGGCGGAAGATCCCTAGCACGCAAGGCCCTACGCGCAGGCTACTACTGGCCATCAATGCAGTTCGACGCGAAGGAACATGTCAAACGATGTGATAAATGTCAACGACACGGGGACATGCACCTCGCCCCCCCCGACCGACCTCACGTCCCTCTCATCTCCGTGGCCGTTCGCCTGGTGGGGGCTGGACATCCTCGGGCCCTTCCCCCTAGGTTCATACCAAAACAAGTACCTCATCGTGGGAGTCGATTACTTCACCAAGTGGATCGAGGCCGAAGCTCTGGCCAAAATCACCGCCCACAACATACTCCGATTCTACAAACGCAACATCCTCGCCAGATTCGGGGTCCCGCTCGCCATCGTCACCGATAACGGCACACAATTCACAGACAAAAACTTCCGCGACTTCGTCACCAAACTCGGAACCAAACATCACTTCGCCTCGGTCGAACACCCTCAGACAAACGGCCAGGCGGAGTCGGCGAACAGAGTTATACTCAGAGGACTCAGACGACGACTCGGCGACGCCAAACGAGCATGGGTCGAAGAACTCCACAGCGTCCTCTGGGCATACCGCACCACCCCCCACTCAACCACGGGGGAAACCCCATTTCGCCTCACGTACGGAACCGAGGCCGTGATACCGGTCGAAATTCGCGAACCATCCCGACGAACGGAAGCTCCCCTGGACACCGACGACAACGACGGCTCCCTCCGAGAAGAGCTCGACCTCGTCGAAGAAATCCACTCAGGGGCAGCCCTCAGGGAAGCCCGGCTGAAGCAACAAGTCACACTTCGCCATAACAACAAAGTCATAAAACGCGATTTTCAAACAGGCGACTTAGTTCTACGCAGAAACCAGAAAGACTCCCACGAGGGCAAACTGGCTGCGAACTGGGAAGGTCCGTATCGAGTCCGGGACAAAACGGAGCACGGGGCCTATTACCTCGAAAACCTACACAGTGAACAACTAGCTCGACCATGGAACACCGCGAAACTTAAGCGGTACTACAGTTAAAACATTGCCCGCGACGACCCATCGTCCCGACCACTGGGGGGGCGACATGGTACCACCGCACACCCCCGCGTCCACTAGCGACCAAAGAAAAGCAAGCCCTTCCTCTCGTGTGCACGGGCAGAAGGCCTTGCTCGGCAGGGAATACCTCGACCGAGGCTTCCCGCCGTCGTACCAAAAGAGGCAGGACACCCAGCTCGCGATGGGACGTCCACGCCCCGGGGAGAACTACCCCCGAAACGGCCCGACTACATCGCCGGCCAAACCGGCCAGTTCCCTACACTACCGGTAGCAAATTGTCGAGCTAAACACACCGAGTGCACACTTAGAAAATTTACAAGAAATGTCATACACATCAAAGGCATTCAAACAAATACGAAAAACGAGCATAAACGACATGCAAATAACGAGCGCACACTTAGAAAATCCACGAAAAATATATTAAACAAAAGCGGGCACCAGCCCAGTAGTCAATGGTACAAATACAGAGCACGCAGGCCCAAAGAAAGAGATAACAAACATCGGCACGCAGGCCATAAAAACAACGAGCACGCAGGCCCGGCAACCTATGCTTCCTCGTCCGCCCGGTCAGCAGCCGCGGGTTCCTCCTCGGGGATAACAAGATAGGGATCGATCACCTTCCCGTCAATAATCTCGTGGTACGGCCCTATCCCGTCCACGGCCAGCACGACACCAGGATTGGCGACCTGAACCTGCTCGACAGCACTCTTGAACCCGACCTCAACAGCCTCCAGACAGTCGCTTTCCAACACCCGGATACGAGCGATCAGGTCAGCGTGAGTGATTAACCATCGATCTCCGTCTGTCTCGTCCTCGGCCGGACGAACCGCGCTGTCCAAAACTTCCGTGCGGACCTTCAGCGCCTGCACCTCGGCCGTCGTTGTCCCCAGTTTCTCCTCCAGCGAAGTCACCTTCCCCTCAGCACCCTCTGCCCGTTTCCGCTGCTCAGCAACATCCCTCTGGCTCTTCTCCAACTCCTCAGTGAGCTTGGCCAACCGCGACTGCGTAAAAGTAAGATCCCCTTGCAGTTTGGACAGCTCAGCAGCGGAGCAGCCCTCCTCGTTCAGCACAAGAGCCGTCGTGAACGTCCGCATCATTGCGGCCAAGTCCTCAGCCAGAACACGTCGACGAGTCTCTCGATCGGCCTGACGAACAGCCTTCACCTCCCCAGCGGAGACAGTGGGAGAACGGGCACCATGAAAATATCCCGGATGCTGGTGGCAGGGCGGGACGACATAACCTTCCTCGGCGGTGCCGACCGTCAGATCCACCACTCGGGGCTCCTCGGACCTCTGCCTCTTCGACGCTCCTTGAGACGCAGGAGATTGGCTCTCTTGAGGCGAAGAGGACGAACTTTGCCCCCCCCCCCGGCGTCGCGACCTCCTGTCCGACCAGCTGGCTCACCCTCGTCCTCGGGGCCGCGGCAGTCCTAGCAGCACGCAACTGCTTCACCCGCTCCTCGACGGAAGACATATTCGCTGCAAAAACAAAGAAAAGAGTTAGCGACGGTCAAAAGCCCCGACCACGGGGAGAAAAACAAACATTCCTACCTAGGTAATCCAGAGCGGCTGCCCCGGTCGCACAGCCGAGCAGGGTCTTAGTATTTATCAAACGCTTCTTGGTGCGTACATTCCCCTGCGCGTCAAGGATATACCGACCGTCGGGCGTCACCAGCTTCGACGGAGGGAGGGACCGCACAAAAGCAACTATTTTCAAATAGGCGGCCATGTCCTTCTCCTCGAGGGTCCCCGCCCGGACGATATACCTATCCGTCCCTCGGCTGAAATACTCCGCGGTCCACAGTAGATGTATCTTAGGAAGCCACGCGCGGAATCACTGGCCATCTACCGTTCGCTCGCCCTCGTCGATGAGAGTGTCTGAGTCGTGCTGCGTGATCGGCTTGACGAGATAGAACCGGTTCTTGAAATCTTTGACAGAATCGCTATACGCTTTGAAGAGTTTGGTCGATTGCTTAAAAGAAACCCATCCGTGGCGACCATTCACCGTCTGCCGCTGCAGGTGAAAGATGCGGAAAAATAACGGTACCGTCGGCTCCACCGAGAGGTAGAAACACACCACCTCGAAAGCCCGGATGAAAGCCAAGGCATTGGGGTGCAGTTGGGACGGGGCAAGGCGCAACCAGTCAAAAAGCCCCAGATGAAAGGCGGAGAACGGTAACCGTAGCCGTGCTTCTTTAAAATAGAATTCATGCATCGGGAACATCCGTCGCCCATAGCGCGAGCAGATGCGGTGATGTTCTTTTGGTTGGTACACCTGCCAGTGTTGTGGCTCTCCTATAGGCGTGTCCTCAACCGTGGCGTACACGTCGGATGCATCGGCCACGAAACAAGAAGGAGTAGAAAGCGGCTCCTCGGCCGCCCACTCCTCGGACGGGGCGATACGCTCATCGTCATACTCCGGGATCTCAGGTTCATTGTCTTCGACCATTATCCCCGGCACCAGAGCCGACATCTACACCTGAAAGCAGAGGACAACGGTGAATTCGATAGCCAGGATCAAATCCACCCTTCCACCGCAAGTCAAGTGAAAGGGCGACAAAGGCCGGGAAGCGACGAGCAAACACTCGCTCCTCGTCTACCCTCCTCGGGGGATCAAAGGCCGACCCCCCATCCCCCCTCGGGACAGCCATCGGAGAAGGTACTTATCCCCGGGGCATTCATCGGAGAAAGCCCCCATCCTCGGGGCATTCATCAGAAAAAGCTCCCGTCCTCGGGGCATTCATCGGAACCAGCCTATCCTCCCCGGGACACTCATCAGAAAATTCGCCAGACACGGTGGATCTCGCATCCCTCCTCGGGGCATTCACCATGCCCCGACCACATATTCCAATTGAACAACGGTAATAAAAAGGGAGGGAAAAGAAGAACTCACTTGTAACGGCGGTGGACGGAAGGAAAGATCAAACGGTGCGGCGGCGATCGGCGGCAAGCGGCGGACGAGCAGAGATGACAAAGCTCAGCAGACACAACGGCAGAGAGAAAAGTAGCAGAATGAGCGGGGACCCCCATATTTATAACCCGGCGCGGGACTCGAAGCGACCCTAGGCTCATTAATGACATAGGGTAGCCGCCCCTACGACCGCTTAACGCAAGACACGTGGCGGCAACCTGACAGTCGCGTCCCCTCACCTGCCTTCTCCCCGCTCTGCCGACGATCGGAGATCTTCGCACGAGTGCCCGTTCCAGACGCAGCGACCTTAAGTCCTCGCTCTCTCCCCAGAGCTTCGACTTGGGGGGCTCCTGTTCCAGTATGGGCCCAACCTCGGCAGGCCCAATACCGCGTACGGCCCAACAAGCGAATCGGGCGCGCCGGGCACGTGCATCCCTCAAGACGAGCAGGGCAGGCCGCCAAACACAAGCAACGTCCCAACAACCTTTCATCATCCACCACACCAGACGAGCAGAACCGTCCCCGGCTCACCAAAGCGCGGTCATGGTCCTTCCCCTCCGCGGGGAGAACAACGCGCTCCGGAGTATCTCGCGAGCTCCCCTCCGCAGGGAGAACAACGTGCCCGGCGCACGTTCTCCACGTGCTCCCCTCCGCGGGGACACGTCACCGGCCAACTGCCCACCTCCGAAAGAGCAGGTCAAACCCACTTTCCGGAGATCTAGGAGCGGTTGAACTAGGGCGAAGACCACGTCCTGGTCTTCACTACGCCACGTAAGCCCTAGCAGTCATTAGGGTTGGGCCTGGTCATCCAGCCCACCTCAAATGACCGTTGGCCCAGCGCTGGGGTCTCTCTATAAATACCCTCTTCCTCAAGAGGGTCAGGTAACTCTTCTTGCCCCTTTTCTGTACTATTGCTTCCACTCTGCCCAACTTCTTACTTTGGCATCGGAGTGTCTTGCAGGTACACCCCCCTTCTCCTCCTCATCACCGGCGAACAGGTAGTCGTCCAGTAGCGTGTGGCCATATCGTGATCCCCTTCTGATCAGGTCAGATCAGGAGGTACTTTAGATTGATGCATAAGTTTGCCGTAAGTGTCATGAAGGACTGATTGATGTAATGGACCAATCTCTTTGCCTTAGTGTCTGATCCCTCCTTGGTTTTGACTTATGCTACATGTTTTAGGAGTATGATCTCTATCATGTCTCTAATATGTATGGTACATAATTTGTTATTAACCTGCCTCCTATAGTATGATCTTCCTTATAGATTGTGCTACGATTGCTTGACATAGCGCTAAATTTGTCCCTAGTCATATTATTAATTCTAACATTTGTACAAACCATATAATCTTGCTAACATTTATCTTTATGCCATTTAATTTTATGCAACTTTATTTTTATGTCATTTACTTTCTTGCTCCTTATATATATTGCTCTATTGTTATCATTTCATATCATATTTCTATTGTTTATGTTTATGCCTTTTTTCTTTGTCCACTTGGACTTTTCTTTTTCTTAAGACATTAATAAAGGCTAAACCATTAAAAGAATTAATGTTTCCATTGGACTATTTGGTTACTATCCCATACTTGGTTGATGGACTTATGGACTTAGAATTAGGTTCTTGATCCTATGTAAATTTAGAGTTGTGACTTAAGATCTTGGAATTCATCTGGTACCTTAACCTTGAGTTGACTTTTGGGAGACTAGGCTCTGCTACTTCATCTTTGGCCTTAGCTTAAGTTCTTCTTTATATGATGCTTGGTTATTTCTCTGCTTATTTGGTTTCTTATTGCTTAATCCAAAGGATGGCAGTTTTGGCTTGCCTTACGTCAGAGGCTTGCTCTTGGTTAGATCTTTCATTCCTTAGCTTTTTACTTTGTGCTTTAGGGTAGTCTCTTCATCTCCTCCCCTTCTTAAATTTTTAAAATCTTCTCCCTTTTTCAAAACCTTTTTATTTTTAAACTTGAACCACTTTCTCAATAAACCTTAACTTTGTCAAGTGATTTTTAAACTATTTTTCTTGAATAAATGCTAATCCATCTAACGCATATCAAGACCATTTTCAAAAGACAAAAAATACACAACTCATTCAAATCATTTTGTGCCCTTTGTGCATTTTTCCTTAAAACATTTTTCTTAAGGTTTAGACATAAGTCATTTTCATAGTTGAGATGTAATTCTCCTATCCCCATGGTGATGTTTGATGTTGATTCTTTTCCACTTGAGAGAGCTAGTGGCATACTTGTTGATTTCAATCCAAGTTTGAGATCTTCTCAATAGTGATGCAAAGGTCCATTGTCATATACTTGTGGGTGACTAGTTGAGTTTTCTCCTTAAAATGACAACTTGTATCCTCCATTTAAAATCAATCACAACAAATCTCTTTTGTTATTTTTACAATGAACTACGAGGTTTTGATCCTCCATTGCACTTTGTGGGTACGTAGGCACGAGGCTCAGGAAGTCTTGTCAAACACAAAAGCCTTAAAAATATTTCTCTTCTCATCTCCTCAATCTTTTGCAAACAATGCCCTTTTAAGCCAAACATATATTTTCAAGAGGTTCCTATAGAGTACTATAGATGTTTTGGGTGCTAACACCTTCCCATTGCATAACTAACCTTCTTACCCTTGTCTCTGTTTTTATTACTTTTATTTTAAAACGTATGTGGATTTTGTTTGTTCTTTTCCCTATTCCTTTGGAAAAATAAAAGTGTGGTGGTGAATCTTACTTTACGAGTTAAGTTAATCAATAGCTTAATCTCAAATTTTCCCGTTACATCGAGTATCCATCATTCTTTGGACTCAGGATATGAGACACCAGCCACAATAGAATTCTTGGTACCATCTTCATTTGACTAGTAGAAATAGGATCAAAACAGTTTTTGCCACGAGGTGCTTTGAGAAACTCATTCATATGGATATCCCAATCAAAATTCACATGAGTACTAGCATCAGTCACCAACTGATCAACCTCTCCAAGCTTATCAGCATCAACCACCATAATACAAAATAATGTTTTCCACAAATAATTAGTAAACTGATAAACTTTGTTACCTATAGAAAACTTGAAGCAAGATCCTTGCATTTCATGTAGCCCTGAGTAGAATACACGAATAAGATCCTCATTGTAATCCTGAGCAAGTTGTAGGAAAGAGTCAATATGTTGATGCTCAACTAATCTGACAACATTTGGTAAATACAAACATCCAACAATAACCGCCTTCCACATATATTGTTTCACCACAGGCCAGGTTTGATGCTTTAACTCAAAATCGTTTACATACTTCTTTGATACCAATGTAATTGGATTCTCAACAGCAATAGTAGAGGTAGTAGCTTTGCCCTTTCCGTTAACATAAGCTTTGGTCTTAGGAGCCATGGAAATATTGAAATGGAATGTTCCCACCAAGTGTTTGATGAATTGTTTGAACAAAAAGTGAATGAGTGTGAGAGATTGATGGATGCCCACACACTCAACCAAGACAAACAATCACAAAAATACATAAAGAAGTGAAGATACACAACGAACAAGTGAAAATTCAGAGCTTTTGTGTGTTATGGTGAAAGAAGGGTTTTTGAAAGGAAAAGGAAAGAAATTGATGAAGAACGCAAAACATTTAATGGAAATAAGAATGCTAATGATATGGGATAGATAAGGCAAGAAGGGTTTGATTTAGATTGAATGACTTTCAAGGTGTAAGATGAAATTTTGGTAGTCAAGAGTTTGGTTACATGCAAGAGGGTGAAGGAAATGAGCAAAAGTGAGTCACTTCTACACTTATGAGTCGATCTGTGAGCGTATGTGTCAACCTATCAAGGTCTCAGGTCGGCACATACTGAAGCAAACAGCCAAAAATTCAGGAAATTAATTTATGTATTGACCTATCTACTTTATGTGTCAACATATACTGAAGGAACTTTGAAAATTTTTAAGACTCAATTTTATGTGTTGGCCTAGATGAGTTTTGTGTCGACACATAACATCCAAAACTTGGAAATTTTATCACTTGTGAATTATGGATGACTATTGAGGACTCAACTTGACTTATGGATGATTAGTTAATAAGAGACACACGCATATGATAATATTTTATGGTTTGTTAGCTAATATCATGCAAACATGAAAAATTTATGCATGAAATGGTACAAGATATAGATCAAATGCAAATAAATTTAGAATCGATCCACTATAAACATGTAAAATGCAAACACACAATGGCCACATTTGAAATTTTTAGAAGTAAAATCATATAATAAATAGCATACACATAATACATCATATGCCTTCAAGAAATAAACACGTAAAATAAATACTTACTTACAATACAAGAAAAGGATTGAAACAATATTATCTCTTCATACAAAATATGGAGGGTGCACTTGCATTCTACAAGAAACTCTCGAACGAAAGTTGGAATAAATTCAAATCGTGTTACAAACACAAATGAAACTAAAACACTCTTACCACTCTTCTCTTTGTACAAGTACTTGAAAGTGTGATTAATAATGTATCCAAATGGTAATTTACTTGATGATCATCCTTGTTGTTAGACTTTCATGCTTGTTCAATCATGATAATTATCTTGCTCCTCCTCATGTTTCATCATCTTAGGTTGATCGATCCCAATTTGATGTACTTGAGTATGTCTTGTTGAAGATAGACCTACATTATTAAACATAATAACTTTTCAACACTTCTTGGATAGAAAACATTAGTAATAATCCACACACTTTTACCAATTAGAGAAACACCAAACATTAACCTTCATGGTAACACAATCCGCCTTGTTTGTCACATAGTCAACACAATAAGGACATGTCACCCTAGTTATGCCTTGAGCCTTCATAAACAATATTTCATACTCTCTTTATAGAGCCAAGACATTTTTCTCGCATGATCAACGAATAATGATAGGTACCCAATCTTCATTGGGTCCTTGAGGATTAATGAAACCTTGGTTGCATTTAGGCAACCATTAGAAAGCACCTTTAGGAACAAAAAGTTTCTGAAACTTGCACTTTACAATAGTATGACCCTTTTTGCAACAATAATGACAATACAAATTATGAGAAGATTCATTTTTACTATTTGGTTCCTTTTCAACAAAATTATACCTTCTATAAGGATTATGAGAAGGCGTGCCATATTTAGAAGTATCTATAGAAAAAGTAACCGTAGGTTGCAAAGCCTTATCCAACTTGGCTTTAAGAGTCCTTGACTAATTTTATCAAATGTGATAAGTTTCACAACCAAACCATGAAGGTTTGTCATCTTCATTCTTATCTTTTAGAATATCTGGCATAAACTTCCTTAGAGCTTCCATATTTTTTTCATTTTCTAAAATTTTAGCTTTTAAGTGAGAAATTGTTCTTTGTTTGAAGCTAATCTTTTGAAAGCCTCTATGGCTTGTCTTTGTAGAGTGACTTACAACCTTTTTCTTCTTTTCATTTTCCATATAGCAAAGCTAAGCCGATTCAACACTTGAATTGGAGCTACCATCACTTAAAGAATCACTTTCACTCTCCCAAGCGGCAGAAGCTCTTCTAGAGATGCTAGATATCTTATGATGGTCTTTTTCTTTGTCTTTCTTGATTTAAGGACACTCTGGCCTATAGTGGTCCAGTTTGCCACAATTGTAGAATTCACTTTTAGACTTTCCCTTCTTGTTATCAGCTTCCATGGAGGAGTTAGATAACCTTCTAGATTTGTTATGGTTCTTGTTGGAGTATTTATCTCCATTTTTCCTCATGTATCTATTATACTTTTTGATAAACATCCCCATATCTTGCTCATCAGAATCTTCGTCATTTTTAGTTTCATAGTCACTTTTCTCATTGTGAGAGGACTTTGAGCTTGAAGTATTTAGAGCAATGAACTTATTCTCTAATTCATTGTCTTTACCTTTCTCTTTCTTCACCTTCTTTTCGTACTCTTTTTCATGTTTTTCCAAGAGAGTTCTTGCTCATGCTCTTCCAATTGGCCAAACAAAGTCGTGAGATCAAGTACTTTAAGATCATTCACCTTTTTGATAACGGTGAATTTGGGTTTCCATTCCCTATTTAAACATATCAACACTTTGTTAGTAGCAATCTCATTTGAAATAGGCTTACCTAGCACATTCAATCTATTGATAAGATGTGTGAATCGTTTTTGCATGTCTGCAATGGTTTCACTATACTCCATATGGAATAGCTCAAACTCTTGATTTAATATGTTGATCCTAGCTTGTTTGACATCATTAGTACCCTCATGGACAACTTCTAATGCGTCCCATATAGCTTTGGCGGTTTCATAATGAGAAACGTGATAATACTCATCAACACCTAAAGCGGATGTGAGAATATTTTTTCGCTTTCCAATCATGTGACTGGAATTTCCAATCATTTCATTCCATTGTGTTTCCGATTTAGGTACGGTAACACCCTCAACATTGGTCATAGTAATTTCATTAGGACCATTTTTTATGGTGTCCCATATTCCCTTGTTAATGGAGTTGACATGAATATGCATACAAGCTTTCCAGTAGACATAATTTTGGCGCAGTGAAAATTTGTGCTCTATTATACACTCCCTTAGGTTAGGTAGTCATTCTTCTAATAAGCAAATCTTAAGCACGGAAAAAAATAGCTCATGATACCACTTATTAGACAATAGGCTTCGATTTAGTGGGGTGAATAAATCACAAATTAAAAAATCAAACTTTTGGAAAAAACGGTTTTCAAAAGTTTTATGGCACAACAAAAATAATTTGAATTGAATCGTCTAACTGAAGCTCTATCGAAAAGCTCGTATATGCATAAAGGTACAAAATGTATGAAAATGAACACAAACTGCCCAACAACAATCAATCACAAACAATTGAATACAAAGCTACTCGTAGAGCTTATTCTCAATGATCAAAATACACAAAAACACAATAAGGCAATTTATCAAACACTTTATATGACATCAATATCGTTTGGAAATTTGCTTTGTTTTGTTGATCTAAAAACCAATCATAATTAAACGGATTGTGATCATATAAACAAGAGTTATGTTAAAATGTAATAAAAAATAGACTTCCAAATGAGTTGATAAAACAATAATGAATTCAACAAGTGTGTGTATGTGTGTGTGTGTGTGTGTGTGTGTGTGTGTGTGTGTGTGTGTGTTTGTGTGTGTGTGTGTGTGTGTGTGTGTGTAGATAGAGAGAGAAAGAGAGAGACAAGGATTTGTTCAGGAAGTTCCTCAATTAGCCTCGCTATTAGTACGTCTGCCCTCAATTCAAACTCGAATTGAGATAGTTGCAATTAACCTTACTTTGCAAAAATGTGTATATACAAGAGATGAATAACTCTAACCCCACAAAGCCTATGTTTGTTGTTGATTCTACCACCTCTAAAACCCTTGATCAAATATTGATCAAGTTACTAACAATGTCGCTTCAATTCACCTGTTCTCGCTACTTCCTTGCAAGGAACCCCTTGTCTCAAGGCTTTGAACTGGCTGAATTAATCTCAAGCGCACACCTGTTAAAACCCAAGATTTACCAAGATGATCCACCATCTTAAGCTACTTCATTGTAAGGCACCCCTTGTCCTAAGGCTTTCACTCGATAGGATCCAAATTGCATATTCTTGTATTAAACCTTCAAATCCTCAATGATATTGAAGGAAAATCTCAACTCAGTTTTCTTATTTGAAACCCTCAAAGAACTCAACCCAATATTCTCGATACAACAACCTAACTAGACGTTATCAACTTTAATCTAGATGGTCATCCAATCAAAAAATGATTATGTGTAGTTTGATTGTGTGTGTGTGCATGAAAGAGAGGTTAAAGATGATGAGTATGCTTTGAAATCCTGGTTTCATGTAGGTTTTACTCTAGAACCTTACTATATATGATGCATGTATCAATATGTATATGTATGCAAGATATGAAGCAAAGGGCATGCAAAAGGAAATGAAAAGAAAATAAAAAAATCAAGTTTTTAGGTCTATAGGTCGACCTATAAAAGCAAATGTATCGACCTATGAAGGTATTAGGTCGACCTATTAGAGGCGGCACATAGGCAGTGGCTACAAGCTTCAATATTGAGGCATGGGTGTCGACCTAAGTATGTTATGTGTCGACCTATATTGAAGAGAAAACTTATATAGGTCGACCTAAAGTGATATGTGTCGACTTGTGCAGTGTTTTCACAACAAAAAAAACTCAACTTTGATGTATAAAAGTCCTTTCTTTATGCTTGGATCCTTTCTAAACCATTTCCGAACATGTTAACATGCATCTTAATGCTAAAATGCACACCTAGAATTGGTTGATACCATCCAATTTACAAAAGCTCTAAAGTTTCTCCTAATATTGACATCATTCAAAATATGACTAACGAAAAGATGCACTAACACTTAAAACGCCAAAGATATTATGTTGAAACTCCTAAACAAAATGGAAGAGTGGATAGAAAGAATAAACACATTCTTAACATAGTAAGATCCCTGTTGTATCAATCCAAATTGGCTAAACATTATTGATCATATGCGGTTCAACATGCAGTTTTTTTTATCAATAGGACTACTACACCTTTACTCTAAAATGTAAGTCCTTACAGTCTCTTATATAACAAGGAACATGATTTAAATGAATTCAAAGTATTTGGATGTCTTGTAATTGTTTCTATATTCAATCCCATAGAATAAAATTGGAACTTATAGCTAAAAAAATTATTTTATTGGGTTACAAGGCAGACATTAAAGGCAATGTCCTCCTCCATATTAATTCCAAAGAATTATTCATATCTTTTATGTGAGCTCTTGAAAGAACAGACACTTGGGAAATTGTTGATTCACCATCAAACATCAAACTTAGTTGGTGCACATGGATCTATAAAATCAAATATCATGTTGATGGCTTAATTGAAAGGTTCAAGGCACAATTAGTAAAAAGGAGTATAACTAAATTGAAGGACTCAATTATTTTGACACTTATTATCCTGTTTTAGGAATATCCACAATAAGATATCAACAACAGGTTCATCCATCAGTTGGATGTCAATAATGCATTTTTACACGGAGTTTTGTAGGAAGATGTATACATGACGATTCCACCAAATATCAAATCATCCAAACCCTACCAAGTATACAAACTCATAAATTCACTCTTATATTAGTGTATGTTGATGACATCATCATTGCCGGTAACTACTAGATGAATTTGATCACATTAACCATGTCTTACATCCTAATTTCTAAATTAAAAATCTTGGTCAACTCAAGTAGTTCCTTGCTATCGAAGTAGCTCACTCCAAGCAAAGGATCACATTGTGCCAACAAAAATATTGTTTAGATCTCATCTCTAGTGTAGGGTTAATTGGCTCTAAACCTGTCACCATCCTTGTATACCCCACCAACAGGCTCATGAATATTACCAGCCCTACATACCCTGATATTCCTACATACAGGCAACTTGTTGGTCGACTCCTTTACCTCTAAGCCACTAGTGTAATGACTCGGTTTAATTAATTAAATTTGTGTGAATAATATTGTGTGATTATATGAATTATTGATGATTTGGTGTATTGAGGGACCCTTTGGTGAAGGGTAGTGGCCTTAAGGAGTATAACTTAAAGTGTTGAGGTGTGTGAGTAAAATTGTAGAGATTGGGGGTGGTGAGAGTAAAACTAACTAATTGATATTGGTTAATATTTATTTGATTAAATAATATTAGGTAGATATTATTTAAAATTAATATTTGGTGAAAATTACTATTATTATTTTAATTAGTTGGAATAAGTTATAATAATAAGATTATAAAAAATAAGAGAAAAGGGGGAGTTGAGGAAAATTGTTAGACACGTAGAATTGGAGAAAAGGGAGAAAGAGAAGAGGGAAAGCTAGGGCTCAAGGAAGATCACCATTTCTAGAGGTAGAAGAGAACTTTGCTATGAACAATAAGGTAAGGGTGGAATTTTGTTTCGTATATGGTTTTGCATAATAACATGTGGGTGGGTGTCCTTATCTCTCTAGGATTGTTATTCTCTCTCTATGTTATAATCATTTGATGTGAATTGATGTAATTGTGTGTATATTTGGATGAGTAATGTGATTGATGAATCATGAGCTTGTATGGTAATGCTATGTTGGTGATTGTTTGGTGAATTGTGTGTTGATGCTACTAGAACCATGTATTTGGTGGAATTGCATGATGATGGATGTTGTGTTGTTGAGAATTGTTGCGAATAAGAGTCGAAAATCGAGTATATGAACTTTTATAAAAAAATCGGGGTTTTAGGACTTTTTAAAAGTGATTTTCGCGTGGAAAATAGGGTAATTGATTTGTATGAAAAGTGAGGTTTTGGGATGGGTTGAAAAACAACTTTTGTACCGAAAAGCTGCTGAAAAGTGATGGTTGCAGGTGTAACAGGTTACTAGAATTGGTGTAATCGGTTACACTGTTGAAAAACGACATTACTAGGCAAATTTGAGTGGGTGTAACTGGTTACTGCATTTGGTGTAACCGGTTACACTAAGTGGCAATGGCGTAGCAGGGGTGTGGTTATGGGGGATGTAACCGATTACTATATTTGGTGTAACCGGTTACACTGGGAGGAAAATATTAAAAACTTTGAAAAATCATAACTTGAGTTCCAAGTGTCCGATTCGGGTGTCGTTCGAAATGTTAGGAAGCTAATGCGATGAATTGTATTTTGAAAATGATTCTAGTACCTGGAATTGATTTAACTGTTGCGCCATGGTGTTGGATGAGACGAGGATAGCGTGTTGTAGTGTGGAACATACTTGAATGTGATGTTGTGCTTACTATATTATTATATTACTGTTGCTCAATGTTTATAGCATGTGTATGGGGTATGGTGGCCAGCATTGGCGTGGTACATTAGTTAAGGTGAATACCATTGTGCATGATGTTATTTTTGCATGTCTTGTATGAAATCATGTATCATGGTGTTTGGCTGGTGGTCCGTTTTGGTGAGCCTCAATCCAATGGTGGGGATTGGGTGCGAGTAGCTGGTTCCATGTGGAAATCGGTGAAGCGTTACCTATGGTGATGGTAACGATTTTTTTGTGAGCTCTAATCATATGGTGGGGACCGGGAGCGAGTCAACCTGAGAGTTGACTATTGGTACCACATGCATTGAGTCGTTGTAGAGTCTCATTGCATTTGCATATATGTGCATTATTGTATGTGTGGATGTGTGTGAGATGTAAATTGTGGATTGGGTGACTTTGTATGTAATATTAGTGTGCTTACATATGATTGTGCAATTCTTTATATGTATGTGATTTCTCGCCCTTCTGTTTGAATGTTACCTTTACATGGGCATCGTGCAAATAATCCGCAGTAGAGGCTTGGATGTGAGTGGAAGAGAGTGTTTTTCATTTTTCCTTGTTGAGTCGACGTTTGCTCTGATGTGTAACACCGGGAGGGGGAATAGAATGTTGTTTACTTATTTTATGTTTTATGGAGACTATTATGTATAGCTCCCATATTTGATAATTCCTTTGATTTTGTTATGTCATGATTATGTTTGGGTTTGTTGAAATAATTAATTGGTTGAGGATCCGTTGCTAATAATAAAAGTTGAAGTTGGACTATTTAATTATTGTTATTATTACTATTATTATTAATAATTTTTAAAAGTGGTATATGTTACATATCTGATTATACGAGCAAGTATATGTTGAAAAGTAGCATCCTAATTGTCTAAATGTTTAAATTTATCTGATTTTACTATAAATATTGCATGTGAAATTAAGGTGTTACAACTAGACCTGGCATCACCTTTATCACACAATAATTAAGTAAATTCCTTACCAATCCCACCACCGATCACTACAAAGTAACCACTAAAACTTTGATATACCTCAAAGGATGTCCTACCTGTGGATTATTCTTCTCAAGAGATTCACATATTCTACTCATAGGTTTTTCATCCGCAAACTAGGCTGAGTGTGTAGACACACGAAGATCTAATTTAGGGAAATGGTTTGTCATTGGTAAATCTCTCATCTCATGTCACACAAAGAAATAATTGATTGTATCACATTCATCATATGAGGCTAAGTATCGCACTCTTGTAGCAGCCACTTACGAACTCCAATGGTCGGTCTATCTTCTTCATGACCTCCAAATCCAAAGCAGCAAACCTCTCATTCTTTATCAAAAAATTGTAGCAGCCACTTACGAGCTCCAATAATGCCACCCCAATTTTTTGACCTGACACCCCCTTTTAGCTATGCTTTACCATAATACCCTTTGTGAATATTTATGTTTTTTAAAAAGTATTGTGTTTTTCAGATTTATTTGTAATGCACCTGATTTTTGAAAATGTTCTGAGTTTTTACCAGGTGTTTGAGGAAATTCATAAGTTTTATCAGATTTTTGGGAAATTCATGAGTTTTTATCAAATTTTTGAAAGAATTGGTGTAAAAGCATATATTATTTTACACATGTTTTTTAAGAACAGGTGTAAAATCAATATTTTTTTCAAAAATTTATGATTTCATACTGAATATTTAAAATAACCGACGTAAAATCATATTTTTTATACCGAATTTTTCAAATATTCGGTATATATCATAAATTTTTGAAATTTTTTAAATAATTTTATACTGGTTTTTTCAAATATACCGAAAAACTACAAAACATATCAAATTTATCAAAAAAATTGATAGTGTTAATTTCATTTTTTATTGACCTATCGGATATGAACTACCAAAATTTTTAAAATTTTAGAAAATTACAAAACATACCGGATTTATGAAAAAAATATGATAGTGTTAACTTAGTTTTTCTAGGCCTACCCTATATGAACTAATGGAGTTTCAAAAATTCGGAATTTGCTTTGTATCAGTAAAAAGACTACATAATTTTTTTAATGTACTATCGGATATTTCAAACATTACTGCTTTTTTGAGAGCAAATTATTTTGACCAATTGTAATTTTGAGATGGATAAATACTGGGAATGCCATTTTAGTCAATACAAAAATTAGGGGAAATGTCAGGTCAAATTTTTGGGGTGGCATGACAAAATCTTTACACTTCATAAGCTAATTAAGGAATTTGGGTTGGGTCTATGAGCGAGGAGATTTTGTCCAGCCACCCCCTCCCCCAGACGTAAACTCGACACCCCTCCCTCCAATTGTAGTGTTTTTACCATAATACCCTTTGTGATTTTTTACGTTCATAAAAAATATTGCGTTTCTCAGATTTTTTTGAGAAACTTCTCGGCTTTTACAGGATTTTTGTGAAATTTCATGAATTTTTACCAAATTTTTGGAGAATTTTCACGACTTTTTACTGGATTTTTCAAAAATCTATGAATTTTTATCGGATTTTTAAAAAATTGGTGTAAAATCATATTCTTATCTGATTTGAACTATCGAATTTTCAAAATACACGGTTAGATTTTTGGGGAATTTCACGACTTTTTACTGGATTTTTCAAAAATCTACGAGTTTATATCAAATTTAAAAAAAAACGGTGTAAAATCATTTTTTTTTTATCGGATTTAAAGTATAGAATTTTTGAAATACACTGCCAAATTTTTAGGAAAATCTATGAGTTTTTACCGAATATTTTAAATATACTATCGAATTTTTGGGAGATCATGAGTTTTTACCAAATTTATGGGAAATTTCATGAGTTTTACTAGATTTTTTCAAAACATTTAGGAATTTTTATTGGGTTTTTAAAAACATTCGATAGTGTTAACTTCATTTTTTATATGTTTGTATGATATGAACTAACTATTTTTTTAAATGTATTATTAAATTTTTCGAAAAAAAATTTAAATAGTGTTAATTTTTTTCCATGCAATATGAAATATCAAATTTTTTTAAAAATTCAAAAAAAATATAAAATAGATTTACCAAAAATCTAATAATATTAATTTCGTTTTTTATAGGTCTATATGAATCACTATTCAAATGTACTATTAGATTTTTTGAATTTTATTACTTTTTAAATTTTTTTGACCAATATTATTTTAAAATGAAGAAAACAAAAACAATTATATTTTTGAAAATTATGAAAAATAGAGGAGTATCAAATATGACGACTATATGAGTGAAGGGTGGCAGACTGGCAGGACAACATCTCATGTGCGTGGGGCGTTGGTATTTGGGCTGGGTGTACGAAGGTGGATGCAAGTTTTTACTATTTTGTTTAAATTTAATTTAATATAAAAATTTCCGAGTCTATTTTATCGATGAAATCATAAAACTATTAATATTAATTAGTTGAAGTGAGAGAAAGTCATACTTAATTAATTAGTCGATGATTTGAGCATACACTATTACTTCTGCCCTTCCCAATCCAACTCTGCAAACCGATTTGATTTGAATGTTATCACGAAAAACTGAAAATCATTCTCCTCTTCTTCACCGTCCACTACTCTTTCGTAAGTTCTTCCTCTTCCCCGTTTTCTCTCTGATCCGTCTTATCATATTTTACCTTCTCCTGTGTTTATTATTCTTATAAAAACTATCTATTCATCATTAGATTCTGTTATGTTTTATTTATTTCATTTAATGTCGTTTTTGCAATTGGATTTGTTCGAATTATAGTTTGAATGTGAATTTTGTCATTGGAATACTCTATGTGTGATTAATTATTACAGGAGAGAGAATTTGTGTCAAGGCAACTCAATCAATCAAAACATGTCATCCATTTCGTATGAATTCAATATGAGATCAGGTGGTGCAGATCTGGCCACTGCTATAGTCCCTTTGCTCAAGCTCCTATGCTTAACCGTCATTGGACTGCTTCTTGCTAACCCTACAATGCAGTTCATCCCAAGGGCTACATTCAAACTCCTTAGTAAACTCGTCTTTGCTTTGTTCTTACCATGCCTTATATTAACCGAGCTTGGTGAAACCATTACTCTTCAAAATTTCATTGATTGGTGGTTCATCCCTGTTAACGTTCTTGTCAGTACCGCTCTCGGTTGTTTGCTCGGCTTTTTCGTGGTTCTTATATGTCGCCCGCCACCGCAGTTAAGGCGATTCACTGTTATCATGACAGGGTTTGGTAACACCGGGAATCTTCCCCTTGCTGTTGTTGGATCTGTTTGTCATACTAAGGATAATCCATTTGGGAACCAATGTAACACGAGAGGTGTTGCTTATGTATCTTTTGCTCAATGGGTTGCTGTTATTCTTGTTTATACTCTTGTTTATCATATGATGGAGCCTCCTATGGAGTATTATGAGATCGTTGAGGAAGGTGCTGAAATTGAAATTGAGGAACAACAATGTGCGTTGAATGATATTAGTAGACCGCTTCTTGTTGAAGCTGAGTGGCCTGGTATGGAGGATAAAGAGACTGTACATTCAAAAACACCTTTCATTGCTAGGGTGTTTAAGAGTATCTCAGGAATTTCTTCGTCCGCAGTTCCTGATCTTGAAATCTCGGTTGAAAGCAGTGGAGCTGACAACAGTCCGAGGTCAATTAGGTGTTTGGCTGAACCTAGAGTTGTAAGGAGGATCAGAATTGTGGCAGAACAAACTCCGCTTCAACATATACTTCAACCACCAACAATTGCATCGCTGTTAGCTATCATAATTGGGACTGTACCTCAACTGAAAGCTTTGTTCTTCGGATATGATGCTCCGTTATCGTTTATTACCGACAGTTTGGAGATTGTAGGTGGAGCAATGGTTCCTTCTGTGATGCTTATATTGGGTGGTATGCTTGCGGAAGGACCAAATGAGTCTAGACTTGGACTTAGAACAACAATTGGTATTGTTGTGGCAAGACTGTTGGTGCTTCCTGTTATTGGTATTGGGATTGTTGCATTGTCGAATAAGCTTAATTTCTTGGTTGAAAGTGATGCTATGTTTAGATTTGTGCTTTTGTTGCAGTACACGTCACCTAGTGCTATATTACTTGGAGCAATTGCAAGTTTGAGGGGTTATGCAGTTAGTGAAGCTTCAGCACTTCTGTTCTGGCAGCATGTGTTTGCCCTTTTCTCACTTTCCTTTTACATTGTCATCTACTTCAGAATAATTGAGTATATCTGAAGATCTTTTTTATGTATTTACTACCTTGACATTTATTATGGGGTAGTAAGTTAAAGGTTGTGGTATAAATTGTTTGTTGTGTCTAAGGTTGGACATGGAGCTACGATGAAGACATAAAATTGTTGTTTTTATTGGTTTGGTATTTATGAAGGATGCCAACAAGGTTGTTCCAAGGATTTTGAACATCTTTTATGTGGTCAACCTTGTTTATCTTTTGAAATCTTAAGTCTTGTGCATTCCGTACTTGGGCTTGTGATTCTACGTTTTTCTTTAACTTTATCTGTACAATCAAGGTTCTATTATGCTTATGTTGAAAAACATAATTTGTACAGAGAAAAAAAAACATAAATTGTGATAGACTATAGTTACTAAACTTTTGAAGTACCTCCCAACTTTATGGGATCCACGCAAGTAATTGGAGTTGCCACAAAGTCAGGTTGACAATCAACCGGAGCACTGCCTTCTCAAGTCATAAATAAAAATTCATCATCTAAAATATCATAAAAAATCAAACTTGAGTTTTGATCAGTAAATGAGAATCAAAGTTTAAATGAAAAAATATAATAAGAGAAAAAAATTGTTTTTCAATTCATTCAATAATTAATGCATATGGTTTATATTTTTTCTAGATACATTTTATTCAATAAATCTAAAAAAACAAATTATTTATTGTTTATTCAATGAATTTAAAAAAACAAATATTTCTTATAAATAGAATTTCAGCGAGTACAATTTATGACCAAATTAATGGAAGCAATAAATCAATGGAGAGGAAATGAGATTTTGATCCAAACTCATGAAGAGGGAGGGAGATTTTGTTCCGACACATTTTGTTTACCTGGTATCCTCCACCATATACAATTTTATCAAAATATCTTTGATAAAAATTCAAAATTTTGATTTTTTTTGTTTTCCGATTTTTTTATTAATATACTACTAGATTTTAACAAAATTTTTGGTTTTTTTTTATAGTTTTTCCCGGATTTTTTTAATATTATCAGATTTTTTTAAAAACCAATAAAAACGTAGATTTTACACTTGTTTTTTTAAAATCAAATGTAAAACCATAATTTGTTATAAAACATCTATGATTTTATATCGATTTTTTAAAACATACAGTATAAATTCATTTTTTAATATCGGATTTCTCAAATATCGAGTATAATATCATAGATTTTTTTAACACAAATTATGATTTTGTACTTATTTTTTCAAATATCCAAAAAAAATATTTAAAAAATCTTGTATTAATAACTTCATTTTTTATTGGCCTTTCATATATGAATTATCGAATTTTTAAAAAATTCAAAAAATTACAAAACATATCGAATTTATAAAAAAAAAATTCGATAGTGTCAACTTCATTTTTATATAGGCCTACCCAATATAAACTATTTTTTTTAAAAATCAAGAAATTTACATGGTGTTACCGTTTTTAAAAGTTCCAGAAACATGCATATATTGGAATTTGTTATTGGCATATCAATTTTTTCGAGTGAGAGAAATTTTTTCACCACATTGTTAGTGAAAAAAAAGAGAGTTTAGTTAATATGAAAAATGGGGGTGGTGCCATGACAAAATCACATGAATGTCATGTGGGTTTGTTGTCCCATTTTGTTGTTTTTAACTAAGGGTATTACTTTATCTATCTTATAGGATGTTAGTTCACCACCGTGAAAAGTTACAAATATCTCAAAATTTCGGAGATGTATCTTCGGACACGTTCATACTACACACCCCCAAGATTTTGTGAGTGAGTCACCCCAAAAATGTGTTCAGGGATGCATCTCTGAATAACCCTTATTTCAAAACTCAATGTTTTACGCTTAATGAGTTTTACAGAGATGCGTCTCTGAATGAATTTTAATTTATTTAATCGCGCTAGACCCTTTCCTCTTCCTTCTTCATTTGCTACACTTTCACAAACCCTTCAAAAAGATCATGAGCAAGAATTGACTACGCCAATTTTCAAGCTTTAACACTACTTCTATCTCATTGCAATCAATCACAAGACATTTCATTCACTCCATTCAATCTTTAACACAATCTCTCAATAATTAAGCTTCACATTTTCTTTTTATTTTTGAGTTGTGATGTATGTATTAGGTAAAATAGGTTGTTTAAAATGCATTAGGTTATAGTTAAATTCAAAATAGATAGCTTGTATAGACATGCATTCACACTTGTTGGTATTTAGGGAATCATAGGGGATTTTCTGCATTTTATGCAATCGCACATTCGTACGAAAATGCATCTCTCGATTTGCCTTTCTTTCTTTACGGAGATGCATCTTTGAATTTTACTTGCCTGATTTTGCTATGATTTTATGGTTTGTATTATAGGTATAATGACTTAAAAACCATGACAAATTAAGGCACAATCGTGTATCCCAACACACGTCAGTTGTTATGGAGAGGGGAATGCGCTTAAGGCAGCAAGTTAGTGCTAGTTCATCTGACATGGAAGCATTGACTTCACAAGGTCGTGTGTCTGAGACTTTGACCTCCCGAGGGTACATGTCTTTTGTAGACCCTCCAGCTTATGAAGCCCATTAGAAGGAACCCCATAAGGTGGAACCTCACCAGAGGAACTTATTATTCTTGATAGTTATCCAAGAGGCCCTTATGAAACCTTGTAACTTCATCTCTATGCATAACATGTTATAGGGCGTGTGTGGGTAGGAGGGGTATATTTATTTACTTTTAGATTACATCTGTTTCATACTAACTGAGTTGTGACTGATGCTGATATATTTATTTTTACAGGAGCGTGAAACAATAAAATTTGTAAACCATTTGTTGCAGTTAGAATATGATATCAAATTATTAATTAATTTGAATCGCATCTTTGGTTCACAACCGCTCTTTGATTTATCCGAAGGAAAATGTCAAAAGAGGAAAACCTAATTTTGCATCATAAAGACAATGCGGGGAGAGACCTAGGTAAGGGGTTGATTAAGCTTAGGGAAGGTATTAACACCCTAAACTTTTGTAGTACTCTACATGAACCTTTTGTTTATTGTATGTTTTTTTATTATTATCTGTTTGAAATATATTGCTAAAGGGATAGAGTGACCTAAAGACCTAAGGGTTAGTCCTAAGTTTACTCGGCAAGACGTCGCATCTTGTGCCTACATATCCTGACGGGAATGGAATCAGAGTAATTGTAGTTCCCCTCGAAAGGGAGGTTAGAAACTTCTTGACCGTGGTCAAGGTTTCAATGGGGAATAAACATATCTTAAGGACACGCTTACGTGGAGTCTTTGAAACTCCTATTTCTATGTTGAATTTTTTAATTGAAAATTTAGGGTTGAAATTAGGGATTCCACGGCGGGAAACCCTAAAGCAGAGCACGGCGGCTCTTTGACCTAAAAGCTAGGGTAATGGGCGTTTTCGTCCACGGGGGGACGCTTAAACTATTAAGGTTTGAAACGGTCAAAAATTTGGGTTATTGACTCGGCGGTCAAACGGCTAAACCTAATTCCTTCGGAGGTGAACATAACGGTAAATCATGCAAAACATGGCAAATTATTATATGGCAGAAATTAAAATGCGGAAAGTAAAGAAAGCGTCGCGACGATCACTCGCGTAAATTACAAATCCCCAAAAAAGAAAGATAAAATAAAACTGCGACCATGGCCTCGCGTAAATTACATCCATGGAACAAAATAAACTGAATAAATATTAATCGGAATTTAAATATAATCTGGGGAGAAAACAGAGAACAAGAGTTAGACGGAAATATGGCAAATAATGAAACAATTAATACGTAAAGAAGGGCAAAAATGCAATTTGGGAACTTTTATTATTGTTTTATTTAACATTAATATTATTTAAAAAAAGAATTTTATTTTTGATTTAAAAAGAAGTTTAGTTAAATTTTGAAAATGTTAATTTGAATTTTTAAAGAAAATGTTTTTAGGTTAATTTTGAAAAAGATTTTTGTCTTAATTTTAAAAGGAAATTTTATTCTTATTAAAAGAAAAATTAGTTTTAATTTTAAAAGATATTTTAACTTTTAAATTTAAAAGAGAAAAAAAAGTTAGCTTAAATAAAAGAAATTTAACCTAATTTTAATTTAAAATAATTATTTAATTTTTTTTTAAAAAGGGAATTAATAAACCTTTTTTTTTAACAAATAGAAAGGAAAGGATAACATCAATTAAAAGTAAAAAATAAAAATGCAAACAATATGAAATAAGATTAGAAAAAGAAAAGGGAAACAAAAAAGTGCATGAGGCTGGAATCAAACCCAAGACTTCTGGTTTTCATGCTCTCCTCCCTTGCCAGCTGAGCTACACTAATTAGTTATTAATAATATATAAAATAAATATTATAAAACAAAACATTCAAACCTGAAAACGCGCATTGACCATGCTTTTGCCCACGGTTTTCACGCGTTTCCGTACGCCTTTTCCCACGCTTTTCACGTGTTGCCGTACTCCTTTGCCCATGGTTTTCAAACGTTGTCATAGCACCAGAAATCAAATATCTCAAAATACGCAAAATAAATTAGTTCTAAGACCATGGATCAATTGGAATAAAGCTTCTGAGCACGCCTATGCCCTTGGTTTTGTCCAATTACTCCTAATTTGCAAAACCCCAATTCGAAGCTCCAAACCCTAACAACGACATCTCGTGTTTCATACCTTTAAGCTTCAATTAAACAATCCAGAAACGTCATACACATTCATACCAACACAAATATATAATCATAAAACGTTTATGATGCATGAATCATGATAATCAAAGTTTGAAAAGAAAAAAAATGCAAACCGTTGATGGTGATCTCGTGATTTTAGAGTGCTTCAGGCTCATGTGAGTATTGGAATTGAATTAGAAACCTTCAAGGAACGTGTTGGGATGCTTGGAAGGGATTGAAACAGGATGGAAATTGATTTGTAACGACCGTCGTTTTTTTCTTTTGTGTCCTTCTCCCCTTTTTCTCAAATGCAACTCATGTTTATATAGGTAACAAATTAGGGTTAACTTTAACCTAATGCCCACTTTAAAGCCCAACTTAAAGAATTAGTCAAAACTAAAACAAATTAAAACAAACTTAAAACCCTATTTATTTACTAAACATTAAAAATATTATAAAAAGAATAAAATCTTTTCTAATATTTTTAATTTTATAATTTTTGGATATTTTTATGAATAATATGAAAAAAAGTGAAAAAATAATATTTTATAAAAAATAATTTAAATAAAATACGAAAATAATAATTAAATAATAAAAAAAAACTATTTTTGTTATTTTTTTTATGAAAATAGAAAAGTTAGAATAAAAATAAAAGAAACAAAACAAAAAGTGAAGAATGTGGGATTCGAACTCTCGACCTCTCACACTCACAACTACTTACACACGGTCTCTTGCCAATTGTGTCATTTTATTCATTCGAAATAAAGTGGAACTAGAAACTATGTAAAGGTAGGACAAAGTTGGGGTGCAACAGATGCCCCTATTTAAATAGTTTCACCAGATGATTTGAGCAGCGGAGACTCGAGAAATCGCGGTGAAAGGGATTTAACTACAGATAACCGAAAATTTGGTCCCTAGATGCAGTGATATGCAATGATATGGACAAAATAACACGAACTATAATGCTGACAATGCCATGAATCTAATATGATGTGTATGATGGAATGATGAATGCAAGGATGCAGACGACACGACGACATAGGGGACAGACGCGACGAGTAACTACACTGGGGAATATGATGCACTGGTGGAATAGCGCGACAATTGTCACTTTAGAACAAACAGTAACACAGGATCCACACGGCGGTAGGATCAGGTAAACGACAAGTGCTGGAATTTTTGGGTCATTCCTTTAAGCGAAGAGATCGAGCGGGATCTTCAGGAATCATCGGAAATTATACAAAGAGAAACAAACACCAGAGATACTCGGAAAAACCATCGAATAACCTCGGGGGTCAAAGAAACACATTTCAGGGACATCCGGAAGAACATCGAATGAACTCTAAAACATACCAGAGTTACTCAGAAAACCATCGAATAAACCCTAGGCTATATCCAGAAACAAAATGACGACATCTATAGGAGCATGAGATGAAGACAAGTTTCTGAAGGTAAATCCGAAACATTTAGGAAAGCAATAAATGTACGGGGCAAGTTTTGAAGACCTATCTAGAAGAACATCAAATAAGCAACAAAGGGGTTCTGGAAGAACGTCAGAACAAAAACTCAGTCTGGGAAAACCTCAGAAAGAGAACAGATCCGGAAAACCATCGGAAAGATTCTGGAAAACCATCAGAATCACAGGGGTATCTGGAAAATTTTCAGATAGAGTTCTGGAAGAACATCAGAACAAAGACTCGATCTGGAAAACCATCAGAAGGAGGAATTTATCCGGAAAACCATCGGAAAGATTCTGGAAAACCGTCAGAATCGTAAAAGAATATCTGGAAAACCATCAGATAAGAGATACTCCATCTGGAAAACCGTCAGAAAGAGAAACAGATCCGGAAAACCATCGGATAGATCCTGGAAAACCATCAGAATCGAAGGAAAATATCTGGGAAACCATCAGATAAGAGATACTCAATCTGGAAAACCATCAGAAAGAGAAACATATCCAGAAAACCATCAGATAGATTCTGGAAAACCATCAGAATTAAGGGAAAATATCTGGAAAACCATCATATACGTAACAACGAAGTTCTGGAAGAACATCAGAAGAACGAGACTCAATCTGGAAAACCATCAGAAAGAGACATTAAAATCAGGGTACTAGACATCCAATAATGGCTTTGAATGAAAGGTATAAACACAATATATGAGGATAGTATTGGACGTAAAAGGAACAGGCATATCCGGAAAACCATCGGATAAGAAAAACGTCCTATCTGGAAGAACATCAAATGTACACTACACAAAGTTGTTTGGTAGGTGCCAAGTAAGTTGGACTTAGACCACAAGGTAAGACCTGGATAAAACACGACCTCGGGAGAAATGCAAATGAGGATGAAACACTCATGCTATGCATAGGTATGAAATGTATATGTATATGAATTATGTTATGAGATATGATCAAATGCAAATGCAAATGTCGACGACAAGGCTCGACTCTTCTGGTAAGATGACAAGACTGGAAAACTGATTCCTCAACCCGGAGATCACTGCCACTTGCTAAATTGTAATCAGGTTGATGGTCCTCGTAGGAAGGATGGAAAGCCGCTTGGAGATCTTTCAAGTAAACTGCCCCAGATTAAATTGTCCATTACAGATGTACTGATAATTGCTTCAGCTTGTCTGATTTTGAAAATGACTGTTTTACTGTACCCTCAGAAGGTTTGCCCCAGTCCGAGTCTTGAAAATCTCATGGATAAACCAGATTTGAGAAGACTTTGCCCCTGATAGGATCACTTGACCAAGTTTCTCGATTGTTTGAAAATTCCTTAGAGGAAAGCCAGTTTGCAAACAAAAATATTCATATAAACATGGTAACGCAAATTTCATGCAACTTTTGAAATCAAAATTGTTTTTGAAAGATGAAAAATAAATGAGTCGTCGGTTAGAACGCGACGGTCCAGGACACTCAAAGTTTAATACAGGTATACGGCCAAAATAAATGATTCACAAAGATCTTTAGGAGTCAGCTTACGAAACCTTGCTATAGCATGCTTTCAAAATATCCTTGTTTCAATTAGGTCTTTTGAGGGTTGTGTTTCACCCCAAAATTTTCCCAACATTTCTTCACCTAGCTTATGTTTCATTTCATTCACATTAGCATTATCATTTGCATTTCATTGACATGTATGCAGGAGATCAAGAGGCATGATTACCAATCAAGGGCTACACAAGTATTTGAAGCTAGCTAAGAAGGTTATTCAAGGGTTTAAGGGTTGATATCCTTGTCAGAGAAGTTGAAAGAGCCTCAGAAAGAGTGATTGAAACCAAGAGTGTAGGTCTCCTAACTTGAGAAGTGTGGGAAGCCATCAGATGATTCTGAGGCCATGAAGATGGACTTGAGGTCTTGAGAGAGCTCATGTGAAGTGTTTAAGATCACTTTGAGGCCTAGACAGGTCATTGTGCAAGATTAAGAAGCCTCAACCATGATTGGTGCAATTAGGGTTTGACTGGGTCAACCCTAAGTCAACTGAGGATTTGGAGAAGGTTGAGACCTAATTCAAGAGCCATGTGATCATGGATTGATATATTGAGATGTTATAAGGATGATTCCAAGGTTAACTCATCATGATTGAAGAGTTTGAGAAGTTTCAAGCTAGGGTTTCTAAGACTTGACAGTGTAAAATCCCCTAGTTTGACCCCTATCTTCAAGGCAATTTAGCTCAAGATGTGATTGTCATCTCATCTTTCCCCCAACATGATTGTTGTAAAGCATGGTCTTAGCTTTAATTTGAGTGCTAGAAGTCCTTGATAGGATTTGTAGAACTCAAGTTATGGCTTTGACAAGTTACAAGTCATCTGAGGAATGTGAATCTGGAGCTTGAAAGTTACCCAACTTGCATGAAACCTTTGCCCTAGAAGGATGATTCCTATGAACTTTTGGTAAACATGAATGTTGTTCCTTATCCTCTTAGCTTTCTAGAGAGTACTAGAAGTCCCTGATAGGATTTGTAGAACTCAAGTTATGGCTTTGACAAGTCAAGGGTATTTTGGACATTTGGAGATTACAGGTCATTTTAATCATAAGTCCATAACTCCTATTTGCAAGCTTCAAATGGGAAAATGCCCAACATCAAACTTGTTCAAAATGATATTTTGAGGCTAGCCAAGTGGTAATGAGAGGTTGGAATTGCTTGTAACTCAAAATTGCAAAATTGGCTTAAAAAGGAAGAATTAAAGTTCATTAAAAGGACCAAATTTGTGATTCTTCATTCCAAGGCCAAAATAAGACATGTAATATGTCATTTTGATCAGAAATGACATTTTAAAGATAATGGCAATAGCATTTTTCTCATTTGAGGTCAAAATCATGGAGTTGCATTTGCTTGCTTAAGACATAAGTTACATTTGCCAAACTACACACAAGTGCAAATACATGGTTCCAATCCACCCAAACCCCTTCATAATCTCATTTGAGGAGAATTTGGATAAGAATGAGGGAAAATGCAAGCTGTTAGCAGAAATGATATGAACATAGCATGACATGATATTTCAAGTGACATGAGATATTGAAATTCTCATTAGATTGATCCAGAACTTTCTAGAGTGTTCATTCATGTCATATATAAGCATATGAAGTGATTCAGAGCACTGGTTGGTGAGAATTGAGAGAGAAGAGTGAGATTGCATTTTGAATTTGCACATTGAAAATCAAAATCGGTTACATCAATTGAGGTCATTTCAATCCAAGTTCTTGATCTCAATAGCTTGCTCTAGGGTTAGAGATTGATTACAGGTCAAATCCAAGGCAAGATCATGGAAGAATTGGGAGTTGGCACTTGGAATTCTTCTTCTGCAACTCAGAATCGGGTTCAAGAATTCAAGGCATTTCAATCAAGTTTGTTGCATACAGAAGCTAGGTCATACTCCATTGAAGGAATCTGGAGCTTATTGAAGGTTGATTTGAAGATTTAACCACTCTGTTCATCAAGAATTTGCAGGTATGTACTTTTCATCGTGCAGCTTAATTTAAGCATAATCAATAGGAATTGTTAGGTTAGATGTAATGTAGATCGTTAGTAGAAGCTTTCTGGTAGCAATTGGCTAGGTTTAGAGACAATTAGGGAGATGACTCAAATTTTGTTCATGCTGATATCTTGGTGATTCTTGAGAGTTAATCTTAGTTTGATAGCTAGATCAACTCAGTGAAGCATGGTGATGATGTTAGACACCATAATTTGGAGTTTGGTGTGATATGATTCTTGAGTGATTTCTGAGATTTTAATCGTGATTTGAGTTAGGATGAGTTTCAATGTTATTGATTAGCATGGTTAGATTCAGTGGGAAAAATGGAGTGGATTAGTGTATTCACGTGAGAGTTTTGATGGAGTATTGAAGGAATATGATTTGGAGAAGATGAAGTTGAAGTTCTGAACTTCCATGGTTTCTTTCCCTCCAACCTTCAAAAGGAAGAAGATGACTAGATAGCCATTGGATCTGGGGTGAGACTTTGACCAGGTGATGATCCAAGGGCCACGAATTGATTTCATTTTGTGAAGGATTCTGATTACTTGAACGCAGCGTTTCATTTAAGTAATCTGGGTGGGCTTAGTGCAACTTTGATGTCCACACCCCCCTTTTGGTCCCAACACTGAAATGAACTGGAAATATGTGCTATTTGCCACGCTTGTTTTTCCAATTTCCTTTAATTTCTCATTATTCTCTTTTAATTTCTTCATTTCATGTGGTTTATTGAATAATCCATAAAAAAATTGAAAAATAACTCAAATGATTCCATTCTTTTTTCCATTGATTCATGATTGAATCTAGTTTTTTTTTAGATAAAAAATATTAATATTTCATGCATTTTTTATTTTATTTGCATTTGTTGAATTTTAATTGATATTGAAATAATCATAGTTGATGCTTTGTTTTGTTGAATTTGGTTTGATCATTGGATGATGATTATTTTTTGTGTGTAGCTAGCATAGATATGCATGTTCCCCTTAGATTTTTCTCACATTTTTGTGATGAATGTAAGTGGTAGTTTTAGGTTGAAACTTTAGGAGCTCCATTTTTAGGGTTTATGGTTAACACCTTATGATTTAGGTTTTATTTCTAGAACTTGGTGGATGATTCAACCTCTGAATTTTGTATGGTAGATTCATGATTGAATTAGGGTCCCTTAGAAATTTTTGTAGGAATTTACAATGTGGTTTACTATTTTTGTTTGATTTTAACTTTAGTACTAGGCTTTAGATGGTTCTAATGCACTAATTCAACTAGAATGACTTCTTTAGTTCCCTTAGATTAGGGTTTTGTCTCTCTTGCTCTTGGATGATGTTGAAGACAAGCTTGGGCTATCATGGAATTCTTGAAGAAGTTTGGATGTGGAGATCTTCCCTTCTTTTGGTGTAGTGTTGATTAGGTGTTAAGATTAGGGTTTGTAGGCAGAGCTTCTAGATAGATTCTCTTCCTTCATAAACATGGAAGATGTTGATCACTTCCATCCTTCCCTATGATGCAAGGTCCCCTTGTAAAGGCCTCATCCCTCCTTTGGTAGGATGTGTGGCTCTTTACAAGTTGGTAGAACCTTCGAGGGTCCCTTTCTCTGATGATAGGATGCTTAGTGGTGACCTTTGGTCTTCACTCTGCTACCAATCATCCAAACTTTGCTCTTGTTAGATGAATCTTTCTCCCTTGCTAGAGGATGGAGTTCCTTGCTTGAAGAATATTGAAGGCTAGAGGTTGATACTTCCCTTTGTTTGAAGACTGGCATTGAAGCTGAAGCTTGTAGATCAAGAAGAGCAAGGTGGTACTTGAAGGAGCTGAAGCTTGAGGAAGGAGAAGAATAAGTTGATACTTGTGAGAGGAATCCATTGGAGATGGAATGAAGAAGCTGAAGCTTGAGGAAGAAGCAAGTTGATACTTGTGTGTTTGATAATTTGAGAGCCTGAAAGAGCCAAGTTGACACTTGATATTAGGAGTGAAGCCTGAAGGTGGAACTTACTTTGGAGCTGAGGCTTGAAGAGGAAGAATAAGTTGATACTTATGTGTGAGGTATTAAAAGCTTGAAGAAGCAAGTTGACACTTGCTATTGAAGATGGTAGCCTTGAAGAGCAGTTGAAGACTGAGGACTGAACTGATGTCAGAGGATTGCTTTGTTGTGAAGTTGTGGAAGCTGTTGATCTGCTTTCTTCCTGTCTGTTTTCTTTCTGTGCAACTGTATTGCAGTGACTTGTTTGATTTGCTTGATGCATTAGAATAAGTTCATGTTTAGATTGAGTTAAGCTAGGAGCATGATTGTACTAGAGGTTGAGTTGCTCCCTCTGCTTGTATTTTTACTGTATGGCTTTGCTTGCTGGTATTTGGTAGAGCCCAGCTCCCTTGCCTGTGTGGTTTGTGCTTTGCTTGATGGCAGTTTATTCCATTTCTTTTGTATGATTGCAGTCACTTATATTTTGCTTGATAGCATGTTATTTCTTCTGTATGATTACAATTATTCATATATGGCTTGAGGTCGAGACGAGCTTGTGGAGGCTGATGCCCCACACACATTTCCTCCCTCACTTGCATTGCATGCATTTTACAGTCGTTTACTGTTTACTGTTTAAGTTGATGCTTTATCTGTGGCTGAAACCAAATTATAAACGGCCGCAATGGCCGCCCATGACAAAAAGGCTGAAGAAGCCACCAAAATACAGCGGGAGAGCCAGAGGCTCGACGCCATCTATGATGACGAACCTCTGGGGTTCGAGAGAGATCCTTTGGGGAACGACATCAAAATGCTCGCACAGGATCCATTAGAGGAAATTAATTTAGGAGAGGGTCCAACCAGGAGGCCAACGCACGTTAGTGCTAACCTCGACCCTCAACTGAAGCTCGAAGTCATCCAGTTGCTCCAAGAGTATAAAGATTGTTTCGCCTGGGACTACGACGAAATGCCTGGGTTGCAGAGAGATTTGGTGGAACATAAACTACCAATAAAACCTGGAAAGAAACTCGTCAAACAGGGCCCAAGGCGTTTTGCTCCAGAGGTCATGTCGAAGATCAAGGAGGAAATCGAAAGGCTCCTTCGTTGCAGATTCATTCGCACAGCGAGGTATGTCGAATGGCTGGCCAACATTGTCTCAGTCATCAAGAAGAACGGGTCCCTAAGAGTGTGCATTGATTTCAGAGATTTGAATTCAGCCACTCCCAAAGACGAATATTCGATGCCAGTGGCAGAAATGTTAGTTGATTCAGCCGCTGGCCATGAATACCTTAGTATGTTGGATGGTTATTCTGGATATAACCAAATTTTTATCGCGGAAGACGACGTTCCCAAAACAGCGTTTCGTTGTCCAGGGGCCCTAGGCACTTACGAATGGGTAGTAATGCCATTTGGCCTAAAGAACCCTGGGGCAACGTACCAGCGAGCAATGAATTCTATATTCCATGATTTCATCGAATCTTTTATGCAAATATACATTGACGATATTGTGGTGAAATCTGTTTCAGGAAAAAGCCATCTGGATCATCTGCGACAATCGTTCGCCAGAATGAGGAAGTTCGACCTCAAAATGAATCCATTGAAGTGTGCGTTTTGCGTACAGGCGGGAGACTTCTTGGGTTTCGTTGTCCATAAGAAGGGAATCGAAATCAACCAGAATAAGACGAAGGCTATCTTAGAAACTAAAGCACCGTCGAACAAAAAGGAGTTGCAATCGCTGCTGGGGAAAATTAACTTTCTAAGGAGGTTCATCTCTAACTTAAGCGGCAAGACGCAAGCCTTCTCACCTTTGCTTCGAATTACTAGGGACAGATTCGAGTGGGGCAAAGAGCAGCAGGAAGCCTTCGACAAAATCAAGGATTACTTGGCTCATCCCCCAGTCCTTTCGCCTCCGTGTAGAAGCAGGAGCATGCGATTGTAATAGCAGCGTCAGATAGAACTTTAGGGAGCATGTTGGCTCAGGAGGATGAGAATGGCGCTGAAAGGGCTATTTACTACCTTAGTAGAGTTTTAAATGACGCAGAAACTAGATATAGTGAAATCAAAAAGCTATGTTTATGCTTATATTTCTCATGTACAAAGTTAAAGCAATATATTAAACCAGTAGATGTTTGTGTTTCTTCGCACTTTGATGTTATTAAACACATGTTATCAAAACCTATTTTGCACAGTCGAATTGGAAAATGGGCACTGGTATTGACAGAATATTCTTTAACTTATAGACCGCTAAAAGCAGTCAAAGGGCAAATAGTGGCAGACTTTATCATCGACCACTCTATAAACGAAAATGCCCTGAATATAGTTGAAGTGGAACCATGGAAATTATACTTCGATGGCTCTAGCCACAAACATGGCACGGGTATTGGTCTGATGATTATTTCGCCAGATAAAATTCCAACAAAATTCAAGTATAAAGTCGAGGGTTTGTGTTCCAACAACGAGGCTGAATATGAAGCTTTAATAGCTGGACTTGAGATTTTGTTAGAATTGGGGGCAACCCAGGTCGAAATAATGGGCGATTTAGAATTAGTGATAAAACAGTTGACAAAGGAGTACAAATGCGTTAAAGAAAATCTCATCATGTACTTCGTAGTGGCCAATAGGCTGCTTAAAAAATTCAAAGCATCAACTATTCGACATATACCGAGAATACATAACCAAGTGGCCAACGATCTAGCACAGATTGCCTCGGGATATAGGGTCTCGAAGGAAGACTTGCAGGAAGTAATCGAAGCTAGAGGCAAGGTAGTGTTAGTTGGGTTGAAGCCATCAGACTTAGAGGCTACAAAATTTGGATATATGGATGAAGAGACTTTCAAAGTCTTTACCATCGGAGAATTGTTGGACAATGACTGGAGAAATCCTTTAGTCGAATATCTCCAGAATCCGTCAATAGCCTCGGATCGAAAGATAAAATATCGAGCGCTGAGTTATGTCCTGATGGGCAACGAATTGTTCAAAAAGACCCCTGAAGGAGTTTTGCTGAAATGCCTAAGTGAATCAGAGGCGTACTTGGCTTTGTCAACAGTCCACAGTGGGGCATGTGGTGCACACCAAGTTGGCCATAAAATGAAATGGTTGTTATTTCGACAAGGTTTATACTGGCCTACAATGCTAAAAGATTGCATCGAGTTCGCCAAGGGGTGCCAGGAGTGTCAAGTTCATGCAGGCATACAACACTCCCCAGCAAGCGAATTACATTCCATAATTAAACCATGGCCGTTTAGAGGTTGGGCTTTGGATCTGATTGTAGAAATTCGACCAGCATCCTCAAAAAACCAAAAGTATATCTTAGTGGGGATAGATTACTTTACCAAGTGGATCGAAGCAGTGCCTTTACCTAAAGTGGATCAGGAAGATGTGATTGAATTCATTCAGAAAAATATCATCTTTAGGTTTGGACTGCCAGAGACGATAACAACGGATCAAGGGTCGATCTTCACGGGTAGAAAGATGCAGCATTTTGCTAGAGAGATGGGGTTCAAACTCTTAACTTCGACCCCTTATTACATGCAGGCCAACGGGCAAGTCGAGGCAGCAAATAAAGTGGTCATTGACATGATAAAGAAGCAAGTAGGAACCAAGCCAAAGAATTGGCACAAAGTGTTGGATCAGGTTCTATGGGCATGTCGAACGTCACCCAAAGAGGCAACCAACGCCACCCCATATCGTTTGACCTTTGGTCACGATGCAGTGTTGCCAGTCGAAATCCACATACAGTCGATTAGGGTTCAAAGGCAACACGAAATTCCTAGAGAAGTCTATTGGGATATGATGCTCGATGAGGTCATAGACTTAGACGAAGAGAGATTGAAAGCTCTAGAATTGCTGAGAAGGAAGAAAAAGAGAGTGGAAAAGTCATACAATAAGAAGGTTAAAGCAAAAACCTTTTTAGTTGGAGACTTAGTTTGGAGAGTCATTTTGCCTATGGATCGAAAGGCCAAGACGCTGGGCAAATGGTCCCCAAAGTGGGAGGGACCCTTCCAAGTGTCGAGGGTTTTCTTTAATGGAGCCTATGAAGTGGAAGAATTGGGCGAAGATAGGAGGATATTAAAAGTAAATGGTAAGTACTTGAAAAAGTACAGGCCTATGCTGCAAGAAGTTAAGATAACAACAGAATAACAGAAAGTATAAAGCAAAGCCACAAATGGTATTAATATTTGCCAAAATGGCGCGATAAGTTACAATAACAAAAATGGCTTCAAAGGCCAGCAAAATATAGTCTGTTAAAATATGTCAGTAAATCAAAAAGGAAGATTGGCCTTCATTTTAAGGTAGCTCGCCTTCTGAGACTCGATACGTTGTTGGCACGAGGCCCTTTCATCAGTTAATCTGGCAACTTCTTCTTCTAAGCTTCGAGCCTCTTCTGCAAAAGTGATAGCATGTTCGAGTTCAGCAGCAAGGGCCGAATCGTCTTTGGAAGACAGTTGAGAAATATTCTTTTCTTCTTTCTTGATCTTGCCCTGAAGTTTCTTGATCTTGCGTTTCCAACAGACGATATTTTCCTTGCTGGAAGCAATCTCTAGTTGGTCTTTCTTTTTCTCTTCCTCTAGCTCTTCGATCTTTTGTTCCGATTCCGCTGCACTTGTCCAGCAGCTGCTTCGCAACCAGATTTCGTCGAAATGTCACTTTCGAGGTGGGGCAGCAACGTGAGGTCTTTGTAGACTTGATCTATCAAAATTACCACCTCTCGAATGACGTTAGCAGCTTCAAGCGATATGGAGTCAAGTTTCACCTGTTGAAGAAGCGTTTTCAAAGATAGATGGGTGACGGAATCCATCTTCAGCAACATCAAAAGGTCTCCTTTAAAGATTTTGGCTTTGATCTTCGTCAAAATATCATCTGAAGGTTTGCTAGAGACCTGGCCCTCAGAATTCGAAGTACTCTGAGTTTTGCTAGAAGAACTGCCTCGACTGCGCAACAGTAGTTGGACGTATCGACGAGGATCGCTTTCTTTTAGCGCAGCCATTTCTTCCTTAGAGAGGATCGTTTTGCTCTGAAGAGGCATTGCCTGTGGCACCTCGACGGGAGTAACTTTGGTAGCATCAATGCAAGCAGGCTCATCAGACTTTCCCCTTGTAATTATTTCCCTTTCTACAGGGGCAGCTTTTGTGGGGTCTTGAGCCAAGTTAGCCTCTTTCTCCTCATCATCTGACTCACCTAGCTCAGATTGGTGCATGGCTTCTTCTTCGCATGCGTTGGCTTCGTCCGCATCAACGTCGTCAGTAGCGGGTTTTGTGTGAACGGGAGGGGAACTTGTGGTGGTGGCAGGGTTGGTGTCCTCAGGTTTGGGGTTTTCATCTTCATCTGTCATGATTTTTGTCTCAGGAGCTCCCTCTTCCTCGTGGTCGGACCCATCAGTTTGTGATTGTTGGGTAGTAGTTTTTAGGGGCGAAGGGGCTGCATAAAATTCAGGTTTGTTAATTTCACCAAGAGAACTCACACCAGAGCCCAAATCAGATGTAGGAATATAAGTGGGTTCACCTTGGCTGTTCAATGGATAAATAAGCAAGGGAGACGGCTGCATCGAAGGTTTGGAAGCCTCAGTAGTAGCCTGCAGTTGGGAAAATAAACCTTATGAGACGCGAGATGAAAGAAACAAGAGCTTGATATAGAAAGGTCAGAGATTCTTTCACAATACCTTTGCGGCTTCTTCAGCCGGACTAGAGTTATCACTCTCTATGGGAACGGCAGAAGGATTTGGATCATTTGTTGTGAGAGCTTTGACAGGAGATGCAGGAGGCGTGTTCTGTTTTTGTATCTTGGTGGGGGATGGAGGAGATTCGACACTCTCTAGCCCATGAGTTACCTTTCGTTTTCTTTTTAGGGGAACATCTTCACGAGGGGATTCATCATCGTCGGAGTCTATGATGACTTGGGCTGCAACTTTTCTTCTTTTTTGAGGAGTTGGAGGTTTGCGGCCAACCTGGGAAGATCGAAGTGATCAGCAAAATGCAGAAAAGCTTCAAGTGAATAAGAGCATGTAAGAATTTACCTTTGAACTTTCGGTCTTTCCTTCTGTTTTATTTGTCGGAGCGTTTCTTTTGGGAGCAGCTGCGAATAAGTAAATATAGAAAATATGGGTTAGTAACGTTGAAGCCTCGTGAGAGGAAGCCAAATCGAAGGGAGATGACCTTCAAGGATTTCGGTCTCGATGTGAACATCTCTGACACTGATATGAAGGTGCCCTCTAAAGGTATCAAGTGTATGTTTAGTCGAAACCACCCGCTGCGCTTTAGGCTTCGACTGTTGTCGAAGTATTTTTATACTATCCTCACAGATAAACCAGTCTGGAAATGGAGGGGCAAGAGCCACGCCAAAATCAGCGGTTGGTAATCGAGGGGTCTTTGGGGGAAAGAGTTTAAAAGCAACCTCATATCGTCTATCATAAGGGATAGATGAGGGGATTTTCAGTTTCTCCATTCGTTCAGAAAATTTTTCTTTTAAAGTGACAGCAGCCTCGCGGATGGTTCGACTAACATCATTTGGTCGATAGGTAGTTTCGAAGTACTTCTGGAAAGCTTGTATCTCTTTGATATGAGTAGACGTACCTTTCTTGACTTTTTCCTACACATCAATAAAAGCTTGGTCAATCAAGCGTGAAAAACTCAAAACATCAAGAAAGTTATTGGAGTAATGATTGGTCCACCAGTTGTAAAAGTCTGGGGTACAAAGGTGAGAGGGTTCAAAATAAACTAGAGTAAAATGGGACTTATGGGCGTAACGGGCCATTTGAGTCGAACACTCAAGTGGGTTGAAGCTGGTAGAGAGAAGAATAACATGAGACTTCTTGTCGTATAAGCACCTAGGCAATGATTGAATTAATCCAAATTGCCTCGACACCAAGTTGGATTGATAAGCGACTAATATTGCTTGTCCTCTGACAAGGTTGAGCTTATGAACTATCAAGCGTGGCGTCAAGAATCTCTCCCATATCAGGTTTGATTCTGCTTCTTGTTTTTGTGAAATTGGAGGAAATGACCTGGTGAACCATTCAGGGCCATACAGCCTATGAGCAAAAGGGGCCATCCTGGAAGTGAATTCATGCCTTTTTGCAAACAAGTGGATGAAGCTGGTAAGATTGGCACGAAGGCTTCGACCCTCTTCATTTGGCGTCAACTGAACCAAGCGTGGCCATTCAACCCGATGTTCAGACACCTGGGCTTCGTTGACCTCTCCTTTAAAGGGAAGGCTGTGTTCGAAGGTAGCGTTCAACCATAGTTGAAGCAACCAAAATGGCCCCGCCATTATAAGAGCACCATGGGTTGTTGGATCCCTCAGTTTATCAACGCCTTCTCCCAAAGCCTCAAACAGGCTGGCTAGTATCATCTCACCAAGGCATATGTCCCTTTTAAGGTGTAACTGATTCGCCAGGGTCAGGTACTTCCTCGCCACCTGCAAAGACTTTGTGCAAAAAATGTAGCGAGACAACCACATAGCTATAAAGGCTATGTGCTCCTCTTCTTCAACTACGTCGGTGTCTTTCTTATGATAATGATTTATGAAGGGTTTGTAAGTATGTTTCATAGTACCAAAACCTATGGTGTCCCGTGCATCAATTTCAGGATTGTAAGCCAATCCACATGGTTTTAATCCAACGATAGCAGCAACGTCGAAGAGCGTGGGAGTCACCATTCCACAGGGAAGATGGAAGGTATGGTGAGTGTTGTCCCAGAAATACAAAGAGGAGGCCAACATTAACGGACAGTAAGGTGGCCCAACCTTCGACAGCATGATTAGGTCATAAATACCTATTTCTTTCCAATGTTGTGCCTTCGCTTTCTCTATTTTCGCCAACCAGTTAAGATAAAGTTCAGAATCTTTGAAGTACGGCGTAGCTCTAAATAGTCTTGCCCCATCATGTAAATATTTAAGGTCCACGTTGAAGAGAAAAAGGTCATCTGGGTTATCAGAAGGGATTTTGCTAGCGTCTTTCTGCCCTAAGGGTTTGGTTTTTCGATAGGAAGGGAAAAAGTCGCTCAAAGTGGAATAATCAAGGTTTGGGGGTGACAATGGGCCAGACATGGCTAAAGTTTTTCCAGCCACACCAACGAGGATGATTACCTGAGATTCGTAGATGTGTCGTTTCTCTTCCGCTAACGGTTCCCTGATGAGCTGTTGGTTCTTCGTGATTTTTGGTCCACTCAAAGTAGCGAAAGGTGGCAATGCAGATGAAGAAGATGGTCTCCTAGTTTGAGTTTTCTTCTATTGTTCAGCCATGATTGAAGTTTCCAGAGAGGAAGGAGATTTTTTTTTTGGTGTTTAAAAAAGGGGTTTCTTCAGCAAAGGGGAGAAGAGTAAGCGGTGGTAAAGAGTAGAAAGTCTTATGAAAAATTTCTTTGGTGATTTTATAAGGGTTCAGAAAATTAAGAATTTTACGTGGGTGAAGTTAGTGGGCCACGTGTGCCACCTAGTGGAAGAAGTAAGGGGCGGTTGTAACCTATACCCCTAGGCGCTAAAAGGGTGATGATGTTTTCTGAATTTTTGTGAGTTTCAAGAAACCTGCCATGATGATGATGACGTCAGAAGCATGCAAAGTGGCGCAATTTTTAATAAACATTTCTCTTTCTTCTATTTTATCTTCCAAAGGATAAGAGGCAAACCAAAGGGTCTGATAGTATCGAAAAGATGGTGTCGAATGGGATACTATAAAAAAATGTCCTTTTCCTGCAATAAGGTCGAAAAGAACATTCTTTGGGGGCAATTTGTTAGCTCCCAAATTCGACACTGCCTTAGGTTGCTAAAACACTAAGACATAATTAATGTCTAAGTTAAATGAAGCAAAGAGGTATCGACAGCCTCTAAGGAATTTTCTAAAGTTGAACGGTTGAAATAACTTAGAAAAATTAAGAAACCTAAAGTTATGAGCATTTCAACCGTGTCAGAGGTCATTCGACCGAAATTCCGCAAATGGCATTGCTACGTCGTTTTGAAATTCAAAAATTGGAGGGAGGAGTTTTAGTTCATAAGACACGTGGCGAATTCTAGAGCAGGAGGTTACATGCAAATGACACTTGTTAGATCGAGGAGATACTAGGAAGTTATTAGCGGTTAATTATTAGCATTATAAATAGGGATTTGTTAGGCAGATTTCTGTGTGTTTTACCATTTGTACAAAGTAACTCCAATCAAATTTACTCAAAGTACCCGAGTGTGAGAAAAGAGTATTTTCACGGAGAATGTACGTTATGTAAAATCACCAACTTTTCAATAAAGTCTTTTACAATTTCAGCAACATTTACATTCCCTCTGTCGAACCACTTGTGCAAGTGTTACATTTTGCCTTTTGCCTTTCCTGCATCTTTTACTCCAATTCCTTCTTCCCTTTAAACTTCTTACCCTTTTTTGAGCAGCCTCTTTACAAATCTTTTACAACGTTACTTTAAGTTTATGCACTTTAAAATACCCAGTCAAAGTCTTTTTTCATTACAAGCACATTTACCAATTCGTTATCACAAGTACTTTGAATTTAATTCTAAACGTAGAATACTTTAGCACATGTCCTAGGATCAATCTGATCGATCCTGTGAGTCACCAAAGTCAAATTTGGAAGATCAGCGGTTGTTTTCCGATTTTCAAGGGAAACACAAGCCACCCTAAGAAAAGCGCAGAAGTTGTTGCTTGCTCGAGGGGTATTTGATCCGAAGCATCTCTCTGAGGTTCAGAGTGCTGGGGAAGTTCATGTCAGACCATCAGGGTACAAATTTTTAGATTTCCTTTTGAGAAATATCCCCACGGAGATCCCACAGACTGGGGCATATCAAAAGCGAAGGAATTGTTCCTCTCCGTGTTATCAGAGCTACTCAGAGCTACTTAAGAAGGTTCAATCAATTTTCAAGTGTGAGACGAATGTCAGGAAGTCGTGCTATTATCCCTTGACCCTTCAATCAGAAACCGCGAATTCAGACAGGATGTTTTCCAGCGTCAGTCGTACTTGACCCACCACAGATAGCCTAAAGTCCAATCCTTATTGGCAATCGTCAGGAAGCCCAATCCTTATTGGCGCGCCATTCCTAAAGCCCAATCCATATTGGCAATCACCGTGAGGCCCAATCCGTGTTGGCGCATCTGTTTCAAAATCCAATCTTCATTGGTACGCAGGAAGACTCCTGTCGCTTCCGCGACAATAAGGTGCCGGCAAAACAGAAGAGTCGCCACCTTTCGTTATTTATCCCTCGGAGTGGGAAAGGAAACGATCGGAAAAACCTGACAAATGGGTATAAGACAAGGTCATCGCAACCGTTGTCTGGGTTCGGGAGTCGGTTACGCAAGGGGAAGGTATTAGCACCCCTCTCGTCCATCGTACTCGATGGGATCCATGCTTGTTGTGTTTACCGGACGAGTTGGTTTATCTATCTACCTATCAAGGCTGGCTTAAAAAAAAGAAAAGAAAATGACTCGGCAAAGCGTCGCGCTTTATGCCTACGTATTCTCATCAGAGAAATGAGAAATCAGAGTCAACGTAGTTCGACTAACTACGAGTTATGAGGAAGGTGGCTCGCCAATACATCAGTATTGTGCCTACGTACTCTCAACAGGCCTGAGAGATCAGAGCTTACGTAGTTCGGGATAATACGGATTACGGGGATTCAGATTCATCTGTTTTATCGAGTAGGGTTAATCAGCAGTTCCAGCAGTTAGGGACAAAGCCTGTTTGCGTTAGCGCTGAAGTTTAACGACACTCTTTTTTTCATAAAAGCTTTCCTTTGAATTATGGGCCCACGGGGCAAAAAGGTTTGAAGTTTGTTTTCTGTCTTTTATGGAAGAACTGTTTTTTATTGTGTTTGCAATTTCAATCGCACTAAAGAATATGACCTGAGAGTGAATGCGTCGCATGTCACCCAAAGGGTGCCATACTAAACATCCAGACTGTTGAAAAGAAACTCTCCAACGATCCTTTCTCAGATAGCTTAAGGCTCGTAACGTACGAAAGAAATCATTCATGATTACTGTATCTTAAGCTGTTTTGAGATGAGAAGAGAAAGGGCTCAACTAATGGGGAGACTATCAAGTCCTACTGTTGTCATGCCAAGGATTCATCCTATGGTTGAGGTTTGCAACAGGGAACTCCTAGAAGTTATCATGCATAGGTTTCAACCTAAAGTTCTATCATCACTTCCTTATCAAAGGAAATGAGATTCCTAGGGGATCATGTCAATGATAAACAGAAACAGATAAAGCATCAGCTTAAACAGTAAACAGTAAACGACCGTAAAATGCATGCAATGCAAGTGAGGGAGGAAATGTGTGTGGGGCAGCAGCCTCCACAAGCTCATCTCAACCTCAAGCCAGATATGAATAACTGCAATCATACATAAGAAATAACATGCTATCAAGCAAAATACAATAACAACTGCAATCATATAGTAGAAATAACATGCTATCAAGCAAAATAGAAGTAACTGCAATCATACAGAGGAAATAAAATAAAGTGCCATCAGGCAAACACAAACCACATGGGCAAGGGAGCTGGGCTCTACCGAATACCCGCAAGCAAAGCCATACAGTAAAAATACAAGCAGAGGGAGCAACTCAACCTCTAGTGAAATCATGCTCCTAGCTTACAGTCAGTCTAGATATGAACTTATTCTAATGCATCAAGCAAGTCAAACAAGGCATATGAATACAGAAAAGAAAACAGACAAGAAAGAAAGCAGATCAACAGCTCCTTCTTTCAATTAAGCTTCAGCTCTTCTGACAGCAATCCAGTCATCAGACTTCAATCACCCTTCAAGGCTATCATCCTCCATGACAAGTATCAACTTGCTTCTCCAAGGTTTCAGTCCATCAAACCTAAGTATCAACTTGTTCTCTCTTCTCCAAGCTTCAGCTCTTCAGTCAATTCCACCCTCAGGCTTCACTCCTAACTACAAGTATCAACTTGATTCCTTCAAGCTCTCAATACATCAGTGCAAGTGTCAACTTATCCTTTATTCCTCAAGCCTCAGCTCTACACTCAATCTCAATTGAATCCTCTTCATAAGTATCAACTTAGTCTTCAAGCTTCAGCTCTCTTTGCTTTACCAGTATTAACTTGGTCTTCTTCTCCTACAAGCTTCAGCTTCTCAGAGTAGTCTTCAATCACCTGGAAGTGTCAATTTCATCCTTCAATTCTTTAAGCCTCAGCTCTTCACTCAATCTCCATTGGATCTTCTTCACAAGCATCAACTTGTTCTTCTTGCTCTTCAAGCTTCAGCTGCAATGGCAATGCTCAAGGAATCATCCTCTTCCACACTCTTCAATGAAGTCCTCATCTTCAAACTCAAGTCCAAAATCTTTCAAGATACTCAAACCAGAAGACAATTGATTTAATAGAATGAGTGGAAATGATAAACAGCTCATTGACAACCAAAGGAAGCCTGTAAGGGTTCATCATTATGAGAGACTGGTTCCCTCAAAGTTCTACTTCCCAGATAAAGCCATTCATCCCTCCAAAGAAGGGATGTGAATATCTTAGAAGGACTTTTAGTCATTGGGAGGAATGGAAGCACAAGATGCTTTCCACATTTGTGAAAGAAGTCATTCTAACTCTAAGGCTTTCCCTATGTCTTCTACCTCCTAAATCTTCATCAGACACCTTCAGGCACAAGCAGCTCCAAGCTCCAAGCAACTTCAAGAAACTTCAAGCATCCTCACCTTGTCTTCAACTTGTCTTCAACCTCAACCAAAGGCAAACAAAGCAAAACTCTAATCTAAGGGGACTAAAGAAGTTAATCTAGTTGAGTTAGTAAGTTAGGATCACCTAAAACCTAGTACTAAAGTTAGTCCTAACTAAAATACTAAAACCAATTGTAAAATCCTACAAAAATAACTATGGTAACCTAGGTCAATCATGACTCTACCCTATTAATTCCAGAGATCAAATCATCAAATAAGACCTAGAAATAAATTCTACACTACAAGGTACTAAACCTAAACCCTAAAAGGAAGCACCTAAAGATCAATCTAGAAAACACACTTATTTTCATCACAAAAATGTGAGAAAAATTCTATGGGAGCATACATGTCTAAGCTAATCATACACAAAAAATTAGGATCAAAATCATCACCACATGATCACACAAAATTCCACAAAATTAAGTATCAAACATAACCATTTTAATATCAATTAAAATGTAAAATTCCCCTAAAATCAGAAAATGCATGAAATGAAAATATTTTTTATCTAAAAAATACTAGACTCAATCATGAGTATAATTCAAAAAGAATGGGATTAAATGGATTATTATTCAATTTTATATGATTTTATCAAGAACCATGAATAAAATGAAAAAAAAATAAAGAAAATCCAAGTAAAATAATAAAACCACGGTGCAGATAGTAAACACGCTCAGTTCATTATGACAATTGGGCCATCAGGGGGGTGGGCATAACAATTTGAACTTAAGCCCAAAACCACAACTTAAATGAAACGCAGCGTTGCAATGTGATTCAGAGTCCTTCACAAATTGAGATCAATACGTGGCTGTTGGATCATGCCTTCAGTCAAAGTCCAACCAAGATCTGATGGCTATCAAGTCATCTTCTCCAATTTGAATCCCTGAAACTCAGGTCACCTGCGCGCCCTAGTCACCGCCGGCGACTTTCTCCGATCACCATTCCACAACCCTAGTTCAGCATAGAGTCCACCATAGGCCACGATCCCTTAATGAAACATGTCCCAAATTCCCTCACGAATTCATTCATGCCCTTAATTCTCTCTGAAACCTCAAGATTCGCCATAACCAATTCTCAACCAAAAATGGTAACATCCCTAATTGGTCACTAATTCTCAAATTAATGGTCTAAAATCATTCCTACACCGTTCTACAATGCATCTAACACCCTAATTCATCTTGATTCTACCTAATTCATGCTGGAGGAAGAAAGTTACTAACCTGAAAATTCTTGATGAACAGATGCACTAAATCTTCAAATCAAGCTCTCCAATCTTCCAGACACGATCAATGAATCCTTTCCTTGCTTCTGTATGCAATAGAACTGGTTGAAAACTCCTGAAACTTGAAACCCGATGGTGAGTTGCAGGTGGAAAAATCTGTGCTCAAGAACACCAATCAGCCACGAATTCCTCTTGATTATGATATGGACTCAATCCCTAGCATCCATGGAAGAAGTTGCAATCAAGAAAATGGATGGAAAGTGAAGAAATTGGTGAAACCGAATTCAGTTGCAAGCAAAGAAATCTCAATCTCAATCTATGCTCTCTCCTTCAATCATCACCAACCTTTGCTTTGGATCACCTCTACTCAATATATAGAACATGTGTGGATGATCTAGAACCCTCTAGATCCTTCTAATGAGAGTTTCAATCTCTCATGACATGAGAATTTCAACCATATGCCATGGTATGCATAGTTCTGTTTGCAGCTTGGAATCCACCCCATTCTCTTCCAATTTCTCCCCTAGTGACATTTTGAAAGTGTTTGGCTTGCAAGGGGCCTTGCTCATGCCTTGATTCTAGGTTTTGCAAATGTTACTTAAGATGTAAGTAACTACTTTTCAAAGCAAGTCCACAAATTAGACCTCAACTCAAAAATGTGGCTAAACCAATGTTCTTAAAATGTGTTTTAGAGTTAAAATGATATATTACATGCCTTGGTTTGGATGTGTAGATTGAAAATATCAATTTCCAACTTTGGTTTATTTAACTTATACCCTTGTTTTAGGTCATTTTTGCAACTTTGAGCTACAAGCACTTCCAATATCTCATGACCTTTTTACTACCCTTAAAACATCATTTTGAACAAGTTTGATGTTGAACATTTTCCCATTTGAAGCTTGGAAATAGGAGTTATGGCCTTATGGTTGAAATGACCTGTAATCTCCAAATAACCAAAATGCCCTTGACTTGTCAAAGCCATAACTTGAGTTCTACAAATCCTATCAAGTACTTCTAGTACTCTCTAGAAATCTAAGAGGATAAGGAAAAAAATTCATGTTGACCAAGAGTTCATAGGAATCATCCTTCTAGGGTAAAAGTTTGATGCAAGTTGGGTAACTTTCAAGCCCCCCAAGTCCACAGACCTCAGATGACCTGTAACTTGTCAAAGTCATAACTTGAGTTCTATAAATCCTATAAAGGACTTCTAGCACTCAAATTAAAGCTAAGGTCAAGCTCTACAACATTCATGTTGGGGGAAAGATGAGATGACAATCACATCTTGAGCTAAACTGCCTTGAAGATAGGGGTCAAACTAGGGGATTTTACACTGTCGAGCCTTAGAAACCCTAGCTTGAAACTTCTCAAACTCTTCAATCATGATGAGTTAGCCTTGGAATCATCCTCATAGCATCTCAATGCATCAATCCATGATCACATGGCTCTTGGATTAGGTCTCAACCTTGTCCAAATCATCAGTTGACCTAAGGTTGACCCAGTCAAACCCTAATTACACCAATCATGGCTGAGGCTTCTTAATCTTGCACAATGACCTGTCTAGGCTTCATGATGGCTTTCAAGACACCTCATAAGCTCTATCAAGGCTTCAAGTCCACATTCCTGGCTTCAGAATCATCTGAGGAGCTCCCACAACTCTCAAGTTAGGAGGCACACACTCTTGGTTTCAATCACTCTCTCTGAGGATCTTTTAACTTCTCTGACAAGGATATCAACCCTTGAACACTTGAATAACCTTATTGGATATCTTCATAGTCTTGTGTAGCCTTTGATTGGTAGTCATACCTCTTGATCTCCTGCACACATGTCAATGAAATGCAAATGATAATGCTAATGTGAATGAAATGAAACATAAGCTAGGTAAAGAAATGTTGGGCAAATTTTGGGGTGCAACAGCTACCCCTATTTAAACGGCTTGGACCTGACTGGGTGAGAAGCGAACGACTCTCAACTAATCAAGGTGCGAGACGGTTGAATACCGACAAACCCAGAAATTTGCCAACTGCACAAGTACACGGTACTCTGATGGGAACAAATCTTCGAAAATTGAAATAATAGCTGCACGACAACTAGCTGGGGAATCGGTCACATGGTAACCGGTAACACATGGTCGATCATGCCGTCAGGCGTCAAGATTCCTCAGGACTCATCAGGTCAACAATCAAGTTAATCATGCCATCAGGCATTCAAAGAAATTTTCGGGCATCAGCCGAACTTCATCAGTAAGTCGGGAATAGAATTCTCAGTCAATCATGAACCAATTGGGGATATCCAAACTTCTGCCATCAGGCACTTCACATCAGCTGAGAGAACTACTTCATCAATATGGTTGGACTTCAATCATCAAGTCTTCGAGGGAAGTTTCAACTTCGCTGTTCGGAAACCTGCTGGGGATGACGCATCTCCGTTGGGGATTCTAGAGAACTATCAAGTAACTCTGCTTCGGGGATCCGGAAATCATTCTGGGTGAATCAACTCTGCTGAGGGAATCAAGAATCATCTTGAACAAATAACTTTGAGGGGACTTCAAGAATCATCCTGAACCCCTAACTCTGCTGGAGATTTCAGGAATCATCCCGAGCAAACGCTCTACCGGGGGCTCTAGGCATCAACTTGAGCAACTCACTCTGGCGACTTCACAGGGGATTTAAGAGTCATCCTAAACGAACGCCTTCGCTGGAGAATTCAAGAATCATCTTGGGCAAACGACTTTGCTGGGGAACACCTGCAAAACAAGAACGGTAACGGCCTAGCTCATGTTTTATATGTGTATGCTTTGGCAATGGCGCAATGCTCCACACGGTGGAAATGCTACGTGTCTAGGGTAGATGCTATGCAATCATGCAAAATGCTGCGATCCCGTCGGCAAAATAAATGCTGAAGGGAGAATCCTCCTGTCAAGGAGAAAGGACCGCTCTGGTGGAGGAAGGACTCATCCTGCCAAGGAGAAGAAGTCACACCAATCTCAATCGGACTCCGCATGGGGAAGCAAACTTCAGTCGACTTCCGCAGGAGAACAAAGCTCTACGAGGATCCGGACCTGCTCAGGAAAGCGATGTCAATCGCAGAAATAAACTGCACGGCCTTCACGGCTAAACCTTCCTGGAGATAACGACTCCGATGGGGAAATACGGCATCAGCTATTCCACACTCTACTGGGGACAACCAATCATGTCCCGAACGGCTTCCAAGGACTCGACTCTCTTAGGGGTTTGCAAACTCGGCTGGGGAAGAAGAAATCATCCTGCTTTAGGGGAGAGTACGACTCTGTGGGGAATCTCGATTCCGTCAGAGACTTCAGTCTGGAACTATCAACTGTTGCACACTTCAGTGAATAGTCTCCTACGAGACCTGCACTTGTGACCCGGTGTTGGGGGATGAACACACGCTTCGGCGCCTGACTCATCTGGGGAGATGACGTTCCTTCAGGATACATCTGATTGGGGAGAGAATCTTCTCTGCCTGGGGAAACATATCAATGCTTTACGATCTCCGGTTCAGACTCTGTGGGGAGAGGCTGCTAAACTGTGCTGGAGGAGAAGGAATCATCCTGCTCGGGGATGCATACGGCGTACCACCTGGTACATGCCATACCTGCAACAACACAAACAAACAGACAAGACACCCTTCTCAAAGGGACCTATCAAGGTTATCATCTTGTGACAATGTTCAAGTAATTCATTGTTTCAACAATCAGTGGCCTAGGCCAGTAGGTTTATGTATGCGCATTTTATCAAAAACATCGGCATTCTTTTTCGCAAACAAACAGGTAAATGCTAAACAAACAAACAGAATTGCTGAATAATACACATTTTATTGATAACGAACCCCTGAATGGGTAAAAATGTTTTACAACTGAGGCAAGCTCCTGGAATAAGGAAGCCGCGCAAAAATAAAACATAAATATACATCAGTATATACAAATGTCGGCAACGAGGCGTAGACGAACACCATGAGTTGATCCCTCTATGACCCACTCGACTTCGATACTTCTCCGACGCTTCAGCTTCAGAAGAGATTGATTTAGATGAACGGCCCTCAGGTCCTCCAAGCCACTAAACAAATACAGTCCACACGCGGAACGCAGTCATTTGCTTTTTCAAATCCCTAACTTTTGCCTGAATCGCCCTTCCGGGTTTTCGATTCACCGGGATACCCTTTTTTGCCAAAGTCGCCCTTCTAGGTTTTCGACTTTGCGGGTGTACATTCTTTCTTTATATCCCTAATTTTTTGCCCGAACCTTTTTCCTTTTTTATGGTTCGCCAGGATGCCCCATTTTTGCCTGGATATTCTTTTTCTTTCCAGCGGGTCATTTTTTAAGCAAAGTATTTTTTAACTGTGTCCGCGTTCACCGGGGATGCAAAATCTTCGCCATCTATCGTGGATAACAGCAAGGCTCCTCCCGAGAAGACTTTGCTGACGACGTACGGACCTTCGTAATTGGGAGTCCACTTGCCCCGGTGATCGGAGTGTGGAGGAAGAATCTTCTTCAGGACGAGATCACCCGTCTGAAAGCTTCTAGGACGCACCTTCTTATCATAAACTTTCTTCATTCGGCTTTGGTACAGACGACCATATGCAATCGATGCCAACCTCTTCTCGTCCATCAGACTGAGTTGGTTTAGTCGGTTCTTAATCCATTCTGCCTCATCGAGTTTCACGTTAATCAAAACTCGTAGAGAAGGGATCTCAACTTCTAGCGGTAGGACAGCTTCCATACCATACACCAGTGAGAAAGGAGTTGCCCCGGTTGAGGTACGTACCGTTGTACGATAACTGTGTAGTGCAAATGGCAACATCTCGTGCCAATCCTTATAGGTCACAACCATCTTCTGTACAATCTTCTTAATGTTCTTATTGGCCGCTTCAACGGCGCCATTCATCTTCGGCCGGTAAGGAGATGAGTTGTGGTGTTCAATCTTGAAACTCTGGCACAACTCCTTCATCATCTTGTTATTTAGATTCGAACCATTATCAGTAATGATCCGCTCGGGAACTCCGTAACGACAGATGATGTCCCTCTTTATAAATTTAGCCACCACCTGCTTGGTCACATTAGCATATGAGGCTGCCTCCACCCACTTGGTGAAGTAGTCGATAGCTACTAGAATGAAGCAATGACCGTTAGATGCAGTGGGCTCAATCTTGCCTATCATGTCGATGCCCCACATGGAGAACGGCCACGGGGAGGACATGACATTTAACGGGCACGGCGGCACATGAACTTTATCAGCATAAATCTGGCATTTATGACATCTCTTCGCGAATTTAAAGCAATCCGACTCCATCGTCAGCCAGTAGTATCCTGCTCTCAGGATCTTTCTCGTCATGGCATACCCGCCGGCGTGCGTACCAAATGTGCCTTCATGGACTTCTTCCATGAGCATACTCGCTTCTTTTTCATCTACACATCTGAGTAGCACGAGATCGTGGTTTCTTTTATACAAAACTCCATCAGGATTGAGGTAAAAATTTCCAGACAGCCTCCTCAGAGTCTTCTTATCCTGGGTTGACGCTCCCGCAGGATACTCCTTAGTCATAAGGAAGGTCTGGATGTCATGGAACCATGGCTTGCCGTCGGAGGCTTCCTCGATCGCAAAGACGAATGCAGGTCTATCAAGACGAGAAAGGACAATTCTTGGAGCTTCATTCCAAAAATTGACTTTATACATCGAAGCCAACGTGGCTAAGGCATCAGCCATCTGATTCTCGGCTCTGGGCACATGATGGAGTTCCACTTGATCAAAGAACGAAAGTAGCCTTCTGGCATAGTTCATGTACGGCACCAAATTCGATTAACGAGTCTCCCACTCCCCTTTAATTTGGTTGATCACAAGCGCCGAGTCACCATATACGTCTAGGTTCTTGATTCTCAAATCAATTGCCTCTTCTAGACCCATGATGCATGCTTCGTACTCCGCTTCGTTATTGGTGACCGGAAACGTCAGTCTCGCAGTAAACGGGATGTGAGATCCGTGGGGAGTCGTGATGATCGCCCCAATGCCACTTCCATAAGAATTAACCGCCCCGTCAAATATCAATTTCCACTGGGATTTCCTATCTGTCCCCTCGTTGGGCAACGGTTCATCGCAATCTTTCGCTTTGAGAAACATGATATCCTCATCAGGGAATTCAAATTTCATCGGCTGGTAATCTTCGATCGGCTGTTCGGCCAGGTATTCAGACAATACGTTACCCTTGATGGCTTTCTGGGACACGTACTGAATGTCATATTTCGTCAACACCATTTGCCATCTGGCAATCCTGCCCGAAAGCGCTTGCTTCTTGAAGACGTACTTGATCGGATCCATCTTCAAAATTAGCATGGTGGTGTTATTGAGCATGTACTGTCGTAAACGTTTGGCAGCCCAGGCTAGTGCACAACACGTCTTCTCCAGCATCGAGTAACGAGATTCACAGTCTGTGAACTTTTTACTCAAATAATAAATGGCATGCTCCTTTCTGCCCGTCTCGTCGTGCTGACCGAGAACACACCCCATACTATTCTCAAGAACTGTCAAGTACATGATTAAGGGCCGTCCGACCACTGGGGGTATCAAGATCGGAGGTTCTTGCAGATACTGCTTTATCTTATCAAATGCCTTTTGGCAATCCTCGTTCCAGATAATCGCCTGATCTTTCTTTAACAGTTTGAACATCGGTTCACACGTGGCCGTGAGCTGAGAAATAAACCTTGCAATGTAGTTTATTCTGCCCAGGAAACCACGAACTTCTTTTTCTGTTTTTTGCACTGGCATTTCTTGTATCGCTTTAATCTTCGCAGGATCAACCTCGATGCCTCTTTCGCTCACGATAAACCCCAGTAACTTTCCGGACCGTACTTCGAAAGTACACTTGTTAGGATTCAGCCTCAACCTGAATTTCCTAAGCCTCTAAAAAAGCTTCAGCAAATTGACCAGATGTCCCTCCTCTGTTTGGGACTTCGCAATCATGTCATCAACATAGACTTCAATCTCGTGATGAATCATGTCATGAAACAAAGTGACCATTGCTCGTTGGTAAGTGGCCCCTGCGTTCTTCAGACCGAAAGGCATTACCTTATAGCAGAATGTTCCCCAAGGTGTGATAAACATAGTTTTCTCCATGTCCTCCGGCGCCATCTTGATCTGATTGTAGCCGGAGAAGCCATCCATGAACGAAAACACGGAGAACTGAGCCGTATTGTCGACCAACACATCGATATGAGGCAGCGGGAAATCATCTTTAGGGCTCGCCCTATTCAAATCCCGATAATCGACGCACATTCGTACCTTACCGTCCTTCTTCGGTACAGGTACTATGTTGGCGACCCACGGAGGGTAAGTGGTGACCGCTAAGAAGCCAACATCAAGCTATTTCTGCACTTCTTCTTTGATCTTCACGGCCATATCTGGTCTCGTCCTCCTAAGCTTCTGCTTAACTGGAGGACAATCTTCTCGCAGCGGCAAGTGGTGGACCACGATGTCAGTGTCAAGTCCGGGCATATCTTCGTATGACCAAGCAAAGACGTCACTATACTCTCTCAGCATCTCGACCAATCTCTGCTTGACATCACTCTGCAATGCAGCCCCTATCCTGACGTTCCTGACAAGTTCTTCAGAACCCAGATTCACAATCTCGATCTCCTCTTCATGAGGCAGAATAACTTTCTCTTCTTGTTTCAACAAGCGGGCCAACACTTCGGGAAGGTCTTCGTCCTCATCAATCTCTTCTTCGGCTTGATAGATTGGGCAATCGAAGTCGAAGTGAGTCGTAGAAGGTCCAGAGTCGATGTCATCTGCTATGTGGATCCTGCAATAACAAGGGTTAAGCTTAAGACAAGGATATGCAGGTTAGCACAAACCCCATTGCCATTTTATTGTTTTTCAAAACAAATATAAAACAGGAATAATAGAGATCACAATATTTGAATACGAAGAAAAACGCCTTTTGATTTATTGGTAAAATGCGTGTACATAATCAAACAAGGCCCTGACAATAAAACCACCATGCCCCGGGTAGGACATAGGGTTGTACAATGATTGGAAAAAGTAAATCATTACTCTTCGCTTGTCATCTGGATGATATCCTTGACGGACCAATTGTTGAGGCTCTCGCCTGGCTTGCTTGGCTGGATCCAAGAGTCTAGGTCACAATCGCTATCTCCGCTGTCTTCAGACACCGTGTTGACGCTTTCAAATATCACCCCGCCGCTGGTAAATTGGATCGGCCCTTTACCTCGCGACGCACTGCTGGAAGATGAGGCTTCAGCTCCAGGAGAATATCCCAACCCAAACTTGTCTTACTTGTTAGGTATCTCCAAAATTCGCCCCTAGCCTGGGGTAGATCCGGCTTGAACAACGGCTCGGGCTTCCTTGAAGGAAGAGAGAGTCATCTCTGGCTTTTCAGTGACTACAAGAGCTACGTCCTTGACTTTAACAGCTTCGAACGCTTGGCATAGGGTTTCGTGGATTTCCCCATCCATCTCAACATACTTGAAGGACGACAAATGGCTCACCATTATGTCTTCCTCGCCACACACAGTCACGATGCTACCTCTGACGGCGTGCTTGAGCTTCTGGTGCAACGTGGAGGTCACGGCACCTGCGGAATGGATCCAAGGCCGGCCTAAGAGACAGCTGTAGGCAGGCATGATGTCCATAATGTAGAAGATCGCGTCGAATGTTTCCGGCCCGACTTGGATTGGCAACGTCACCTCCCCGAAAACATGGCGTTTGGTTCCATCGAACGCTTTCACAACCAGATCACTAGGTGTGCAAATCACTCCGCGAGTATCTAACTTCATTAATGCCTTCTTCGGAAGAACATTGAGCGACGACCCCGTGTCCACCAACACGTGGGACATAATCGTTCCCCTACACTCTATCGAGATGTGTAGGGCGCTATTATGGTTCCTCCCCTTCGGCGTCAGCTCTAGGTTAGTGAACCCCAACCCATTTCCAGCATTCACGTGGGCTACGACCTCTTCCAGCTGGTTTACCGATATTTCCTGCGGCGCGTACGCGGCATTCAACACCTTCAGCAGCGCGTTGCGGTGTGCCTCAGAACACAGCAACAAGTTCAGGATGGAAATCTTCGAGGGTGTCTGATGGAGATGATCCACGATCTTGTAGTCACTCTTTTTAATCAACCTCATAAATTCCTCGGCGTCTTTAACGAGTAAGTCTTTTTCTACCCTACGGGGGATCTCTTCAACGACTTTACTCTTCCCTTTATCAGTTGCATCAGCTCTGTCTGTTTTATCCGCCATGATCTCAGGTGGTGCAAACACTCTTCCGCTGCGAGTGATTCCGCTAACGCCCGCTAGGTTCTCCACAGACGACCCAAGCGGTTCTAGTTCCAACTTATGTCCGTTGCAGTAGACTTCAGCCCCATAGTGCCATGGGACAGCATTGGTGCTTTCGAAGGGTATCGACCCAACTTTGGTGATGGTAATCGTGGGCGGTCTGGGTGCAGAAATAGTTATCGTCTGGCGAGGGATGGTGATGGTGGCAACCTCATCATCATGCTTCAACATTACCTCACCTGATCCGCTTTCGGCCCTTCGGCTAAATTGCAGGATTCCTTCGGTCATCAGACTTGCAGTTTTGCACCCCCCTTCTGTGTTTTCTTTATTTTCTTTTGTATTTCTTTGTTTAGTTTTTTTAAAAGAAAAAGAATATAAGGAAACATATATGTAATAGAAAAATATGCAATAGAAAATATGGTGATATAAAAATAATAGTATTTTTAATATTTTCTTTTAGGATATATTTTCTTTTAGGATATATTTTCTTTTTAGATATATTTTCATAGAGTTTATTTCCTCTTAGGAGTAGTTTTAAATGTCCATTTGTTAGGAGAATTTTTGCACTTTTAGAGATAGAATTAAATGTCCACTTGTTAGGAGACTATTTTCCATTAGATTTTCCATAATAGTTGGATAAGATTTTTAGGAGTTTATTTTCTGGTACTCGATCATTGTAATTTTTTCCGAATATTAATAAAATGAGATTGATGCTGTGGTCTCCGTTCTACCCGTAGTTAGGCCGAACTACAGCTGCTCTGACTTTCTCTGATGAGAATATGTAGGCATAGGATGCGATATCCTAGCGAGCACACTAACAACTAACTTTGGTTCTCTCGCTGCTGTGCGATCGAGACTTTCCCGCTGATGACCGATGTCATCCTTTTCTCTTGCCCAAGTGCATTTGAGACCAGACCGTAGTTCTAGTTCCCGTAGGTTCCCATACCTCGAAACCCGACATACTACGTCCGTTCTACCGCAAACAGGTACGCCTAAGTCTCCAATGGTCGAGCAACGTCCACCTAATTGCTAGAATGCGTACGCTAGTATCGTCAACTTAATCTCTCACCCCCGTGTGACCGAGAACACCCTGCCTAACCCGTAGTTTCCCGAACTACGTTGACTCTGATTTTCTCTGAAGAGAATACGTAGGCATAGAGTGCGACGCTCTATCGAGTCAATTTCTTTCCGTTTAGATTTAGCAGCCGTAGATAGATTGTTTTTCACCCGTCCAAGTAAACCCAAACAAGCGTGGATCCCGTCGAGTACGACGGACGTGAGGGGTCCTAATATCTTCCCCTTGCGTAACCGACTCCCGAATCCAGACAATGGTTGCGACGACCTTGTCTTACCCTTTTTCGTGAGGTTTTTCCGATCGTTTCCTTTCCCGCTCTGAGGAATAAATAACGAAAGGTGGCGACTCTTCTGTTTTGCCGGCACCTTATTTTCGCGCAAGCGACAGCCACTACAAATAATTTTCATATATTTATATAACACTAATACACACAAATAATATAATGTCAATATATGCACAAGTAGCATACTTACTTTTGGGGAAACATAGATAGGGTTTTTACCAAGTACATTATGTTTGAATGCATTATACTCCTATATCGCTCTACACATGTCAGTTAAAAGTAAACATAAATAAAAGCTATTCAACTCTAAAGTTAAAACTAATATCACTTACCCATTCAAAGAGTTAATCGCTTCTTCAGGCAGTTTAGAGTGTTATGAGCAAAACACAACCATAGTATTTCTCTTGGGACATATAATAATTAATTGTCAGTGTTTACTGCATAAACATTCACAATAATTAATATGTATAAAATTTATTTATAAATGTAAACACAAATTATTATATACTTACTTGCGGTAAAACGGAGCCAAATGTGCGTCGAACCGCTTGTAAGACCAATGTGCGTCGGATCTAAGATATAATACTTGTTTTGAAGTTTCCTTTCAACACATAAGTCATGGATGTACCTGCGAGAGAAAATCTTTATGTTAAAGTAGAAGAACATATGAATATAAATAGAGATCAACATAAAAATTATACTTACGAGGATCAAATTTGTAATACATAGTTGTCTAGGTACACATTTCCCAACAAAAATTCATGGACAAAAGTCCTAAAAATCATGAACAATTTTTATGGATCATGCTTAATTTAATACCGAACAATGTGCCTGGAAGAGTGTCAACGATAATTCTTAGCTCTCAATGTTATCTAGTCTTGACGGTGTGGGTTCATACTACCCTGCTTGGCAGAAAAACTTTCTTTCACGCTTGTACCACCCATAACTTTCTGAACTTCATTGTCTTGAATTTTCAACTGATTTGAATTTGTGTAGCTTAACAAACCCAACAAATTCAATTGTTGCATCATAAAAACAACATAAATACAATCCAAAATTAAAATACGCAAACAATAATAACAACAACATACAACTTATACCTCAAGCACATCGCGTGTACACTTCTCGAACACCTTCTCCTCAGTCATCCTCTCTTGCTCCTCCTGCTGCTTTTGGACACTCTCTTATACCATCTGTAACAACCTCTCCCTCTCATCCTAAAACTTCATATCTTGCTCCTCCCTCTACCTCTTCTTCTTCTTCTCAAACTTCTTCCAATCCTCATCCAACTTCCTATCCTTCTCATCCCTCCACCTCTTCATATCCTACTCAAATTGCTCCATATCCTCCTCTAACTTCCTATCCTTCTTCTCCCTTTTCTTCTCCAACTCAACAATAAAAATCTCTTTAATCTATCTCTTACAAGTTTTCCCACTAGATGATTTGGTTGGTCCAAAAAATACCCTGAAGCCAACGCCTCTTCCAACACTACAAACACGCCCAGGACGCTCCTCGATTCCAATCGCTTATAATAAGATGTCATGAAGATCTTGTAAAGTGAAGAGGCTGACTTTGGTTTACTCAACTAGATCATCCTACAACACATATGAAATTTCATCTTTAACATATTGATTTAACTAAAATAAATATTGTAGAAAAAAGTATCTACTTATAATCCTTTGAGCCACATCGCGTGTAACATCTGATGTGAACCCACTGTCTTTTATTTGATGTGCCCTTTTCTATTTCTCGTGGCATGATGGTGGATATGGAGTGCGATCAAGACTTATAGAACCTCCCAACTCTTCCTCCCTTTGTTTTATTTTTTCTTTGATCATTGTCTTTTCAAGTTTACGATATCCTCCACGAGACAATTTATGTGGATAGATATTTCTAGCTCGATTTTCCTTTTATATTTGGCTCTTTTCCAAGAAGTCAGAAATGGTGCAAGACTCTATAAATTTGTCCCCAAAAGCTTGATCAATAAATGGATACACATCGTATGAAGGCTTTTCTTTATCTTCTCCATGTTTAATATAATTAGGTGAGTTGTGTCTTAAAGACCCTCCAACACTAACCATAATATGTAATCATCTTCTTTTTCACATAATCATTATTTGGACAAACAATTAACACATCCTATGTTTACACAATAGAGATGTTATTAGTAACAATGAACACATCATATGTTTAAAAAAATGATCATATATACCCGAACATCTTCCCATATGGGGTCTTTCAATTCATCTTTAACATCGTGCCAACTTCAATCAAAATGCTCACTTTACTTCTACCTTACAATGCAATGTAACCCATAAAACTATCAGTGTGTTCACCATAAGCCCTGTCGTGTTCAACATCAACTGTAATTGGGTAGCGAATAATGGTTTCTTGGGTTTTTTTTCACCTTAGTATACATCGTGGCACCTCTAGTTTTTCTTCTACAATTTGTATTAATAGTTGTTGTATGGAAGGTGATTATCGAATTGGTCATGACTATCAAGAAAAAATATGTAGAAAAAAATGATCAAGCGAAAAACAGTGAAAAACAAAATTATATAAACTCATTTTGGTGATATATATAACTCGTTTCAGTGAAGAACAAGCCTGTTGAAAAATGACATATGCTGACGAAATTACTATCTAAATAAACCTCAAAATGATCAAGAGAAACTATACTAACTAACGTTTCAATAAAAAACAAATGGAAAATCATAGAAAGAAAATGATCAAAACACAAACTAACGTAAAACCCTAGACAAAATGATCAGTGAAAAGCAAAATGATATATAACTCGTTTTAGTGAAGAAAAAATTTATTGTGAAAATGATGTTTGATGAATATGTGTTGGAAGAGTTTTGATGAACATCAGCTTAAAAATCGCCTATGGTTTTTGCGAAATGAGAGTGACGAAATGACGTTTGAGCGTTGATAGGTAAATGAAAAGTTTGAAACTAGCTAGATTGCAGTCTGAAGTATCTCATGCAATAAATGTTTCACGTCGATTTTATACACAATATGACGTGACATTATTAATTAAAAATATCAAATATAAAAAACACAATAGCGCCATATTCTAGGAATTATATATATATATATATATATATATATATATATATATATATATATATATATATATATATATATATATATATATATATATATATATATATATATATATATATATATATATATATATATATATATATATATATATATATATATATATATATATATATATATATATATATATATATATATATATATATATATATATATATATATATATATATATATATATATATATATATATATATATATATATATATATATATATATATATATATATATATATATATATATTGTAGTATAACTGAGGGGTTTATACATAACAAATAAAAAAATAAAAAAAATATTTTGAAAATAGTATTTTGAAATTGATTAATACAAAATATATTACCTCTCAATTGGACCATGTAACCAAGGTAAATACTAATAAAAAATAACAATGATAAAAATGGAAATTGGAAAGGTGCCAAGTGAGAAATACAAACTAAACAACTGGAAAAAAAACATAAAATGCAGAGAGTGGGTGTCTAAGTGAGCTCCCTTATAGATCTATTCCCTCGCTTTTCTGGAAATCCGAGGTAAAGGGTTGTTAATTTAAAAAAAAGGTTGGCGCTCCCAATACCTATTCTCTTGTTTTTCTATTGTTCGAGGTGTTAGTTTCGTCATAAAAAACGTTACTTGTTGTAGTGATACTTCATCAACTTAGAGTAGATCCACGAGTATAACTGGAGGCCGGTTTTTTGGTTTATCTCTACTCCAAACTAGGAGAAGCTTGTATTTGGAAGACAAGACATATAACAATAAGTTGCAAGTTACTTACGGTAATATACTTGCAACATTTATTGTTACTAATGTTTTATCTTAACCATTTTCATACATGGATCATCTCTCACTTTACTCGCATATTGTCGCGGTGAGAATTGGATATCAAACTATTGATTAACTTGAATCGCAAATCATTATTCACCACCGGTCTCTAATTTGTCTAAGGGAAGGGAAAAAGATTGAAATAACCCATGAGTATGCAACACAATGCAAAGCTAGAGAATCTAAGGTTCGATGATTGGTTAAACCTAGGGAAGGTGTTAGCACCCTAAGCATCTGTAGTACTCTACAGGAACATATTTTTTTATTGTGTTATTTTTGTTTGCTAAGGGTAAACCTAAGGGTTTATTTCTAAGTATTCTCTCCAAGAAGTCGCATCTTGTGGCTACGTATCCTGACGAGAATGGAATCTGAGCATTCATAGTTCCTCTAAAGGGATAAGGAACTCTTGACTATGGTCAAGGTTCCATGGGGGAGAAAGTTGTTAGACGATGGCACGAATCTAGAAGGGCGGTTGAATAGACCCCTTATTAAAAAAATGAGTCGGCGCTACCAATAAAATTGGTTTTAAAAATTTGTTTAATTTGCGGAAGCGGCCATGGAAAAATTACCGTCTATAACGAAACGTTACTAGAGGACCGGATATGCGTCTAGATTATGGAAATTGATAATGAGAGATGAGAATCACCACGCTAGTCACACTACCAATTTGATTTAGATCACTACCTGGTATGACTAGTTCCAATGCCTTAAAATGCCAACAAAAAAAATGGACAGCACACGAGAATTTTGGTTCATACAATTTATCAAACACTTGGCATGCAGAGCACTCCAAGTGAGTTCGGCTTTGAGTAAGTAGCTCTAGTTTCCTTGTACAATAAACTATTGTACTAGAGTCAAAATTAATTCAACACTTACTCAAAACAGTCTTAAATTTGATATAATTGTTTGTACGAAAATCTCTGAAATATTAAGCAAATGTAAAAGCGTAATGTAAAAGGCACAAGGATTTGTTGAGGCAGTTCCCCCGCCATCCTCGCTTCGGGGTACGTCTGCCCTCAATTCTAACTATAGAATTGAGCTTGTATAATATAAATGTAACCTGTTGTTGAATCGTTTATACAAGAATAGAATAGAAAATGCACAACCAAACTCTCTTGTTGTTGAAGATGCTTTCTCTTCTTGTCCCTTGATTTGAGTCGAATCAAGTCCTTCGGTTGCTTGTGGATGAACCTCTGATTACAGCTCCTTGGTTGAACAACCTTACGTCTTCAACCCCAGCCCAGCTGATATCAAACACTTGTCAATCGAACCCGAACCTCTCCTTCACAATTCACCGAATCCCGCTACTAGATCGACAGAACCCACTGCTCCTCGACCACCTTCGCTCAGCTGAATATATGTTGAGAAGATTCGTACCAAAAAACCCCAAATTCAGTGAATCTTGGAGGACAAAACCCTCAAGGTTTTATTCAAGAAAAACCTGCCAAAATCTCCCCGAACCGGATTCCCAATCAACGGCTTCAGACGTTATCACTTCAAACAAACCATAATGCACAACAAAGATTATTATGTGTGATTGTTGTGGTATGAAATATAGAAGATGAAGATGATGAGAACTAATGACACCTCTTTCACTTTTCTTGTTTTCCAATTGATTCAATTCTTGTGAAATGAAATAAGCAACTTTCTATTTATATCAGACCAAAAATAACTGATAAAACCACTTTTCAAAATGATAGAGAGACAAAAAATTATGCAGCAAACAGCGAACGGTCGACCTATGCAGAAGGCAGCGGTCGACCAGAGCTTAACATGTGAAAACAAATTCTATAAAATAAACATCTATGCATCGACCGAAACAGGACTATGCGTTGACGCAAAACCTTCAATTTTTGACAAATAGAAATGATAATAGTATGTGTCGACCGGTAGGTTGACATGCGTCAACCCGTGGAAAATGTAATTTAGAGACACCTTCTATGAGTCGACCGGAGCAGATGAATGGTCGACTCAAAGACCTGTATTTTACAAAAATGCCTATTTTTATGTTTTTGACTCTTCTAGATGCAACATATAATACACCAATGATGTTTGACTCGAATAACGCTAATTTGACGACACAACGTGCAAGCAAATTAGACATAAGAGATAAGGTATGCTTATGTCTTGTGGTGATAATGCCAAGTATCGATTCTTTCATGTAGTTGCATTTTGACATCATCGAAACACACATATATAGTATATGAGGCTTTGCCCTCACAAAAATTTGTTGATAATTCTAGGAGAAGAGACAAGTCGTCGCCTTAGGGAGAATACTCGACTTTAACTACCACAACCATGCAGAAGACGGTTTTCGCGTCACATTGAGAGAAGGGCTCCAACTCAGATTTATAATTGACGAGTATGCCACATACCTCTCTCAAGCGAAAAAGATTCTACATCTTTCTCGGCTATGTTACGAGGTAGGATAATTATGTCTCGACTAAGGATGACTCAGTCTAATTCTAATGGGAAAAAAGGGTTTAAAGTTGACAAGTCAAAGTGGCAAAATGGTTTGAAATGTGTGAAGTGCTTTTTAGGGTTTGAAAATAAAGTTTGAAATGTTGTTAAGGTATTTTTGGATTTTTTTTTTGAGAAAAGAGATTTTTTTTTTGATAAGGGAAACCTACCTTATGTTGGTGTAAGCCCTAGAGGCCAATACTTTTTTGGTACTTGTATCGGATTATTCGTTTAATAATAAAAGGCATTTCTTTATTATGTTTGTCTTTCAGAATAATAAAGTCCCTAGAATAGTTAGTCTGTTTAATGAAATGTTAAGTGTGACTTAATCATGAGATCCCATTAAACATAAAGACATTATTCTTAAAATATCCGTAGTCAAGCTTTATTGCAAAGTGGGATAACATTAAAAGCATTGAGACTATTATGAAGATAGACTGATGATCACATCTCATGGATCATGGATAAAGAGTTATCAAGTCTTGACATAGGTATAAATATTAGGAGTAATATTTATACCGGATTGACCCGCTATGAGAATACTACATAGTATGTTATGCAAAGTGTCATAAGTTATTCTCATGGTGATAATGGTGTATTACCACCCTTCGACCTGAAACCACTATGGACCCTAGATGTAGAGTCGGGTGCTTTATTGCTGATCAAACATTATCCGTAACTGGATGATCATAAAGACAGTTGATGGGCACTCCACGAAGCATGCTGAGGGACATGAGTGTCCTAGATGGAATTTGCCAATCCTGCATAACAGGAGAAATGTCTAAGGGCCCAATATTGAACTGGACAAGGATGACACAGTGTATGCCTTGTGTTCAATATAGACATAGGGGCAAAAGGGTAATTGTACAAACATATATTATCACGAAAAAGGTTTTGTCAGATCACATGACATTTTCGTGACTTGGGTAGCAGTGATGTGTTGCTAGATACCGCTTACTGTTTATTATGTTAAATATATAATTTAATATAATTACCAACGTTACGAAATCCTACAGGGTCACACACATAAGGACAGTTTGATGAGAGATAGAGAAATCAAAAAGGAACACCGTAAGGTACGGTGCACTTAAGTGAAAATAGAAATTCAGATAATATAATAATAATTATTGTTATTTTATAATGGTTATAAAATAATAATAAAATAAATATATTTATTATAATAATAGTTATTATAATAATATATAATATTATTATGGATCATGTGAATTGGGTTTTAGCCCGCAGCCCACAAGAGAGTCTATAAAAGGAACCCTTGTGATGAAGCTTTCACTTGATGCAATTTCGTTTTTGATTCTCTTTTCTCACTCAAATAATTCCGTTCGTAAGCAGCTAGCACTGTGACCGGAAGCTGGTCGTGTGGACTGAGTAGAGGCGTTGCACTTCATCAACGCTTGTGATCGTTGCATCAAAGATCTGAATCGCCACAAAGAGGTAACGATTCTATCACTGACCATGCTCATTCGTAAGGATCACTAAAGGAAATTTTTGTTTTCCGCTGCGTTTAGATCGCAATTTTCCTTCACCTTAGTACTACGGTCCTAAGATTATTGGCAGACGCAATATCAATATCACAAAGAAATTCATTACTCAATGGATATCGAACATTATTCTCAAGCTGTGATCATAATTAAAATTCTAAAAATAATGATTTAATCACCAGTTTAGACCAAGGCTTAATCTTGTGCTCCAATCAATAGTCGATCATGAATTCTAATTAAAATTTAATCGCAAGTTTTGAATGACAATAAATAAATAAACATTACAATTATCAAAATCTAACTATAAATAAATAAATAAATAAATAAAAAGAAACTATGGGTGCAACAAAAACATAAAACACATGGGCCATGTTTAACAAATCATATGAGTATTTACAAAAACAAAACAAAAAATCAATGGGCCCAAACCTTTCTTAAGCCCAACCGAGACTAGGTCATAAAGATCAACACATTAAGCACATCAAGAAAACTTCTTGCGGCTAGCTTCCTCTTTCATATCACAATCTTCTTTTTTTCATAATTTTCTCACAAAATTTATTCAAAAATCATCAAGAATAAGATACAAATCAGAGTGGTGGTTAAAGAAAGGATTACCGATGACGAATCACGAAAGGTTTGGACGACGGCTTTGAGAACGATACCGACGACGGAAACTTTATGGTGGTTTCGCGGTGATCCTCGCATAGGATGAAGGTTTGCATTCTTAATCTTTTGCGCATGCTATACGTGTATGTGTATGTCACTGTCGATGAGTGTGTGTGAATCTCTGATGAGTTTTCTTACTGGGGTGTATTGATGATGTTCTGAGTATCCCCTGCTGTTTGTCCTCTTCTCTTTCTCTATTTATATGCTGCGTGAAATTAGATACTTGATTTCAAGATTGAATGCGCTGAATCATTGTTGGTTTTGGTTTCGGAAATGAAATAGTGACTTGCGATTTCATGACCACGTTTTATTAATCTTTTTTCAATTCTTTCTCTGATACATGATTCCTTTCCATTTGGATTTGATCATGTTTAATCCTGCATTAATGATCTCAACATATGGGCATTGCGCACGCAAGTAATAAGTGCAGCAGCAGCATGAGCACAAGGTCGACAAGAGCACTTACGACTTCGTATATCCATAATGTTGATTCAAATTTGTTTGCTCTTGATGGTAATGAACATCAGTTGTTGCTTCTGAAATTTACTTTTCAATAGGTGGTATAAGAATCGAAGTCCTTCACATGCCCACATCGAACATCATCAAAATATGCAACCGCCCAAAGATAGAGAGCTTTGAAAACCATGATATATCATCCTGTGAAGTCTCTATCATCTCAGTAATTTTTGTTTTCAAATTCAGCAACTGTAAGGGCATAAACCGCGTCCAGTTTTCAATTCGTTCTTGTATTTTAAATGTATCTCTAAAATTTCCACTTACATAAAGCAAACAGAAACCGTGCGAAGCACTAGGATAATGGAAAATGTATTTATACTACTTTTCAAATGGTTAAGTCTAGGCATGTCATCGATTTTTTTACTCCAAGAAGTTTCTGTAATCTAGACATATACCACATCTAGTTTTCATCATTTTCAATATTAACAACGAAAATTGTCAAAGAAAACAAAAAGCCTCGTTAGCATCAATGACAGTAGCACAAAGTATTGTACCTAGATATTTTTCCTTTAATATATGCTCTGTCAAACTCTAAAAAGAGAACTTCTTCAAATGTTTCATGAAACACAATCATGTTTACTGATTATGCATATCTTGCAGTATTTCCTTTGTTTTGTCTTGTGAATTATCTCGAATGTATGATTGCAACCTCGAATTTATAATTAAGCTTGATGCAAATTACATAAAAGTCTCTTTGAACGATGAATCTTTCACATGAATTATGGATTTGAAAATGGGAAACATTGTAGCATAAGTGAGTTTCAATATGGACTTTAGGATACTTGCATTTAAGAAATTCACATGAATCTCCTCTCAAACTTAGCATATTTATCTCTTGATCTGTTATATCTAATCATTTGAATTCAACAACATTATGAATTAAACTTTGACGCCACAACGAATCCATAAACTAAATCACGATATTTGGTTCTTCTATAACTATTGGATACGAAGCACACTTGAATGAACAACTTAATCCCGACTCTAAACCATCTTGCGCTTAAGACACCAGTAGTTAAGACTTTAATATCAATGAACCCTCAACTTCAGCTTTTACGCCCTGATTCGTGCCTAGCACCTTAGGCAAATCTCTCATCTGACTAAGTCTTTTCTTGCCCTTAGTAATCTTAATCATGCGGTATTCTTGATCTATAAGAAAATGAGTCCGGATCTTGATCTCAACGGGATATGACCACTAACCCATTCAAGATGTCTTCAAAGCATTGATCTAATGATGGCCCAAGAATGAGGGTAAAGTTCTAAAAAGGGAGCTTAGATCAAGTAGAAACCTTACGACCTACCTTAAGTCTGGATTAACTGGTTATGCCCTGAAATGTTCGCTTGCGAGAATCTACACTTGAAATTATTGTGCCTAGACAAACTAGTTAGTAATGATAAGCACACACATAAGACCTTATGACCTAGAGAAGTTATGCAATATGATGGACAAAGAAAATGGGATCTTAGGATAAAAAATTAAGGTATGACACATATCTGATTGGGAACCTGATAATAGCTACATTGAGGATTGGTCACATGCTTGCGCCTTTACCCCATTCAGAAGGAATTATGCGATAGAGTTGTTCTGGGTGTTTATTAACTGCAATGTAGTAGAGGACGTTTGCTTTGGCCCATACGAAGGCCACTGTCAAACGTGCCTTTTGAACAACATAGCCTTATACTCTTGATGGTTGGCTTTTGGGTGCATCTAATGTATCCATATCTTTCTGAGTAGGTTATACAAAAAAAATCCACGTTTCTTAATATTATTCAAAGACCTCCCTTCATGTATGCTCCTCTGATAGTGTACCGCATATATCTTGATGTCATACTTAATAATTTCTATAATCATTTGGTACCAGATAAAGCATGTAGTGTGCTAGTTAGTGATCCAAGTGAAGGTTGCAAGAAACATAAGAAAATAGGGGTTTGAATTAGGTTTCCAAGATTAAAATTTTTCCAGCTTAAACACCTAAAATAGAACAAAGTACATAAATAAATGAACACAAATATTTTTATACTGGTTCACTGTTAACGAAGCTAATCCAGTCCATCCGCCAATGTTAGTTTGCCTTCTCAATAAGGATTTAATCCACTATAATCACCCGATTACAAACACACAAAGACTACCCTCCTTTGTCTTCTCGAGTATTCAGACTAAACCTTAGTCTTTTAAGGAAACAATCTCAAAGAAAGAGATATAAGAATTTGTGTTTAAAAGGATGCTTCAAAAAGAAGATTATACAAAGTTTAAGAACAAACAAATATGCACACAATAACGAACAAAAGCTCTATGTGTGTTTTCTATACAATATTCACAAGAATAATATTTTCAGCAAAAGCGTTGTAGCGTGAATATTAGCACAAAACTAGCAGCTTCATTCATACTTCCAAGGCTCCTTTATATAGGCATGAAAAGATTCGTTGGAGGGTGGAATAAACATCTTCAAAAATGAGTTGTCACCTTACATAATGGTCTGCCAAGGTGAGAGACAAAATGATATGAATAGTACAGTCCTTACTCCACGAAATCAACCTAGTGGAAGGAATATTTGATCTTGTACTATGTACTATTTTTATCACGTAAAACATTTTGATCTTCTCTTCTAATTTTCAAAGGCTTATGAGTCAATGTTGTTGAAGAATGTTTATAAGGATCAAGAGACTGGTTAAAAGAAGCTTCAAAATCTTTTCTTTAGAGTCTTGACACAGTTCCTCAGAACCTGGTCTTCAATGTCTTTATAACTTGCACTTCAGAATCTCGAGAGCTTGGAGAATCTTCACGAGCTCTTCTATCAGAGTCACAGTCATAAGCTTTAAAATAAATGTTCATCAGAACCGTTGTCTAAGAGCATTCCAGAACTTGACGTAATCTTGAAGCGCACAATTGTATCTCTTCCAAGTCAAAGTATGTTGAGTCCAGAATCTGATGACGTCACACACCAATTCTTCAGAGTCATAACCTATTAGCAAAAGCTACACAATTGACAAAACCATTAGGGTATAAAATTGTTCTTTAACAAACAATGTACTATTACCATTAAAACTAAAGGCAAGATGCAGAACCAAATCTTGTTCTTACAATCTCTCTCTCTTTGATGATGACAAAACCATGTATTTTGATGAACAATTTTTACTTGGTTAAATCATATAAAATGACAGAGTGAGGTTCGTAAGCTCCCCCTGAATTATATATTATTAATATTATTTTTTATCTTAGAATTTCAGAGTTTGGTTTGTAAGCTCCCCCTGAACTTAAGACTTTAAAATAATCTTAACATATAAAAATCTCAATTAGAATGAAAGAAATAACTTCCCAGAATGCTTGTTTACAGAAGTAGAGGTCTGGTTAATGAAGTATTTCAGAGTTGAATTTATCTTAAGTTATCAGAAGTTTTGGTTGCCAGCATCGTATCAGAGCCTAATCTGTCAGAACTTGTACATGCCTGGATATTTTCCTAGTTATTATTAAATTTGTGCACATATGAGAGAGTCATTATATGTTTCTCTTTCTCTACTCCCAAGTTTTGACCATGACAATTCTCATGTTATCGAAACACGATATCCTTGAACGCGCATGCACCAAAAACACGTTTTATAGACCTACTTAAAACCAATGATGCCTAGTCAACCTACCTTTATCATGCTGACCAGGGATAATCTCTTGACAACCTTGACTAAAACAACTTGGTATAATGTCTTGACACCCTGATTGACATTATATACTCCTACCACTTTACTCAAGTTAGAGCGCCAACTTTCTTAGCATCATACTTAGTCCAGAACCCACTATTTAATCTTTCTGACCCAGGACATAAGATTGTTTCAAAGGAAGAACTCTTTTATGAACCAGTCAAAAACATGCTCCAAAACATAAAGCTTCCCACTAAATTCCATGCCTAATATATTCATTAATGATCAACTTAAAAACTGAACACAATGTCAAGACATCATGTCTGACATCTTACATCCAGCAATAGAACCTCCTTTGAGGTCTACAACCTTATGCAGAGAAAAATAAATTCTCCCAGACAACAAACAACACTGTTTCTTGAGACATTCCCAAGAATCATGAATAGTCCCAGTTCATATTTTAGAGACACGTGCATAGAAGAACAACATAATGTCAATACATCTAGTCTTTCATCACAATCTCATCAAAGGTACAAGAACACAAGCTGCATGCAAGCTTTGTACAGGCTGTAGCAATGCAGCTACACATCAGACATGTACACAGCTCCCCCTGTCACACATAATAAGAACTCCTCCTAAAGAAAAAAACCTTAGATATGAACATCTTCATGCTCACACGGATGAAACACATGCACCACAACATCTTCTCACCAACTTAAAAGACACCAGATTTCTCTTTAGACAAGCAATATGTCATGAATATTTAGGTTGACATCATGCACCCAGATCACATGAGTAGAAGAGAATTTCCTCAAGTTCCCTTCTTCACAACCTTCCTCAGAGGTACATGCAGCAGAAGAGGCCACAACCTCACAGATAGTCAGAACACCACAAAGATCAAAACACTTGGTCTGCCATTCTTCTTCTGCACACCACAAAATAAACTAGCACAAGAGGATCTTTCACACCAGATTTGGCCAATAGCTTCACTACATACTCAACCATGATCAGACCTTTCAATTCTGAATCTAATGGTGAGCAACAAACTTCACACCGTGAACTCCAAATTAGCTCCCATGGATAAATAGCTTTCTTTTCTGGAGAGATAATCAGTTGAGATGATGTTCCAACATCAATTCAGACATCAGCCTCAATCACAAGGATTGAACCATTTACTTTGGTTCTGGAGTCAACAAATAAAGAAATTACTAAAGGTTGAAAAACACAACAAATGGGGGTTTAAATTGGGTTTCATATTTCGTCCCCTTTTGCGGAAATAAACTAATGACATTAACAAGTAAATAAAAATAAATGAACCAATTATTTTTATTCTGGTTCACTGTTGATGAAGTTACTCCAGTCCACCCACCAAGGTGATTTTGCCTTATCACAAGGACTTAATTTAATAATCATCAAAATGATTACAACCTATAAGATGTTAAACAACATGCTTAACCCACTCAAGCATCTTGGCTTTCACTTAGTCGCTTAAGGAATGTTATTCACTAAGCTGTTAGAAACACGCTTAGTCATCTCAAGCATTCTGGTCTTCACTTGACCTCTCAAGGAATATCATTCACTAAGCTGTTAGAAACACACTTAGTCATCTCAAGCATTCTGGTCTTCACTTGACCTCTCAAGGAGCAACACCTTTTACAAGGATTTTCTTGTGCACTAATATGCTTCTTACAAGCTGATTACGCAGATGAAGTACATGAACACCTAAGTGTTTCTTATCAAGATATGAGCAACAACTCCTTGCTTTCTAATACAAAACTATCTAATGATAAATCTCTAAGAGATTATAAAGCACACTAGTTCTGTATTTCTTAAAGCTTTCTTATTGAGCACTACGACTTCTTTTCATGAGCTTTAAGCTTCTGATGATGAACTCCTTTCTTGAGCATATAATGCTTCTTCCATTTTAACCATCAAGATTAACTAAGTTATTATGCTTCACTTATTGATGTTTGTCACAACTACGAAAAACACCTGGCAGAAAAAACAGAAGAGTCGTCACCGAACGTTATTTATCCCGATGAAGGGAAAGGAAACAATCAAAGAAAACCTAAAAGAAGGGAGAAGACATGGTCATCGCAACTAAATCATGGGTTCGGGAGTCGATTACGCAAAAGGAAGGTATTAGCACCCCCTCTGCATCCGTTGTACTCAACATGATCCATGCTTGTTCTAATAAAAGGGTGTGTTTATCTAAAGCCTACTGCTAGAAAATGAGAACGAAAAAAGGAAAAAAAATAAAAAGAGACTCGATAGGACTTCACCGTCTTAGGCCTACGTATTCTCTCGTGCAATAGGAAAGTCAGAGTCAACGTAGTTCAGAAAACTACGGGTGAAGGGGGAAGGTTGCTCGCCAAGACATCACCCTCTTGTGCCTACGTATCCTCATTTGGTATGAGAAATCAGAGCAGCCGTAGTTCGGCTCACCGCGAGTTGCTTAGTGTTTTTTATGAACGACGTTAAGTTCCCATGCCAACAATTAGGGTTGATGCCTGTTTGTGATAGAACGGAAAAATAACATAATCTTTTTGAAAAAGGTTTGACACACGATCCCGAAGCATGAAAATGATTTGCGTTAGTTTATGAGTTTTAGAGAAATAAATTAACTTTATTTAGAATATGCATCACACTAAAGTCTATGACATATGATTGAAAACTTCGTGTCGCTACTGCGAAAATCGGCGCCGGCTGAACAGAAGAGTCGCCACCGTGCGTTATTTATCCCACGGGAGGGAAAGGAAACGCTCAGAGTAAACCTCGCACAACACGGGAAAGGTATGGTCGTCGCAACCAAAACCTGGGTTCGGGAGTCGGTTACGCAAGGGGAAGGTATTAGCACCTCTCACGTCCGTCGTACTCGACGGGATCCACGCTTGTTTTCGGGTATGGATTGTTATTCTATCTACGCTAAAGGTCTGGGGTTAAAAGAAAATAAAATAAAAATAAAAAATGACTCGGCAAAGTATCGCACTCTATGCCTACGTATTCCCGCTTGGAACGAGAAATCAGAGTCAACGTAGTTCGCCTACCTACGGGAAAGGAGGGGAAGGTTGCTCGCTAGGATATCGCATCCTATGCCTACGTACTTTCACACGGCATGAAAGATCAGAGCAAACGTAGTTCGGGCCACGTACGACACAAGTCTGTCTTGGTTGATTTTATTCCTTCTGAAAAAGGGTTTCTTGATTAGCAATCCAAGAGGACAAAAATGACATCTTTGATGAGTTCACATTCTTTTACGGAAGAAGTGTCTTTTATTGTGTTTGAAATCTTTATGTGTTTTTCTGTTTGTTTTGAGAAAGAAAGAGACAGAATTCTAACCTACGGTTGCGAAGGGAATCAAACTAACCTAATGTTATCATGCATGGGTTAAGACCTAGTGTCTATCATGCTCCTCTCTTGCACAGAGAGAAACAGAGATCCTACGGGATAGGCAGAAACAGAAACAATATCAGATATATACAGCAAAACAGTAAAATGCATGGATGCAACAGCACAAGCGAGGCAAGGGAGTCCCACTCAACCTCGAACCTAGAAAACAATAGGCAAAAGTGAACAGGCTTCACTTTCAACCCAATAGGGTAAACAGCAAACAATACATCCAGAAAACCAATCAATACATCAGCAAATGAAATACAACAGCAAAAATAACAGCATCAGCAGCTCTGAATCAACACCTAGCTTCAAGTAATCTCCATTCAGCTACAGGCTTCAACAAGCATCAATCTCCATCTTCATGGCCTTCAGGAAAGGGCTTTGATCATCAGTCTTCTATCTGCAATGGCTTTTCTTCAAGCTCAAACCTCCAGGATGAGGGATCAGTCACAAGAGTGAATTGGGTGTTAAGCAATCAGTTGACTACCAAAGGTGGTGAACAGACTGCTTCTAACACAAAAGACATTTTCTCTCAAGAGTTCTATCTCTTAGACACTATCACCAAGCCTTCCAAAGGAAGGGGGTGAGTGTCTTAGAGAGACTCTGAATCACAGAGAAGAATGGATACAGACAAGGCAATCCATGTTTGAGAAACAAGCTTTCTAATCTAGAGCTCTGCCTAGCTCCTAAACCCTAGTCTCCTCAGCAGCTGCTAGCAAGAACCTCCTCTTCAACTCTGGAAGTTGATCTTCAATTTCTGGATCTTCAATGGCTTTCATCTCCTCAAGTCTTCAGCTCTCCCAAGTCCCCAGACAATCCCAATACCCACACAAACAAGCAATAAACCCCAGAGGGCATACCACACCAGACAATCAGATATACAGACAGTAATAATAGCAGTAGGGGAATCCTGACTTTTCTAAGGGATCTAGTAGCTACCCATAGCCCTTATAGTCCCATAACTAATCTATTCAAGCCCTAAGTCCTGAGGGAAATGAAATCAAACTTCTTAAGTTGTCACCTAAAACCCTAGTTTTATACATGATGTTCAAGCATTTATTAATCACCTAAAATTAACTTCTAAAAATGGGAACTAAAATATTTTTACAAGCTGAAGACCTCATCTAAACAATCTAAGAAGAATGACCAAAAAATATTAAAGCATGTAAGAGAACAAAAATCATTAAAATGATGCATGAAATGAAACTATTTAATATGACATTTATTTAGAAAATATGAAAAAAATATGAAATAAAAATAAAAATGAAATTTTATTTTCCTATAATATTCTAAACATCCTAAAGAAAATATTGTAAAAAGAATGGATTAAAATGCATTTTTTATGAATTAGTTATGAATTTATGAAATTGGTAAAAATTAAAATGGAATTAAGAAATAAAATGAATTAAAAATGAGGGAGGGGGGTTAGAATATCAATCACGCCCAGTTCAATTCTGGATGGGCCACACAGACAGGGGTGCGTATAGCAGTTTTACCAAGGCCCAGCTTCAATTCAGAATCAATGAAATAATAAAAACGCGCTGGGGGGTGAGGGAAGTAACAGATTCACGTTGAAAATGACTTTGGGCCTCATGGCTGGGGGTTTGAATAGCAACTAGCGCTCAGGCCCGCCCGTTTCAATTAATGAAACGGTGCGTTTTGGCCAGCTTCTTTCCCTCCACAAATCAGATTGAATGATGGCCCTTGGATCTCCTTCTAAGTCAAAAGTCCAATAACAAATACACGGCCACGATTGCGTCTTCCTCACTTGACCTGTTAGAATTAGGGTTTCTCCATTAAACCTCCATGCACGAGCACACTTTCTCCCACTCTGTTCTCACTCTACAAGCAACCAATCCACACGATGTAAACATGAAAATCATGCTAAATCTCTCCCTCTACAATCCTGTGGTTTCAATTCAGTCTGAAATTCAATAAATCCTTCAACCCGATGGTATCAAACTCTTGTCACCATGAAATTACACTGATATGCACCAACTCAATTCTTCCCCAAACTTAACCTAAACTAATCTACAACTAATGGTTATTAATCTGATCAATCAAACTAACATTCTAACGCATTAATCCAAGAGATTCAAGCACTAACAGTTCGTTGCACCTGCTCACAACCATCACCAAACCTCTCCAAATTCATCTAAACTAATCTCCTAACCACCTAGATCATGTCTAAACTAACAAACTCATGCCTAACTAACTGAATCAAGCAAATCGAATGAAAACATACCTGGTGCACAAGCTTGAAAACAGTTATGGAAGATTGAGGATATGAAGCTTTTGAGACTTGGATCTTGATTCACAAATTCAGTACTCAATTCTGTATGCAAAATTTTGGAGATTCCTTGCTTGAATTATGCTGTCCACTTGAACTTGTAGTTTTGATGTTCTTGAATATGGTGCACGAAAATGGATCCTAATCACCAAGTCTTTGCTTCAATTATGATCTATGATGATGATGGAACAAGATTGAATTGATGTGGATGAGAATTGGTGAAGGTTTTGTGAGATTGGAATGAAAACTTCAATGAAAAAGTATGAGAAATTTGTGGAATTCTTGGTGCAAATGAAGCCAACCCTTGCCAAATTCTCATTTCATGCTTATATAGACCCCAATGGTACATTCTAGATCCATCTTGCACATTCCCTTGTTTTCCAACTTTGATCCATTTTTGAAGTGTTTCTTCAATTACAAGTAACCAAAGATAACTTCATTTTTTCCTTCTAAACTCAAAAAAGTGTTTGAACCATTGTTCTTAGAATTGTTTTTCCATTCAAAATCATATATTGGAAGTCTCCATTTGGACTCATAAATCTCCCAAACCATTTTTCACTTTGAATTTATTCACTTTATAAGCCTTTTTAGTTCATATTTTGACCAATTATTCAACTTCATGCTATGAGCTTCTCCAATAATTTGTGACCTTCTTTCTAGACTTAAAATCCCATTTGGAGCAAGTTTGATGTTGTAAGTTTTTCCATTTGAGGCCTCCTTGTATGAGTTTTGGACATAGGTTAAAATGACCTGTAATTCACAAATGCCCAAAATACCCTTTGCTTGTCAAGACCATAAGTTGAGTTCTCCACATCATATGAAGGCATGACATACCATTCTAGAAAGCTAAGACAATGAGGAACAATTCTTATGTTGACCAAGAATTCATTTGAAATCTCCTTGAGGGGTAAAACTAGCTTGGAAGTCAAGTCACTTTCACAGACAAAAATTCAGATACCCCAGATGACCTGTAACTTGCAAGGACCATAACTTGAGTTCTATAAATCTCCTTGAGGTCTTCCACCACTCAAATTAAAGGTCTTGAGATCCTCTACAAGTTTCATGTTGGCCAAGAAGCCATTTGAAGCTAGCATTTTGACTTATCTTGCTTGGAAATTTGACCTAAACTAGGGGATTTTACAGAGAACCCTAATTTAGTAACTCCTCTTCTCCTTGATTTCTCTTGAATTCCTCTTGTCATATCTCCATATCATTCTTTATATGTCCAATGATGAACCCCACATCTCTCCAATAGCCTTGAATGCCCTTTTAAGTCAGTCAATTGACCTAGGGTTGACCTAGGGTTGGCCCAGATGAAACCCTAGTTGACTGTCTTCAACTATAGCTCTTGTGCTTTCATCAATGACTTGTCTCCTTCTCCAAATGACTTTCTAAGTCTCTCATAAGGTCTAGATGCTCTCCATGCCTCCACTTCACAGCTCACAACCCTCTTGTTGATCCTCAGATACCCTCAGCTAGGAGATGGACTCAAGGCTTGATCTGCTGAACTCTTTGCTTTCAAATTCTTTCCTGATGACTTGAATGAGATAGAATTATGATGATAACCTCTTGCTAGGCCTCTAGAGATGATAATAATGATTGGTCCCCTGTTGAATGACTTGCTATGCTTATGCTATGCAGATGGTTAGTCTATGTACATGACTCTATATGCAAATGCTGATGATATTAAAACATGAACCAAGGAATAAGGTTGGGCAAATTTTAGGGTGCAACACTTCGTGCTAACGATTCAAGCATCTCGCAAATACTTCGCACAGAGTATCCTAAGATGAGGTTAGAAATTCATCTTCTCACCTTTCCCCATGTACTTAAGGCTCATGGCATACAATTCACATTATCTTTATTAAGTGTTTTGATGTTGTTTTGAGAATGGAGAAGAGAAAGACACACAAAAGGTCTAAGGGGAAAATAGGTCCTAACGTTGTCATGCAAAATGACCCTAAGGTCGGGATGCGAAAGAAAATTCTATCCTAATGTTAGCATGCAAAAGATGGACCTAAGGTTGAGGTTAAAGGGATTAACCTATTGTTATCATGCATGGATTAAACTCCTAATGTCTATCCCACTCCAAGTTTAATAAAAAAATAAGTTAGACTAGGAGGCCCTAAGGAAGCATGCAAGAACAAGCAAAAACAAGGAAAACAAGCCAAATATAGTGGCTACAACAATGCTCCAGCTTCAGAACATCTATAAAAATTCAGCAAGTAGCACAATAGCATTTAACAGCTCATGTTTCAGCATATAACAGGTGTAAAAAGTAGCAGGCTTCATAGATGCACAATTAATAGCATATGAAAATCCAGAACAGCCGGTGTAAAAAGCATGGCAGCAAGCATACATCAACCATGAAGCAATACATACAAATGACATGATAAGGATCAATCAAGAACACATATCAAGCAAGGTCAAGTGATGAACATGTATTAACAATTAAGCACAAACAAGTTCAATGCATAACGAATCGTTCATCAAGAATATTATGCATATCCAACACCAATTAATCGTTTTGAACACACATGCATTTGCAAAATCAGAAACAGACATAAACATGTGACATATATCCAGCAAGACGAACATCAATAATCAGTAATAGACAAGGCACAAACAATTATGCAACATGATCATCACATTAAGAATGCAACACAACAATTAAAGATATTCAACAACAAAAATTAAAAGTCGCGCGTCGAAGAAACTCAAGCATGCTATCACGAATGATGAAGTAAATAAAAAATAGTCCACATATATGTATCATATCAATCCATGAAGATTAGAAGTGGAAAGGAATCAAAACAAGCTTGAAAATACAAAAAAAAATCACATTCAGCATCAGTGTTAATGATTAACCATTTGCAGTGCAAAAGTGGTTAATCGATTAACCATCTTTGAAAAGCCAAAAATCTTGAAAATAATACTAGCAGAAAATCACCAATTTAAAAGTACTTTTTCAACAATTAATCACTTATGTATCCATCCACATGCTTAAGCAATCAAATATGCATGAAAATTATGTCCAATCATGACAATCAAACATCAATTGGATCCAACAAACACCAAAATCAAAGATAAAAACAAGCAATGGATCAAATATCACCAAAAAGTCAAGGATCTACATTGTAAAATGCAAGATTAAGCAAAATCAAAGCTAGATCTAGGATTTACCAACCTACAGAGCTGAGATTTTCTTTGGTGAGTGTTGTTAAGCTGTAATTAACAGATCCAAGCAAGAAATCCAAGGATCTATGAAGCTTTAGCAAGAAAACTTGAAGATCCAAGCGATAATCCACAAATAAGCAAAAGCTCCTTCAAAAGTGATTCCAATAACTTAATTCAAGATCCAAATAAGCTTTCACACTAGAATTAACCAAGGATGAAGATGCAATGAAGGTTTAGCTCAAAAATTCACAAATTGCAATGAAAATTTTGTGAAGCTTTTGGCTTTGGAGCTTTTGTGAGGGTTTTGAAATGAGAGAAAGGTTGAGAGGATTGAAGAGTGATGTGTAGAAAAATCAGAAAATGAGTGAAAGTTATTAGAGGTTTGGAGTGAATTTGTTTAAATAATCCCTAGGTTAGGAATTAAAATGTGGCTTGGAGTGTGGGTTAGTGTGAGTAATGGAAATTAAAAGTGGAATTAGGAATATAATGTTTGAAATTTTGAGGGAATTTGAATTAATTGGAAAATAAATCAAATTTGAAACCACTTCTAGATCCTTCTACTGGGTGATAATTGAAATTGAGATCAAATTCTGTAGTGCTAAAAAGTGAATATTCTGGGCAAATTTTGTTTCAACTGGTGGAGGAGTAGGCACAATCCCACCATGGAGTACGCCATTGCTATCAACCCTTGAAATCAGAGGCTGAACCAAGGTTCTGAGCTGATCCTGGCCATTGGCGACCGCTTGCATGAGCTCCATGAAGCGATTCATTCTTTCGCGGAGTTCCTGAACATCAGTTTGCACTTGCTCCATGATCCTGGTATGATTAGCTCTAGTCGGATAGCGGTGAATAGGTCTCTGATCAATCTTGGAACCACCTGAAACAACCTGAAATAACCTGAAACAACCTGTCAAACACAAAAGGGTTAGGAAAAACAACAGAATGCTCGTTATGCAAATGCTTCATGCAAATGCAAACGTGTGTCTGTGCGTTAGGGAGATCTCCCCCGATCCTAGTGCCTGAGTGCCAGTGCTGATAATAAGAAGAAGTCCGAGTCCAATCATGGAAATAACAATCTCATATATAAAGAAAGCCCATCAAGGCAGTACACAACATCAGCGAGTACAAGATGAATCAACAGCGTGACCTCAGCCAACAAGCCTGGTGATGGTCAGCATACAACAATGATCAAAACAAAAGGAATACAAATAGTCAGGTACGGCCACGGGCGTGATACTCTTCTAACAACTCCTTCGTTTCTGGACGATCAGGCAGAGTGAGCAACCCTTCGACGAGTAACTCCCTTTGCACAATGGTGTACTGAAGACCTTCGACCGAACCTTCCCATGCTCCTTCGCCGAAACAATCTTCTAACTTCCGTTTCTTGGACTCAAGCGTCAGTTTGCGCTCCTTCAGGTTAGCGAGAGCCCTGTTGAGCTGGCCTTCGGTGGCGTATCTGCGAGCGGTTTCTTCATCAAACCTCTTCTCACTATCCTTCACCTGGGCTTCCAGCTTGGAGATCTGTAGCATCAGCTTATCCTCCCGCTCTTTCCTGGTGGCTAAGGAGGCCTTCCAGTGCTGGTTGAACTTGGATATCCTCCGATACGCTTCGTCCAAGTGCTGCTTCTTCGTAGCCAGTACGTCGTTGACAGCTTTGAAGTCTTGACCCATGCGTTCACACTCGGCTATCTGCTTAGTCAGGTCCGTCCCCAGCCGGTTCACCAGCTCTGTCTGCCTTTTGAAGGAATGAACAGATTCGTTCCTCTCGCTTCGGAGCTGAGCCAATTCTTTCTCCAGTTCTTCATTTGCCCGCTTCAATTCATCTCGCTCAGCTAATACCTGATTATGCTGCTGAATGGGCACAGTAATAGGCTCTTCAATCATTGGAGGGCTTTCAGGCTTGGCACGAGGAAACAGCATCCCTATAGCATCTGCTCTGGCTCTGATCCAAGTCACATACGGAGGGTAGGCTTGGTTATTGCTTCTTCCCAACAATGGCTTTCCCCTCTTACTGATACCATTCCAAGCGCGCTGAAGCTTGGACAACATATCCCCCTCTAGAAGACCAGTGAGGTACAGAGATTCCTGTACCTCTTCATCCTTCGGCGGAGCTCTCAAAGCATACGCGAACTGTCGGACCAGCAAAGACGGATTGTAGTTTATACAGCCTTTCCTGCCTATCAAAGGCACGTTTGGAAACCCGCTGTAGCTGAAGATAATCTCGGTACCCAACCTATCTCTATCAAACCAGTCAATATCCTCTGCAGATAAACTCATCAGACGCTCGGACCACTCAGCTGTGGCTGCAGACGAAACAAAAGGACCCCTCTTGGGGAGATGACTATCAAGCCATTTATAAAGTAAGGGCACCCAGCATGAGACATTCTTGCCCCTCCTGTTCTCGTTTTTGTAGTGGACGGAATGGTAGACATCTCCTATCAAGGTAGGGACTGGATTCCCTGATGCGAAGATATGAAATGCGTCGAAGTCTACAAAATCGGGCATATTGGGGAACAGAATGATGCCATATATGCACAGAGCGAGGATGTCATTGAACGCGACCCAACATCCGTGTTTGGCGCACTGCTGAGCCTTTCCCACTAGAAATTGCAAGGAGAACCCGGGAACCTTGTTCCAACTAGACAATACCAACTCGGAGGCATCCAGATGAAGTGAAGGAGCTAAACCAGCCAGATCAGGCTCAGCATCCATATGAACAAAAGGCATCTGCCTCTTGATAGGCACACCTAACAAATCAGCATATTCCTCTAGCGTGGGTGCGAGAACAAAATCCTGGAAAGTGAAACATCTCAGCGGAGGATCATAGAACTGCAGCAGAGCGTGCAACCCATTCAACTCGAACGCAGAAGGTTTACGAACCAAACTGAGCAACTTGCCGTAAGATTTTCTGAACTCATCCCTCACAGACTCATCTGCTAAAGCTATCAAACCGGTCAGCCGAACCACATCAGGGGCAGGGAACTTGTAAGCCACAATCTTCCTCAGAGAACTCATAACAATACAATAGGAGGCAAGAAATCCTGGATCGGGGAAAATGGTACCTGCAACACAGACACATGTTAATGAAATGCAAATGCGTATGCAAAACAATGTAAAATGCACTCATGCAGCAGGAGATCAAGGCAACTGTGCTGTGGAGATTTTGTATCAACAAAACCGTAATCCTGCTCTATCAAGAACAACCACTGTATCTGATAAGAAGAAAACCCTGGTATCGGACCACAAATCTGCTATGTCAAGAACAACCATCTGATAGGGCCATATACATAGGACCATAATTCTGCTCTATCAAGAACAAACAGCTGATAATAAGGACCTCTGATACAGGACCAAAAATCTGCTCTGTCAAGAACAAACAACTGATAACCAAAACTCTGCTCTATCAAGAACAAACATCTAATAATGAGATCCACAGACCCCAGTCATAAACCTGCTCTGTTAAGAACGAATACACATCTGATGATAAGATCCTCTGATCCCAATCAAACCTGCTCTGTCAAGAACAAATACGCATCTGATGATAAGATCCTCTGATCCCAACAAAACTGATCCACTATCAAGAAAACCAGGTGGTCTGAAGGTCAAAGTTTCCTGCAATAAACCCAACCCTGCTCACAGGTATGGACCTAAACTGACTCAAGTTCGGCATCCTATGCGTTCATCAGCGTCACAGACATTCAAGAGGGGTGATACGATACCCAGAAGGTGTGGCATCACCAGCTCATGAAGCGGCCTCACTCGGCTGAATCACAAATGATCGGTCCCCAGAGTCGACAATCCTCTAAACCAGCAACCGTCTCAACCCAAAGGGTTGAAAGAGAAGCCAACCGGGAGAACCTCGTCTGAGCGTGGATTTCATGAGACACTAGTGCCTGCAAAGCAAGCACGTGCCCACTAATTTCCACAACTAATGCTATGTTCACTCAAGCCTGGGTCTGGCTTCTCACTCATCAGAATGCCCCTCCCACAACAGCACAGATAATCATATCATACTGAAAATAAAGTGCGGGAAATAAAATGCGATAAATAAACACAACCCAACAAGTAATCATACAAGCGCTAGGATTGACTCTCGCAGGGGACGTCGGATCCCCAAACTGACTCGCATACGGGACGTTGGATCCCAGGAAACTATCAAGTCCCCAGCAGAGTCGCCAGCTGTCGCTTCCGCGAAAATAAGGTGCCGGCAAAACAGAAGAGTCGCCACCTTTCGTTATTTATCCCTCAGGGCGGGAAAGGAAACGATCGGAAAAACCTGACGAAAAAGGGTAAGACAAGGTCGTCGCAACCGTTGTCTGGGTTCGGGAGTCGGTTACGCAAGCAGAAGGTATTAGCACCCCTCACGTCCGTCGTACTCGACGGGATCCACGCTTGTTGTGTTTACTGGACGAGTTGGTTTATCTATCTACCTATCAAGGCTGGCTTAAAAAGAAAAAAATGACTCGGCAAAGCGTCGCACTTTATGCCTACGTATTCTCATCAGAGAATGAGAAATCAGAGTCAACGTAGTTCGACCTACGACGGGTTACGGGAAAGGTAGCTCGCCAATACATCAGCATTGTGCCTACGTACTCTCAACAGGTATGAGAGATCAGAGCTTACGTAGTTCGGGATACTACGCATTACGGGGATTCAGATTCATCTGTTTTATCGAGTAAGGTTAAACAGCAGTTCCAGCAGTTAGGGACAAAGCCTGTTTGCGGTAGCGCTGAAGTTTAACGACACTCTTTTCTTCAGAAAAGCTTCCTTTGAATTATGGGCCCACGGGGCAAAAAGGTTTGAAGTTTGTTTTCTGTCTTTTACGGAAGAAGTGTTTTTTTATTGTGTTTGCAATTTCAATCGCACTAGAGACTATGACCTGAGAGTGAATGCGTCGCATGTCACCCAAAGGGTACCATACTAAACATCCAGACTGTGGAAAAGAGACTCTCCCACAATCCTTTCTCAGATAGCTTAAGGCTCGTAACGTACGAAAGAAATCATTCATGATTACTGTATCTTAAGCTGTTTTGAGATGAGAAGAGAACAGGCTCAACTACGGGGAGACTATCAAGTCCTACTGTTGTCATGCCAAGGATTCATCCTATGGTCGAGGTTTGAAACAGGGAACTCCTAGAAGTTATCATGCATAGGTTTCAACCTAAAGTTCTAATCATCACTTCCTTATCAAAGGAAATGAGAGTCCTAAGGGATCATATCAATGATACACAGAAACAGAGAAAGCATCAGCTTAAACAGTAAACAGTAATACAGTAAACGACTGTAAAATGCATGCAATGCAAGTGAGGGAGGAAATGTGTGTGGGGCAGCAGCCTCCACAAGCTCATCTCAACCTCAAGCCAGATATGAATAACAATAATCATACTGAGGAGATAAAACATGCCATCAAGCAAAATACAGGAGACTGTAATCATACAGATAAAAATAAAATCATGCTATCAAGCAAAATAAACCACATGGGCAAGGGAGCTGGGCTCTACCGAATACCCACAAGCAAAGCCATACAGTAACAATACAAGCAGAGGGAGCAACTCAACCTCTAGTGCAATCATGCTCCTAGATTAAAGCTAGTCTAGATATGGACTTATTCTAATGCATCAAGCAAGTCAAACAAGGCACATCAATACAGCAAAGAAATAGACAAGAAAGCAGATCAACTCCTCTCTCAACTCCAAGCCTCAGCTCTTCTGACAGCAACTCAGTCTTCAGACCTCCATCACTCTTGACAAATATCAATTTGCTTCTCTAGGTTTCAACCCTTCAACATAAGTTCCAACTTATCTTCTTCTTTAAGCTTCAGCTCCTTAATCAGTTCCACCTTCAGGCTTCATTCTTAACCACAAGTATCAACTTGATTCCTTCAGGATCTCCAAGCTTTAAAGTAAGTATCAACTTATCCTTTGTTCTTCAAGCCTCAGCTTTTCACTCAATCTCAATTGAATCCTCTTCATAAGTATCAACTTAGTCTTCAAGCTTCAGCTCTCTTTGCTTTACCAGTCTCAACTTGGTCTTCTCTTCCTGCAAGCTTCAGCTTCTCAGAGTAACCTTTAGTCACTTAGAAGTATCAACTTCACCCTTCAGTCTTTAAACCTCAGTTCTTCATTCAGTCTTTACTGGATCTTCATGGGGTCTTCATCTTTAGACTCAAGCCCAACATCTCTCAAGATACTCAAACCAGAAGAAATCACTTAACTGGATAAGCTAGGATATTAATCTGCTTATTGACCACCAAAGGTGACCTATAAGAGTTTAACATCAAAAGAATGGTTCCCTTAAAGGTTCTACTTCCTAGGTACCATCACTTATCCCTCCAAAGGAGGGAGGTGAATACCATGGAAGGACCTTGAATCATGGGGAAGAATGGAGGTGAAAGATACCATCCATGTTTAAGAAAGAAATTAGCTAGGTCTAAGCTCTACTTAATCCCTAACCCTAAAACAACAATAAAACAAACAAGTCTTCAAACTCTCAAGCTCTTTTACTATGCTCCTCCATGCTCCTCAAAGCAAGACCAATCCCACCAAGCCAAGCAAAAACCCACAAAGCAAGGCAAAACAAAATACAAGCCCACAAGGGCAACACAAACAACAATCAACTACAAAAATCATTTAAAAACAGTATACTATTATATTAAAATCTAATATAATTTCTAGGGGATCCTATATACCTACCCTTAATACCCTATATGTCCCAATATCTAACTTGACCTAGAAACCCAAAATTCTAGTGTTATTGTGGACCTATGTTAAGGATTGACCTAATTCTACACAACCTAAAGTCATCTAGTCAAAACTAATCAAAAATTAATCACAAAATTATGGAATAAATCCAGAGGGGAGATAAAGTCCTAATCTAACTATCCTAAAAAGAATGGCCTAAAAATATGAAGGGAACTAGCTAAACAAAATTCTACAAATCCATGCATCAACATAAAAGGAATTAAAAGCTATTAAAAGAGAAAATACACAAAAAATATTAAAAATGCATGAAATGCAAATATTTTGATTTTATAATTTTCTAGACATTAACATGAAATAGGAGAAAAAATCCCCATGTGAAAATCATCATTTTTCTATTTATTATGATTTTTCAAAGATTAAAGAAAAATGGAGAAAAAGAAAATAAAATGGTAAAACATTGGTGCAGATAGCAACTATATGCAGTTCAATTCATGACTGGGCTTGAAATGGGGGTGCAAACAACAACGCGCTCTAGGCCCAATTATTATCAGAAAATCAATTCAGAAATTATAAAGAAAAAGAAAAGGACACGGTGCAAAGAGTAATGAAATTCAGTTCAAAATCTCAATGGGCCATGAATGGGGGTGGGGATATCAATCAGTCCACTAAAGCCCAAAACCTCAGTTTAATGAAACACAGCGTTTGGTTATGCCTTCAGACTTCTCTTCACACGCGAAATTGAATCTCAGCCACACGAACCAAGTCCCAGACAATGAGTCTTGCCTCATCCAACGGCCATGGCATTGTCTTCTTCCTCCAGCCATGGAAATGGAGGGAAAGCTCCATAGTTGCAGAGCTCAAATCCCCAATTCGAACTCTATCCAAACTCAACCAAAATCCATGGTTCAAAACCCTAATCCATTCTAAATTTCACCCTGATCACAACCATGGCCTTAAAGTCAACTGAAATGCTCTCAATCTCTAAACCCGATCCAAGATCAAAACTATGCTCAAACTTCAGCTTCAACAATTCTTGAAATTGATTACCTCAGAATGATCACCACCTCACACTGGTTAAATCTTGCTATCAAACTCATGCTATGCTTCACTATATCTCGTGTTCTTGATCAAAACAAAAATGGTGTCACTAACTCAAACTTCACCAATTGATCTCAAACTTCCCAGAATCCATCTCCCACTTGTCTCTAACCATTCTAACCTAACAATTCTAACTAATTATGATTAAATTATGGTGTAGAAGAAAAGTTACAAACCTGTCAAATCTTGAACACCAGATAGGTCAAAGCTTCACTTCAACCTCTCAAACTCTTCAGAAACCTTCCTTGATTGATGATAAAGCTTCTGTTTGCAAAAGATCTGATCAAGAAAGCCTGAATCTCCAAACCCGATTGTGACTTGCAACCTCCAAAATCCAAATGCTATCTCTTCAATTCTTCATGATCTTGCCCTCAATTTGGTATGCACACATTCAGTATGATCAATGGAAGGTGTTAGGATTGAAAGAAGCAATGGAAATGGTGTGGAAAGTAGAGTTTGATTTCAACTTGCAATGGAAGAAATTGAAATGGCTATCTCACTCTCCTCTCTAATCTCTCACCAACCTTGCATCTGAGCAAGTTCTAATCCATATATAGGATGGTCCAGACCCATCCAGAACTTTCTGGAATCATCCAATGAGAATTTGGGATTCTCATGCCATGAGTTTTTGATTTCATCTCATCTCACATGCCATCTCATGCTATGCCTCTTGCAGCAACTTTTCTGACCTGAAAATCTCCTTAGATGAGATGTATGATGTGTTAAGAGGCTTTGCTAGCTTGTGCATTGAGTTTCCTTGTGTTTTGCATTTGTACCTTATTATGCAAGCAACCATTTTTCAAAGCAAGTCCATGATCTAGCCCTCAAATCAAAAATGTGGCTGAACCATTCTTTTTAAAATTCTTTCTAGAGTCAAAATGACCTATTATATGCCATGGTTTGGATGTGTAGCTTGAAAATTTCAATTTCCAACTTTGACTTGTTTAACTTATGCCTCCATTTTAGGTCATTTTTACCATTTTGAGCTACAAGCCTTTTCAACATCTCATGACCTCATTAATAGCCTTAAAACATCATTTTAAGAAAGTTTTATGTTGAAGATTTTTCCATTTGAAGCTTGGAAATAGGAGTTATGGCCTTATGCTTGAAATGACCTATAATCTCCAAATGACCAAAATGACCTTGACTTGTCAAAGCCATAACTTGAGTTCTACAAATCCTATCAAGGACTTCTAGTACTCTCTAGAAAGCTAAGAAGATGAGGAACAACATTCATTTTGACCAAAAGTTCATAGGAATCATCCTTCTTGGGCAAAAATTGGATGCAAGTTGGGTGACTTTCAAGGCCCCAGATTCACATACCTCAGATGAGTTGTAACTTGTCAGAGTCATAACTTGAGCTCTACAAATCCTATCAAGGACTTATAGTACTCAAATTAAAGCTAAGAACAAGCTCTACAACATTCATGTTGGGGGTAATATGAGATGACAATCACATCTTGAGCTAAACTGCCTTGAAGATAGGGATCAAACTAGGGGATTTTACATTGTCAAGCCTTAGAAACCCTAGCTTGAAACTTCTCAAACTCTTCAATCATGATGAGTTGATCTTGGAATCATCCTTATAACATCTCAATGCATCAATCCATGATCACATGGCTCTTGGATTAGGTCTCAACCTTGTTCAAATCATCAGTTGACCTAGGGTTGAACCAGTCAAACCCTAATTATACCACTCATGGCTAAGTCTTATTATTCTTGTACAATGACCTCTCTGGGCTTCATGATGGATTTCAAGACATCTCATAAGCTCTCTCAAAGCTTCAAGTCCATCCTCATAGCTTCAGAATCATCTGAGGAGCTCCCCACAACTTTCAAGTTAGGAGGCACACAACCTTGGTTTCAACCAATCTCTCTAAGGATCTCTTAACTTCTCTGACAAAGATATAAACCCTTGAACACTTGAATAACCTCCTTGGCTATCTTCAAAGTCTTAATTGGTACTCATACCTCTTGATCTCCTGCATACATGTCAATGAAATGCAAGTGATAATGCTAATGTGAATGAGATGGACCACAAGCTAGGTAAAGAAATGTTGATCAAATTTTGGGGTGCAACACAAGGTTTATCTCTCAGCTCACAGCCACGTGTGAACCGATGTTCAAACTGCTAAAGAAAGATCAGGCGATTATCTGGAACAAGGATTTCCAGAAGGCATTTGATAAGATAAAACAGTATCTACAGGAACCTCCGATCTTGATACCCCCAGTAGTCGGACGACCCTTAATCATGTACTTGACAGTTCTTGAGAATAGTATGGGGTGTGTTCTCGCTCAGGACGATGAGACGGACAGAAAGGAGCATGCGATTTACTATTTGAGTAAAAATTTCACAGACTGTGAATCTCGTTACTCGATGCTGGAGAAGACGTGTTGTGCACTAGCCTGGGCTGCCAAACGTTTACGACAGTACATGCTCAATCACACGACCATGCTAATTGCGAAGATGGATCCGATCAAGTACGTCTTCGAGAAGCAAGCGCTTTCGGGCAGGATTTCCAGATGGCAAATGGTGTTGAAGGAATATGACATTCAGTACGTTTCCCAGAAGGCCATCAAGGGAAGCGTATTGTCTGAATACCTTGCCGAACAGCCGATCGAGGATTATCAGCCGATGAAATTTGAATTCCCTGATGAGGATATCATGTTTCTCAAAGCGAAAGATTGCGATGAACCGTTGCCCGACGAGGGGCCAGATAGGAAATTCCAATGGAAATTGATATTCGATGGGGCGGTTAATTCTTATGGAAGTGGCATTGGGGCAATCATCACGACTCCCCACGGATCCCACATCCTGTTCACTGCGAGACTGACGTTTCCAGTCACCAATAACGAAGCGGAGTACGAAGCATGCATCATGGGTCTAGAAGAAGCAATTGATTTGAGAATCAAGAACCTAGATGTATATGGTGACTCGGCGCTTGTGATTAACCAGATTAAAGGGGAGTGGGAGACTCGTCAGTCGAATTTGGTGCCGTACGTGAACTATGCCAGAAGGCTGCTTCCGTTCTTTGATCGAGTGGAACTCTATCACGTGCCCAGAGCGGAAAATCAGATGGCTGATGCCTTAGCCACGTTGTCTTTGATGTATAAAGTCAATTTTTGGAATGAAGCTCCAAGAATTTTACTTTCTCGTCTTGATAGACCTGCATTCGTCTTTGCGATCGAGGAAGCCTCCGACGGCAAGCCATGGTTCCATGATATCCAGACTTTCCTTATGACTAGGGAATATCCTGCGGGAGCGTCAACCCAGGATAAGAAGACTCTGAGGAGGCTATCTGGAAATTTTTATCTCAATCCTGATGGGGTTTTGTATAAAAGAAACCACGATCTCGTGCTACTCAGATGTGTAGATGAGAAAGAAGCGAGTATGCTCATGGAGGAAGTCCATGAAGGCACATTTGGTACGCACGCCAGCGGGCATGCTATGACGAGAAAGATTCTGAGAGCAGGATACTACTGGCTGACGATGGAATCAGATTGCTTTAAATTCGCGAAGAGATGTCATAAATGCCAGATTTATGCTGATAAGATTCATGTACCGCCGTGCCCGTTGAATGTCATGTCCTCCCCGTGGCCGTTCTCCATGTGGGGCATCGACATGATAGGCAAGATTGAGCCCACTGCATCTAATGGTCATCGCTTCATTCTAGTAGCTATCGACTACTTCACCAAGTGGGTGGAGGCAGCCTCATATGCTAATGTGACCAAGCAGGTGGTGGCTAAATTTATAAAGAGGGACATCATCTGTCGTTACGGAATTCCCGAGCGGATCATTACTGATAATGGTTTGAATCTAAATAACAAGATGATGAAGGAGATGTGCCAGAGTTTCAAGATTGAACACCACAACTCATCTCCTTACCGGCCGAAGATGAATGGCGCCGTTGAAGCGGCCAATAAGAACATCAAGAAGATTGTACAGAAGATGGTTGTGACCTATAAGGATTGGCACGAGATGTTGCCATTTGCGCTGCACGGTTATCGTACCATGGTGCGTACATCAACCGGGGCAACTCCTTTCTCACTGGTGTACGGTATGGAAGTTGTCCTACCGTTAGAAGTTGAGATTCCTTCTTTGCGAGTTTTGGTTGACGTGAAACTCGACGAGGCAGAATGGATTAAGAACCGACTAAACCAACTCATCCTGATGGACGAGAAGAGGTTAGCATCGATTGCATATGGTCGTCTGTACCAGAGCCGAATAAAGAAAGCTTATGATAAAAAGGTGCGTCCGAGAAGCTTTCAGACGGGTGATCTCGTCCTGAAGAAGATTCTTCCTCCACACTCCGATCACCGGGGCAAGTGGACTCCCAATTATGAAGGTCCGTACATCGTCAGCAAGGTCTTCTCGGGAGGAGCCTTGCTGTTATCCACGGTGGATGGCGAAGATTTTGCATCCCCGGTGAACGCGGACATAGTTAAAAAATACTTTGCTTAAAGAATGACCCGCTGGAAAGAAAAAGAATATCCAGGCAAAAATGGGGCATCCTGGCGAACCATAAAAAAGGAAAAGGTTCGGGCAAAAATTAGGGATATAAAGAAAAGAATGTACACCCGCAAAGTCGAAAACCTGGAAGGGCGACTTTGGCAAGAAAGGGTATCCCGGTGAATCGAAAACCCGAAAGGGCGATTCAGGCAAAAGTTAGGGATTTGAAAAAGTAAATGACTGCGTTCCGCGTATGGACTCTCATTGTTTAGTGGTTTGGAAGACCTGAAGGCCGTTTATCTGAATCAATCTCTTCTGAAGCTGAAGCGTCGGAGAAGTATCGAAGTCGAGTGGGTCATAGAGGGATCAACTCATGGTGTTCGTCTACGCCTTATTGCCGACATTTATGTATATACTGATGTATATTTATGTTTTATTTTTGCGCAGCTTCCTCATTCCAGGAGCTTGCACCTGTTGTAAAACATTTTTACCCATTCAGGGGTCTGTTATCAATAAAATGTATACTATTCAGCAATTCTGTTTGTTTGTTTAGCACTTATCTGTTTTGTTTGCGAAAGAGAACGCCGATGTTTTTGATAAAATGCGCATACATAAACTTACTGGCCTAGGCCACTGATTGTTGAAACAATGAATCACTTGAACATTGTCACAAGATGATAACCTTGATAGGTCCCTTTGAGAAGGGTATCTTGTCTGTTTGTTTGTGTTGTTGCAGGTGTAGCACATACCAGGCATTATGCCGTATGCGTCCCAAGCAGGATGATTCCTTCCTCTCCAGCAAGTTCAGCATCCTCTCCCCATAGAGTCTGAACATGAGATCGTAGGCATTGATATGTATCCCCAAGCAGAGAAGATTCTCTCCCCAATCAGATGTATCCTGAAGGATCATCGTCTCCCCAGCTGAGTCCTACATTGAAGTATGCAGCACTCGATAGTTCAAGACTGAAGTCCCCAGCGGAGTTGAGATTCCCCACAGAGTCATACTCTCCCAGTAAGCAGGATGATTCCTTCTTCCCCATCCGAGCCATCCAATCCCCCAAGAGAGCCGAGTCCTTGGAAGCCGTTCAGGCCATGATTGGTGCTCCCCAGTAGAGTGTTGAATAGTTGATGCTGTATTTCCCCATCGGAGTCGTTATCTCTCGGAAAGTTTTGCCGCCAAGGCCGTGCAGTTTATTTCTGCGATTGATATCGTTCCCTCGACAGTTTGTGGTTTGAATACCTAGTTGAGCGGGTTTAGGTTCTCATAGAACTTCATTCCCCTGCAGCAGTCGTCTGGAGTTTGTTTCCCCAGGCGGAGTCCAATTGAGATTGGTGTGACCTCTTCTCCTCGGCAGGATGAGTCCTTCCTCCACCAGAGTGGTTCTTTCTCCTTGACAGGAGGCTTTTCCCTTCAGCATTTATTTTGCTGATGGGGTCGTAGCATTTTGCATGATTGCATAGCATTTACCCTAAACGCGTAGCATTTCCACCGTGTGGAGCATTGCGCCATTATCAAAACATATGCATATGAAACATGAGCTAGGTCGTTACCGTTCTTGTTTTGCAGGTGTTCCTCTATAGAATGGTTTGCTCAAGAGGATTCTTGAAGTCTCCACTGAAGTTGATTGCTTAAGATGATTCTTAAAATCCCCAGTGAAGTCACCGGAGTTGGTTGCTCAAGTTGATGCTTAGAGTCCCTGGCAGAGTGTTTGCTCAGGATGATTCCTGAAATCTCCAGCAGAGTTATTGGTTCAGGATGATTCTTGAAGTCCCCGGCGGAGTTATTTGTCCAAGATGATTCTTGAAGTCCTCAGCAGATTTGATCCACCCAGAATGATTTCTGGATCCCCGAAGCAGAGTTACTTGATAGTTCTCCAGAATCCCCAGCGGAGATGTGTCACCCCCAGCATGTTTTCAACTGAGAAGTTGAGATCTCCTTGAAGACTTAATGATTGAAGTTAGGCAGCGGTGCCAAAACCCCAGACTTACTGATGAAGTCCAACTGTGATGTCCAAGCAGTTCTCTCAGCTGATGCGGAGTGCCTGATGGCGGAAGTTTGGGTATCCCTATTTGGTTCATGATTGACCGAGGATTCCATTCCCGACTTACTGACGAAGTCCGGCTGATGCCCGAGAACCTCTTTGAATGCCCGATGGCACAATTAACTTGATTGTTAAAAAGTTCCTAATGACCTGATGAGTCTCAAGGAATCATTCTGCCGCAGTGTCGCAGAATGCCTGACGGCAATACCAGCTATGTATCACCGTTTACCGAGTGACCAGTGATCCCTTGATGACTTGAGGACGAAGATCAACAGCAAAATCAGATGATCATCCTGACAGAAATTTGAGATTAGACCTTTCACCGGTCACCGTGTGACCAATTCCCCAGTGGAGTTCCCGTGCAACATCATGCTCAGTTTTTGAAGATGTGCCTACCAATCAAAGTATCGTTTACCTTTGCATTGGCAGATCGCCAGTTACCGTGTAACCGGTAACCCCTTGATGATTTGAGGATGCAATGATATCAGATAAATCAGAGAATTATCCTGACGGAGGTTCAGATCAGTATTCTCCAGCTAGTTGCCGCGCAACTATTATTTCAGTTTCCGAAGATTTGTCCCATTAGAGTACCGTGTACTTGTGCAGTTGGCAAATTTCTGGGTTTATTGGTATTCAACCGTCTTTTACCTTGATTGTTTAAGAGCCGTTCGCTTCTCACCCAGTCAGGTCCAAGCCGTTTGAATAGGGGCAGCTGTTGCACCCCAAAATTTGCTCAACATTTCTTTACCTAGCTTATGTTTCATTTCATTCACATTAGCATTATCATTTGCATTTCATTGACATGTATGCAGGAGATCAAGAGTTATGATCACCAATCAAGGGCTACACAAGAGTTTGAAGCTATCTAAGAAGGTTATTCAAGTGTTCAAGGGTTGATATCCTTGTCAGAGAAGTTAAAAGATCCTCAGAGAGAGTGGTTGAAGCCAAGAGGGTGTGTCTCCTAACTTGAGAGTTGTGGGAAGAGCATCAGATGATTCTGAAGCCATGAAGTTATACTTGAGGTCTTGAGAGATCTCATGAGAAATTTTGAAGATCACTTTGAAGCCTAGACAGGTCATTGTGCAAGATTAAGAAGACTCAGCCATGAGTGGTGCAGTTAGGGTTTGACTGGGTCAACCCTAAGTCAACTGATGATTTGGAGAAGGTTGAGACATAATCCAAGAGCCATGTGATCATGGATTGATACATTGAGATGTTATAAGGATGATTCCAAGGTCAACTCATCATGATTGAAGATTTTGAGAAGTTTCAAGCTAGGGTTTCTAAGGCTTGACAGTGTAAAATCCCCTAGTTTGATCCCTATCTTCAAGGCAATTCAGCTCAAGATGTGATTGTCATCTCCTCTTACCCCCAACATGAATGTTGTATAGAATGATCTTAGCTTTAATTTGAGTGCTAGAAGTCCTTGATAGGATTTGTAGAACTCAAGTTATGGCTTTGACAAGTTACAGGTCATCTGAGGTATGTGAATTTGGAGCTTGAAAGTTGTCCAACTTGCATGAAACGTCTTCCCTAGAAGGATGATTCCTATGAACGTTTGGTCAACATGAATGTTGTTCCTTATCCTCTTAGCTTTCTAGAGAGTACTATAAGTCCTTGATAGGATTTGTAGAACTCAAGTTATGGCTTTGACAAGTCAAGGGCATTTTGGTCATTTGGAGATTATAGGTCATTTCAATCATAAGGCCATAACTCCTATTTGCAAGCTTCAAATGGGAAAACGTTCAACATCAAACTTGTTCAAAATGATGTTTTAAGGCTAGCCAAGAGGTCATGAGAGCTTGGAATAGCTTTCTTCACAAGATCACAAAAATGGCCTAAAATAAGGGTGAATTTCAAATGAACCAAAGATGGAAATTGGGATTTTTGATCTACATGTCCAAACCAAGCCATATGACATACCAATTTGATTATAAAACATATTTTAAGAATATTGACATTGCCACAATTTTGAATTGAGGGGTAATTTGAGGACTTGCTTTGAAAAGTGGTTACTTACATCATAAGTAACAATTGCCAAACCAATATGCAAGGCATAACCAAGACTCCTTTCAATCCAAACACTTTGATAATCTCATTTAGAGAGAATTTGGATAAAAAGCATAATAAATACAAGCTGATGCAAGGACTGTCTTGAGTATACCATGAGATTGGATTTTCAAGTGAAGTGAGATATTGAATTTCTCATTAGAGTGATCTAGAACTTTCTAGATCATTCATTCATGTTCTATATAAACATATGAAGGGATTCAGGGCCAAGGTTGGTGAGAATTGAGAGAGGAGAGTGAGATTGCACTTTGAAATTTCTCATTGCAAATCAAGATCTGTTACAAGGTTAGAGGCCATTTCAGTCCAAGAAATTGATCTCAATAGCTTGCTCTGAGGTTGGTGATTGATCCCAGATCAAATTCAAGGCCAAGTGGTGGAGGAATCGTGAAGTAGCCATTGGAGTTGGAAGCTTGCAACTCAGAGTCGGTTCCAAGAATTCAGGGCGTTTCAATTCTTTTCTTTGCATACATAAGGTTGATTAGAGGCTAGTGAAGGATTCTGCAAGTTCTTGAGGGTTGATTTGAAGATTCAACCACTCTGTTTGCTCAATTTTACCAGGTATGCAGTTCTTGTTCCATGGCTTAAATTAGGTAGAATCAATGGGAATTATTGTGTTAGATGCATTGTAGATTGATGTAGGAAGGTTTTTGGATCATCAATTTGGAGATTAGTGACCAATTAGGGTTGTTCCAATTTTCGGTTGAGATTGTGTTCTTGCGAATCTTGAGTTTTTAGAATGAATTAATGGCATGAATGGATTCCTGAGGAAATTTGGGACAAGATTCATCAAGGAATCGTGGCCAATGGTGGATTCTATAGAGAGTTAGGGTTGTGGAAGGTTGACCGGAGAAGTCACCGGCGGTGACCCTAGCGCGCGCAGAGGGAGGAAACTCAGAAATTCAAAAGGTTGAAGATGACTGGATGGCCATTGGATCTTAGGTGGACTTTGACTGAAGACATCATCCCACGACCACAATCATTTCCAAGTTTGTGAAGGATTTCTGAATAATATGAAACGCAGCGTTTCATTTATTTGCTGGTTTTGGGCTTAAGTCATAGTTGATACTCACACCCCCCTTATGGCCCAGTTTGGATATTGAACTGATTTTTCATGCTATTCACACCACGCGCCTGTCATTTTGTTTTGATTTTCATTTTATTTTTTCATTTTATTCATGGTTATTGAAAAATTCATAAATAATGGAAAAATAACTCAATTAATCCCATTATTTTTGCCATGGATTCATGATTGAATCTAGTATTTTTTAGATAAAAAATATTAATATTCCATGCATTTTCTGATTTTATGGGCATTTTTACATTTTAATTGACATTAAAATAATCATGGTTGATGCTTGATTTTGTTGAATTTGGTTTGATCATTTGATGATGATTCTTGCCTTGATTTTTCGTGTGTAGCTAGCATAGATGTGCATGTTCCCCCTAGTTTTTTCTCACATTTTTATGATGAATGTAAGTGGTAGTTCTAGGTTGAAACTTTAAGAGCTCCATTTTTAGGGTTTATGGTTGATACCTTGTGATTTAGATTTTATTTTTAGAACTTGGTGGATGATTCAACCTCTGGATTTTGTATGGTAGATTCATAATTGAATTAGGTTCCCATAGTTATTTTTGTAATATTTTACAATTGGTTTTAGTATTTTAGTTAGGACTAACTTTAGTACTAAGTTTTAGGTGATCCTAACTTGCTAATTCAACTAGATTGACTTCTTTAGTTCCCTTAGATTAGGGTTTTGTCTCTCTTGCTCTTGGATGATGATTGTAACGCCCGTTTTATTTTGATTAAATTCAATTGTGACTTTGCTATGTCTCGTTGCATCGTAGTCGTAGTTGAGTATGTGTTTGGATCGAAGGAAGGAAATTGAATCGATCGAATTGTAGGGAAATAGTGTAAAATTCCGTAGCAGTTTTAGGAAACTTCGAAAAATTATATCTCTTGATCCGTAAGTCGGATTTGACCCTCGTTCGAAGCGTTGGAAACCTAAAGAGATTTTCTATCTAGAAATAAAATGAAAAAAAATAATTTAATTTTGCTGCTATGACGACCGTCACAGGAGTGTGACGACCGTCACACGAGCAAAAACTGCAGTTATGCAGAATTTGAACGTGTTATGGTAGAATGAGATTTTGTAGCAAAAATATATTCCCGTAGACTCTTTTACCCTCAATTACATAATTTTTTTGGGAAAGGAAAGACGGAAAAGAGAAGTTACGCATTGAGAGAAGTGGAGAGCGAAGAATCATCCATCGGCGAATTCGGGAAATTTCTGCAGAAAAATCACCGTAGAGCAGAAGCGGAATTGGAAAGCGTGGAATTGGCCTCAATTATAAGGTAAGGGTGGGGTTCCATTCTATAACTGGGAGTATGATCGAATTCATGTGGGGATCGAGTCATAGGTATAGTTTTCGTTAATCGATAAATGTTAAGGAAAAGGTTTCCCTAATGGGACCAGATTTCTATGTAGGAATGAATGTGTTATGTGGTTATTAGTGCGATGCTCTAAGGTTTTCCTTATGGGCAAATACGTAGAACGAATATGCTATACGGTTATTCGTACAACGCTCTATTGGTTTTCCCTAATGGGCGTCAAGATGGTTGAGTTGGTCTAAGGCGTCAGTTTCAGGTACTGGTCCAAAAAGGACAGTTACCTGGTTGTGATTGATTTGTAATTAATTATGTGAGAAGATGCCGTAATGTTGTTATTACGATAAAATGTTAAAGATTAATTGTAGAACTGATGTTGATGTTATACCTGTATAGGAATAGCCGTTTTGTGTGAACACTTTGAGTTCCTATTTGTTGATACGATGTTGCAATGTTCCTTTACATGAACAGTCGTAAATGTTGAAATTATGTTGTTATTGTTCCCATATGTGAACGAGTAGAAAGTGATGGTTGTATGAGTGGTATGATGTTATGATGCTCTGTTATGGACATTCTGGTTGTAGGCATAATGCCTTGTTATATGGTTGCTATGGTTGTGTTGTAGTCCATAATAGATGCTTTTCATGGCATAGCATTTGGCCTGGATTGGCGACGGTTGTGTCTGTATTGGCGTTATTTGGAGTGTTGGCTCCTAGATGGGTTCAGGGTGTTGGCCCTGTCTCGAGTTTTGGAGTGTTGGCTCCTAGATGGGTTCGGGGTGTTGGCCCTGTCCCGAGTTGTGGAGAGTTGTCTCCCAAATTGGTACCACATGCATATGCACAGTTGAGTCGCATTGTTGAGTCACATGAAGTTGCATAATTATGTTAGTTGTATATTGATGTTGTTTTACGTGAGGTATAGATTGTTGCAGTTGTTGTCGATGATGTTTATGATTTCGAAACTTATAATGCTGCGATGAGTTTCTGGCATGTTTTCTATCATGCTCTATGTTATATTAATGATATCTCACCCTTTACGTTGTATGTTACCTCCTCTGGTGGTAATTTGCAGGTAGTTCGGAATGAAGTTCCGCTTTGTCGATTAAGTGGTCGTTGGTCGCTCTGATACGTAGCACTGTTGGGGGGATGAATGATTGTTTATGTTGTTTATTTGATGTTTTCTTGTTGCTGAATTTTACTAAGTATTCTAGTTGAATTAGTTGTTTTTTTGTTAATGCACCGAATGCTGGTTGTACGCACTGGACCGGTGGGTCGGTAGTGCTGAAATATATGACTGAACTAATTGTTTTGTTGAATCTATGCAAGATGATTGCTTGCTGAATTTTAATCGAGTTGGTTGCAAGTTTTATGATTTTACTTTAATCATTAAGAATGTTGGAAGTGTTTTATGTTCCGCTGCAAATTAATAAAATGTTGAGAACTCGATATGTTAAGCAAGCTGTCGTATGTTCATCTAAGTTCATGTGCTATGTATCATTACTGAACGCATGTTGCCTAGTTAAATTAAATGGTAAAAAGCATGCTTCTGCTAGCTGAAAGATGTGACGCCCAGGTTTTTTTGTCTGTGTGACGATCGTCACAAGTCCATGACGACCGTCATGCGTACAAATTTCGTGCACTCTGATTTTGATTTATTTTAGATATGGCTTGGGTAGAAATGGGGTGTTACATTAATGGTATCAGAGCAGGTCGGTCTGTCCGGCCAAGTTGTCTAGTGTCGTCGAGTCAGTCGTCGTGTCTAACACTAGAGTCTCGTTAATTATGAAATCTGACTGTTGGTTGTTGCAGCTTAAGTGAAATGGCTGGGAGGAATGATGCTGCAATTGCTGCTGCTCTGCAAGCTTTAGCTAATGCTATGGAACATCAGCCGAATCCTGCTGGAGATGCTGGGTCTCGCAGTTTAGCAATGTTTCAACGGGAGAATCCGCCTACCTTCAAGGGTAAGCATGATCCTGATGGTGCATTGGAGTGGTTAAACGAAATGGAGAGAATCTTTCGTGTGGTGGATTGCACTCCAGCACAGAAGGTCCGTTATGGGACTCATATGCTAGCAGTCGAAGCTGATGACTGGTGGCTAGAGATTCGTCCATTATTGGAAGCTGCAGGTGAAGAAGTTACTTGGACGGTATTCCGTAGGGAATTTCTGAAGAAGTATTACCCGGAAGATGTCCGTGGTAAGAAAGAGATTGAATTTCTTGAACTGAAGCAAGGAGACAAATCTGTTACTGAGTATGCGGCGAAGTTCAAGGAGTTGGCTAAGTTTTACCCGCACTACAGCGCAGAGACTGCTGAATTCTCTAAATGTATCAAGTTTGAGAATGGATTGAAGTCTGAAATCAAGAAAGCAATCGGGTATCAGAAGATCCGTGTCTTTGATTCATTGGTTGAAAGCTGTAGGATTTATGAAGAGGATAACAATGCTCATTACAAGTTGGTGAGTGAGAGGAGAGGCAAATCACATCAGAGTCGTGGTAAGCCTTATGATCCTCCAGCTGGCAAAGGGAAACAGAAAGTAGCTGACGGCCGGAAAGCTAGTAGGGGAGATGCTCCTGCTGGTATTGTTTGCTATAAGTGCGGAAAGCCAGGTCACAAGAGTAATGTATGTAATTCTAGATCATTGAAATGTTACCGTTGCGGAGAGTTGGGACACGCTGTTGGTGAGTGCAAACGCAAAGGAATGGTTTGTTTCAACTGTGGTGAAGAGGGACACCTGCGAGACAAGTGCCAGAAGCCTAAGAAGGAACAGAATGGCGGAAGAGTGTTCGCGCTATCTGGGACTCAGACATCCAGTGATGACAAATTGATTGAAGGTACTTGTTTCATTAATGGTAGTCCTTTACTTGCTATTATTGACACTGGTGCGTCTCATTGCTTTATTGCCGCGGATTATGTTGAACGTTTGGGTCTTATGTTGTCACACATGAGTGGAGAGATGGTAGTTGAGACCCCAGCTAAGGGATCGGTAACTACGTCTCTTGTGTGTTTGAAATGTCCTCTGTCGATGTTTGATAGAGATTTCCTGGTTGACTTAGTCTGTTTGCCACTAAGTGGGATAGACATAATTTTGGGTATGAACTGGTTAGAGTATAATTGCGTTCATATTAATTGCTTTGATAAGTCGGTGAGATTCTCCACTCCTGAGGAGGAGGGAGCGCGTTGGGTAACTACCAAACAGATGAAGCAGATATTGCTAGGAGATGTGCAGGTGTTTGCGTTGGTGGCATCATTATCCATTGAGAATCAAGCGATAATCGATGAATTGGAAGTTGTTTGTGATTTCCCTGAGGTGTTTCCAGATGAAATTCCTGAAGTTCCTCTGGAACGGGGAATTGAATTTTCTATTGATCTTGTACCCGGTACCAGACCTGTGTCTATGGCACCGTACAGGATGTCTGCATCTGAATTGGCAGAGTTGAAGAAACAGTTGGAAGACTTACTTGAGAAGAAGTTCGTTAGACCAAGTGTATCACCGTGGGGAGCTCCGGTATTGTTAGTGAAGAAGAAGGATGGCAGTATGAGGTTGTGTATTGACTACCGGCAACTGAACAAAGTTACGATTAAGAACAAATACCCGCTTCCGAGAATTGATGACTTGATGGATCAATTGGTTGGAGCGTGAGTGTTTAGTAAAATTGATTTGAGGTCGGGGTATCACCAGATTAAAGTAAAAGATGACGATGTTCAGAAAACTGCGTTCAGAACCAGGTATGGACACTATGAGTTTACGGTAATGCCTTTTGGCGTTACTAATGCGCCGGGAGTTTTCATGGAATATATGAACCGTATCTTCCATGAGTATTTGGATCGGTTCGTGGTAGTATTCATTGATGATATCCTAGTTTATTCAAAGTCGAAGGAGGAGCATGTTGAGCACTTGAGATTAATGCTGCAAGTGTTGAAAGAAAGGAAGTTGTTTGCGAAACTGTCGAAATGTGACTTTTGGTTGGAGGAAGTTAGCTTTTTGGGTCATGTTATATCAGGTGATGGAATTGCCGTAGATCCATCTAAGGTTGATGCCGTGTTGAAATGGGAAACTCCGAAGTCGGCAACGGAGATTAGAAGCTTTTTGGGACTTGCTGGTTATTATAGAAGGTTTATTGAAGGTTTTTCTAAGTTGGCCCTTCCGTTAACTAAGTTGACTTGTAAAGGGAAGACTTTTGTATGGGATGCTCAATGCGAAGCAGGTTTTACGGAGTTAAAGAAGAGGTTGACGTCTGCTCCGGTGTTGATCTTGCCTAACACAGAAGAACCGTTTGTTGTATACTGTGATGCTTCTAAGTTTGGTTTAGGAGGAGTACTCATGCAGAATAATAAAGTAGTTGCGTATGCCTCAAGACAGCTGAGAATCCATGAGAAGAATTATCCCACGCACGATTTAGAACTTGCTGCCGTTGTTTTTGTGCTGAAGATTTGGAGACATTATCTGTATGGCTCGAGATTCAAAGTGTTCAGCGACCATAAGAGTCTGAAATACTTGTTTGACCAAAAAGAGCTGAACATGAGGCAACGAAGGTGGCTAGAGTTGTTAAAGGATTATGATTTTGGGTTACATTACCATCCGGGAAAAGCTAATGTTGTAGCTGATGCCTTAAGCCGCAAGACCTTGCATATGTCTGCAATGATGGCTAAAGAATTAGAGTTAATTGAGCAATTCAGAGATCTGAGTTTAGTTTGTGAAGTAACACTGAATAGTGTAAAGTTGGGCATGTTAAAGATTAATAATGACTTTCTGGACAGCATTAGAGAAGCTCAAAAATTGGATGTGAAATTGGTGGATTTAATGCCTGGAGTAGATCATGCGGAAGATAATGATTATCAGTTGGATGCGCAAGGAGTGTTGAGATTTCGTGGTCGTATTTGCATTCCTAATAATGCAGATATGAAGAAAGCAATTCTGGAAGAGAGTCACAGAAGTAAGTTGAGTATTCATCCAGGAGCGACGAAAATGTATAATGATTTGAAGAATCTGTTTTGGTGGCCAGGTATGAAGCGTGATGTAGCACGTTTTGTGTATGCATGTTTGACTTGTCAGAAGTCGAAAGTTGAGCATCAGAAACCTGCTGGGTTGATGCAACCGTTAGAAATTCCAGAATGGAAATGGGACAGCATTTCAATGGACTTTGTAACGGGTTTGCCGAACACTTTGAGAGGATGTGATTCTATTTGGGTGATTGTTGATAGGCTTACAAAGTCAGCTCACTTTATTCCTATTAACATCACTTTTCCAGTATCGAAGTTGGCAGAAATTTATGTTAGAGTGGTTGTTAAGTTGCATGGTGTCCCGTTGAGTATTGTGTCGGATAGAGATCCGCGGTTTACTTCTGAGTTTTGGAAGAGTCTGCAAGAGGCTTTGGGTTCTAAGTTGAGGTTGAGTTCAGCATACCATCCTCAAACAGATGGTCAGACTGAACGGACTATTCAGTCTTTAGAAGATTTGCTGAGAGCATGTGTACTTGAGGAAGGTGGTTCGTGGGATACATACCTTCAGTTGATAGAGTTTACTTATAATAACAGTTATCACTCTAGTATCGGAATGGCACCATTCGAAGCTTTGTATGGTCGGCAGTGCAGGACTCCGTTGTGTTGGTATGAATCGGGAGAGAGTGTGGTACTCGGACCGGAGATTGTTCGAGAGACTACCGAGAAGGTGAAGTTAATTCGAGAAAAGATGAAAACTTCACAGAGTAGGCAGAAAAGTTATCATGATAAGCGCATGAAGGATTTAGAATTTGAAGCTGGAGATCATGTATTTTTGAGAGTCACGCCTGTGACCGGTGTTGGTAGAGCTTTGAAATCTAAGAAGCTTACTCCTTGTTTCATTAGTCCGTATCAGATATTGGACAGAGTTGGAAATGTGGCATATCGGGTGGCGTTGCCACCAAATTTGTCGAATCTACACGATGTATTTCATGTGTCACAGCTCCGCAAGTATATTTCAGATCCGTCGCATGTCATTCCCATGGACGATGTGCAAGTACGTGAGAATCTCACTGTGGAGACGAAGCCTGTGAGAATTGATGATCGGGAGGTGAAGACGTTACAAGGTAAAGAGATTGCTTTGGTGAAAGTGGTCTGGTTGGGAGCTGCTGGCGAAAGCTTGACGTGGGAACTAGAGAGCAAGATGCGGGAGTCTTATCCCGAGCTGTTTGATTAAGGTAATTTCGAGGACGAAATTCTTGTAAGTAAGGGAGAGTTGTAACGCCCGTTTTATTTTGATTAAATTCAATTGTGACTTTGCTATGTCTCGTTGCATCGTAGTCGTAGTTTAGTATGTGTTTGGATCGAAGGTAGGAAATTGAATCGGTCGAATTGTAGGGAAATAGTGTAAAATTCCGTAGCAGTTTTAGGAAACTTCGAAAAATCATATCTCTTGATCCGTAAGTCGGATTTGACCGCCGTTCGAAGCGTTGGAAAGCTAAAGAGATGTTCTATCTAGAAAAAAATCGAAAAAAAAAATTTAATTTTGCTGCTATGACGACCGTCACAGGAGTGTGACGACCGTCACACGAGCAAAAACTGCAGTTATGCAGAATTTGAACGTGTTCTGGTAGAATGAGATTTTGTAGCAAAAATATATTCCCGTAGACTCTTTTACCCTCAATTACATCATTTTTTTGGGAAAGGAAAGACGGAAAAGAGAAGTTACGCATTGAGAGAAGTGGAGAGCGAAGAATCATTCATCGGCGAATTCGGGAAATTTCTGCAGAAAAATCACCGTAGAGCAGAAGCGGAATCGGAAAGCGTGGAATTGGCCTCAATTCTAAGGTAAGGGTGGGGTTCAATTCTATAACTGGGAGTATGATCGAATTCATGTGGGGATCGAGTCATAGGTATAGTTTTCGTTAATCGATAAATGTTAAGGAAAAGGTTTCCCTAATGGGACCAGATTTCTATGTAGGAATGAATGTGTTATGTGGTTATTAGTGCGATGCTCTAAGGTTTTCCTTATGGGCAAATACGTAGAGCGAATATCCTATACGGTTATTCGTACAACGCTCTAATGGTTTTCCCTAATGGGCGTCAAGATGGCCGAGTTGGTCTAAGGCGTCAGTTTTAGGTACTGGTCCAAAAAGGACAGTTACCTGGTTGTGATTGATTTGTAATTAATTATGTGAGAAGATGCCGTAATGTTGTTATTACGATAAAATGTTAAAGATTAACTGTAGAACTGATGTTGATGTTATACCTGTATAGGAATAGCCGTTTTGTGTGAACACTTTGAGTTCCTATTTGTTGATACGATGTTGCAATGTTCCTTTACATGAACAGTCGTAAATGTTGAAATTATGTTGTTATTGTTCCCATATGTGAACGAGTAGAAAGTGATGGTTGTATGAGTGGTATGATGTTATGATGCTCTGTTATGGACATTCTGGTTGTAGGCATAATGCCTTGTTATATGGTTGCTATGGTTGTGTTGTAGTCCATAATAGATGCTTTTCATGGCATAGCATTTGGCCTGGATTGGCGACGGTTGTGCCTGTATTGGCGTTATTTGGAGTGTTGGCTCCTAGATGGGTTCGGGGTGTTGGCCCTGTCCCGAGTTTTTGAGTGTTGGCTCCTAGATGGGTTCGGGGTGTTGGCCCTGTCCCGAGTTGTGGAGAGTTGTCTCCCAAATTGGTACCACATGCATATGCACAGTTGAGTCGCATTGTTGAGTCACATGGAGTTGCATAATTATGTTAGTTGTATATTGATGTTGTTTTACGTGAGGTATGGATTGTTGCAGTTGTTGTCGATGATGTTTATGATTTCGAAACTTATAATGCTGCGATGAGTTTCTGGCATGTTTTCTATCATGCTCTATGTTATATTAATGATATCTCACCCTTTACGTTGTATGTTACCTCCTCTGGTGGTAATTTGCAGGTAGTTCGGAATGAAGTTCCGCTTTGTCGATTAAGTGGTCGTTGGTCGCTCTGATACGTAGCACTCTTGGAGGGATGAATGATTGTTTATGTTGTTTATTTGATGTTTTCTTGTTGCTGAATTTTACTAAGTATTCTAGTTGAATTGGTTGTTTTTTTGTTAATGCACTGAATGCTGGTTGTACGCACTGGACCGGTGGGTCGGTAGTGCTGAAATTTATGACTGAACTAATTGTTTTGTTGAATCTATGCAAGATGATTGCTTGCTGAATTTTAATCGAGTTGGTTGCAAGTTTTATGATTTTACTTTAATCATTAAGAATGTTGGAAGTGTTTTATGTTCCGCTGCAAATTAATAAAATGTTGAGAACTCGATATGTTAAGCAAGTTGTCGTATGTTCATCCAAGTTCATGTGCTATGTATCATTACTGAACGCATGTTGCCTAGTTAAATTAAATGGTAAAATGCATGCTTCTGCTAGCTGAAAGATGTGACACCCAAGTTTTTTTGTCTGTGTGACGACCGTCACAAGTCCATGACGACCGTCATGCGTACAAATTTCGTGCACTCTGATTTTGATTTATTTTAGATATGCCTTGGGTAGAAATGGGGTGTTACAATGATGAAGGCAAGTTGAAGATGCAATGGATTGCAAGCAGAAGCTTGGATGTGAAGATCTTCCCTTCTTTTGGTGTAGTGTTGATTAGGTGTTAAGATTAGGGTTTGTAGGTAGAGCTCCTAGATAGATTCTCTTCCTTCATAAACATGGAAGATGTTGATCACTTCCATTCTTCCCTATGATGTAAGGTCCCCTTGTAAAGGCCTCATCCCTCCTTTGGTAGGATGTGTGGCTCTTTGCAAATTGGTAGAACCTTTGAGGATCCCTTTCTCTGATGATAGGATGCTTAGTGGTGACCTTTGGTCTCCACTCTGCTACCAATCATCCAAACTTTGCTCTGGTTAGATGAATCTTTCTCCCTTGCTAGAGGATGGAGTTCCTTGTTAGAAGATTGAAGATGCTAGGAGTTGATACTTCTTTGTGTTTGAAGATTACCCTTAGAAGCTGAAGCTTGCAGATCAGGGAGAGCAAGTTGAGAGAGCTGAAGCTTGAAGACCAAGTTGACATTTGTAAGGGGATCAAATTGAGTTTGAAGAAAGAGGTGAAGCTTGAAGGACAAGTTGATACTTGTGTTTGATACATTGAGAGCCTGTAGGAGCCAAGTTGATACTTGATATTAGGAGTGAAGCCTGAAGGTGGAATTGACTGAAGAGCTGAGGCTTGAGGAAGAGAGAATAAGTTGATACTTATGTTGGATGCATTAAAATCTTGGAGAAGCAAGTTGACACTTGCTATTAAGGATGATAGCCTTGAAGGGCGGTTGAGGACTGATGACTGAGCTGATGTCAGAAGAGCTTTGTTGTGAAGCTGTGGGAGCTGTTGATTTGCTTTCTTTCCTGTCTGTTTGCTTTCTGTGCAACTGTATTGGTGTGACTTGTTTGATTTGCTTGATGCATTAGAATAAGTTCATGTTTAGACTGATGTAAGCTAGGAGCATGATTGCACTAGAGGTTGAGTTGCTCCCTCTGCTTGTATTGTTACTGTATGGCTTTGCTTGCGGGTATTCGGTAGAGCCCAGCTCCCTTGCTATGTGGGTTCTATTTGGCTTGATAGCATGTTATTCTCTTCTGTATGATTGCAATTGTTCTATTTTGCTTGATAGCATTTTGTTTTCTGTATGATTACAGTTATTCATATCTGGCTTGAGGTCGAGATGAGCTTGTGGAGGCTGATACCCCACACACCTTTCCTCCCTCACTTGCATTGCATGCATTTTACAGGCGTTCACTGTTTACTGTTTAAGCTGATGCTTTATCTGTTTCTGTATCATTGACATGATCCCATAGGAATCTCAATTCCTTTGATAAGGAAGTGATGATTAGAACTTTAGGTTGAAACCTATGCATGATAACTTCTAGGAGTTCCCTGTTCCAAACTTCAACCATAGGATGAATCCTTGGCACGACAACATTAGGACTTGATAGTCTCCCCTTAGTTGAGCCTGTTCTCTCTTCTCATCTCAAAACAAATTAAAACACAGTAATAAAGGTTAACTGACGTCGTGCGTTACGAGCCTTAAGCTATCTGAGAAAGGGTTGTCAGAGAGTTTCTTTTCGACAACTTGGATGTTTAGTATGCACCCTTTGGGTGACATGCGACGCATTCACTCTCAGGTCATAGTCTCTAGTGCGATATTGGTTGCAAACATCCATAAAAAATAGTTCTTCCGTAAAAGACAAAAAACAAACTTCAAACCTTTTTGCCCCGTGGGGCCATAATTCAAAGGAAAGCTTTTCTGAAGAAAAGAGTGTCGTTAACTCCTAGTTCTAACGCAAACGGTAACGCCTAAGTCTCCAAGGGTCGAGTCGCGTACACCAAACTGCTGGAACTGTTTGTTAACCCTACTCGATAAAACAGATGAATCTGGATTCCCGTAATCCGTAGTTACCCGAACTACGTAAGCTCTGATCTCTCATACCTGTTGAGAGTACGTAGGCACAATACTGACGTATTGGCGAGCTACCTTCCCCGTAACCCGTAGTTAGTCGAACTACGTTGACTCTGATTTCTCATTCTCTGATGGGAATACGTAGGCATAAAGCGTGATGCTTTGCCGAGTCATTTTCTTTTCTTTTTATACCGGCCTTGATAGGTAGATAGTTAAACCAACCCTTCAGATAAACACAACAAGCGTGGATCCCATCGAGTACGATGGACGTGAGGGGTGCTAATACCTTCCCCTTGCGTAACCGACTCCCGAACCCAGACAATGGTTGCGATGACCTTGTCTTATACCTTTTCGTCAGGTTTTTCCGATCGTTTCCTTTCCTATTATGAGGGATAAATAACGAAAGGTGGCGACTCTTCTGTTTTGCCGACACCTTATTTTCGCGGTAGCGACAGCTGCATGGCCGGCCGATGAGGGTGAAAGTGGTGGGACACGTGGGGCTACGCATGGCTGGTGGGAGTGAGGTGAAGCCACGTGTGAGGACGGGTGGCAGGGAAGTGTGGGGTCTGTGGAGTGAGTTGGTGATCGGTGGATTTCACTTGTGTTTTCAAACTCTGTTTGTTGTTGGTTTTGCACTGTTTTTATCTGTTTTCGAAGCTTTAGTTTTTGTTATCTTAGTTATTTGTAGTCGTTTTTATGTGAGTCTTATTTTGAGGATTGTATTACTTTTGCCGCTGGTGCGTTTGATTCGGTTTCTTTTAGTGTGTTTTTGGCAGGAATTGATGGCCCGACATTAGCACCGTTTCAGAGGCAAAGAAAAGTCGAAAAAATGGAATTCAGAGGCACAACACGGGTACCCTTGTTACACAACACGGCCCGTGTCAGGGAGGACACGGTTGGAATGACACAGTCAAGATGAGCAGAGGAAAATGGAGAACAGAAGAGCAACACAGGTGCCCGTGTCACACAACACGGCCCGTGTTGTAGCCCATGAAGATGAAAAGCGCTCTGTTTGATTCAACAGCCTGACACGGCCACCCATGTCCCATGACACGGCCCGTGTCAGGCCCACTGATAGTGAATTTGTTGTTTTTCTGATTTTTATGTGATCAAACCTGTTTCGAAGGGCATTTTAGACATTTTGCGATGTAATTTGAATTTGGATATATGAGCCGCTTTTTGGCCAAAAACAAGACACTTTTTGGATTGGGAATAGGATTGACAACTGAAGAGGGAGATTTCTGGAGAACGAAGGATCGATCAAGAGCGGAAGCAATTGATGATCCATGTGAACCAACTTCAATTGTAATGATCTTCTCCTTTTCATTTCTAATTGCATTTGTTTTTATTAAGAACATGAGTAGCTAAACCCCCATTTGTTAGGGGTGGTACTGCATTGCGATGTATTGACATTTGTTTGGATTATTCTATGAGAATTATGTTATTCACCTTATATATTTTATTTTGCAACAATCTTAATGCGTATTCATATTGGAAAGTAGAATTCGATTCATGATTAGGTTTTGGTCTGGAAAGTCAACCTAACGCTTTTGCAAAATAATATTACGGTAGATATTGCTTAGGAATGGGGATATCCCGTATCACGTATTTTATTGTCAGAACTATTGCTTGATGCTTTTCATGGACACTGAGGAATTAGTGTACATGAAACTCATCAAAGGGTTTTTATTAAGGAATTAAGGAAAACTAAATTTGAGAACTGATGAATTAAGGTTAATAAACATTATCTCAGAATAATCCTACATGGTCTTTACCCGCGCTGTGTCCACTCCCCTAACATCGTTCTTAGATTAATCTAAAAGTCACTTTTACTCGCTTTGATACTTTGCTACCAAACAACCCCCTAGACTTTTTGTTCCTTTGAATACTAAAAATCCCGTTAATTTCTACGCAGTCCTCGAGATCGATACTTGGGACTTTTTCCCTTATTACTACAATCGGTAAAAATAGTACACTTGCTATTTTCCCGATCAAGTTTTTGGCGCCGTTGCCGGGGACTGCCAAATTAACATTGTTTTTAGAATCCAAAAGAAATTGTGTTGCTTTGCGACTAAAATTTTTATTATTCGCTGCATTCTCTCTGTGCTTGTATTATCTAACGTTTTTCTAATTGTGTATGCAAGGTCAGACCTCAGCTAAATATTCTTTTGATACAGAACCAGAACGAGCATTACATGAAAGACGGAGAAAAGCTAAAGTTAAAAGACTGGAAGAAATAGAGGAAATTATATCTGTGCAAAGCGACTCTGAAGCAGAGAGAGAGAGAGAGACAACACCTGAAACTGTTCAAATGGCTGGGAATCCACCTCAGCCTAAAAGACTGCTAGGAGACTATGGAGGGGCCAATGCTCAACCAAACCGGATGACCATTGTGAATCAACCGGTGAATGTTGCACATTTTCAGCTACACCCTTCCACCATCCGTCAGTTGGAGAGTAAGTCGTTCGCTGGAAGAATCAACGAAGATGCAAACAAGCGTCTTCAGAGATTCCTTACGACTACCACCTCTTTGAAGATAGAAGGACATTTCGAAGAGGCCAAGAGATTGGTTATGTTCCCGTTCACACTCACTGATGATGTGGAAGAATGGTTTTACTCGCTTCCAGCTGGGCGTATCACAACATGGCAAGAGATGGAAACTGCGTTCCTGAATGAGTATTTCCTTGCTTCAGTGTTTATCCGAAAAAGATATGACATTGTCAACTTCAAGCAAAAAGAAGGAGAATCTTTAGGGGATGCATATAAGCGGTTTAAGAGGTGTCTGACAGCATGTCCTACTCATAACATGGACGCCACTGAGCAGATGCAATACTTTGTGAATGGATTACGACTCAAAACGAAACAGCTCATAGACACTGTTGTCGGTGGCTCAACCAACTTCTCAACAGCCACGGGTATCAAAAGGATCATAGAAGCAATTGCCGCTAACGAGCACCTTAAGTTGTATGATTGCACTGTAAACCAACCGGAAGGTAAGATTGATTTGAAGCTGGCAGACCAGGTTGTTAAAATGGAGGATCAGATTACCGCCGAGGTAGAGAGAAGGTTAAAGAAAATGAATATTGGAACTCAGACAGTGGCACAAGTTGAACCAGTTCAATCATCACCTTGTGAAATATGTGGTGGACTACACTTTATCGTGCATTGTGTGGCAACTCAAGAGCAGGTGGAACAGATTAATATGTTGTGGCAAAACAATCCTTATGCCAACACATATAATCCTGGTTGGAAAAATTACCCCAATTTTTCATGGAAAGATCAACAAGGAAATGTACAAAAACCGGTTCAGGGCCAACAACCGTATCAACCTCAGCAACAACAATACCAGCAGCCATCGTACCAACCTCAATATCAAAAACAAGCTCATAGAAAAGCTGATTGGGAAGTAGCCATTAAAAAAATGGCCGCCCAAAGTTCTCAATTTCAAGAAGAGACAAGGAGCAACTTCAGGAATGCTGGTGCATCCATTTAAAAACCTTGAAGTACAAATGAGTCAAATTGCTCAACAGCTAGCGAGTTCCCAAGCGCCGGGTACACTCCCAAGTGCTACAGTACCAAATCCGAAGGATCACCACCAAGTTAAGGCGGTAGTAACAAGAAGTGGAAAATCCAAGGAAGTGGAAGAAGAGGAAACGGAACTAAATGATCATATGATTGAAGTGGAACTGGAAATAAAAGAAAATGACGTGGTTGAGGAAGAAGTGGTGACACCGGCACCGGTAACTAAAGAAAAAGTTGTAGAATCGAAACCGGTGATCAAGCTGCCATACTGTTGCACCCCAAAATTTGCTCAACCTATTTCACTTGGTTTATGTTTCAATTGCATTAGCATTTGCATATAAAGTCATGTACATAGTCTAATCATCTGCATAGCATAGCATAGCAAGTTATCCAGCAAGGGACCAAGTACTATTCTCATCTCTATGAGCATATCAAGAGGTTCTTATTCAAATTCAAGCACATCCAAGTCATCAGAAAGAAATTGAAGTCTAAAGAAGTCATTGGACCAAGCAGTGGATCTATCTCCCATCTTGAGGGTATTTGAAGACCATCAAAGAAGTTGTGAGCTGTGAATTGAGGTCATGGAGGGTATACAGACATCATGGAGGACCTAGAGGGTCATTTTGAAAGAGAGACAAGTCATTGATATGATCACAAGAGTTGCAGTTGAAGACAGTCAACTAGGGTTTCATCTGGGTCAACCCTAGGTCAAATGATTGATTGAAAGACATCAAGGTCTATTTGAGAGATGTGGGGTTCATCATTTGACATTTAGATATATATGTGGTGTTGTGCCAAGGAGAGATCAAGAGAAATCAAGAAGAAGAGGAGTTTCTAAATTAGGGTTTCTGTGTAAAATCCCCTGGTTTAGGTCAAACTTCCAAGCAAGATAATTCAAAATGCAAGCTTCAAATGGATCCTTGGCCAACATGAAACTTGTAGAGGATCTCAAGACTTTTAATTTGAGTGGTGGAAGACATCAAGTATATTTATAGAACTCAAGTTATGGTCCTTGCGAGTTACAGGTCATCTGAGGCATCTGAAATTTTGTCTGTGAAAGTTACTTGTCTTCCAAGCAACTTTCACCCCTCAAGGATATTTCAAATGGATTTCTGGTCAACATGAGAGTTGTTCCTCATTGTCTTAGATTTCTAGAAAGGTATGGTATGCCTTCATCTTATTCGTGGAACTCTACTTATGACCTTGGCAAGCAAAGGGTATTTTGGTCATTTGAGAATTACAGGATATTTCAAGCATATGCCCAAAACTCATACAAGGAAGCTTCAAATGAGAAACTTCACAACATTAAACTTGCTCCAAATGACATTTTGAGTCTAGAAAAGTGATCATGAAAGTTTGGAAATGCTCATAGCTTAAGGTTCCAAATTTGGTCAATTAAAAGGTGAATTTAATGAATAAAAGTGACCTAAAAATGAGATTTTTTCATACCATGGCCAAATGGGATGAAATTATAGGTCATTTTGATTGGAAAGAATGTTTTGAGATGATTGACAAAAGTATATTTTTGAGTTTATTTCAAAGTTTGGAAGTTATACTAGTTGGCTTACAAAAGAAGTAACATATCCAAATTCACAAGGGATTTATGCACAAGAAGTTTCTACCAAGTTCTAGAGGGTTCCATGAGCATCTATATATTGAATTGAGTGGATCCAATCATTGGTTGGTGATTCATTTTGGTTGAAACTCATAGTTGCATCACATTCCTCAATTTTGCAAATTCATTCCAAACTCTATCAAATCTTCATCATTCTCCAAAATTCTTGATCCTATCATCATCTATATTCATCATAGAGCAAGTTTCCATCAAGATCTGGCTGAATTGAAGTAGAATTCGTGTGCTACCAAGTGTATCATCCAAATTGCAAAAGGAAGTGGTTATGGCAATCCAAGGTGTTTAAGCAAGTGTTGTTGCATACAGAACCAAGAACCAAGTCTATTGATCAAGTCCAAAGCATTGCAAGCTGTGGATCCAAGGATTTCTGCATCTGTTTTCAATTTTGCACCAGGTTAGTTTTTCTATCGAATTGGCTAGAAATAGTTAGCATGTTGTAGAATCTTTAGGTTAGAATTGTTAGGAATAGGTAGATGAATGATTCTGATGAATTTGAGGGCATTTCATGGAGTTCACCATTGGAGCACTAATTCTGTTGAGCCTTAGAACACTTAGGTTAGGGCATGTTAATCTTAGCTAGATAGATTAGAATGATCAGCATAGCATGTAGAACGCATTAGTGTAAGAGTTAGCAAGAATCATCAAGGTTGATCTCAGTGTAAAGTGTTGGAACCAAGGCCTTCTACCTATCGGGTTTGGCTCTAGATTGAGTTTTGGAGAAAACTGAAGCCATGGTTGTGTAGAGGAGAAGATCTAGAGCAATTTTGCTTTTTACGGATCTGAATTTCATGGAGAAACGAAGGTGTACGAGTATGTTGAACTCTGGTTCATGCAAGCTTGCTCATGGTTCATTAATGGTGGAAACCCTAGGTTATTTGGAGAAGACGAACTGGGAGGCGTTGGATCTAGAAGACTTGGTTGACTGAAACTCGCATCCAACGGCCATGATTCAAAGATGAGAAAGAGAGGGAAGAGTGAAACGTGAAACGCACCGTTTCACTTATGACTCAGACTGGGCTTAAGTGTCATTGCTTTTCATACCACCATTCACCCAGGCCCAAAACCAATGAACTGAATTAACTGCTATTTGCACCGTTTTTGCCTTATTTTTCTTTGTCTTTTTCCTGACTTAGCTGGGCCCAGACGCGCCTTGCTATGCGCACCCCCAGTCTGGGCCCATCATCCTTTTTTTTCAACGCAAATAACTACTAACTGCACCCCTAACTCTTTTATTTTCATGTTAATTTCATTCATTTTTTTTAATTCTTTGAAAAATCATAACAAATTGAAAATTTCATATTTTTAAGTGGTTGTTTTTTCACCTTTTTTATATTTCTGTTAAGAAAATTTTCATATAATAAAATTAGTATTTTATTTTATTTTTGCATTTTTAGTATATTTTTCTTTTAAATAGGTTTAAATGATGTTTAGTTTAATACTTGATCTTGTTGATTTTAGTTTAGCTAGATCCTTTTATATTTTGGACCCATTCTTTTTAGAGTACTTCACTTAGGACTTCAAATTTCATATGAGATTTAATTCATGATTTTAGGACTAAATTTTAGATGGTTTGTTTAGGTGTGATTAGGAGAATCAAAACTAGGGTTTAGAGATAACATAGGTGTAATAAATCATTTCTTTTAGGAGTTGTAGTTTGAAATTTGGGGTATGGGACTATAGGGGTATTATGGGTAGATAATAGATCCCTTAGAGAGTATTAGGCTTCCCCTATTCTACTATTACTATTAGTATATTGCTTGTATTTGATTGACTGTGTGGTGTGCCCTCTCTAGGGTTATTATTTGACTGTGTGGGGTATTGGGCCTGCTTGGGGTTTTGGGTTTGAGCTGAAGACTTTGCTGATGAAGCCATTGAAGACAGAGGATGAAGACCAATTCCCAGAGTTGATGGAGAAATTCTTGCTGGTAGCTGTTGAGGAGTGTAGGACCTAGGAGTTAGGCAGAGCCCTAGAATAACAACTTGATTCACAAATATAGAAGGTCTTGTTTGCCTTCATTCTTTCTCTATGATTCAAAGTCTCTTTTAAATACCCACCTCCTTCCTTTGGAAGGATTAGTGAATGTATTTAAAAGATAGAACTTTTGAGAGAAAACTGTCAGTATCATGTTAACAGTCAGTGGGCCACCCTTGGTAGGCAATTGACTGTTTAACATCCATTTCATCTTGTTGAATGATATTCATCTTGGAGATTGGGACTTGAAGAAAAGTGTTGCACCCTAAAATTTGCTCAACCTTATTCACTTGGTTTATGTTTCAATATCATTAGCATTTGCATATAGAGGCATGTACATAGTCTAATCATCTGCATAGCATAGCATAGTAAATCATCCAACAGGGACCAATCATTATTCTCATCTCTAGAGGCCTATCAAGAGGTTATTATCCTGATTCAATCTCATTCAAGTCATCAGAAAAGAATTTGGAAGCTATCAAGTCAATGGATCAAGCAGTTCATCTATCTCCTAACTGAGGGTATCTGGGGACCAATAAGTAAGTTGTGAGTTGTGAATGGAGCATGGAGAGTATCTGGGCATCATGGAAGACTTAGAAAGTCATTTGGAGAAGGAGACAAGTCATTGGTGTAGTCACAAGAGTTGTGGATGAAGACAGTCAACTAGGGTTTCATCTGGGTCAACCCTGGGTCAGCTCTAGGCCAATTGATTGATTGAAAGGCATTAAGGGCTATTGGAGAGATGTGGGGTTCATCATTTGACACATGGATAAGGATATGGTGATATGCTAAGAAGGATTCAAGAGAAATCAAGGAGAAGAGGAGTTTCTAGATTAAGGTTTCTGTGTAAAATCCCCTAATTTAGATCAAATTTCCAAGAAGGATAAGTCAAAATTCAAGCTTCAAATGGATCCTTGACCAACATGAAACTTGTAGAGGATCTCAAGACCTTTAATTTGAGTGGTGGAAGACATTAAGGAGATTTATGGAACTCAAGTTATGGTCCTTGCAAGTTACAGGTCATCTGAGGTATCTGAAATTTTATCTGTGAAAGTGACTTGACTTCCAAGCTATTTTTACCCCTCAAGGAGATTTCAAATGAATTTCTGGTCAACATAAGAAGTGTTCCTCATTGTCTTAGCTTTCTATAATGGTATAGTATGCCTTCATATGATTTGTGGAACTCTACTTATGGTCTTGGAAAGCAAAGGGTATTTTGGTCATCTGAGAATTACAGGTCATTTCAAGCCTATGCCCAAAACTCATACAAAGAGGCCTCAAATGGAAAAACTTACAACATCAAACTTGCTCCAAATGACATTTTGAGTCTAGAAAAGTGACCATGAGAGATTGGAAATATTCATAGCACAAGATTTCCAAATTGTTGGATTTAATGAATAAAAATGGACTTAAAAATGAGATTTTTCATATTTTGGCCAAATGAAGCAAAATTATAGGTCATTTTGAATGGAAAGATCATTTTGAGAACATTGGCTAAAGTAGAATTTTGAGATTGGTTTACATTTTGGGAGTTATTCATGGTTACTTGTAATGGAAGATACATAAGCCAAATCCAAGGGAAATCACACAAGGGAAGTTTCTCCAAGTTTCTAGGAGGTTCCAATGACATGTATATATTGATATGAGAGGGTTCATGCCATGGTGGGTGATCTCATTTACTCAAAACCACAAGTTTCATACATTCTCTCCCACTTGCAAAATCAATTCAAACTCTTCCAAATTCTCATCAATTTTCCCCATTCTTGATCTGGTATTCATCATCATCATCATCCCTAGATCAGAATTCCTACAATCATTTGGTAGAATTGAGGTGGATTTGAGCTGTGCAAGTTCACCATTCAAGAAGCACAAATTTTGGAATTGAGAGATTCAAAGCTTTGGAGTCATATTTGTTGCATACAGAAGTCATCATCAAGTTCTTGGATCATTCTCCACTCACTTCAAGCCTTGGATCAGGAGGATTTGGTACCTGTTTTCACCAATTGCACCAGGTTGGATTTCTATTCGAATTGCATGTTTTAGTTAGAGTTATTAGGTTTTTATAGTGTAGAATTGTTAAGGTAGGATAAAGGACTTAGTTTGGTGAGTTTGGAGAGCTTTCATGAAGTTTGGTCATGGAGTGCAAGATCTGGTAGGGCTGGTAACTCATGATTTAATGCACGAAAATCTTGATGGAATAGCATGTTGAGATCAGCATAGGGTGTAAATGAGTTTAGGACAAGAATTAGAAAGAATTGAAGCAGTTGATATCAGGTGTTAATGGTGGATTCCATCTGTTATACCTATCGGGTTCCCTTATTGCTTGAGTTTTAGGAGGAGTTATGGTTATGGCTGTGTAGAGGGAGGAATTTAGAGAAACTTTGCTCTTTGGATCGAGGGCATCCATGGAGAGATGAGAGAGAGCAGAACAATGGAAGGTGCTTGCATGGTTAGGGTTTTTTCAGAGTTAGGGTTTGGCTCAAGGTTGAAGACAACGTTTGAACCACACGATTTTGAGATTGACCTTGACTTGGCTCTTCATCCAACGGCCGTGGTTTAAAAGGAAAACGGAGGGAGAATTTAAACTATGAAACACCCCGTTTCATTAAGTCTTTCTGACTGGGCTCAAATATTACTTGCTTTTCACACCCTACCCAAACCAGGCCCAACGCGAATGAACTGAATATCTTGCTATATACACCGTTCAAAGCTTTTTAAATTTTTATTATATTTTCTGTTTGAACTGGGCCCAGACGCGCTTGCTATGCGCGCCCCCCAGTCTGGGCCCATTTGTTTCTTTTAACTGATTTGCATTAATTTCTGCACCCCTCATTCCAAATTAATTCCATTTTAATTTTTTTAATTCATTTCAATTCTTTCAAAAATCATAAAAAATGGAAAAATGCATATTTTCAATTGGTTCTTTTTGCATTGTTTTCTTAATTTGGTCAAGAAAATCATCACACAAAAAAATTAATAATTCAATTCATTTTCTTATTTTTGGCATATTTTTCTTTTAATTAGGTGTAAATAATATTTTGTTTAATGCATGAATTTGATAATTTTTGTTCTAATAGTTGCTTTAATATTTTTCACCTATTCTTTTTAGGTTGATTAGTAGATAAGATTAGCTTGTGCATAAAATTTAGTTCATATTTTTAGGAATTAATGTTAGGTGATTAGTTTAAGTGTGAATAACATGAACAAAATTAGGGTTTAAGTGATGACTTAGGTGAATTAGTTCATTTCCCTTAGGACTTAGAGATTGAATATTTTAGATATGGGACTATAGGGACTATGGGTAGTTATTAGATCCCTTAGAAATCACTAGGATTCCCCTACTGCTATTAGTATATTACTGTCTATATTTGATTGATTGGTGTGGTGTGCCCTCTGGGGATTATTGTTTGTCTGTATGGGTATTGGGATTGTCTGGGGATTGGGAGAGCTGAAGACTTGTGATGATGAAGCCATTAGAGATCCAGATGCTGAAGACCAACTTCCAGAGTTGATGAGAAGATTCCTGCTAGCAGCTGTTGAGGAGACTAGGGTTTAGGAGCTAGGCAGAGCTCTAGATTAGAAAGCTTGATTCTCAAACATGGAAGGCCTTGATTGCATCCATTCCTCTCTGTGATGCAGAGTCTCCCTAAGACACTCACCCCCTTCCTTTGGAAGGCTTGGTGCTACTGTCTAAGGGATAGAACTCTTGAGAGAAAATATCTTATGTGTTAGTAGCAGTTGGTTTGCCACTGTAATACCCCAAATTTTACCCTTACATTTAGTCAGGCATTTCGCATATCATCTCCTATGAACATTTGCTAACCACTAACAAGTTATGGAGGTGTCTGTTTTGCAGATTTGGTCCCAGGGGTATTTTGGTCATTTCACGCAAATTCTGCTAATTTCTTGAAAACGGGCTGTTATTACGTTCTGAGGCATTTATTTGCCATTTGGGTCAAGGTACCAGTATGCTTTGTCAGAAATATGATTGGACTCGGGGCCGTGCTTTGTTTGATTCTGAAACGTTTCCAAACAGTTTTGTTTCCTTTTATAGAGTTGGGTTGAAAAGGAAGTGGATACTGTTAAGGTTATTGTGAGAAGTGATGTGATCAACGAGGTTTTAATTGGAATTTGTTTGGATATAATCATATGGCGGGATATCATTTATAAAAGGCAAAGGAGAGGTTAAGTTTTAATATTTGTGAGCTTTTATTCATGAATGTTCATAAGCTACAAATCAAAGTTGAATTTAAATAATTTATGGATGATTATTCATGGATATTTAAATTCATAATTGAGAAGATAGAAATGAATATTTACTGGATTTTATTTCATAAACATCTAGAATTACAAGTTGAAATGGAAGTAATATTTGGATTTTATTCATGATAATCTTTCATTTACAAAAGGATTATACGTTTACAATGAGTATCTATCCTAAATCCTAAAAGGTCCTAAGGGTCTTCATGCTGTCTTTAAGCTCCGCCGCAAATCTCGACTAACCTGCACATCAAAGCAAAACAAACAATAGAGAAAAAAGGTTAGAAGATGCTTTTGACACTCTCAGAACGATGTCATCATCGAGTGCCGGGAGTGGCACAACCGAAGCTGCGACCTACCCCCGTTACCGATCCGCGCCGTAGGCGTCAGATAAGGTAATACATGTTCTTATCCATATGGGACATCCGAGAGATAGAAAAAATAAATGAAGTGGAACTGATTCGTTTTGCCACGATTGGATTTCCAAACTGATACGAAAATAAGGCAACATAGGCAAAATTCTGGCCCAGACCCGGATGCCGGCAGGTCTGAGTTTCCTTGGTTTTAAAAACTTCCAACACCTGAAAAGCCAAGTATCATCAGCATAAACAAAACCAGGAAGGGGCTCGCGCCAGAACAGTATAAATCTGTTACCAAACAGAATAAAAATCAAGTCCAAAGCAGAACGAGAGAAACCGAACTATGGTATCAAGCGCCATCAGTTCAAACAGAACAGAGAAATGAGACACAAAACAAGCTGCGTCAAAATTACATAGGACAAGGTATCAAAAAGTCTCAGCAGCATCAGTTAACGGTAAGGCCCCGTCCGAACCAGTTTCAACGGCACGCAACACATAAGTCCTGTTATCAGACAACAATAGCCAACAACAATAATCTGAATGTCAGGCCATCAAACTTGGTTCAAGATCAAAGCAGATAAGTTACAATGTTAGCAGCAGCTCTGAGGTCAAACAAGTAGGAAAAGCCAATCAAACCAAATCAGAGCTAAGCTGCATCAAGCAATTAGCGTCTCAACACAAACTATCGATCATCAGGGAAGTACACTAGCAACATCAACATCTGCAAAGCAATATCAAGAGGTTTCAGTATCAGGCATCACGAAAAACATAAGAATGGGGCTACTGCTAAAATGTCACAGAAAAATCTATCTGCTGGAAATCTAAACTAAGCCATCAAGATGGGTCACAAACATCATAGAAAAACAGACGTTTGCAAGCTAAGAATCATCAGCAGTTGAAACAACTCAAAGAGAATAAGTGATAAACCCCACGCGAAGATCCTCAGAAAGCAATCGCAGCATCATCGAAGAATACAAGCGTCGAGGGCTCAGATAAACATCATTGCCGTATACCTTCCTCGGCAATCCCGACTCAACCAAAGTCGTAGCATCAACCCTCTCTGAAAGAAGAAGAGGAAAAGGATCTGAGCTGCATCAAAAAGCAAACCATATCAGAAAAATAGAGAGATTCTGACTTGTCCCAAAACAGATCAAAGCAAATCAGTTCAGACTACTAAAATTGAATCAAATCGAAAACGCATCAGCATAGTCCAGACTGAATTCAAGTAGAACAAATGAACTAATCCAGATATCAATCAGATCAAATAAATTCAGAGGTAATCCAAATGATCAAACAAAGCCGAAGCTGGAAATGGAAAGTTTCGAGTCAAATGCATCAGGAAATATCTCCATTGGAACCAATCTGAATCAATTTGAGACAATCTGAATCAATCAGACAAGTCAATAAAGCAAGTCAGCCAAAAACGAATCAGTATAGAGCAATCAAGCAAATTAACGAAATCCCAACCGTATCAGAAGGCCCATTGGAACCAATCTGAATCAATTTGAGACAACCTGAATCAATCAAACAAATCAGTTCAGATTACATTCAATCATAAAGTTCTGAAGATAGAAATCTTTGAACCAAATCAGAATAATCGTATCAGATGGAGATCAGAAAGGATCGTTTAAACCCTAAAAAGGGAAACAGAGTTCAATCAGCATCCAATCGTAATCCAATCAGTATCTGAGGAAAATCAAAATCAAATAATATCAACACAAAATCAAATCAGATCAAGTGCATATCTCAGGAAAAAACGCAAGTCCAAGGCCCAGAAGTTAGTTATAAATAGGAGAATACAACCTGATACGAGGGGAGGACGAATCGCGTACAAACCCTAACTGGTGGCCACGAGAAAGAGATCAGGAGCGAAACCCTAACGAAGAACGGAGATCGCAAACGAACAAACCCTAGGCGCCGTGAACGAAAGCCGCGAACTCAGACGAAGAACATCGTCGTCATCGTTCAAACGCGCCGTGTATCATCCATCATCAGCCTTTCATCGCAGATTGGAAGAGTTACGGTCGTAAAACGTAAGCCATCACGTAATTAACATGTTGCTTTGCTTTGTTTTCAGGATAAGGTGACATAACGAAAGCCATCAATGAAGAAGAAGGATGAACGAAAGCTTGATGAGGATACGAGAGAATGAAGAACGAAACGGCGCCTCAAGGGAGGATTAGGGTTCACGACCTAATGAACCCTGGGTTTTTTAGTTTGTTAGCGTAAACCGGGTTGGGTCCGGATGTTACCACCGGCCCAACCCATTCTCTACCCAGCATTTACCTTTTTTTTTTGTTTATTATATTATTTTTTAAAATTAAACAAAATTAACTTTTTATATAAAAACCTTTTTTTTTACAAATAATAACTTTAAAATCTTTTTTTAAAATAATAACTTTAAATTTTTTTTAATAACTAAAGTCATTTTTTTAAAATAAGAATAACATTAAAAGTAAAACCTTTTTTTTAGATAATTAAATTAAAACTATTTTTGAAAATTAAAACTTAATCTTTTTTTTTTTAAATGTTTAAACATCTTTTTAACTTAATCAAAACTTTTTTCTTTCTAAACAACAAAAATCTCCAATATTGCACTTTTATCTCATGATTCGTCCAATTACCGTCTAACTTTGCCTGCTAACGGGTGTTCATCTTTTGCAGCTCATGTCTACTACTATTGTATTGTGTTTTTATCTTAAGTTTCACCATTATTGTAACTGTGCCTCGTTTGTAACCTCGCGAACCTAATAATCGCGCTTTAAGTTTCTGCCTTTAAATTTCTGTTCGTATGGCTTTAACTGCTGTCTTTATTTTCTGCTTGCATAACTCAAATCATCTCGCATCTTCATTAATATTCCAGTCACACTGCACACTCCGAAGGAATTAGGTCTAGCATTTGACCGCCGTGTCAATAGTCCTCAACTTCAAACCCTTGCAACCTCACAAACCCTAATTTTCACAAATGCCTCGCCGCAGGCAAAATTACAATTTTACCCCTAGCATCAGGTCAAAGAGCCGCCGCGCTCATTTTAGGGTTTCCCGCCGCGGAATCCCTAACCTAATTTAACCCTAATTACAACTTAATAATTCAACGTAGAGATTTGGAGTTTCCACACTCCACGTAAGCGTGTCCTTAAGATGCGTTTATTCCCCTTGAGACCTTGACCACAGTCAAGAAGTCTCTAACCTCCCTTTTGAGGGGAACTACGATTACTCTGATTCCACTCCCGTAAGGATACGTAGGCACAAGATGCGATGTCTTGCCGAGTAAACTTAGAACTAACCCCTTAGGTCTCTTTTCTCACTTTTAATCCTTTGTGCATATACCTTAAGCAAATAAATAAAGCAAATAGTAAACATCTGAACAAAAGGTTCCTGTAGAGTACTACAGAAGTTTAGGGTGCTAATACCTTCCCTAAATTTAACCAACCCCCGAACCCTAGATCTTTCCCCGCATTGTGTTTACGATGCAAAAATAGGTTTTCCCTCTTTTGACCTTTTCCTTCAGATAAATCAAAGAGCGGTTGTGAATTGAATTGCGATTCAAACTCATTAATAGTTTGTGATCCTATTTCCACCGCAACAGAAAATGGCGACTTCACTGGGGAACTCCTAACTTTTGAGGGTTATCCCTAACCTGTTCATATTTATTACTATCTGTGTTATTATTCATTTGCATGTATATATTTGCGCTTTGATTGTGGGACTGTTCCTTGTGCTGTGAGATAGGTCCTAACCCGGATCTAGTGTACCTTAGGTAAATGGCAATAGACCAAGGAAACTGTACGACGTATATCGATACGGTTGATCTGGTGGCCATAGTTAGTGCGACTTCTTGGTTGGTGCTTATATTCCTTAAGTCAAGTTGAGGATAATATTGAGGCTGCCATATGTTGTCAATACACTAACTGACTTTTAGAACCCTAGTTAACTCATCTTGGCCTTTAGAAAGTAGTGAGGTAACCGGCTCTGGTGCAGACTGAAGTTGGTTGACACTCGATACTACGCTCATTGAGATCTTAAACTTGGAGGGTTTTGGTTGGCAAGTAAGTTGCTTTCTGAACAACCACCCTTGTGAAGGATCAATGATATTGAGATCCCTTAGAACCTGGTTACTTTTGTAGGACAGGATGAACCGTCTAACTTCAGGGGAGGGTACTTGCCTTTGAACCTCATGCAAGCCTTTAACCTAGGACTTTGTGTGTTTTCATGCATTGCATCCATAAAGCATCTCATCGCATTGTATTTCATGGAGTTCAAACATCATTAATGGATATCGCGGGATACCATAAATAAAAAAAAATATAAAATGAAAAAACAAGGAAAAGATTTCCTTGGTACCCCATGACATTAGTAAATGTTTTGAATTCCATGAAATCTTCATTTACATTCACATTTTAGCATCATACTTTTTGCATTGCATGTGTCTCCCGATTTCTCACACTCGGTTCTCTCACCTTCCAGTTTCGTCACCCTGAGTTCTCGGCACCAATACAACACCAGAGCTCAAACTCGGAAAAGAATGGAGGATCAGGCAAAAGAGATTGATCGCCTTAGCAATGAACTTGAAGACCTTCGAGGGGGTATGGGGCGTATGATGGAGTTGTTACATGTCATGAATGCTAAGATGGATACCCAGCCCACTGTTGTTTCTGAGATTACCGGCGTTACTATGGACCCTCCACCAAGTGTGACCGTAGCAAGGGACCCACCTTATGGTCTTGCTCCCGGTTTTGTGCCTCCTCAAGCCACTGTTCCGATTAATCAACCTGTTCAGCAAGCCGTGCCTTTATTTTCTGAAGTCTCTAGGGGGGCTCCTATCTTTGCACCACCTGTTGTACACACTCGTGCGCAACCGTACTTCAATGAAACAGTTTTTGATAATCTTGATGAGAATGTTGAGGGTTATGAGAAACATGATAAGCTTCGTGAGGAAGTAAACACTATCGTCCAGAGATTGAAAAAGGTAGAGGGTGATCAAATTTTTGGGACTGCTGCAAGGGATGTTTGTTTGGTCTCAGGTTTGGTTATTCCCCCGAAGTTCAAAACTCCGAACTTCGATCGTTATGAAGGTGCCACCTGTCCTAAGAGTCATTTGATCATGTATTATCGCAAAATGGCTGCCCATGTTGAGAATGATAAACTGATGATTCATTGCTTCCAAGACAGTTTGAAGGGTGCTTCTTCCAAGTGGTATTTAACTTTAGACCAGTCTCGCGTTAAGAGTTTTCAAGATTTATCTGACGCTTTCATCAAACACTACAAGTACAATATGGATCTGGCTCCTGACAGAAGACAGTTGTTGAGTATGTCACAAAAGAATTCTGAGTCATTCAAAGAGTATGCTCAAAGGTGGAGAGAGACTGCTTCGCAGGTAGAACCTCCTTTGACCGAGAAAGAGTTAGCTGATTGGTTTGTCGACACGGTCCGTCCAGAATTTTACGAGAGAATGGTGGGTAGTGTGACTTCAAATTTCTCCGACATCGTTGCTGTGGGTGTCAAGATTGAATTGGGTATGAAAAGTGGTAAAATGACAAATAATCATGGTACTTCTAAGGATCAGCCGAAGAAACCTCCGTATAGCTCCCAGAAAAAGAAGGAGAGTGAGACTAATGCTATATCCTCTGGTAGACCAAGGGAACGCTTTTATCGGCATCCGCAAGGTTATGCTCAACCTCAAGGGTACCCAGTCCAATATGCTCAACAACCCTATGTGGCAGCTATTACTCCTTCTTTCAATCAACAGGTTCCTATGTATCAACCTATGCAACAACCTCCTGTTTATCCGCCTCCTGTCAACTACCTACAGGCACCCAATACTCCTGCTCCTCAACAGCCAGAGAGTCCGGCTCCTCGCCGGAATGTTCCGAATAGAAGAACGTATAAGCCTTGTCCGCCAATTCCGATGACTTTTACCGAGTTGTATCCCTCTTTGGTCAAGCAAGGTCTAATCACCACTCGGGCTTTGGGTCCGCCTCCTAATCCTCTACCCGCCAATTACAACGCCGCTGCTCATTGTTTATTTCATGAGGGTGCGCCTGGCCATGATCTGGAGAATTGTTATGCTCTCAAAAATATTGTCAGGGATTTATTGGAAAAGAAGATTTTGTCATTCGAAGATCCTCAACCAAATGTTAAGAAGAACCCTTTTCCTAACCATGAGAGTGTCAATGCCGTTAGTGTTGATTCAGGGGATGGTTATGCCCTTGACGTTGAACAGATTAAGACTCCTCTCAAAATGTTCCATTCGAAACTGTTTGAAGCTGGTTTAGTAGATACTTCCCACGTTGCATGTGTAAGTTGTGAAGCCAGTACTAAGGGTTGTGTGTTGGTTCAGAATGATGTTCAGAGGCTGATTAATGAGGGTGTTTTACAAGTGACAAGCCAAGCCAAGAAGGATGTAGTCGCCGTGGTTGAGCCTGTCTTCCATCAGCCTGAATCAAAGGGTAAGGTACCAGTGTTTAATCTATCAGGGGCAGGCTCCGCCAATCTCGTGTTCGATATACCGAGGTCGTATATCCCTGAGGTGAATCAGCCTAAGCCTATGGTTATTCGGAGACCGAGTCCGTTTCCTTTCAGTGATCCTAAAGCTGTGCCTTGGAAATATGACGTGACTATGATTGACAAGGAGTCTGGGAAGGTTATTCCAAATGAAGAGGTTAAGGGCACGGTGACCAATATCGCAGAGGTAAGCAGGATGACTCGCAGTGGTCGTGTGTATACTCCCCGTTCTAATGAGGATCCACCTAAGGAGATCACTAATATCCCAGTGCCTGCCAAAGACAAAGGTAAGGGAGCCGTCACGAATGATGAAGATGCCGAATTTTTGAGGATCATCAAGAAAAGTGACTATAAAGTTATCGATCAACTTCATCAGACTCCTTCCAAGATCTCAATTCTATCTCTGTTAATGAATTCACCCGCTCATAGGATGGCCTTGCAGAAGGTTTTGACTCAAGCGCATGTGGATCAGGATATCAGCACCAGTCGGTTTGATAGTGTGATTGCCAATTTGACCGCCTGTAACACTCTCAGTTTCAGCAATGAAGAGTTACCGAAGGAGGGTCCGAACCATAATCGTGCTTTACATATATCGGTAAAATGTCAAGAGGACAATTTAGCGAGAGTGCTAGTGGACACCGGCTCTTCTCTGAATGTTCTACCCAAGAGGGTTCTTGATAAGTTGGCTTGTAAAGAGACTGTGTTGAAACCTACTCCTTTGGTTGTCAAGGCTTTCGATGGCTCTCGCCGGTCGGTAATGGGGGAGGTTGAGCTTCCTATCCTGATTGGTCCGCAAATTTTCAATATCACGTTTCAAGTCATGGACATTAATCCCAATTACAGTTGTTTACTTGGAAGGCCGTGGATTCATGCCGCTGGGGCGGTAACCTCAACTTTACATCAGAAGATGAAGTTCGTGATCGATGGAAAGTTGGTTATTATACACAGTGAGGAGGATCTGATGGTCAGTAACCTGTCTTCTTTCCGCTACATCGAGGCCGATGAGAATGCTTTAGACATCTCCTTTCAAGCACTTGAGATCGCCAATGCTGTTCTGCTGGAAGTCGAAGAAACAGTGGGTCAGGGTAATCCATCTTTTGCATCTCTGAAGAGTACCAAAGCAACAATTGACAGGGGCATTCCTGAAGGTTGGGGAGAGGTAATTGATGTCAAGACCAAGACTGATCGCTCTGGGTTGGGTTACAAACCAACTCAGAATGGAGCTGCCACGACCGTCGAAGGGCGTCCGAAGGTTATCCAAGAAGTATTTGTCAGCGGAGGTTTCCAAGTCAATGCCATCAGTGACTGTGAGAAAAATGAAGAGCTGAGCAACCTGGTGTTTAAGGGTGATGCAGTTTTGAACAACTGGGAGGCCGTAGAGATCCCTGTTATTTTTCCCTTGTCAAAGTAATTGTTTTTTTAAGTTTCATTTACATTTTCAAATAAAAATCCGTAGCTCTGCCCAAGGCTATAGGGTCGCTGTTATTGGGCCACCTTTCATTTCTAAAAGGATATTAATAAAAGCATTTTGTTCAATTCCACTTTGGTTCATTTGCGTTTTTCGTTTTCACCTTTAAGAATGAAATTGGCAACCTTTCTTCCAAAAAAATAATAATAAAAAAAACAGCATTTCATTCTTACATATCTTCGAGCATTTTAATTAAGTAAGCTTTCCATCATGCAGAGATATCGTAAACCTTGTTGGATCCAACGACTTTACTGACACTCCTGACTGGGATGCACCCATCAATCAAGCTGAGGACGAGGGTGAAGAAGATTTTGAAGTACCCGCGGAACTGACAAGATTGATTGAGTACGAGTACACAGAGCTTCAACCACATAAAGAGCAGGTGGACCTAATTAACCTCGGTACAGAGGAGAACAAGAAAGAGGTCAAGATTGGTGCAATGCTTGGGATAGGGGTTAGGCCGAGGTTGATTGAGTTGTTAAAAGGGTATGTTGATGTGTTTGCGTGGTCGTATCAAGATATGCCGGGCCTAGACACGGATATTGTTGTTCACAAGTTGCCACTTAAGCCAGATTGTCCACCTATCAAGCAGAAACTCCGAAGAACGAGACCCGACATGGCTTTGAAGATTCGAGATGAGGTTAAAAAGCAGTTGGATGCAGGTTTCTTGGCAGTCGCAAAATATCCAGATTGGGTTGCCAACATTGTGCCAGTACCTAAGAAGGACGGTAAAGTTAGGATGTGTGTAGACTACAGGGATCTGAACAAAGCAAGTCCGAAAGACGACTTCCCACTGCCACATATTGACACACTGGTAGACAATACGGCCAGTTTTGCGTTGTTCTCATTTATGGATGGTTTCTCTGGCTATAATCAGATCAAGATGGATCCCGATGATCAAGAGAAGACTACTTTCATTACTCCTTGGGGAACCTTCTGCTACAAAGTCATGCCCTTTGGTTTAAAGAACGCAGGGGCAACTTACCAACGCGCTATGACCACTCTCTTTCATGATATGATGCACAAAGAGATTGAGGTGTATGTGGACGATATGATAGCCAAATCTCAGAGTGAAGAGGAGCATTTAGACCATTTGGTGAAGCTGTTTGAACGACTCAGGAAATATCAGTTGAAATTAAATCCTGCAAAATGTACCTTCGGTGTCAGATCTGGAAAACTGCTTGGTTTCATTGTTAGCCAGCGAGGGATTGAGGTGGATCCTGACAAAGTCCGAGCCATTCAAGATATGCCGGCTCCGTGAACCGAGACGCAAGTTAGGGGTTTTCTGGGACGTCTGAATTACATTTCCAGGTTTATCTTTAATATGACCGCTACTTGTGAGCCGATATTCAAGTTGCTTTGCAAGGGGCAGACAGTTGAGTGGAACCCTGATTGTCAGAAAGCGTTTGAGAAGATTAAGGGTTATTTGCAAGATCCCCCTATTCTGATCCCTCCCGTACCTGGAAGACCGTTGTTTATGTACCTTACCGTTCTCGAGAAGTCTATGGGTTGTGTGCTTGGACAACATGATGAGACTGGGAAAAAGGAACATGCAATTTATTACCTGAGCAAGAAGTTTACCGATTGCGAAAACAGATACTCACCATTAGAGAAAACTTGTTGTGCATTGGCATGGGCCGCTAAGCGCCTTCGGCAGTATATGGTCTGTCATACCACGTTATTGATTTCTAAAATGGATCCGATCAAGTACATTTTTGAAAAACCTGCCCAAACCGGGAGGCTAGCCCGTTGGCACATGTTGTTATCCGAATATGACATCCAGTATGTACCCCAGAAGGCGATTAAGGGTAGTATCTTAGCTGATTACCTTGCAGACCAGCCAGTTGAAGATTATGAACCTCTTAAGCTCGATTTTCCTGATGAGGATATTTTGTTGATTAAAAGAGATTGTGAAGAGCCAGATCCGAGCGAAGGTCCAGAACCAGGTCTTTGGTGGAAGATGATGTTTGATGGTTCCTCAAATTTCAATGGGCATGGTATAGGCGCCGTTTTAATGAACCTAAAGGGTGGATTTACTCCATTTACAGCAAGGTTGGACTTTGAGTGTACTAATAACGTCGCAGAGTATGAAGCGTGTATCCTCGGCCTCGAAGCAGCGATTCACCTCCGAATCAAACTTCTTAAAGTGAGTGGTGACTCGGCCTTGGTTATCTACCAGGTACAAGGCAAATGCGAAACGAAGAATGAGAAGTTAATCCCTTATAAGGATTACATTATTGAGCTGATCAAGTATTTCGACGATATAAAATTCGAGCATGTTCCTAGATCCGAGAATCACGTAGCTGATGCATTAGCCATGTTAGCATCTATGTGGAAAGTTAAATTCGTTAATGAAGCACCTCTTATCCATATTGAGCGCAAGGTGGAGCCCACTTATTGTCAGACGGTCGAAGAAGTTGAGGTGGATGAAAAGCCTTGGTTTCACGATATCAAGAACTATCTCGTCAAGCAAGAGTATCCCGAGGGTGCTACTGGTCTGGACAAGAAAACATTGAGAAGACTGGCGTCCAAATTCTTTATCAGTAATGGTGTGCTATACAAGAGGAATCACGACATGGTCCTGCTCAGATGTGTTGATAAACGGGAAGCGGACATGTTACTACAGGAAATTCATGAGGGGACCTTCGGAACCCATGCCAATGGTTATGCTATGTCCAAAAAGATGTTAAGGGCTGGGTATTACTGGTTAACCATGGAAGCCGACTGCATCCGATACGCTAGGAAATGCCATAAGTGCCAAATCTATGCTGATAAAATGCACGTGCCTCCGTCACCGTTGAATGTTTTGTCTTCACCATGGCCGTTCTCTATGTGGGGCATTGACATGATTGGGGCAATTGAGCCGAAAGCTTCTAATGGACATCGTTTTATCCTCGTTGCTATAGATTATTTCACCAAGTGGGTAGAGGCTGCCTCCTACACCAACGTGACCAAGCAAGTGGTTGCCCGCTTCATCAGGAAAGAAATCATCTGCCGTTATGGAGTCCCAAGCCGGATAATAACTGACAATGGCACCAATTTGAATAACCAGACTATGAAAGAGCTGTGTGACAATTTCAAGATCACTCACCACAATTCTTCTCCGTACCGTCCTAAGATGAATGGGGCCGTTGAAGCTGCGAATAAGAATATCAAGAAGATCCTGCAAAAGATGGTTGTGACTTACAAAGATTGGCATGAGATGTTACCGTTTGCTTTGCATGGATACAGAACCTCAGTAAGAACTTCGACAGGGGCAACACCTTTCTCATTGGTGTATGGAATGGACGCCGTGCTCCCCATCGAAGTAGAGATACCTTCTTTAAGAGTGTTAATGGAAGCTGAACTTGAGGAAGCTGAGTGGGTTCAGGACAGATTGGATCAGTTGAATCTCATTGACGAGAAGCGCTTGACAGCCATGTGCCATGGGCAATTATATCAGAAACGGATGAAGAGAGCGTTTGATAAGAAGATCCGTATCCGTGAGTTCCGTCAAGGAGAGCTCGTACTCAAAAAGATCTTGCCAGTACACAAAGATATGCGTGGAAAGTGGATGCCCAATTATGAAGGCCCATTCGTTGTAAAGACTGTCTTCTCCGGAGGGTCTCTAATACTTACGACAATGGACGGTGAAGAACTAGCACATCCCGTGAATTCTGATGCAGTCCGAAAATATTATGCCTAAAAACCCGCTAAGTCGAAAACCTGCAAAAGGCGACTTAGGCAAAAGTAAGGGTTGAAAAAAAATATAATAACAAAAGCTCGCTAAGGTGAAAACCCGAAAGGGCGGCTTAGGCAAAAAAGAGCGTCCCGGTGGATTGAAAACCCGAAAGGGCGGTCCAGGCAAAAGTTAGGGACAAAGGCATTTCATTGCATCAGAAGACACTGATTATCTCAAACACACTTTCCGCATGAGAGCCAGTGTTTTAGTTCTTTCATCCTTGCCCAAAGCAAGATTCTGGATTAGTCTTAGTTATTAGTGTCAGTAGGTGCCATTGGATTCGATGTAACTTTTCCCATGTTGCCAATTTTAAAACATAATCATCTGTGGAGCTATGCCTTCAGCAAGCAGCCACCCTTTAATAAAAGATACCATCTAGTTACTTACATTCCTTGGTGCATTGCTCTTTATTTTCTATTTGTTATGCAAAATGCGTTTATTCCTAAAATTCGAAAATGAAAGGTGCAGTGTAGATTTTTCAAAACTGTTTTTCAAAAAAAAACAAAACAAATTTGAAATGTAGTAAATTACTTTGACTAGTGGAAATTCCGACAGGATCTCTTCATTCCCCGGAAATATCATTATTGCAGAAACACTTTCAAACCATTGCCCAGTGATAGTCCCCAGAGAGGCTATAAGCTGACAACTTTTTTCTTGGGAAACTCAACAGTGTCCCTCAGGTTTTCTTCTCCCCATGTGAAGACGTGATACTGTACACCCAAGCAGATTACTTTCTCCCCAGAGAATTCAGAACTTTAGAACCAGATTTGATTCTACCATTGATCCATTCCCTCCCATGATTGACGTATTGGTTGCAGAGAACGCAGGGTATTTCCGTCGAGATGTTTATTTCGTCTCTCGTCCCGTCTCTAGCCTGTTTCGTTAGTATACGCAAGGGCATAAGCATCACATGCCTATATTCATTACATATTCATTACATATTCATTACATACTCATTACATACTCATTTCATAACATCCTGCATATTTAACTACATAGACATTAACATACATTCACATACGCATTAGCATTCACAGGTTCATTGTGTCTCGCCATCATTGATTGTTACCGCCGTGTAACTGGGGTTTGTCCATTCTCTCCAAATAGATTGTCAGTCCTAAGCATAAAATACATATGTGTTTCCAGTTTCCCTACAGAGCTCGATCCTCATGGATGACGGTTACTTCAGCTATCTTTCCTCACCAGGATTAGATATTTACCCTTCGAGATCATTCCCTCGATGGAGTCTGGATCTTTCTAGCTCGATCCTAGATTGAATCTCAGTCATGTCGGTAGTCAAGCCCAACCGGACGTGCATTTATTTTGCACCATCTAAAGGTTTTCACCATACCATGACAGACACACGACATTTCTCACCTAAGAAGTCGATCATATCCTCGTTATGACTCGCAGCAAATGGCCATCTCCATGGAGCAGTTGGGCTTCCATTTCCCTGCCGTCTTGAGGTTTGAACCAAATCATATTCAGGAGAGCACGATTCTGAAATATGAGTATCTTCAGTCATTCAGTTTCATATTCAGGAGAGCACGATTCTGAAATATGAGTATATTCAGTCATCCAGTTTCATATTCAGGAGAGCACGATTCTGAAATATGAGTATCTTCAGTCATCCGGTTTCATATTCAGGAGAGCACGATTCTGAAATATGAGTATCTTCAGTCATCCGGTTTCATATTCAGGAGAGCACGATTCTGAAATATGAGTATCTTCAGTCATTCAGTTTCATATTCAGGAGAGCACGATTCTGAAGTATGAGTATATTCAGTCAGCCAGTTTCATTCTGAAGTATGAAGATTTTCATTTACCCTTTATCCGAATCATATTCAGGAGAGCACGATTCTGAAGTATGAGGAAATTCAGTTTACCCTTTTTTATATTAGGGAGAACATTTATCCGTCAGTAAGAGAGGAATCAAAATCGTATTCCAGGCGCCGACCTTAGAATGCGAGAAGATTTATTTATCAGATAAGCAGCAGCCTCTTTATTTGAGTGCTTATCCGTTTTGGCATGTAAGTCCCTTCCAACGATAAGTGACAGTTCTCCCGCGAGAAGCTTATCAGGGCATTTCCCATCAAAGTCCATTTATTTTGGCATACAGCCGGTCTTTACCCTGTATATTTGTTACGGAGTTCCGAAAAGTCTGTTTGATCTTGTCACGAGGGATAGGTTACAGAAGCTTGGATGTTATTCTCTGCTCAATGCTCCAGCATTCTGTAATCGATCTTACAATCGTACGTGATCCAGTTTTATTTTTAGATTCCCCAGTGGAGGCCGTCTCGTAGGTACCATCTCCATTTGGGGATCTCGCCCCTTTTCTAAAAGTGACAATTGGACATTCGCACCAGTTGATTATCATTTTTAGATTTCCCCAGTGTTGTACTGTTGTCTCAGCACGTCACTGTCCCCAGTGTGTTCTTCTCATGGCGTCTGTCTCGGTGTCGTCATGTTCGTCAGCATTTGCGCATTCATTATTCCAGCATACGCATCATATCATAGTCATGGCATCATCTGCAATAAGTCGTTCCAGTTTTGTCCATAGCATTGCATATCGTCGCATATAAGGGAAAAATTTTCGGTTATCTATATTCAAATCTCTCCACCACGATTCCTCGAGTCTCTGTCACTCAAATCGTCCGGTGTAGCTATTTAAATAGGGGCAACTGTAATACCCCAAATTTTACCCTTACATTTAGTCAGGCATTTCGCATATCATCTCCTATGAACATTTGCTAACCACTAACAAGTTATGGAGGTGTCTGTTTTGCAGATTTGGTCCCAGGGGTATTTTGGTCATTTCACGCAAATTCTGCTAATTTCTTGAAAACGGGCTGTTATTACGTTCTGAGGCATTTATTTGCCATTTGGGTCAAGGTACCAGTATGCTTTGTCAGAAATATGATTGGACTCGGGGCCGTGCTTTGTTTGATTCTGAAACGTTTCCAAACAGTTTTGTTTCCTTTTATAGAGTTGGGTTGAAAAGGAAGTGGATACTGTTAAGGTTATTGTGAGAAGTGATGTGATCAACGAGGTTTTAATTGGAATTTGTTTGGATATAATCATATGGCGGGATATCATTTATAAAAGGCAAAGGAGAGGTTAAGTTTTAATATTTGTGAGCTTTTATTCATGAATGTTCATAAGCTACAAATCAAAGTTGAATTTAAATAATTTATGGATGATTATTCATGGATATTTAAATTCATAATTGAGAAGATAGAAATGAATATTTACTGGATTTTATTTCATAAACATCTAGAATTACAAGTTGAAATGGAAGTAATATTTGGATTTTATTCATGATAATCTTTCATTTACAAAAGGATTATACGTTTACAATGAGCATCTATCCTAAATCCTAAAAGGTCCTAAGGGTCTTCATGCTGTCTTTAAGCTCCGCCGCAAATCTCGACTAACCTGCACATCAAAGCAAAACAAACAATAGAGAAAAAAGGTTAGAAGATGCTTTTGACACTCTCAGAACGATGTCATCATCGAGTGCCGGGAGTGGCACAACCGAAGCTGCGACCTACCCCCGTTACCGATCCGCGCCGTAGGCGTCAGATAAGGTAATACATGTTCTTATCCATATGGGACATCCGAGAGATAGAAAAAATAAATGAAGTGGAACTGATTCGTTTTGCCACGATTGGATTTCCAAACTGATACGAAAATAAGGCAACATAGGCAAAATTCTGGCCCAGACCCGGATGCCGGCAGGTCTGAGTTTCCTTGGTTTTAAAAACTTCCAACACCTGAAAAGCCAAGTATCATCAGCATAAACAAAACCAGGAAGGGGCTCGCGCCAGAACAGTATAAATCTGTTACCAAACAGAATAAAAATCAAGTCCAAAGCAGAACGAGAGAAACCGAACTATGGTATCAAGCGCCATCAGTTCAAACAGAACAGAGAAATGAGACACAAAACAAGCTGCGTCAAAATTACATAGGACAAGGTATCAAAAAGTCTCAGCAGCATCAGTTAACGGTAAGGCCCCGTCCGAACCAGTTTCAACGGCACGCAACACATAAGTCCTGTTATCAGACAACAATAGCCAACAACAATAATCTGAATGTCAGGCCATCAAACTTGGTTCAAGATCAAAGCAGATAAGTTACAATGTTAGCAGCAGCTCTGAGGTCAAACAAGTAGGAAAAGCCAATCAAACCAAATCAGAGCTAAGCTGCATCAAGCAATTAGCGTCTCAACACAAACTATCGATCATCAGGGAAGTACACTAGCAACATCAACATCTGCAAAGCAATATCAAGAGGTTTCAGTATCAGGCATCACGAAAAACATAAGAATGGGGCTACTGCTAAAATGTCACAGAAAAATCTATCTGCTGGAAATCTAAACTAAGCCATCAAGATGGGTCACAAACATCATAGAAAAACAGACGTTTGCAAGCTAAGAATCATCAGCAGTTGAAACAACTCAAAGAGAATAAGTGATAAACCCCACGCGAAGATCCTCAGAAAGCAATCGCAGCATCATCGAAGAATACAAGCGTCGAGGGCTCAGATAAACATCATTGCCGTATACCTTCCTCGGCAATCCCGACTCAACCAAAGTCGTAGCATCAACCCTCTCTGAAAGAAGAAGAGGAAAAGGATCTGAGCTGCATCAAAAAGCAAACCATATCAGAAAAATAGAGAGATTCTGACTTGTCCCAAAACAGATCAAAGCAAATCAGTTCAGACTACTAAAATTGAATCAAATCGAAAACGCATCAGCATAGTCCAGACTGAATTCAAGTAGAACAAATGAACTAATCCAGATATCAATCAGATCAAATAAATTCAGAGGTAATCCAAATGATCAAACAAAGCCGAAGCTGGAAATGGAAAGTTTCGAGTCAAATGCATCAGGAAATATCTCCATTGGAACCAATCTGAATCAATTTGAGACAATCTGAATCAATCAGACAAGTCAATAAAGCAAGTCAGCCAAAAACGAATCAGTATAGAGCAATCAAGCAAATTAACGAAATCCCAACCGTATCAGAAGGCCCATTGGAACCAATCTGAATCAATTTGAGACAACCTGAATCAATCAAACAAATCAGTTCAGATTACATTCAATCATAAAGTTCTGAAGATAGAAATCTTTGAACCAAATCAGAATAATCGTATCAGATGGAGATCAGAAAGGATCGTTTAAACCCTAAAAAGGGAAACAGAGTTCAATCAGCATCCAATCGTAATCCAATCAGTATCTGAGGAAAATCAAAATCAAATAATATCAACACAAAATCAAATCAGATCAAGTGCATATCTCAGGAAAAAACGCAAGTCCAAGGCCCAGAAGTTAGTTATAAATAGGAGAATACAACCTGATACGAGGGGAGGACGAATCGCGTACAAACCCTAACTGGTGGCCACGAGAAAGAGATCAGGAGCGAAACCCTAACGAAGAACGGAGATCGCAAACGAACAAACCCTAGGCGCCGTGAACGAAAGCCGCGAACTCAGACGAAGAACATCGTCGTCATCGTTCAAACGCGCCGTGTATCATCCATCATCAGCCTTTCATCGCAGATTGGAAGAGTTACGGTCGTAAAACGTAAGCCATCACGTAATTAACATGTTGCTTTGCTTTGTTTTCAGGATAAGGTGACATAACGAAAGCCATCAACGAAGAAGAAGGATGAACGAAAGCTTGATGAGGATACGAGAGAATGAAGAACGAAACGGCGCCTCAAGGGAGGATTAGGGTTCACGACCTAATGAACCCTGGGTTTTTTAGTTTGTTAGCGTAAACCGGGTTGGGTCCGGATGTTACCACCGGCCCAACCCATTCTCTACCCAGCATTTACCTTTTTTTTTTGTTTATTATATTATTTTTTAAAATTAAACAAAATTAACTTTTTATATAAAAACCTTTTTTTTTACAAATAATAACTTTAAAATCTTTTTTTAAAATAATAACTTTAAATTTTTTTTAATAACTAAAGTCATTTTTTTAAAATAAGAATAACATTAAAAGTAAAACCTTTTTTTTAGATAATTAAATTAAAACTATTTTTGAAAATTAAAACTTAATCTTTTTTTTTTTAAATGTTTAAACATCTTTTTAACTTAATCAAAACTTTTTTCTTTCTAAACAACAAAAATCTCCAATATTGCACTTTTATCTCATGATTCGTCCAATTACCGTCTAACTTTGCCTGCTAACGGGTGTTCATCTTTTGCAGCTCATGTCTACTACTATTGTATTGTGTTTTTATCTTAAGTTTCACCATTATTGTAACTGTGCCTCGTTTGTAACCTCGCGAACCTAATAATCGCGCTTTAAGTTTCTGCCTTTAAATTTCTGTTCGTATGGCTTTAACTGCTGTCTTTATTTTCTGCTTGCATAACTCAAATCATCTCGCATCTTCATTAATATTCCAGTCACACTGCACACTCCGAAGGAATTAGGTCTAGCATTTGACCGCTGTGTCAATAGTCCTCAACTTCAAACCCTTGCAACCTCACAAACCCTAATTTTCACAAATGCCTCGCCGCAGGCAAAATTACAATTTTACCCCTAGCATCAGGTCAAAGAGCCGCCGCGCTCATTTTAGGGTTTCCCGCCGCGGAATCCCTAACCTAATTTAACCCTAATTACAACTTAATAATTCAACGTAGAGATTTGGAGTTTCCACACTCCACGTAAGCGTGTCCTTAAGATGCGTTTATTCCCCTTGAGACCTTGACCACAGTCAAGAAGTCTCTAACCTCCCTTTTGAGGGGAACTACGATTACTCTGATTCCACTCCCGTAAGGATACGTAGGCACAAGATGCGATGTCTTGCCGAGTAAACTTAGAACTAACCCCTTAGGTCTCTTTTCTCACTTTTAATCCTTTGTGCATATACCTTAAGCAAATAAATAAAGCAAATAGTAAACATCTGAACAAAAGGTTCCTGTAGAGTACTACAGAAGTTTAGGGTGCTAATACCTTCCCTAAATTTAACCAACCCCCGAACCCTAGATCTTTCCCCGCATTGTGTTTACGATGCAAAAATAGGTTTTCCCTCTTTTGACCTTTTCCTTCGGATAAATCAAAGAGCGGTTGTGAATTGAATTGCGATTCAAACTCATTAATAGTTTGTGATCCTATTTCCACCGCAACAGCCACCCTTGGTGGTCAGCTAAGTGCTTAACACCCAATTCACTCTTGTGATTGATCCCTCAGCTTGGAGGTTAGGACTTGAAGAAAAGCCCTTGCTTGAAGACTGTGGAGATAGAGATTGATGCTGGCTGAAGCTTGTAGCTGTTTGGAATGACTTGAAGATAGGTGTTGATGCAGAGCTGTTGTGGCTGTTTATTTCTGCTGTATTTCATTCTTGATGTATTGATTGGTTTTCCTGACTGTATTGTTTGCTATTAACCTGTTGGGTTGAAGGTGAAGTCTGTTCACTTTTGCCTATTGTTTTCTAGGTTCGAGGTTGAGTGGGACTCCCTTGCCTCGCTTGTATTGTTGCATTCATGCATTTTACTGCTTTACTGTATATATCTGCTATTGTTTCTGTTTCCGTCTATTCCCTTAGGATCTCTGTTTCTCTCTGCGCAAGAGAGGAGCATGATAGACTATAGGTCTTAACCCATGCATGATAACATTAGGTTAGTTTGATTCCCTTCGCAACCGTAGGTTAGAGTTCTGTCTCTTCTTCCTCAAAACAAACAGAAAAATACAATAAAATTTCAAACACAATAAAAGACACTTCTTCCGTAAAAGAATGTGAACTCATCAAGACGTCATTTTTGTCCGCTTGGACTGTTAATCAGAAAAAACCTTTTTCAGAAGGAATAAAATCAACCAAGACAAGCTTGTGTCGTACGTGGCCCGAACTACGTTTGCTCTGATCTTCCATGCAGTATGGAAGTACGTAGGCATAGGATGCGATATCCTAGCGAGCAACCTTCCCCTCCTTTCCCGTAGGTAGGCGAACTACGTTGACTCTGATTTCTCGTTCCAGACGGGAATACGTAGGCATAAAGTGCGATACTTTGCCGAGTCATTTGATTTTCATTTTTCTTTTCTTTTTAACCCTTAACCTGTAGAGTAGATAGAATAACAATCCATACCCGAAAACAAGCGTGGATCCCGTCGAGTACGACGGACGTGAGGGGTGCTAATACCTTCCCCTTGCGTAACCGACTCCCGAATCCAGGTTTTGGTTGCGACGACCATACCTTTCCCGTGTTGTGCGAGGTTTACTCTGAGAGTTTCCTTTCCCTCCCGTGGGATAAATAACGCGCGGTGGCGACTCTTCTGTTCAGCCGGCGCCGATTTTCGCAGTAGCGACAGCTGGCGACTCTGCTGGGGATCCAACGTCCCCTGGCTGCTAAGGACTGCGATAGTTCTTATGCATTTGGGATCCAACGTCCCTTAAGAGAGTCAATCCTAACGCTTGTTTTCCCGTCGAGGATTTTGTATGTATTTATATTTCTGACCTTTATTTTCAGCATTATATATATTGATTATTATTGCTGTATTGGGGTGTGATGGGTGGTTCTATGATTGAGTGAGAAGCCGGACCTGGGCTTGAGTGCACCTTAGACTTAGAGTAGAGATTAGTGGGCGCGCACGTGCTTTGCATGTCCTAGTGTCCCACGAAATCTACACTCAGACGAGGTTCTTCTGGTTGGCCTCCTGTGCTGCCCTTTGGGTGGCTCGGGTTGCTGGTTAGTTGGATTGTCGACTCTGGGGACCGATCATTTGGAAGTTGGCTAAGTGAGGCCTCTTCAGGACTTGATGATGCCACTCCTTCTGGGAATCGTACCATCAACCCTGAAAGTCTGTGACGCCGACGACCGCATAGGATGCCATACCTTTGTCAGTTACTAGGACATCCACCTGTGAGAGGGTTTGGGGTTATGCAGGTAACTAGACCTTCAGATACCGGTTATTTCTTGATCAGAGATCCTGGGTATTTATGGAGAGTTATGAGGTCTGTTAGAGACCATTTGGAGATGTGTTATAAGGTCTGTCAGAGACCATTTGGAGATGTGTTATGAGGTCTGTCCGAGACCAGTTGAAGAGTTCTGAGGTCTGTCAGAGACCTATTGGGGTTATGATTTGAGGTCTATCAGAGACCAGCCAGAGTTATGCTGTGGGTCTGTCAGAGACCATTGTGGGAGCTTTGTTTTAGGTCTATCTGAGACCAGGGTTTGAGGACTTCTAGAGAGTCTATCTGAGACTTCTTGATATGGTTCAGGCTATTCAGCTACGGCATTTGGTCCCTGTTGCATGTCACTTGCATCGCATTGTTTGCATACTCATTATCATTGCATCCTACTAACGTGTGTCTGTGCTGCAGGTGCATTTGCATTCCCCCGGTTCTAGTGTCTGGACTTCTGAGTATTGATCATGGCTGGTTTGAGGATGACCGTTGCGTATAAGCTACCTATCCCCGATATTACTCCACTCCTGGGTCTGATTTCTCTTGCAGATGAGGATGTCCGTAGAAGCTTCAGGCAGAGTTACGGACGGCTGTTGAGTTTAGTTCGCAGGTCTACTGATGATGAATTGAATGGGCTGTACACCTTAATGCAATTCTATGACCCGGCTTTGAGATGTTTCACGTTTGCGGACTTTATCTTGGGGCCTACCATGGAGGAGTATGTAGAGTTTACTGAGCTGCCAGTTCAGAATGCAGTTCCTTTTATTCACTCAGCCGCTGAACCCAAGTTGGAGGATTTAGCCAAGACCCTGCATATGAATCCTTCTGAGTTGTTGATGACTGCGTGGCGAGGGGTTCCGGGTTTTTCTCTTCAGTTTCTGGTTGGTAAGGCTCAAGAGTACGCCAAGAATGGGTGTTGGGTGGTCTTCAACTCTATTTTGGCCCTCTGCATTTATGGGATAGTGTTGTTCCCTAACTTCCCAAACTTCGTGGACATGGATGCATTTCATCTATTTGCTGCTGGTAACCCAGTACCAACGCTGATCGGGGACTTTTACCATTCGATGCACTACAGGAATGAAAATAGGAGAGGCAAGAACGTCTCTTGTTGCGTACCTTTGCTGTATATGTGGTTCAAGAGCCATCTTCCCTCGAGGGGACCTTTCGTGGATAATGCAATCACGCCCGACTGGCCAGAGCATATAATGAGGTTAACTTCTGAAGACATTGAATGGGTTGATAGAGATCTGCTGGGATCTGAGCTTATCTTCAGTTGTTCTGGGTACCCTAATGTCCCGCTGATAGGAAGAAAAGGGTGTATCAACTACAACCCATCTCTGTTGGTCCGTCAGTTCGGATATGCGCTGAAGAACCCACCAAAGGAGGAAGAAGTACAGGAATCTCTGTACTTCACCGGAGACGTGAAGGGGGAGTTATTAGCCAAGTTGCAGCATGCCTGGACGCGTATTAACCGAAGAGGGAAGCCGTTGTTAGGGAAGAACGACTGTCAGGCCTATGCACCTTATAGGGTTTGGATCCAGGAGAGAGCAAGTCAGTTGCGGATGCTATTCCCAGATGTACCAGTCCTTGTTCCTATTCCGGTAGCAGAGCCAACTACTGTTTCTCGGGAAGCCTACGAACAAGTTGTGAAAGAAAAAGAAGCCTTGATGAAGATCAACGAAGGGTTAGAGCAGGAGCTAGCCCAGATACGCAGTGAGAAAAACAAGGTCGTGCATGCTTTCCAACAGCAGATTGAGCTAATGAACAGACTAGGGGCTGAGTTGACTGAGGAGAGGAAGAAGCGCGAACGTCTGGGGCAAGAGTTCAGAAGCTCCCATGACATGCTGGAATCCAAAAAGAAGGCGCTCGACGCAGCACACCGAGAGATCTCTTCTTGCAATAAGACTTGGAATGCTACGCTCACCAACAATAAGAAGAGGGAGGATAAGTTGAAGCAGCAAATTTCCGACCTCGAAGAGCAGTTGAAGTCCAGCATCAAGAAGTGTGAAGAAGAAGTGATGACCCGGTATAGTCTCCAGAATGCACTAAACAAGGCCATCAAAGGCAGAGATGAAGCTGTGTCTCAGAAGCGTAAACTAGAGGATCGCTTCGGAGAAGGGGCATGGGAGGAAACTGCTGAAGACGTGTGACGCGTTCTCAAGAGAAGAAACCAACTTGTTGAAGGGCTGCTTACCAGACCAAGCCATCCGGAGACCAAGAAGTTGCTAGAAGAGTACCAGACTTATGGGAGTGTTTGATCATTTCATGTAGTAACTTGTATGCTTTATTTGCATAGTGCTGACCATCACCAGGATTGTTGGTTGAGGTCATTCCTTCTCATTGTACTCTCAGTGATATTGTATTCCGGGCTTATTGGTTTCTCCGCAATATATGAGGCTTTCTGTGATTCAACTCCGATCTTTGTATTGCTAGCACTGTCATTGCACCGACACCTTCACACTAGAATCGGGGAATGAACTTCCCTAATGCACAGACACACATTGCATTGCATTCATATTCATATTGCATTACAGGTAATCTTTGGATGGTGTCTTATTTCCTGCTCTGTACCAGGTACTTTCCAGGATTGCAGATCAGCACCCGCACCGCTATTCCACTCGCACCAACTGTCGAAGAATCATGGATCAAATGCAGAACGAGATGCAAGATGTGCGCGAGAAGCTAGCTCTCTTTATGCAGACCATGGAAGCTATTGCAAAAGGTCAGGAGAATTTGCAAGCCATGGTGCAGCCTCTGTTGGTCAGAAACGTCGGTCACGGTAACGAGGATCATCAGTCTGTGCGAGTCGATACTGTTCATGGAGAGGGCACTCCCACGCCAGTGGCTCCACCTGTAGTCAATATACCTGCTGCTAATGTCAACAACGCTACCGCTGCTGGGAACGGTAACGTCGGAATTGGGAACGAGACTGCTGTCCATAACGTTGGGCTTGGTGATATCAACTTGGGTGATAATATGGGAGGCAACGGCTTTGGCAATGCTGGATTCGGGTTCAATGATCAGGGATTCGATAACGCTGGGAAATATGGTTTCAATGCTCAAGGCTTTGGGCAAGATGGTCATGGTGTGGCCAATCAGGGCTACGGAGGTTTCAGAAATGGAAACGGCGCTGGGTTAATGGCTTTTGGGCCTGCTGGAGGTGTTCAGGGATACAGCAACAGAGGCCGAGGCCCAGTGATGAATCAGATTAGAGCTGGCCGCAATAATGAATATGATGGGTATGGAGCTGGGAATGGTATGTGGCAAGAAGATCAGCAGGAGGACGCTTTCTCCGGCGGAGGCTTTGAAGGGCCGATGGATAACTCCCAGAAGATCAGAATGCTAGAAGAGCAGATGAGGGGGGTCCTGAACCAAAGTGTTGTGGGCTTGGACATGGAAACAATGGGTCTGGTACCTGGCTTGAGGGTGCCAATCAAATTCAAAGCTCCTACGTTTGATAAGTATAAAGGGGACACCTGTCCGAAAGTGCATGTGCGAGCTTATTACAGAAAGATGTCTGCGTACTCAACTGATGAGAGAATGCTAATGCATTTCTTTCAAGATAGTCTGTCGGGCCCTTCCTTAGAGTGGTACATGGGGTTGGAGCCAACCAATATCAAGACATGGAAGCAATTGGCAGAGGCATTTGTAGCTCACTACAATTATAACAACGACTTGGCACCCAATCGGGTCCAATTGATAGGGCTGTCTCAGAAGAAGGGTGAGAGCTTTACAGAGTACGCGCAAAGGTGGCGCGACATGGCTGCCAGGGTTCGTCCTCCTTTAGAAGACAAGGAAATGAATGACATGTTCGTCGGCACATTCACAGGCTTGTTTCATGACATGTTGTTTCATACATCTCTGGCCAGTTTCTCAGACTTAATTCTGATGGGAGAAAAGATTGAACGTAACATTAAGCAAGGAAAATTCCAGGCTGAGGAATCAACTGCATCTGGCAGTAATAGGAAGGCTTTCGGAGGGCGCCGTCAGGGCGAGGCAAGCGCAGTATTTAGAGGCCGAGGTCGAGGCCGAGGCAGGGGTCGGAACCAATATCATCAGCCGCAACAGGTGGCGAGTGTTACTATTCCATATCAACAACAGCAGTTTCAGCAGCAGCCAATGCAACAACAACAGCAACAGCAGCAGCAGCAGCAGCCACAGTAGGGGGCACAGCAGGCTCAGCGAAGATTCCAGGGTGGTAAACCAAGAAGAGTGTTTGAGAAGCCTCCCTCAACGTATGCTGATTTGTTGCAGACATTGTTGGGTTTGAACCTGGTAGAGAAGAGGACTCTGGCACCGATAACGGGAACTCCTCCGTATGGTTATGATGCAAGCAGGCACTGTGAGTTTCATTCTGGGGCTCCGGGCCACGATGTAGAGGGTTGCCATGCTTTTAAGCATGTTGTGCAGGATCTTTTGGACAACAAGGCTATCAATTTCGGGACGGCAGGTCCGAATATAGTGCAGAAACCCATGCCTAATCATGGGGCAAACGCCATTCTGACTGAGGAAGGGTTGAATCTGATTATGAATGTCGACGATTTAAAAACGCCGCTGAACGAGATAAAAAGCAGATTGTTGCAAGGGGGTGTTTATCCAGGATGTGACGAGTATTGCTTAGAATGCTGGACCCTAGCTGGGGGGTGTGATGATTTGAAGAAAGGCATTCAGGCTTTAATTGATGAAGGCACATTGCAGTTTGACCGAGCAGCAACTGAAGAGCCTGCAAGGGCGGTAACAGATGATCAGAGTGATGTGGCCACTGTAACGATTCCTCGAAAGACAATCACTATTGCACCACCGGTCCAGCGACCACCGATCACCATAACTAAGGCCGGACCAATCCCGTACGAGAACACAAGAGCAGTCCCATGGTCATATGGTTTGGAGGTGTATTGTGACGGGATAAAGATTGATGTTAATAAGCAGCCAGCCGAGACTGTAGATAACGTTGTTGGTTCAGGAGGTATGACAAGGAGTGGTAGGATCTTTATATCACCTGAAGCGGAGGCCGAAAGACTAGCAAAAGGAAAGGGGAAGATGGTTGAGAATGTCCCAGTGCAAGCCAGTGAAAAGGAAACGGCATCGAAGGACGCAGAAGAGGTCATGCGCTTGATTCGAAAAAGTGATTATAAGATTGTGGAGCATCTGCAACAGACGCCGTCCAAAATATCCATCTTGTCATTGCTCTTGTGTTCGGAAGCTCACAGAAATGCTTTGTTGAAGGTCCTGGATACTTCCTTTGTACCCCAAGACGTCTCTGTAAATCAGCTGGAAGGAGTGTTGGCACATGTGAACGCAGGCCACAACTTGGGCTTTACTGACTTTGATTTGACCCCAAAAGGGAGAGATCATAATATGGCGCTGCACATATCTGTCGAGTGTAGAGGATCAGTAATGTCGCATGTATTGGTCGACACCGGATCGTCTTTGAATGTGCTGCCCAAGAAGGCGATGATGAAGCTAGATGTCAGGGGAATCCTGTGCACGCCCAGTGACTTGGTAGTCAGAGCGTTCGATGGCACGCGAAGAACAGTCTTTGGATCGATAACATTGCCTCTACAGGTGGGGTCGGAGGTATTTGCGACCGAATTTTATATCATGGATATACAGCCCGTATACAGCTGCTTGCTTGGAAGACCTTGGATTCATGGGGCTGGGGCAGTTACGTCTACCCTGCATCAGAAGTTGAAATATATGGTCGGAGACAGCGTAGTCACCGTATGCGGAGAAGAAGACATCCTGGTCAGCCATCTGTCGTCATTTAAATATGTGGAGGTCGACGGAGAGATCCACGAAACACCCTGCCAGGCATTTGAAGGTTTGCGAATCAAGGACAAAGGTCCCGGGCCGAGCAAAGCGTCGGAGATAGCCGTTTCGTCATATAAAGAAGCTCAAGCTCTGGTGGAGGCAGGAGAAGCAAAGGGCTGGGGCAAAGTGCTGGATATTCCTGTAAAGATGGACCGGTTTGGGCTGGGATACCAACCGTCGTCGTCAACACCCGCTGTGGGGCCACCCCGTTTCAGAGGGCCAATAACCATCTCTGCCAGTGGAGTATGTCATGAAACCATCAATGCTGCTTCAGAGTCTGACGAAGGAGACAGCGACTGTGATATGGATGCCTGGATTCAGCCAAGCACGCCAGGACAAGGACTGTGCAACTGGTCTATTCAGGAGCTTGTTCCTGTGACTCTTAAACAGTAATGCTTTGCTTTATTAATTGTTGAATAATCTGATGTCTTGCCCGGGGCATCATGATTTGCTTAGGGCTGTGTTGTTATGAACATTGCGTGTTAATCATTAAATAAATGGCGTTTTTCATGTGCAAATACTGTAATCTCTGCTTTTCTTGTTTTGTATTTTTCAATAAAATGGCAACGTGATTATTCGCTTTATACGCATTTTGAAGCACTTAACCATTCCTTTTGCAGGATAACATTTTCAGATGACATCCTTGAACTACCTATGACTCGTCCCGACTTTGAGCACCCGGTATTTCAGGCCGAAGAAGAGGTTGTCGAAGATAGTGACGTTCCTGAAGAACTGTCTTGGTTGGTGAAGCAAGAGGAAAGAGCCATTCTGCCTCACGAAGAGGTCATCGAAATTATCAACTTGGGGTCGGAAGGGGTTGAGAAGAACATTCGTATCGGAGCCGCGCTGCAGAACGATATCAAGCGAAGACTGGTTGAAATGCTCCGAGAGTATAGTGATGTATTCGCTTGGTCGTATGAAGATATGCCAGGGCTCGATACAGACATGGTTGTGCACCGTCTGCCACTGAAAGAAGAATGTCCGCCGGTCAAACAAAAGCTTCGCAGAACTCGACCGGATATGGCAGTGAAGATCAAAGAGGAAGTTCAAAAACAGTGGGACGCTGGTTTCCTGACTGTGACAAAATATCCCTCGTGGGTTGCTAACATCGTACCAGTGCCAAAGAAAGACGACAAGGTTCGAATGTGCGTGGATTATAGGGATTTGAATAAAGCAAGCCCAAAAGACGATTTTCCACTTCCTCATATCGACGTGCTAGTTGATAATACTGCTCAATACTCCGTATTCTCCTTCATGGATGGCTTCTCAGGCTATAATCAGATTAAAATGGCGCCAGAGGACATGGAGAAGACTACTTTCATAACGCCTTGGGGAACATTTTGTTATAAAGTGATGCCCTTCGGATTAAAGAATGCTGGGGCAACATATCAGCGTGCGATGACGACTCTTTTCCATGATATGATGCATAAAGAGATCGAAGTTTATGTTGACGATATGATTGCCAAATCCCAGACGGAGGAAGAGCATCTGGTGAATCTGCTGAAGTTATTTAAAAGACTTAGGAAGTTCAGGCTGAGACTGAACCCTAACAAATGCACCTTCGGGGTGAGATCGGGTAAGCTGTTGGGGTTTATCGTAAGCAAAAGAGGAATAGAGGTTGATCCTGCTAAGATAAAAGCGATTCAAGAAATGTCGACGCCTAAAACAGAGAAAGAGGTGCGCGGGTTTTTAGGGAGGTTGAACTACATCGCTCGGTTCATCTCTCACCTAACTGCCACGTGTGAACCATTATTCAAGTTATTGAAGAAAGATCAAGCTGTAACGTGGAACGAAAAATGTCAAAAGGCGTTCGATAAAATAAAGCAGTATTTGCAGGAGCCTCCTATTTTGATACCCCCAGTGGCAGGGAGACCTTTGATTATGTATTTGACAGTTCTTGAGGGAAGCATGGGTTGTGTTCTCGGTCAACACGACGAGACAGGAAGGAAAGAGCATGCGATCTACTACTTGAGTAAGAAATTTACAGATTGTGAATCTCGATACTCAATGCTTGAGAAAACTTGTTGCGCGCTAGCCTGGGCCGCCAAGCGTTTGAGGCAATACATGCTGAATCATACAACCATGCTCAGCTCGAAGATGGATCCTATCAAATATGTATTCAAAAAGCAGGCGTTGTCAGGGAGAATTGCCCATTGGCAGATGGTCTTGACTGAATATGATATCCAATACGTCTCGCAAAAGGCTATAAAGGGGAGTGTGTTGTCTGAGTATTTGGCGGAGCAGCCTATTGAAGATTACCAATCGATGAGGTTTGATTTTCCTGACGAGGATATCATGTACCTAAAGATGAAAGATTGTGAAGAGCCGTTGCCAGACGAAGGGCCAGAATTGGGTTCCAAATGGAAGATGATATTTGACGGAGCTGTGAATGCTTACGGTAGCGGAATAGGGGCAATCATCACTACGCCACACGGGTCGCACATCCCGTTTACTGCCCGATTGACCTTTGCCGTTACCAACAATGAGGCCGAATACGAAGCTTGCATAATGGGGCTTGAAGAAGCCATTGATTTACGAATCAAGAATTTAGATGTATACGGAGACTCAGCTTTGGTGGTGAATCAGATAAAAGGGGAATGGGAGACGCGTCAGCCCAAATTGATACATTATATGAATTATGCGAGGAGATTGTTGCCTTTCTTCGACAAGGTTGAATTGCATCACGTACCGCGGGCAGAGAATCAAATGGCTGACGCCCTCGCCACTTTGTCTTCCATGTACAAAGTCAACTTCTGGAACGAGGCTCCCCGAATCATTATCTCTCGGCTTGACAGACCAGCTTTCGTATTTGCTATTGATGAAGCATCCGACGATAAACCGTGGTATTTTGACATCCTTAATTTCCTGAAGAATAAAGAGTATCCGGCTGGGGCATCCAGTCAAGATCAGAAGACTCTCAGGAGATTAGCGGGTAATTTCTATTTGAATCCGGACGGTGTCTTATATAGAAGAAACTACGATTTGGTGCTGTTGCGTTGTGTAGACGAGAAAGAGGCGAAGCTGCTCATGGAGGAAATACACGAAGGTACCTTTGGTACGCATGCTGGTGGGCATGCTATGACGAGAAAGCTGCTGATGGCAGGTTATTTTTGGCTGACTATGGAAACGGACTGTTTCAAGTTTGCGAGGAAGTGCCACAAGTGCCAAATCTATGCTGATAAGATCCATGTGCCTCCGAGTCCTCTGAATGTGATGTCATCCCCATGGCCATTCTCGATGTGGGGAATCGATATGATTGGAAAGATCGAGCCGACAGCTTCTAACGGGCATCGGTTCATTCTAGTAGCGATCAATTATTTCACCAAGTGGGTGGAAGCAGCGTCGTACGCAAATGTAACGAAGCAAGTGGTGGCCAGATTCATCAAGAGAGATATAATTTGCCGATATGGGATCCCCGAGCGGATAATCACGGACAACGGTTCAAATCTGAACAACAAAATGATGAAGGAGCTCTGTCAGAATTTCAAGATCGAACATCACAACTCCTCCCCTTACCGACCCAAGATGAATGGCGCTGTCGAGGCGGCCAATAAGAATATCAAGAAGATCGTTCAGAAAATGGTGGTGACCTATAAGGATTGGCATGAGATGCTACCTTTCGCTTTGCATGGTTATCGTACGACGGTACGCACATCAACCGGGGCAACCCCGTTCTCGTTAGTATACGGAATGGAAGCGGTATTACCATTGGAAGTCGAGATCCCTTCTCTGAGAGTATTGCGAGACGTACAGCTAGACGAGGCTGAATGGGTGAAAGACAGGTTGAACCAATTGAGTTTGATGGACGAGAAGAGGCTAGCTTCTCTAGCATACGGTCGTTTGTACCAGAGCCGAATGAAGAAAGCATATGACAAGAAAATACATCCGCGAAGCTTTCAGACGGGCGACCTTGTGCTGAAAAGGATTCTCCCGCCGCAGGCAGATCACAGGGGCAAGTGGACACCCAACTACGAAGGGCCATACGTTGTCAGGAAAGTCTTTTCAGGAGGAGCGTTGTTGTTGTCCACCATGGACGGTGAAGACTTTACGTCGCCTGTGAATTCAGACGCAGTTAAAAAATACTTTGCTTAAAATAGACCCGCTGGACAGAAAAAAGAGAGTCCAGGCAAAAATGGGGCATCCTGGCGAACCAAAAACAGAAGGAAAGGTTCGGGCAAAAGTTAGGGATAAAATGAAAAAATGTACACCCGCGAAGTTGAAAACATACACTGGGCGGCTTCGGCAAAAAGGGGTATCCCGGTGAACTGAAAACCCGTAAAGGGCGGTTCACGCAAAAGTTAGGGATTTGAAAAGCAAATGACTGCGGTCCGAATTTGATATTGCAGTGAGCATCAATGCGGGAGAATACCTGAGGGGTCGATTATCAGACACAACCTTTTCGGAAGAGTGAACACTGGGAAAGCATTAGAGTCGGGCGAGTCATGGGAGGATCAGTTCGTGGTGTTCGTCTGCATCCCGTTGCCGACATGTGTACAAAATTTAATTTGTCAAAATATTTATGCTTCTCGTGCATACTTGTATATCTGCTTTGCGTAGCTTCCTCTTTCCAGGAGTTACATCCCGTGTACAAAAACTCCGCCCATTCAAGGGCCCAATCAATAAAATATGTTATTCAGTACTTGATGTTGGTTCTTTACTGTTTTGTGCATGATAAAACGCCTAAGTTTACTGAAACTAGAAGGTGTATAACATCACTGGCCCTTGCCGACGATTGCTAAAGCTTTGAACTAACTGAAAATAACGTCACTAACCTGAATCGATTTGGTTGTATAGGCTTGTCTTGTCTTGTTTGTGTTGTTGCAGGTTTCATAGCTGTACGAGGAAGATGATCAAGAGACTGCAATAATAAAAGACTCGACCCTCACGCAGGTCATGCATGTTCTTCCTGAAGAAGGATAGAATTCCCCAGCTAGTCGGAGCTTATCCAAAGGACATGCTCCAGCAAAGTCGTTCATCCTCAGCAGAATTGACGATTCCAAGATTATAAGGCTATATTCGGACAGTGTATCTCAAGCAAAGTGGGTTTAGCCTCAGAAGATTAATATTTGTGAGCTGTATCCAGACAAGTTCACCTTTTCCCGTAGGGTCAGTTTGTTCTCCCCTAGCGGAGTCAGTTGATTTTCCCCAAGAGAATCGTTCCATCCTCAGCGGAGTTCTCTTTCCAGCAAGTATTGTCTTTCCTCCCAGTGGAATCTGAAGATTAAGACTCTCCCCGGCAGAGTTGGTGGTGCGCCCAAGCAGTTATTGTGTCAGAATACCGTGTGATATCCGTTCACTCTCCAGCAGAAGTTCAATCATACTAAGCGCATCTGCTGTTCTCCAGCAGAGTTATATCCCCCAGCAGGGTGTTACTTCAACGAGGTGTTTGGTTTAAGTTCCCCATTTCCCAGCTGAGCCGACTTCATTCTTCCAGCATTTATTTTGCCGGAATAATTCTCTAGCACCCAGCTATCCCCAGCGAAGTTGGCATTATCCTCAGCATTTATTTTGCTGAAGCAGTTTCTGTACCCAGCAGTTCGAGTCTGCAATTGCATTGGCATATAGTGTCATACTTGCATTCACCAAATAAACACGCGTAGCATTTCCATGACGAATGGAGCATTGCATCATTGTCAAACGCACGCATTTTGAAACATAAACCAGGTTGGCTAACCTTTTGTTTCAAGTATTGTTTCTCTTGCAGGTAGAGAGAGCCCTTGCTCAGGTGAATCAATAAACATTCGAAGTCTCGACATGAGACATTCAACGAAGTGTCAGCTTTGGCACTACTCCCCACAGAGTCAGCAGGATAAGTTTCTCTGTGTCCCCAAGCAGAGTCACTTATTTCCCCGCCAGGGTTTCTTGTTGAAGTTTCTCTAGTCCGACCAGCGGATTGTTTCCTTCAAAGTTGTTGTTATGTCAGCATTAAAAGGTTTCAGGAATCAGAATTTCAGAGGCCACCGCCGGTTATCAGAACAGGCGTCCGGTAGTTTGGTTTTCAGATATCCCCAGTAGAGTCAGCCTCAAAGTTGTTGTAACGTCAGTGATAAGAAGTTTGCGGACCAATGGAAGGATGAGTCCTGACGAGGACAAATTTCTTGACAGGTTTTCTTCGTGCTGGAAAAGTGGAGTCCTAACGTGGACAGTTTTATTTCCTGGGCTGATAGGAGGTGCTAGTCCTAACGTGGACAGACTCGATTTTTCAGAATTGTTGGAATGTGGAGTCCTGACGTGGACATTTCTTCCAGTTTGACGGTATGTGTTAGTCCTAACATGGACAACTTTGAGTTCTCGGTATTGATTGAGTGTAGGGTCCTGACGTGGACAAATTTATCCTTCTTTGTGTTGTTGGCCAAGCGTGAGTCCTGACGTGGACAAAGTCTTATTTCCCCAGCAAGTCGGAGACGCGCAAGTCCTGACGTGGACAGGTTCTATTACTTCAGTAGGTTGAGATACGAATCCTGACGTGGACAAGTCTCATTTCCCTAAGGGGTCGAAGGTGCACGAGTCCTGACGTGGACAAGGTGTTATTTCCTCAGTAAGTCAAGAGGCGAGTCCTGACGTGGACAAATCAAGACGAAACGTGAGTCCTGACGTGGACGGGTCTATTCCTTACGTGGAAAGAGAAGTTGTTCCCTTACGTGGAAAAGTTTAGTCCTGACGTGGACAGATCAAAGTTATTCCTTACGTGGAAAGATGGGTCCTAACGTGGATGATGGTATTCCTTACGTGGAAAGATAGAGGTGATTCCTTACGTGGAAAGATTATATTCCTTACGTGGAAAGATTGGGGTCCTTACGTGGACAGATTCAGAAAAAAGTTGTATTCCTTACATGGAAAGATTGGAGTCCTTACGTGGACAGATCGAGATTGTATTCCTTACGTGGAAGAAAAATGGTTTCCTTACGTGGAAAGGTAAAATTGTTTCCTTACGTGGAAAGATGATGGTTCCTTACGCGGAAAGATTGGAGTCCTTACGTGGACATATCAAAGGGTATTCCTTACGTGGAAAGGTTGGGGTCCTTACGTGGACAGATTCAAACCGAGATGTGATTCCTTACGTGGAAGAAAAATTGAGTCCTTACGTGGACAAATCAGAGAAGTTTTAGTTCCTTACATGGGAAAAATTGGATTCCTTACGTGGAAAGATTGAGTCCTTACGTGGACATATCAAGGTGGGTCCTGACGTGGACATGTATTCCTAACGTGCAAGGGTGAGTCCTAACATGGACGAAGTATTCATAACCCAGAGAGTTTAGTCCTGACGTGGACAGATCCAGACGAAGTCTTAGTCCTAACGTGGACGGTGTGATTCCTTACGTGGACGGTGTTATTCCTAACGTGGAAGATTTTATTCCTAACGTGGACGATTTATTTCTGACGAGAAGGCAGACGAGCCATCCCCAGCAAAGTTGTTGAAGTTTTCCAAATTGACGAAGCAGGCGTCCTGACGTGGACAATGTTCTGTCTCTACGATGATAAAATCTTTCAGGCTGATGAAAATAATCCCCAGCACGAGATCAGTGGGTTGCCATAACAGTAAATTCAGTCGATGAAGGTCGTTCCCCAAGCAGGGGCGCAGTTTATTTCTGCGGTTGGCAAATTTCGGGGTTCTTAGTATTCAACCGTCTCGTACCGCGAATGTCTGAAGGCTCCGGGCTCTTCACCCAATCGGGTCCAAGTCGCTTGAATAGGGGCAGCTGTTGCACCCTAAAATTTGCTCAACCTTATTCACTTGGTTTATGTTTCAATATCATTAGCATTTACATATAGAGGCATGTACATAGTCTAACCATCTGCATAGCATAGCATAGTAAATCATCCAACAGGGACCAATCATTATTCTCATCTCTAGAGGCCTATCAAGAGGTTATTATCCTGATTCAATCTCATTCAAGTCATCAGAAAAGAATTTGGAAGCTATCAAGTCAATGGATCAAGCAGTTCATCTATCTCCTAACTGAGGGTATCTGGGGACCAATAAGTAAGTTGTGAGTTGTGAATGGAGCATGGAGAGTATCTGGGCATCATGGGAGACTTAGAAAGTCATTTGGAGAAGGAGACAAGTCATTGGTGTAGTCACAAGAGTTGTGGATGAAGACAGTCAACTAGGGTTTCATCTGGGTCAACCCTGGGTCAGCTCTAGGCCAATTGATTGATTGAAAGGCATTAAGGGCTATTGGAGAGATGTGGGGTTCATCATTTGACACATGGATAAGGATATGGTGATATGCTAAGAAGGATTCAAGAGAAATCAAGGAGAAGAGGAGTTTCTAGATTAGGGTTTCTGTGTAAAATCCCCTAATTTAGGTCAAATTTCCAAGCAGGATAAGTCAAAATGCAAGCTTCAAATGGATCCTTGGCCAACATGAAACTTGTAGAGGATCTCAAGACCTTTAATTTGAGTGGTGGAAGACATTAAGGAGATTTATGAAACTCAAGTTATGGTCCTTGCAAGTTACAGGTCATCTGAGGTATCTGAAATTTTGTCTGTGAAAGTGACTTGATTTCCAAGCTATGTTTACCCCTCAAGGAGATTTCAAATGAATTTCTGGTAAACATAAGAAGTGTTCCTAATTGTCTTAGCTTTCTAGAATGGTATAGTATGCCTTCATATAATTTGTGGAACTCTACTTATGGTCTTGGCAAGCAAAGGGTATTTTGGTCATCTGAGAATTACAGGTCATTTCAAGCCTATGCCCAAAACTCATACAAAGAGGCCTCAAATGGAAAAACTTACAACATCAAACTTGCTCCAAATGACATTTTGAGTCTAGAAAAGTGACCATGAGAGATTGGAAAGATTCATAGCACAAGATTTCAAAATTGTTGGATTTAATGAATAAAAATGGACTTAAAAATGAGATTTTTCATATTTTGGCCAAATGAAGCAAAATTATAGGTCATTTTGAATGGAAAGATCATTTTGAGAACATTGGCTAAAGTAGAATTTTGAGCTTGGTTCACATTTTGGGAGTTATTCATGGTTACTTGTAATGGAAGATACATAAGCCAAATCCAAGGGAAATCACACAAGGGAAGTTTCTCCAAGTTTCTAGGAGGTTCCAATGACATGTATATATTGATATGAGAGGGTTCATGCCATGGTGGGTGATCTCATTTACTCAAAACCACAAGTTTCATACATTCTCTCCCACTTGCAAAATCAATTCAAACTCTTCCAAATTCTCATCAATTTTCCCCATTCTTGATCTGGTATTCATCATCATCATCCCTAGATCAGAATTCCTACAATCATTTGGTAGAATTGAGGTGGATTCGAGCTGTGCAAGTTCACCATTCAAGAAGCACAAATTTTGGAATTGAGAGATTCAAAGCTTTGGAGTCATATTTGTTGCATACAGAAGTCATCATCAAGTTCTTGGATCATTCTCCACTCACTTCAAGCCTTGGATCAGGAGGATTTGGTACCTGTTTTCACCAATTGCACCAGGTTGGATTTCTATTCGAATTGCATGTTTTAGTTAGAGTTATTAGGTTTTGATAGTGTAGAATTGTTAAGGTAGGATAGAGGACTTAGTTTGGTGAGTTTGGAGAGCTTTCATGAAGTTTGGTCATGGAGTGCAAGATCTGGTAGGGCTGGTAACTCATGATTTAATGCACGAAAATCTTGATGGAATAGCATGTTGAGATCAGCATAGGGTGTAGATGAGTTTAGGACAAGAATTAGAAAGAATTGAAGCAGTTGATATCAGGTGTTAATGGTGGATTCCATCTGTTATACCTATCGGGTTCCCTTATTGCTTGAGTTTTAGGAGGAGTTATGGTTATGGCTGTGTAGAGGGAGGAATTTAGAGCAACTTTGCTCTTTGGATCGAGGGCATCCATGGAGAGATGAGAGAGAGCAGAACAATGGAAGGTGCTTGCATGGTTAGGGTTTTTTCAGAGTTAGGGTTTGGCTCAAGGTTGAAGACAACGTTTGAACCACACGATTTTGAGATTGACCTTGACTTGGCTCTTCATCCAACGGCCGTGGTTTAAAAGGAAAACGGAGGGAGAATTTAAACTATGAAACGCCCCGTTTCATTAAGTCTTTCTGACTGGGCTCAAATATTACTTGCTTTTCACACCCTACCCAAACCAGGCCCAACGCGAATGAACTGAATATCTTGCTATATACACCGTTCAGAGTTTTTTAAATTTTTATTATATTTTCTGTTTGAACTGGGCCCAGACGCGCTTGCTATGCGCGCCCCCCAGTCTGGGCCCATTTGTTTCTTTTAACTGATTTGCATTAATTTCTGCACCCCTCGTTCCAAATTAATTCCATTTTAATTTTTTTAATTCATTTCAATTCTTTCAAAAATCATAAAAAATGGAAAAATGCATATTTTCAATTGGTTCTTTTTGCATTGTTTTCTTAATTTGGTCAAGAAAATCATCACACAAAAAAATTAATAATTCATTTCATTTTCTTATTTTTGGCATATTTTTCTTTTAATTAGGTGTAAATAATATTTTGTTTAATGCATGAATTTGATAATTTTTGTTCTAATAGTTGCTTTAATATTTTTCACCTATTCTTTTTAGGTTGATTAGTAGATAAGATTAGCTTGTGCATAAAATTTAGTTCATATTTTTAGGAATTAATGTTAGGTGATTAGTTTAAGTGTGAATAACATGAACAAAATTAGGGTTTAAGTGATGACTTAGGTGAATTAGTTCATTTCCCTTAGGACTTAGAGATTGAATATTTTAGATATGGGACTATAGGGACTATGGGTAGTTATTAGATCCCTTAGAAATCACTAGGATTCCCCTACTGCTATTAGTATATTACTGTCTATATTTGATTGATTGGTGTGGTGTGCCCTCTGGGGATTATTGTTTGTCTGTATGGGTATTGGGATTGTCTGGGGATTGGGAGAGCTGAAGACTTGTGATGATGAAGCCATTGGAGATCCAGATGCTGAAGACCAACTTCCAGAGTTGATGAGAAGATTCCTGCTAGCAGCTGTTGAGGAGACTAGGGTTTAGGAGCTAGGCAGAGCTCTAGATTAGAAAGCTTGATTCTCAAACATGGAAGGCCTTGATTGCATCCATTCCTCTCTGTGATGCAGAGTCTCCCTAAGACACTCACCCCCTTCCTTTGGAAGGCTTGGTGCTACTGTCTAAGGGATAGAACTCTTGAGAGAAAATATCTTATGTGTTAGTAGCAGTTGGTTTGCCACCCTTGGTGGTCAGCTAAGTGCTTAACACCCAATTCACTCTTGTGATTGATCCCTCAGCTTGGAGGTTAGGACTTGAAGAAAAGCCCTTGCTTGAAGACTGTGGAGATAGAGATTGATGCTGGCTGAAGCTTGTAGCTGTTTGGAATGATTTGAAGATAGGTGTTGATGCAGAGCTGTTGTGGCTGTTTATTTCTGCTGTATTTCATTCTTGATGTATTGATTGGTTTTCCTGACTGTATTGTTTGCTATTAACCTGTTGGGTTGAAGGTGAAGTCTGTTCACTTTTGCCTATTGTTTTCTAGGTTCGAGGTTGAGTGGGACTCCCTTGCCTCGCTTGTATTGTTGCATTCATGCATTTTACTGCTTTACTGTATATATCTGCTATTGTTTCTGTTTCCGTCTATTCCCTTAGGATCTCTGTTTCTCTCTGCGCAAGAGAGGAGCATGATAGACTATAGGTCTTAACCCATGCATGATAACATTAGGTTAGTTTGATTCCCTTCGCAACCGTAGGTTAGAGTTCTGTCTCTTCTTCCTCAAAACAAACAGAAAAATACAATAAAATTTCAAACACAATAAAAGACACTTCTTCCGTAAAAGAATGTGAACTCATCAAGACGTCATTTTTGTCCGCTTGGACTGTTAATCAGAAAAAACCTTTTTCAGAAGGAATAAAATCAACCAAGACAAGCTTGTGTCGTACGTGGCCCGAACTACGTTTGCTCTGATCTTCCATGCAGTATGGAAGTACGTAGGCATAGGATGCGATATCCTAGCGAGCAACCTTCCCCTCCTTTCCCGTAGGTAGGCGAACTACGTTGACTCTGATTTCTCGTTCCAGACGGGAATACGTAGGCATAAAGTGCGATACTTTGCCGAGTCATTTGATTTTCATTTTTCTTTTCTTTTTAACCCTTAACCTGTAGAGTAGATAGAATAACAATCCATACCCGAAAACAAGCGTGGATCCCGTCGAGTACGACGGATGTGAGGGGTGCTAATACCTTCCCCTTGCGTAACCGACTCCCGAATCCAGGTTTTGGTTGCGACGACCATACCTTTCCCGTGTTGTGCGAGGTTTACTCTGAGCATTTCCTTTCCCTCCCGTGGGATAAATAACGCGCGGTGGCGACTCTTCTGTTCAGCCGGCGCCGATTTTCGCAGTAGCGACAAAAAGCCATTGAAGGCTTGAAGATGAAGACTGATGCTTGCTTGAAGCTTGTAGATATTTGAAGATGACTTGAGGACAGATGTTGATGAAGACTGCTGTTGCTGTAGTTTTTTGCTGTTCATAATTTTTGATGTATTGTTTGAATTTCCCGGACTGTATTGCTTGCCATTAACCTGTTAGGTTGAAAGTGAATTCTGTTCACTTTTGCCTGTTGTTTTCTAGGTTCGAGGTTGAGTGGGACTCCCTTGCCTCGCTTGTATTGCTGCATCCATGCATTTTATTGCTTTACTGTATATGCTATTGTCTCTGTTTCCGTCTATTCCCTTAGGATCTCTGTTTCTCTCTGTGCAAGAGAGGAACATGATAGACATTAGGTCTTAACCCATTCATGATAACATTAGGTTAGTGTGATTCCCTTTGCAACCGTAGGTTAGAGTTCTGTCTCTTCTTTCTCAAAACAAACAAAAAAACACAATAATATTCCAAACACAATAAAAGACACTTCTTCCGTAAAAGAATGTGAACTCATCAAAACGTCATTTTTGTCCGCTTGGACTGTTAATCAGAAAACCCTTTTTCAGAAGGAATAAAAACAATCAAGACAGACCTGTGTCGTACGTGGCCCGAACTACGTTTGCTCTGATCTTTCATGCTGTATGAAAGTACGTAGGCATAGGATGCGATATCCTAGCGAGCAACCTTCCCCTCCTTTCCCGTAGGTAGGCGAACTACGTTGACTCTGATTTCTCGTTCCAGACGGGAATACGTAGGCATAAAGTGCGATACTTTGCCGAGTCATTTTATTTTCTTTTAACCCCAGACCTTTAGAATAGATAGAAATAACAATCCGTACCAGAAAACAAGCGTGGATCCCGTCGAGTACGACGAACGTGAGGGGTGCTAATACCTTCCCCTTGCGTAACCGACTCCCGAATCCAAGATTTGGTTGCGATGACCATTCCTTTCCCGTCTTTGCGGTAGGTTTACTCTGAGCGTTTCCTTTCCCTCCGTTGGGATAAATAACGCACGGTGGCGACTCTTCTGTTCAGTCGGCGCCGATTTTCGCAGTAGCGACAGCTGGCGACTCTGCTGGGGATCCAACGTCCCCTGGCTGCTAAGGACTACGATAGTTCCTTATGCATTTGGGATCCAACGTCCTTTAAGCGAGTCAATCCTAGCGCTTGTTTTCCCGTCGAGGATTTTGTATGGATTTATTTTTCTGTCATTTACTTTCAGCATTATATTATTGTTATTATTGCTGTATTGGGGTGTGACGGGTGTTCTATGATTGAGAGATAAGCCGGACCTGGGCTTGAGTGCACTTAGAATTAGAGTAGAAAGTAGTGGGCGCGTGCCGGCTTTGCTTGCATTAGTGTCCCACAAAATCTACACTCGGACGAGGTTCTTCTGGTTGACTTCTTTTTCTACCCTTTGGGTCGAAGGGGTTGTTGGTTAGCTGAATTGTCGACTCCGGGAACCGATCATTTGGAAGTTGGCTAAGTGAGGCCTCTTCAGGATTTGATGATGCCACTCCTTCTGGGAATCGTATCATCAACCCTGAAAGTCTGTGACGCCGACGACCGCATAGGATTCCATACCATTGTCAGTTACTAGGACACCTACCTGTGAGAGGGGTTTGGGGTTATGCAGGTAACTAGACCTTCAGACACCGATTTGTTTCTTGATCCGAGATTCTGGGTGTTTATGGACAATTGAGAGGTCTATCAGAGACCAGTTGGAGTTATGATATGGGGTCTATCAGAGACTAGTCAGAGTTATGATATGAGGTCTATCAGAGACCAGTGTCGGAGCTTTGTATTGGGTCTGTCCAAGACCAGGGTTTGAGGAATTCTGGAGGGTCTATCTGAGACTGTTGATATGATTCAGGCTTCTCAGCTATGGCATTTGGTCCCTGTTGCATGTTACTTGCATTGCATTGTTCGCATAACCATTATCATTGCATCCCATTAACGTGTGTCTGTGCTGCAGGTGCATTTGCATATTCCCTGATTCTAGTGCCCGGACTTCTGTTTATTGATCATGGCTGGTTTGAGAAAGACAGTTGCGTACAAATTACCTACGCCCGACATTATTCCCCTACTTGGTCTGATGTCCCTTGCTGATGAGGAGGTTAGGAGAAGTTTCAGGATGAGTCATGGAAGATTGCTGAGACTGGTTTGCAAGCCAACTGCTGTTGAGATGAATGGGCTGTACACACTGATGCAATTCTATGACCCTGCTTTGAGATGTTTCACATTTGCTGACTTTATTTTGGGGCCTACCATTGAAGAGTATGTAGAGTTTACTGAGCTGCCAGTACAGAATAAGGTTCCCTTTATTCACTCTGCCGCTGAGCCCAAGTTGGAGGACTTAGCTAAGGCCTTGCACATGAACGCTGCTGAACTATTAGTGACTTCTTGGCTTGGGGTTCCAGGTTTCTCCCTTGATTTTCTGGTTGGCAAAGCTCAAGAATACGCCAAGAGCGGGTGCTGGATAGTCTTTAATGCTATCTTGGCTCTATGCATCTACGGAATAGTGTTGTTTCCCAACTTACCCAATTTCGTAGACTTGGACGCTTTTCATCTGTTTGCTGCTGGCAACCCAGTACCCACTTTGATCGGAGATCTCTATCATTCATTGCACTACAAAAATGAAAATAGAAGAGGAAAGACTATTTACTGTTGTGCGCCGCTGTTGAACATGTGGTTTAAGAGCCATCTTCCCCTGAAGGGACCTTTTGTAGATAGTGCAACCACAGCTGATTGGCCAGAGCGCCTGATGAGACTATCTTCCGAAGACATTGAGTGGTTTGACCGAGACTTGTTGAGGTATGAGCTTATTTTCAGTTGTTCTGGGTACCCTAATGTTCCGTTGATAGGAAGAAAATGGTGTATCAATTACAACCCATCTCTGTTCGTTCGCCAATTTGGATACGCGTTGAAGAACCCACCTCAGGAGGAGGAAGTACAGGAATCTCTGTACTTCACCGGTGATTTGAATGGAGAGTTTCTAGCCAAGCTTCAGCATGCCTGGATGCGTATCAACAGAAGAGGGAAACCACTGTTGGGGAAGAACGATTGTCAGGCTTATGCACCATACAAAGTTTGGATCCAAGAGAGAGCAAGACAGTTGCTGATGCCATTTCCAGCTGCACCAGTCCCTGTTCATATTCCGGTGGAAGAACCAACCACTGTTACTATGGAGGTTTACGAGCAAGTTGTAAAAGAAAAAGAAGCTTTGATGAAGATCAATGAAGGGTTAGAACAGGAACTGGCTCAGATGCGTAGTGAGAAGAACAAGGTTGTGCATTCGTTCCAACAGCAGATCGAGTTAGTAAACAGGCTAGGTGTTGAATTGGCTGAAGAGAAGAAGAAGCGTGAACGCCTGGGGAAAGAGTTCAGAAGCTCTCATGACATGTTGGAGTCCAAAAAGAAAGCACTCGATGCCGCCCACCGGGAAATCTCTTCTTGTAACAAGACGTGGAATGCTACGCTAACCAACAACAAAAAGAGGGAAGATAAATTGAAGCAGCAAATTTCTGAACTCGAAGAACAGTTGAAGGCTAGCACTAAGAAGTATAAAGAAGAGGTAATGACGAGATATAGTCTCCAGAATGCATTGAACAAGGCCATCGAGGGCAAGAAAGAAGCTGTGTCCCAGAAGCGGAAGCTAGAGGATCGCTTCGGAGAAGGGGCATGGGAGGAATCTGCTGGTGATTTGCGACGTGTTCTCAAGCGGAGAGACCTACTTGTTGAGGGTCTTCTTACCTGACCAAGTCATCCAGAGACTAAGAAGTTATTAGAGGAATACCAGGCCTATGGGAGTACTTGACCATTTCATATATTAATGTGTATGCTTTATTTGCATAGCGCTGACCATCGCCAGGATTGTTGGTTGAGGTCATGCCTTCTTATTGTACTCAGTGATATTATATTCTTGGCTTAATGGATTTCTCTGCAATATATGAGGTGTTTTCTATGTTTTGGCTCCGATCATCGTATTGTTGTCACTGTCACCACACTGACACATTCGCACTAGAATCGGGGAATGACATTCCCTAATGCACAGACACATATTGCATTGCATTCATATTCATATTGCATTACAGGTGATTATTGAACTGTATCTCATTTCCTGCACTGTACCAGGTCTTTTTCAGGATTGAAGGTCAGTGATCACACTAAAATTCACCGTATTTCTGACTCCGATTTCGCATGCATTCTTAGCTTTTATTGTTGTTTTGCTTTGTTATTGCTTTGTTTTCTTATGTTTTCAGGTTTTTATAATAATCGGAGCTTGAATCGGGAAAAGGAGCGAAAAAGGAGTGAAAACGGACGAAAACCTAGAAATTCAGCATTTTGCACTTACGGCACCCACTGTGGCGGGCGCCATGGGGTTAGCCATGACGTGGCCACGTCTCAAGACCACTCCTCAACCTCCAAGACCCACGATCCCCACTACATCATCCCCTGTAGGGACCGTGGCGGGCGCCATAGGCCTGTGGCGGGCGCCACAAGGCTAAAATCCACAACCTCCACTTTTTAGTGGAGGGGCGTCCCGGTCATTTCGCGCTTTCAGTTTCTCCTATAAATAGGACCTTAGATTCTCGTTTTTCTTCATCCAGAATTAGAATTCTCTAGGCATATATCAGTTATAAAGCAGTTGCCATTCCACATCGGGGTGCCTCTGCAATCGAGTGATCGAGTCTGTAATCTGTCTGTGGTTCGAGTTTTGGAGCACTCTGGAGGAAGTTAATCCTGCCGCCATTTTAATTCCAGTTCGTATTTTATTTTTCCGCATTGCTTTACTTTTATTTATTTTCTCGCACTTTACTTTGTTTATTTCCCGCACTCGCACATTTACTTTGTTTATTTCCCGCACTCGCACATTTACTTTGTTTACTTCCCGCACTCGCACATTTACTTTGTTTACTTCCCGCACTCGCTTTAAATTACTCATATGAAAAACTATAAAAAGAATATTTACTTTATCATGTCTAACTAATCCCATAAAGGTTAGAATGTAAGGATCGTAATTAAACCAGTAATCAGTATAATTGTTCGTGGAAACACCTAAGGGCTATTTTATCTTTCAATTCAAGTAATTGTTTTTAACTATTTCAAAAACAGCCAAAAGCGCTTTGTGTAGTTCATTAGGAGTTTTTAGATTAAAAAGAAAAGAGATTTTAAAACGATTTTCGGACGCGTTATGAGATTTAGAGTCTGGTTCATAAGAACCTCTTTTTGCTAAGAAGTCCAGGTTAAAATACTTTTCAACTTTGTTAAGAAACTATATTTCTTAAAAATAGGTTTACTACTCTAACGCAGTACGCACCTTTTTATCCGTGACAATAGGAGGGGTTGATTAGAGAGTACAACTCGGTTCTGAATACGCGAAAGCGACAGTTCCTGTTAAATTAGTTCTTTTCAAAGGAGAAAACATTGCCCATAAGTAGTTCCATTAACAAGTACTGGATTATGATTGATTACGTGAATTACATTCGAGCCTGTCTTTTATTTATTATTTAAAATTATAATTTTATTTACCATTGCACCCTTACTAAAACCCTTAAAAATAGTTGCCTTAGATAAACACCATAACAACAGGTACGATAGATTGACACTTGGTCTCTGTGGATTCGATAATCTTTTATATTACTTTGACGTGATTCGTACACTTGCGAAAAACACGCATCAAGTTTTTGGCGCCGTTGCCGGGGACCAATATCGTCAAATTTCATTACCCTGTAGTTATACCGTTTAGACTAAGGTTGTTACCCACCGGTCAATGCGAAAGACTCGCAGTGCCGGAAGTTTAGTAGACCCTCTAGCTGAACCTGAACGTTACACTCGCGCACGTTTGTTTTTCCATAGGAATAGGAGAGCTATGGCCGAAGATCAAAACCGAAGACCTCTTAAGGACTTCGCCCAACCATCAAACGAGGAACCTAGTTCCAGTATAGTAAACCCCGCTATCCCAGCCAATAATTTTGAACTTAAGCCATCCCTGCTGCAATTAGTGCAACAGAGACAATTCGCAGGTCTCGCTACTGATAACCCGAACCAACATTTAAAAAACTTTCTTCAATTAGCAGACACCTTTAAAACTAATGGAGCTTCTCCTGAGGCAATACGCTTAAGATTATTTCCCTTTTCCCTCAGAGATAAAGCTCTATCATGGTTAGATTCTCTTCCACCCAATTCAATAACAACTTGGGATGACCTTAGAAAAGTTTTCCTTGCTAGATATTTTCCCCCAAGTAAGACCGCTCTTCTTCGAAACCTAATAACTAGATTTACCCAACACCAAGGAGAGTCGTTGTTCGAAGCCTGGGAGAGATATAAAGAACTATTAAGAGCATGCCCACACCATGGCTTAGAGAATTGGCTAATCATCCAAACCTTCTATAATGGACTTCTTTATAACACTAAAATGACCATCGACGCTGCCGCTGGTGGCGCACTGATGAACAAACCTTACCCTGAAGCTAGTGCCCTTATTGAGGATATGGCCCAAAACCATCAATCATGGGGAGTAGAACGAGCGACAGTGGAAAAGAAGGAAGCCCAAGGAGGAATACATGAGCTAAGCTCTATAGACATGATGCAGGCTAAAATGGACGCGTTGGCCCTTAGAGTCGAACATATGTGTACAACTCCGAATACTGTTGCCGCAGTTTCGCCGAATTGTGAGATATGTGGAACGCAAGGACACCAATCCGCCGAATGCAATCTGTTGAATGAAACCAACACTGAGCAAGTGAACTATACCCAAGGGAACCCATTTTCAAACACATATAACCCTGGATGGAGGAATCACCCAAACTTCTCCTACAAAAATAATAACCCTATCCAAAATACCGCACCTCCGAGACAACAAGGTTACCAAGCCCCTAGAACAAATCAACCTATGCAACCTGTACCACCTAGCCCGAGCTTTGAGGAAGTTGTAAAAGATTTTATCGTTGCTCAAAAACAACAAAACAAAGAGTTCATGAACCATAACGTCCATGTTAACGAACTAATTACCAAGTTAGGAACCAAGGTTGATCAAATTATTACTCATAATAAGATGCTTGAAACCCAGATCTCTCAGGTAGCGTTAAACCAAGCCCCACAGACTACACCTGGAGGACAGTTCCCTGGACAACCTCAACAAAACCCGAAAGGGCAAGCTAATGCCATTACTCTACGAAGTGGAACCACTTACAAGGAACCTTTAAACCCTAGATTAAGTGAGCCCGAAACTTCTGAGAGGAATGAGGAAAAGGAACCAGAGAAGCCTGAAACCCCGGAAAGTCAAGAAAAAGGAGAAGAACCTAAAAATAAAACCTATGTACCGCCACCGCCATACAAACCACCAATACCTTACCCTCAAAGATTAAAGAAAACCCAAATCGATAATCAATATCAAAAATTCGTTAAGGTTATAGAAAAACTTCACGTAGAAATCCCCTTTACAGAAGCCATCACCCAAATACCTTCTTATGCTAAGTTTCTCAAAGACATACTTACAAATAAACGTAGACTCGAAGATCCGAAACCCGTGGAATGTAATTCTATTTCCGAAAATAGGTTAGCAAAGAAAGATAAAGATCCCGGAAATTTTTCCATTCCTTGTGTTTTGGGGAATCATGTCATCGAAAAAGCTTTTCTAGACTTAGGAGCTAGTGTGAGCTTAATGCCTTTGGCAGTTTGTGAGAGATTAAACTTAGGAGAATTACAACCTACTAAGATGTCACTTCAATTAGCCGATAGATCCGTTAAATACCCTATAGGCATACTTGAAGACGTCCCTGTTAGGATAGGTCAGCTGTTTATACCTACTGATTTTGTTGTCATGGACATTAAAGAAGATGACGACATACCAATCCTCCTAGGTAGACCGTTCTTATCGACTGCTGGAGCCGTAATAGATGTTAAAAAGGGAAAACTAACTTTTGAGGTAGGTGGCCAGAAGATAGAATTTATATTGTCAAAATTTCTTATGGCACCTGTGATAGGAGATTCTTGTTATGCCTTAGATATCATCGAAGAATGTATTAGGGAATTAGAACAAGAAGAAGAAACTGAATCTATAAAATTGCCATCAACCCTTATTTTGGAAGATGACAATTATAAAACACCCTACATTGATGATAACCTTCACGAATGTTTATCTCTTACCCCAGATCCTATGCCTTGCCCTATAAAACCGACCGTAAAACTTAAGGAATTGCCTAAAAACCTGAGATATGAATTTCTTGATGAAGATATGAACCATCCAGTTATAGTCAGTGCCACCTTAAACCAAGAAGAAACCGATCAATTATTAGAAGTTTTACGTAGGTACCCCTCAGCCTTAGGACATAAGATCTCTGATCTAAAAGGAATAAGCCCATCCGTATGCATGCATCGGATTTTGCTTGAAGAAGATTCAAAACCTTCCAGAGAACACCAACGTAGAATAAATCCTATAATGAGTACTGTAGTTAAGACTGAAGTTCTTAAGTTACTAGAGGCAGGTATAATATATCAGATCTCGGACAGTAAATGGGTGAGTCCTGTGCATGTAGTACCTAAAAAGGGAGGCATCACAGTCGTGCAAAACGAGAAGGGCGAACCTGTAGCAAAAAGAACTGATGGAGGTTGGCGTATGTGCATAGATTATAGAAAATTAAATAAAGCAACTAGGAAGGACCATTTCCCATTACCATTCATAGACCAAATGTTGGAGCGCCTAGCCAGACACTCTTACTTTTGTTATTTAGATGGATATTCAGGATTCTTCCAAATACCTATTCACCCCGAAGATCAAGAAAAAACTACCTTTACATGCCCAGTTGGAACCTTTGCCTATAGAAGAATGCCTTTTGGACTTTGTAATGCTCCTGCAACTTTCCAACGCTGCATGATGTCTATCTTTGCTGATTATTTGGATGGAATCATGGAAGTATTTATGGACGATTTCTCAGTTTGTGGGTCAGATTTCAAAAATTGTCTTGTCAACCTTGAGAAAATCCTGGAGAGATGTGTGGAGGTAAACCTTGTGCTAAATTGGGAAAAATGTCATTTCATGGTCACCGAAGGGATTGTTTTAGGACATATAGTTTCCGAAAAAGGTATAGAGGTAGATAAAGCAAAAATAGAAGTCATAGAGAATCTAAAACCGCCGAAGACTATCAGGGAGATAAGAAGTTTTCTTGGACATGCCGGATTTTACCGACGTTTTATCAAGGATTTCTCCAAAATAACAAAGCCCTTAACTGGTCTTTTAATGAAAGATGCTGAGTTCATCTTCGATGAAAAATGTACTGAAGCATTTAATCTTCTGAAGCAAGCTCTGATTTCAGCACCTATAATGAAACCCCCTGATTGGGCGGAACCGTTTGAGATAATGTGTGACGCCAGTGATTATGCTGTTGGAGCCGTTCTAGGTCAGAGAAAAGATAAGAAGTTACATGTGATTTATTATGCCAGTAGAACCCTAGACGCTGCACAGCTCAACTACGCAACAACCGAAAAAGAGCTCCTAGCTGTAGTTTTTGCAATAGACAAATTTAGATCTTACCTAGTAGGAGCCAAGATTATAGTTTACACCGACCATGCTGCCATTCGTTACTTACTAAGCAAAAAGGATGCCAAGCCTAGGTTACTTCGATGGATTCTATTATTACAAGAGTTTGATTTGGATATCCGTGACAAGAAAGGCACTGATAATGTGGTAGCTGATCACCTATCTAGGCTAGAATACCTGAAACCTGATCCAGTACCCATAAATGACGATTTTGCCTACGATAGACTGATAGCCCAACTAGAAACCATTGAAGATGATAAACCAGACCCTCATGAGCAATTTCATAAATCCTTAGCTATAAGCAATGTACCTTGGTATGCAGATTTTGTTAATTACCTAGCCGCTGACATCATACCCCCTGATCTAAACTACCACCAGAAGAAGAAGTTCTATAGTGATGTGAGAAACTTCTATTGGGACGATCCATTTCTTTTCAAGAGAGGTAAAGATGGCATTTTCCGCCGTTGTGTTCCAGAAGAAGAGGTAAATAATATAATTGAGCATTGTCACTCTGCACCCTATGGTGGACATGCAAGCACATCTAAGACCTACGCCAAGATTCTTCAAGCTGGCCTATTCTGGCCTACTATGTGGCGTGATGTCCATGCTTTCATTGTCAAGTGTGACAGATGCCAACGTACAGGAAATATTTCAAGACGTAATGAAATGCCGTTAAGAAATATCCAAGAAGTAGAACTCTTCGACGTATGGGGTATAGACTTTATGGGACCGTTCCCACCATCTTTTGGAAATCAGTACATATTAGTAGCTGTTGACTACGTGTCTAAATGGATTGAAGCTATCGCCGCACCCACAAACGACACCAGAGTAGTCATCAAATTATTCAAGAATTATATATTTCCCAGGTTTGGAACACCCCGTTTAGTCATAAGTGATGGAGGATCACACTTCATATCGAGAATATTTGATAAACTTTTAAGCAAGTATGGAGTTAAGCATAGAGTAGCAACACCATACCACCCACAGACCAATGGACAAGTGGAAGTATCTAATAGGGAGATAAAACAAATCCTCGAGAAGACTGTCTCTATATCTAGAAAAGATTGGTCGCAGAAACTTCAAGAAGCATTATGGGCCTATAGAACCGCTTTCAAAACTCCTATAGGAACAACCCCTTATCAACTGGTCTATGGAAAATCATGTCACTTACCATTTGAGTTGGAGCATAAGGCCTATTGGGCCATCAAAACTTTGAATTTGGATTACTTGACAGCTGGTGAGAAACGTATCCTTGATATCCACAAATTAGAAGAGCTCAGACAATCTGCCTACGAAAATGCCACCATATACAAAGAAAGAACAAAAGCTTGGCATGACAAAAGAATCATAAGAAGAGACTTCAAAATAGGCGATCCTGTTCTCCTGTTCGATTCTAGGTTACGACTATTTCCAGGTAAACTCCGTTCGAGATGGACTGGCCCTTTCGAAGTATCTAAGATCCTGAGATCCGGTGCTATTGAAATCAAGAACCAAACATGTAAACCGTTCATAGTCAATGGACAGAGGTTGAAGCCCTACGAAGGAGGTGACATTCCAACAACATACACCTGTCATACTCTGAGTGATCCACCATATCCTTCCAATGATGTTTAAATATCGGTCGTCGAGCTAATGACGTTAAACAAGCGCTGCCTGGGAGGCAACCCATGGTTTTTCTTATTTTTGTACTTTTTATTTTTATTTTTACTTTATTTTAATTTGTTTATTTTATTATTATGTCAGGACTCACGATTGAATGTTTTATGTGCTTTCAGGACTTGTTTGCTAACCTTGTACAGAATGCAGAACCCTGATGACATGCACGTGGCCTTTAGAGATGATGCACAGAGAGAGCGTTACTATGTTCACATGAGACGCCCTATGGCTCCTACCAGGTACCCTGACCATGACTGCATGGATGCCTTGGGGATAGAGCCAAGCGTCAGATTTTTATGCCATCAACTCCAGTGGGACCAGTTTGACGACAGGAACAACACTTATAGGAACTTGACTCTTGAGTTCCTCAGCTCGTTTCATCATGACCCTTGGGCTGGACCCGATGGACTCGCTGTTTTCAGGTTGTTCGGGATTGACTACTCATTCTCTCACAAAGAGTTTGGTGATTTACTAGGTTTCCAGACTACTCCTGATGCTATTCCAGAGACTCCGATGGGGTATTTTATGAGCAGAGAAGTGGAAAAGTTTTGGACTAAAATATCAGGCGGAGGGAGCCAAGATCCTTCTACCCAGTTTTCTCAGGTAATCCACAACCCTGCATTGAGGTACTTCCAGATGATTCTAGCACATTCTTTCCTAGGTTTTCCAGATACAGAGACACTGCTAAGTGAAGAGGAGATTTTCCTACTGTTTTGTGCGACTCAGTCTCGCCCTGTTGCTTGTAGCAACTTTCTACTGAAGGGCCTTGCTAGTGTCGCCAGATCATCAGTAGGAATCATCCATGTCGGTGGGATTGTTACACAGATTGCTACTGCATTGGGTTTGTCTCGCAAGCTATTGCACCTCAGGACCTTCTGCTGCTACACCACCCTGGATATTGATTTTTGTCTTGATAGAGGACTGATGAGGAGGGCTTCTTTTGAGCCCAACAGGTTTAGATTGCTGATCGACGGTGAAGCGATACACTACTTTACATTACCAGATCCGCTGATGACCAGTGTCCATGATCCTGCCAATTGGAGTTATGCTCTAGAGGGTTATGGAGAGACTGTCGAAGAGCCGAAATCGCCTCCCGCCGCTGAGTACACTCCTACACCTCTTACTCCCCGAATCACTGTTATGTCTAACAATATGCCTCTGCAGCCACCTGACCTACAAACACAGATTTATGAGCTCCGCAAGGAGACTGCCCTGCTCAAGCAGGAAGTGGCAGACTTAGAGTTACAGATGCAGGTTTCTGATCTCACTCATGCCTCAGAGACCGATGCTCTACATCAGGCGATCGACGAGCTTCGGAGGGAGATAGCTGAGATTCGTGGATCAAGCCAGGATAAGAAACCTACCACATGACTCATTCCACCCTGACAGCACTACCCTAGTATTTAACTTACTTTTATTTATCGCATTTCCAGACATATTTTACTTTATTGCAGCTTTTACATTTTCATGCACTTTGAATTCCTTATATATATACATATTATGCACTAATTTTTATTTTTCTTTTTCTTTTTCTTTTTTGATTTTTAATCATTTTATTTTTATCGTGTAAAAAAAAAAATATATAAGACAAAAATATGCAAGCCAATGCCTTGAAAAGAAGAAGAAAATGCTATTCAGACCCCCCGGAAGACCAAGGTGCAAGGAAGGCCCAAAAGGAGGATCCAAAACCACAAGGCCCAGGAATTGGCCTTGTGGCGGGCGCCATAGGCCCTGTGGCGGGCGCCACACCGTATCAACAAACAAATACGGGATTCAATCCCCATTTCCACCATTTTCATCCCTTTCTTCACCAAAAACCCATTTTTCCAACCTTCCAAATCCTCCTTGAACCCCATTAAAGCTCCCCCATTTCCAAAATACCCTCCATCCATAAAACATATCCAACATCCATTTCCATTTTCATCCATCAAAAACCAAAAAAATCAAAACTTTATCATTCCCCTCATAAACCACTTTTCTACTATTTTCACTACCTAAGGAGCTTTTCAACAATGGAGTTCAACGGATTTATTCTTCGTGATGGAAGACCGGGCGAAAGGCAACGGAAAATTATTCAGAGGCTTCAAAGTCGAGAAATCCTCTCGACTAGGTACGTCGACGATAACTGTCTGTATGCTTTGGGTATTTATCATAGTGTTTTTAATTTATTAGAATTTCTAGGCTTGCATAATATTTTCATTAATCAGGAACCTACCTATGAGAGGCTGACAACTGAGTTTTTGAGTTCTTTGATATACACTGTCAGTCCTGACACTGCTAGCACTGTCGGTACTGCTATTTTTAGACTGTTTGGAATTGAATATGAATTCAGTACCAATGAGCTAGCAGATTTGTTAGGAATCCCTCATAGGGAAGGTTCGATTTGTGAGGCACCTTTGGATGCTGAATGGTCGGCCGAGGTATTTACCTTCTGGCTAAGGCTTTCAAGTACTTCAATTAATTCTTTTGAAGGGATACTTGCGTCGACCATTCACAACCCGGCCATAAGAGTTTTTAGACTTCTTTTGGCATGTACTATTTTTGGCCGGGAAAGTCCAAACAAGGTTAATGCTCGTGAACTCCTATTTTTGCAAGGATGCCTCACTAGAACCCACATCAATCCGGTCCCGTTTATGCTTGCCCACATGACTTTATTTACTAATAAAACAGGACCGATTGTTTTTGGAGGGCTTGTTACGTCTATTGCTCGGGCTCTTGGCCTGAATGATGAGATAGCTACACTTGAACCACTACCTCCTCGCACAATTAATTTAAAATTTCTGAAAGACATGAAATTGTGCCGAACAAGGAGAGAAGGTGGTTATGAGTTGATGGTTCATGGGGTAGCTATCCCATCTATTGCTTTACCATGCAGTAGACGTACTGATGTACGTGATGAAAGGAACTGGACCTATGATCTTAATGCTCCACGTGTTTTGGGTCCACTTCCTCCTAATATTCCCGATGGGGAGGCACATGACACTGATGATGAGTATGATCGGAGAGAGCAGTCTCCCATCCCTCACATGTCCCCCCATCGTCCTTCACAGTCACACACTGCACCATCTTCCTCTAACCCTGTTGCAGGTACTGCTCCTGGATTCTTTGTCACCGAGGAGATGTGGCGTGATATGACAGCTAGAGAGGAAAGGCGTGATGGCCTTCTCTCTACTATTTCACAACAGCTGACGGACAATATGAACTTCATGCAACAATCGCGATTGGTTTCGGATCGTTCCTATAGCAACGTTTGCCGTACCTTGAACGCTATTTCATTAGAGCAGAACCGTCAGAGAGAGTTCAACAGCCGACACTACCAGCTTGTAGAAGCTACTCAGGGTTCCATCTTGGGTAACCTTCGAGAGGTCCGGAGTGCTCAGGCTGCTTTATCAGCACGACTCGACCGGAGGGACCAGCATCGTAGTAGATCCCGTCGTTCCAGACCATCACATCAGGACGGCGAAGGCACCAGTGCCCCTCCTCAGTAGTCTTTTCCAGGTTACCCCCCTTATCTTATTTCGAAACATTGGGGACAATGTTCGATTTAAGTGTGGGAGGGGATTTTATTGCTTTCTGTTATTTCCCTTTTTAGTTAATTTCCTTTCAGTTATTTCCCTTTTCAGTAATTTAGTTTTCTTAGATAATGCATGAGTCTGACGAGTCACCAGTATAGTGTCTTTTTAGTTCATTTTCATTTTTTCCCATTTCCTTAGCCTTACCAGAAAATTTTTAAAAAGAAAACAATGTTGTTTCACACATTTTTTGGGCTTTGAGACAGGTTTAGATTAGGATGTGGTGACTTAGGTCAACTTTTTGAAACATCAGAACCATTTTAGCACCATAGACCTCTTGAATATAGGAATCACTCCTAAACCCCACCACCATGGCCTTTACTATCATTCAAAAAATTGTCCTAAGTAGTTTATTTTAGCAATCAGCTCCGGCCTAAGCATACTCTACGTAGGGGGCCGATGAATATAAGTGAATGATCCAGTGCTAATAAAAAAAGAAAAAAAAGGCAAACTCTGGTATAGGTGACCCTCACAAAGTCATTTAAACCGAAAAAAAAAAGAGAAGAAAAAAAAAAATTTTGCCACAAAAAGAAAATTGCAAGTCACCTATTGTTAGTTGGTTCAGAGGTATCTGGCACTGAACTTGGTAGGGCGGATTACGATCCGATCCCCCGCAGCTACATTTAGGCGAAATAAAAACAGGTTTACACATGCTTATGTGCCAGAAACCTTATGTTATGGATCAGAATCACTAACCGGCCACTCTACTATGAAGCATGTACGGATAACGGGCTTAATGTGATTGCGCCTGAATGAAAAGGACACAAAAAGATGAGAAGATAGGCCTAGGTATCGTGGGATGACATGGAGTGGTTAATATAGGATTGAAATTTGTGTTTGTGTTACTATGGTACCCTTGGTTCACTTAGTTAGTATCTGTCACTGCATCCTGACTTGAACTTAGAATCCCTTTAGCCCAAAGACAAGTGTTGACACCATATTTTCTTAAGCTTTAATGTTTGCTTGAGGACAAGCAAAGGTTTAAGTGTGGGAGAATTTGATCACACTAAAATTCACCGTATTTCTGACTCCGATTTCGCATGCATTCTTAGCTTTTATTGTTGTTTTGCTTTGTTATTGCTTTGTTTTCTTATGTTTTCAGGTTTTTATAATAATCGGAGCTTGAATCGGGAAAAGGAGCGAAAAAGGAGTGAAAACGGACGAAAACCTAGAAATTCAGCATTTTGCACTTACGGCACCCACTGTGGCGGGCGCCATGGGGTTAGCCATGACGTGGCCACGTCTCAAGACCACTCCTCAACCTCCAAGACCCACGATCCCCACTACATCATCCCCTGTAGGGACCGTGGCGGGCGCCATAGGCCTGTGGCGGGCGCCACAAGGCTAAAATCCACAACCTCCACTTTTTAGTGGAGGGGCGTCCCGGTCATTTCGCGCTTTCAGTTTCTCCTATAAATAGGACCTTAGATTCTCGTTTTTCTTCATCCAGAATTAGAATTCTCTAGGCATATATCAGTTATAAAGCAGTTGCCATTCCACATCGGGGTGCCTCTGCAATCGAGTGATCGAGTCTGTAATCTGTCTGTGGTTCGAGTTTTGGAGCACTCTGGAGGAAGTTAATCCTGCCGCCATTTTAATTCCAGTTCGTATTTTATTTTTCCGCATTGCTTTACTTTTATTTATTTTCTCGCACTTTACTTTGTTTATTTCCCGCACTCGCACATTTACTTTGTTTATTTCCCGCACTCGCACATTTACTTTGTTTACTTCCCGCACTCGCACATTTACTTTGTTTACTTCCCGCACTCGCTTTAAATTACTCATATGAAAAACTATAAAAAGAATATTTACTTTATCATGTCTAACTAATCCCATAAAGGTTAGAATGTAAGGATCGTAATTAAACCAGTAATCAGTATAATTGTTCGTGGAAACACCTAAGGGCTATTTTATCTTTCAATTCAAGTAATTGTTTTTAACTATTTCAAAAACAGCCAAAAGCGCTTTGTGTAGTTCATTAGGAGTTTTTAGATTAAAAAGAAAAGAGATTTTAAAACGATTTTCGGACGCGTTATGAGATTTAGAGTCTGGTTCATAAGAACCTCTTTTTGCTAAGAAGTCCAGGTTAAAATACTTTTCAACTTTGTTAAGAAACTATATTTCTTAAAAATAGGTTTACTACTCTAACGCAGTACGCACCTTTTTATCCGTGACAATAGGAGGGGTTGATTAGAGAGTACAACTCGGTTCTGAATACGCGAAAGCGACAGTTCCTGTTAAATTAGTTCTTTTCAAAGGAGAAAACATTGCCCATAAGTAGTTCCATTAACAAGTACTGGATTATGATTGATTACGTGAATTACATTCGAGCCTGTCTTTTATTTATTATTTAAAATTATAATTTTATTTACCATTGCACCCTTACTAAAACCCTTAAAAATAGTTGCCTTAGATAAACACCATAACAACAGGTACGATAGATTGACACTTGGTCTCTGTGGATTCGATAATCTTTTATATTACTTTGACGTGATTCGTACACTTGCGAAAAACACGCATCAGTCAGCGCCCGCACCGATACTCCACTCGTACCAACTGCCGAAGAATTATGGATCAGATGCAGAATGAAATGCAAGACATGCGTGAGAAGCTGGCGCTCTTCATGCAGACAATGGAGACCATTGCGAAAGGCCAGGAGAATTTGCAAGCTTTGGTGCAGCCTCTGTTGGTAAGAAATGCGGGGCACGGAAATGAGGATAATCAGTCTGTGCGAGTCGACACCATTCACGGGGATGGTACTCCCACACCGGTGGCTCCACCTGTGGTAAACATACCTGCTGTCAATGTGAACAACGGCGCTGCCGCCAGAAACGGTAACGTTGGAATTGGGAACGAGACTGTCGTCAACAACGTTGGGCTCGGAGATGTCAACCTGGGTGATAATATGGGAGGTAATGGCTTCAGTAATAATGGATTCGGCTTCAATGACCAGGGGTTTGATCATGCTGGGAAGTACGGCTTCAACGCTCAAGGCTTCGGGCAGGACGGATTTGGTATGACTAATCAGGGTTATGGCGGATTGGGAAATGGAAATGGCGCTGGGTTAATGGCTTTTGGACCTGCTGGGGTCGCTCCGGGGTACGGTAACAGGGGGCGAGGCCCGGTAATGAATCAGACTAGAGTTGGCCGTAATAACGGGTACGATGGATACGGAACTGGGAACGGTAATTGGCAAGAAGATCAGCTAGAGGATGCTTTCTCCGGTGGAGGTTTCGAAGGTCCTATGGATGACTCTCAGAGAATCAAGATGCTCGAGGAGCAGATGAAGGGGGTCGTAAATCAAAGTACTGTTGGCTTAGATATGACAACAATGGGTCTGGTGCCTGGCCTGAGGGTGCCAATCAAATTCAAAGCTCCCACATTCGACAAATATAAGGGGGATACCTGTCCAAAGGTGCACGTGCGGTCATACTACCGAAGGATGTCGGCGTATTCAAACGATGAGAGGATGCTAATGCATTTCTTTCAAGATAGCTTGTCTGGTCCTTCCCTCGAGTGGTATATGGGATTGGAACCAACTCAAATAAAGACATGGAAGCAGCTGGCTGAAGCATTTGTGGCTCATTATAAGTACAACAGTGAATTGGCACCCAACCGGGTCCAATTGCAGGGGTTGTCCCAGAAGAAGGGCGAGAGCTTCAAAGAGTACGCGCAGAGATGGCGCGATATGGCTGCCCGAGTTCATCCCCCTTTGGAGGACAAAGAAATGAATGATATGTTCATAGGAACATTCACTGGCATGTTCTATGACAAGTTGTTTCATACCTCTTTGGGCAGTTTCTCAGACTTAATCCTGATGGGAGAGAAGATTGAAAGCAACATTAAACAGGGAAGATTCCAAGCTGAGGAATCCACTGCAGCTGGCAGTAACAGAAGGGCTTTCGGTGGGCGTCGTCAAGGTGATGCAAGCGCAGTGTTTGGGGGCCGAGGCCGAGGCCGGGGCAGAGGTCGAAACCAGTACAATCAGCCGCAGCAGGTGGCAAGTGTTACTATTCCATTTTAGCAACAACCAATACAACAACAACAGCAACAGCAGCCACAATAGGGGGCACATATTGCCCAGCGCAGATTCCAGGGGGAAAACCAAGGAGGGTGTTTGAAGCGCCTCCTTCAACGTATGCAGAATTGCTACAGACATTATTGGGTTTGAACTTGGTGGAAAAGAGAACTCTGGCGCTAATAACAGGCACTCCTCCGTACGGTTACGATGCAAGCAGGCACTGTGAATTCCACTCTAGGGCTCCTGGCCATGATGTAGAGGGTTGCCACGCATTCAAGCATGTGGTGCAGGATCTATTGGATAGTAAGGCTATCAATTTTGGACAGGCGGGTCCGAACATAGTGCAAAAGCCCATGCCCAATCATGGGGCAAATGCCATTTTAACCGACGAGGGTTTGAACTTGATTATGAATGTTGACGACCTAAAGACACCGTTGTTCGAGATAAAGAGCAGATTATTGCAAGGTGGTGTGTATCCAGGTTGCGACGAGTATTGCTTAGAGTGTTGGACCCAAGCTGGGGGGTGTGATGAATTGAAGAAGGGTATTCAGACTTTAATTGATGGAGGCACATTGCAGTTCGACCGAACGGCAGTCGAAGAACCTGCAGAGGTATCAGCAGACAAGCAAAGTGATGTAGCTACTGTGACGATTCCCCGAAAAACGATAACTATAACGGCGCCGGACAAGCGACCGCCGATCACTATCACCAAGGCAGGACCAATCCCTTATGAGAGCACTAAGGCAGTCCCCTGGACCTATGGGTTGGAAGTGTACTGTGATGGGGTGAAAATTGATGTTAGTAAGCAGCCAGTTGAGGTTGTAGACAACGTCGTCGGTACCGGAGGTATGACGAGAAGTGGGAGAATCTTCATATCGCCTGAGGTAGAGGCTGAACGACTGGCGAAGGGAAAAGGAAAGATGAATGAGACTGTCCCTGTGCAGAGGAACGAAAAAGAAACGGCATCGAAGGATGTGGAAGAGTTCATGCGCTTGATTCGTAAGAGCGATTATAAGATTGTTGAGCATCTTCAACAGACGCCGTCAAAGATATCTATACTGTCGTTGCTATTGTGTTCCGAAGCTCACAGAAATGCATTGTTGAAAGTTCTGGATACTTCCTTCGTACCCCAAGATGTTTCCGTGAATCAGCTGGAAGGGGTGTTGGCACATGTGAACGCAGGCCATAGCCTGGGCTTTACAGACTTTGATTTGACCCCGAAGGGGAGAGAGCATAACATGGCGTTGCACGTCTCCGTTGAGTGTAGGGGATCAGTCATGTCTCATGAACTGGTAGATACCGGATCATCCTTAAACGTGCTGCCTAAGAAGGCGATGATGAAACTAGATGTCAGAGGAATCCTGTGTACGCCTAGTGACTTGGTGGTCAGGGCATTTGATGGTACACGAAGAACAGTCTTTGGATCCATAACATTACCTCTACAGGTGGGGCCAGAGGTTTTCGCGACTGAATTTTATATTATGGACATCCAGCCAGCATACAGCTGCCTTCTCGGACGACCCTGGATCCATGGTGCTGGGGCAGTCACATCTACCTTGCATCAAAAGCTGAAATATGTAACGCCCCGATTCTGAATTCCCATTAATTGTTGAGTCTTTTAATTTATTTAATTGATGTTTGTTTTAAATTGAGAAATTATATATTATTATGTGGTGTTTGCTTATTTTATCTATTTTTACCGATTCGGAGAGTTTTCGGGGAATTAGAGTAAAAAGGGCATTTTAGACATTTAGCACTTTAGTGTGAGAATTGATTGGTAAGTGTTGGAAAGAATTTGAGAGGAAAGAAATAGAGATAGAAATAGAATAAGAGAGGAAAAGAAAAAAAGATAGGAACATAAGAAGAAAAACAAGAGAAAGAAAAGAGGAGAAGAGAAAGAGAAGAGAAAGTGGAGAGGAAAACCTAGAATCATCAAGGGATCATCACCAAAGCTTGCAATAGATCGGTAAGGGTGTGAAACTCCATCATCTCTTTAATGTATATGATTGTATGTGTATGTGTGTGGATTTTGTAGAGTTTCTACTCTTTTTCCACTTAGGTTAGAAGTTGGTTTTGTGAGTAGAATGAAGTTTTAATCGGTTAGAACTCGGATTAGACGATGTAGTTTAGTCGGGTGATGATTGGGTTGTGCTACTGAGACTGGTTTGGATGTAATCGGTTGATTTTGTGGAGTTTGGGCTCTTGAGACAGCCATGGAAGTTTTGTCTTCGCAAGTTCGCCAGGCGAAAGGCAGCGAAGCTTCGCCAGGCGAAGCCTAGCGAGCTGTAGCGAAGCAAGTCAGAAGCTAACACCCTGTATTCGTTGGCAAGTTCGCCAGGCGAAGTGAGTTGGCGAAGGTTCGCCAGGCGAATGGGTAGCGAGCCTCAGCGAGTAATTCCAGAATTACTCCCAGTGGACTTCGCTGGGGAGTTCGCCAGGCGAAGGTCAGCGAGCATTCGCTGCGTGGCTTCGCCAGGCGAAGGTTGGCGAACCTGGCAGTGTTATTTTGTTTTGCTGTTTGTTCAATGCATGATGTTTGATTGATTCAAATTTGATTAATGCCCATATGAATGATCGATGTGTGAACTATTTTGACATGTCGTGTTGTGGGTGGCCGAAGGGCGTGAATCCTAGATTGTAGAGTAAAAGGTGAATCTTGAACGTTTGATAATCTTGTGTAATTGCTCAAATTGAATAGAAACGCATTGATAGGCTGATATGTGTGTAAACCATGTGTGAAATGGTGCATAATGTGAATGCATGATAGATATATGCGATGTATGTGATAAATGCAATGAGGATGTTTGTGAGCATAGTATGCATTTTTGTGTTGATTGATCCCTCGGAGGATTTGCAGAACCTCGTATGATACGATGGTTATATTAGATTCCTTGGAGAATCGGTTGCATTGTGTGATTCCTTGGAGAATCGGTTGCATTGTGTGATTCCTCGGAGAATCGGTCATAACATGTAATCCCGTGGAGGATTGGCTAGAGTATTTGATTCCGTGGAGAATCTGCTGAGTACTTGATCCCGTGGAGGATCTGCTGAATATTCGATTCCGTGGAGAATCTGATGAATATTTGATTCCGTGGAGAATCTGCTGAGCACTTGATCCCGTGGAGGATCTGCTGAATACTCGATTCCTTAGAGAATCTGTTGAATGAGTCGGTACCGCATTTGCATCTGCATAGAGTCGTGTGTCGGTCTCTATGAGTTGCATGAGTCATCTGTGTATGATGCATTGGTTGAATGAATATAACTGTGTATGTTATATATGATTGTTTGGAAGAACATATTGTGAATGTTCATAAGCATGTGTAGAGGCATGATTATTTGTATATGTTTAACGTGGTGAGAACATAATTTGAGTATAACTTGTACAAATGTGAGTATATGTATATATACAATTTTATGCATTAACTGTTATGATGTTGTTTCTCACCCTTCTGCTGTTTTATAATGCTCTATGAGGCATTGCAGAGTAGGAAGCTGGAGGTTCTTTTTGTGAAGCGATGTCTTCATTCTTTTTGGTCAATGGCTCTGATATGTAACATCTGGGTAGTTAGGAAGCCTTTGACTCTTTTGGAGTCACCTTTGTTTTGATTCTTTTGTGATGCATATGTGTATGTATCTGCTGTGGATATGTTGTAAAGCATGAATTAACTGATGGTTGTATATAAGTTTATGAATGTGATCGATTCAATATTTGGATGTTTCCGCTTTATTCTAAATATTGTGATGTGGGTTACCCATTGTTGCATATCTATTTTGAGCAGGTATCGTATGTGTTTAATTTCATGATAATGTGATGTGCCTCTTTTATACCATGTTTTAATTAAACTCTGATGAAATAAATTTTTTAAAGTGCCTAATTGATTTATTTAATTTATTTGGGGGTATAGAAAGGGGGTGTTACATTAAGTGGTATCAGAGCCAGTGTTGAGTCAGTCGTGTCTGTCTTGTTGTTGTGTTGGTTGAACGGTTGTTTAACCTTGTTGTTATTTTTGGGAATCCTCAGAATATGGCAGGTCGTAATGACAATGCTATGGCAACGGCGTTAGAGGCTATGGCCAGAGCTGTGCAGGGTGCACCTAACGTGAATGCGAATGATGAGTTCAGGAAGAACCAACCACCGGTGTTCAAAGGGAGATTTGATCCGGATGGTGCTCAGATATGGTTAAAGGAAATTGAGAGGATCTTTAGGGTGATGGATTATGCTGAAGGGATCAAGGTGAGACTAGGGACTCACATGCTGAGAGAAGAGGCTGATGACTGGTGGGTCAGCATGAGACAAGTTCTTGAGGTCGACGATGAGGAGATTACGTGGGATTTATTTCGTACTGAGTTTCTAAGGAAGTATTATCCCGAAAGTGTTAAAGGGAAGAGAGAAATGAAATTTCTGGAGTTGAAACAAGGTAATATGTCGGTGGTGGACTACACCGCTAAGTTTACTGAGTTAGTGAAGTTTCACCCTCACTATGATGCGGTTACGGCGGAATTTTCCAAATGTATCAAGTATGAGAATGGCTTGTGTCCTGAGATAAAGCAAGCGGTGGGTTATCAAAGGATACGAAGATTTTCGGATTTGACCGAGTGTTGTAGAATTTATGAAGAAGACAGTAGAGCTCGTTCTACTCATTATAAGGGTTTGAGCGAGAGGAGAGGGAAGCAGCAAGTACGAAGCGGACCTTATGTGACGCCTGCTGAGAAGGGCAAACATAGGGGAAACTTTGATAGGAGACCCGGAGGAGGTTCCGGTGCGATCAAATGTTTTAAGTGTGGCGTGATGGGCCACAAGTCTTATGATTGTGGAAAGTTCAAGGCGAAGTGTTCCAACTGTGGGCTCCTTGGACATGATGCAGCAGAGTGTAGAAAGAATGCTGTGAAGTGTTTTAATTGTGGTGAGGTGGGTCACATTAGCTCGAATTGTACCAAACCGAAGCAAGCTCAGGCGGGCGGAAAAGTATTCGCATTAGCAGGTTCAGACGCTACTAATGCGGCGGATCGTTTGATTAAAGGTACATGCTTTATTAATGATATGCCTTTAGTTGCTATTATTGATACTGGAGCGACTCACTCGTTCATTTCTCTTGCGTGTGCTAAGCGGTTGGATTGTGTATGGTTTCTTTGGGTAGTGGTATGGTTATTGGGACTCCCGCTTCGGGGTCGGTAACTACTTCTTTGGTGTGTGCAAGTTGTCATTTGACCATGTATGGTAAGGACTTCGTTATGGATTTAGTGTGTTTACCGTTGGAAGGTTTGGACGTAATCTTGGGTATGAACTGGTTGCAATTTAATAGAGTTCATCTGGATTGCTATCACAAGTTAGTAAGGTTTCCTTCTTTGGAAGATGGTGAAAACGGGAGTTTTCTTTCCACTAAAGAGTTGAAGAAACTTTTAGCGGACGGAGCTCAGTTGTTTGGTTTGTTTGCATCGTTGTCGGTGGAGAGAAAAGTTGAGCTCGACGTGTTTCCTGTGGTTTGTGAATTTCCTGAAGTGTTTCCGGAAGATGTTGCGGATGTGCCGCCAAAGAGAGAGGTTGAATTTTCTATTGATCTAGTTCCGGGTACTAGACCGATTTCGATGGCCCCGTATCGGATGTCGGCATCGGAGTTGGTGGAATTGAAGAAGCAGTTGAATGATTTGTTGGATAAGAGATTTGTAAGACCAAGTGTTTCTCCTTGGGGTGCGCCGGTATTGTTGGTAAAGAAGAAGGATGGTAGTATGCGATTGTGTATTGATTATCGGCAGTTGAATAAGGTGACAATTAAGAACAAGTATCCGCTTCCAAGAATTGATGATTTGATGGATCAATTGGTTGGAGCCCGTGTTTTTAGTAAGATTGATTTGAGATCCGGTTATCACCAGATTCGGGTTAAGGAAGAAGATATTTCGAAGACGGCTTTTAGAACAAGATATGGTCACTATGAGTATATGGTGATGCCATTCGGAGTTTCTAATGCGCCAGGTGTTTTCATGGAATATATGAACCGTATCTTCCACGAGCAGTTGGATCATTTTGTGGTAGTGTTTATCGATGACATTCTGATTTATTCTAAGTCTCGTGTGGAGCACGAAGAACATTTAAGGATTGTGTTGCGGATTTTGAAAGAGAAAAAGTTGTACGCAAAGTTGTCTAAGTGTGAGTTTTGGTTGTCGGAGGTGAGTTTTCTTGGACATATTATTTCAGGCAATGGTATTAGTGTGGATCCATCCAAGATCGATTCGGTAGTGCAATGGGAGACTCCAAGATCAGTTACGGAAATTCGAAGCTTTTTGGGCTTGGCCGGTTACTACCGGAGGTTTATCGAAGGATTTTCAAAGTTAGCACTTCCGTTAACGCAGTTGACTTGTAAAGGAAAGGCTTTTATTTGGGATGTTAATTGTGAAGAGAGTTTCATGGAATTAAAGAGAAGGTTAACGACAACGCCAGTTTTGATTTTGCCGAATCCTACGGAACCTTTTGTGGTTTATTGCGATGCTTCTTTGTCAGGATTGGGTGGTGTATTGATGCAAGATGGGAAGGTCGTGGCGTATGCTTCTAGGCAGTTGAGAGTGCATGAAAAGAATTATCCTACTCATGATTTGGAGTTAGCGGCCGTAGTGTTCGTTTTGAAAATTTGGAGGCACTATCTTTATGGTGCAAGATTTGAGGTTTTTAGCGATCACAAGAGTTTGAAGTATTTGTTTGATCAGAAAGAATTGAATATGAGGCAAAGGAGATGGCTAGAACTTTTGAAGGACTATGATTTTGGTTTAAATTATCATCCGGGTAAGGCGAATGTGGTAGCCGATGCTTTAAGTCGGAAGTCGTTGCACGTGTCTACTTTGATGGTTAGAGAGTGGGAACTTTTGGAGAACTTTAGAGATTTGAGTTTGGTTTGTGAGTTAACACCGAGTAGTGTGAAGCTGGGTATGTTGCATGTCACGAATGATTTCCTTGCTACGGTATGTGAAAAGCAAAAGTTGGATTTGAAATTTGTGGATTTGATGACGAATGGAAATGAAGATTTCAAAGTTGATGAATTAGGAGTTTTGAGGTTTCGAGGTCGTATTTGTATTCCCGATGATGCGGATTTGAAAAAGATGATATTGGAAGAGGGACATCGGAGTAACTTGAGTATTCATCCGGGAGCGAATAAGATGTATCAAGATTTGAAGAAGATCTTTTGGTGGTCTGGATTGAAAAGCGATGTCGCTCGTTTTGTGTACTCGTGTTTGACTTGCCAGAAGTCTAAGGTGGAGCATCAAAAGCCTAGTGGATTGATGCAACCGTTGGATATTCCGGAATGGAAATGGGATAGTATATCGATGGATTTTGTTACGGGATTGCCGAATACGCAAAGAGGACATAATGCTATTTGGGTGATTGTTGATAGGCTTACTAAATCGGCTCACTTTATTCCGATTGATATTACTTCTTCTTTGGAAATGTTGGCCGAGATTTATGTGGACACTATTGTGAAGCTTCATGGAGTTCCTAAGAGTATTGTGTCGGATAGAGATCCTAGATTTACTTCAAGATTTTGGGAGAGTTTGCAAGGTGCCTTGGGTTCTAAGTTGAGATTGAGTTCGGCATATCATCCGCAAACAGATGGTCAAACCGAGAGGACGATTCAATCGTTAGAAGATTTGTTGCGTGCTTGTGTGCTTGAACAAGGTGGTGCGTGGGACGGTTATTTAGCGCTGATTGAGTTCACCTATAATAACAGTTTCCATTCGAGTATTCGTATGGCGCCATTTGAGGCTTTATATGGTCGGAGATGTCGAACACCTCTGTGTTGGCATGAGACGGGTGAAAGGTCGGTAGTTGGTCCTGAAATGGTACAGCAAACGACGGAAAAGGTGAAATTTATTCGGGAAAAGATGAGAGCTTCTCAGAGTAGACAGAAAAGTTATCATGACAAAAAGAGAAAGGATCTCGAGTTTCAAGAGGGCGACCATGTGTTTTTGAGAGTTACACCGGTTACGGGTGTGGGTCGTGCTTTGAAGTCGAGAAAGTTGACTTCTCGTTTTATTGGTCCGTATCAGATTGTCGCGCGAGTTGGTGCGGTGGCTTATCGTGTGGCGTTGCCTCCGAACCTTTCGAATTTGCATGATGTATTCCATGTCTCGCAACTTCGGAAGTATGTTCCGGATCCGTCACATGTTATTCCAATGGATGAAGTGGAAGTAAGAGATAACCTTACAGTTGAAGTTTTACCGGTTAGTATTTTGGACCGCGAAGTTAAGAAGCTAAGAGGCAAGGATATTGCGCTTGTGAAAGTGTCCTGGGGAGGTGCCGCGGAAGGCAACATGACTTGGGAATTGGAGAGCAAGATGCGAGAATCGCATCCAGAGTTGTTTGAATCAGGTGATATTTTCGAGGACGAAAATTTCTAAAGTGGGGGAGAGTTGTAACGCCCCGATTCTGAATTCCCATTAATTGTTGAGTCTTTTAATTTATTTAATTGATGTTTGTTTTAAATTGAGAAATTATATATTATTATGTGGTGTTTGCTTATTTTATCTATTTTTACCGATTCTGAGAGTTTTCGGGGAATTAGAGTAAAAAGGGCATTTTAGACATTTAGCACTTTAGTGTGAGAATTGATTGGTAAGTGTTGGAAAGAATTTGAGAGGAAAGAAATAGAGATAGAAATAGAATAAGAGAGGAAAAGAAAAAAAGATAGGAACATAAGAAGAAAAACAAGAGAAAGAAAAGAGGAGAAGAGAAAGAGAAGAGAAAGTGGAGAGGAAAACCTAGAATCATCAAGGGATCATCACCAAAGCTTGCAATCGATCGGTAAGGGTGTGAAACTCCATCATCTCTTTAATGTATATGATTGTATGTGTATGTGTGTGGATTTTGTAGAGTTTCTACTCTTTTTCCACTTAGGTTAGAAGTTGGTTTTGTGAGTAGAATGAAGTTTTAATCGGTTAGAACTCGGATTAGACGATGTAGTTTAGTCGGGTGATGATTGGGTTGTGCTACTGAGACTGGTTTGGATGTAATCGGTTGATTTTGTGGTGTTTGGGCTCTTGAGACAGCCATGGAAGTTCTGTCTTCGCAAGTTCGCCAGGCGAAAGGCAGCGAAGCTTCGCCAGGCGAAGCCTAGCGAGCTGTAGCGAAGCAAGTCAGAAGCTAACACCCTGTATTCGCTGGCAAGTTCGCCAGGCGAAGTGAGTTGGCGAAGGTTCGCCAGGCGAATGGGTAGCGAGCCTCAGCGAGTAATTCCAGAATTACTCCCAGTGGACTTCGCTGGGGAGTTCGCCAGGCGAAGGTCAGCGAGCATTCGCTGCGTGGCTTCGCCAGGCGAAGGTTGGCGAACCTGGCAGTGTTATTTTGTTTTGCTGTTTGTTCAATGCATGATGTTTGATTGATTCAAATTTGATTAATGCCCATATGAATGATCGATGTGTGAACTATTTTGACATGTCGTGTTGTGGGTGGCCGAAGGGCGTGAATCCTAGATTGTAGAGTAAAAGGTGAATCTTGAACGTTTGATAATCTTGTGTAATTGCTCAAATTGAATAGAAACGCATTGATAGGCTGATATGTGTGTAAACCATGTGTGAAATGGTGCATAATGTGAATGCATGATAGATATATGCGATGTATGTGATAAATGCAATGAGGATGTTTGTGAGCATAGTATGCATTTTTGTGTTGATTGATCCCTCGGAGGATTTGCAGAACCTCGTATGATACGATGGTTATATTAGATTCCTTGGAGAATCAGTTGCATTGTGTGATTCCTTGGAGAATCGGTTGCATTGTGTGATTCCTCGGAGAATCGGTCATAACATGTAATCCCGTGGAGGATTGGCTAGAGTATTTGATTCCGTGGAGAATCTGCTGAGTACTTGATCCCGTGGAGGATCTGCTGAATATTCGATTCCGTGGAGAATCTGATGAATATTTGATTCCGTGGAGAATCTGCTGAGTACTTGATCCCGTGGAGGATCTGCTGAATACTCGATTCCTTAGAGAATCTGTTGAATGAGTCGGTACCGCATTTGCATCTGCATAGAGTCGTGTGTCGGTCTCTATGAGTTGCATGAGTCATCTGTGTATGATGCATTGGTTGAATGAATATAACTGTGTATGTTATATATGATTGTTTGGAAGAACATATTGTGAATGTTCATAAGCATGTGTAGAGGCATGATTATTTGTATATGTTTAACGTGGTGAGAACATAATTTGAGTATAACTTGTACAAATGTGAGTATATGTATATATACAATTTTATGCATTAACTGTTATGATGTTGTTTCTCACCCTTCTGCTGTTTTATAATGCTCTATGAGGCATTGCAGAGTAGGAAGCTGGAGGTTCTTTTTGTGAAGCGATGTCTTCATTCTTTTTGGTCAATGGCTCTGATATGTAACATCTGGGTAGTTAGGAAGCCTTTGACTCTTTTGGAGTCACCTTTGTTTTGATTCTTTTGTGATGCATATGTGTATGTATCTGCTGTGGATATGTTGTAAAGCATGAATTAACTGGTGGTTGTATATAAGTTTATGAATGTGATCGATTCAATATTTGGATGTTTCCGCTTTATTCTAAATATTGTGATGTGGGTTACCCGTTGTTGCATATCTATTTTGAGCAGGTATCGTATGTGTTTAATTTCATGATAATGTGATGCGCCTCTTTTATACCATGTTTTAATTAAACTCTGATGAAATAAATTTTTTAAAGTGCCTAATTGATTTATTTAATTTATTTGGGGGTATAGAAAGGGGGTGTTACAAAATACATGGTAGGGGACAGTGTGGTCACAGTCTGTGGAGAAGAAGATATATTGGTCAGCCATCTGTCATCATTCAAGTATGTAGAAGTCGACGGCGAGATTCATGAAACACCCTGTCAAACCTTTGAAGGGTTGCGCATCAAAGACAAAGGTCCCGGGCCGAGTAAAGCATCAGAGATAGCCGTCTCGTCATATAAGGAAGCTCAAGCTCTAGTGGAGACTGGTGAGACCAAAGGCTGGGGCAAGGTGTTGGATATTCCCGTGAAGATGGTCCGATTTGGGCTGGGATATCAACCGTCGTCATCAACACCTGCTGTGGGGGCATCCCGTTTCAGAGGACCGATAACCATCACCGCTAGTGGAGTGTGTCACGAGGCCATCAACGCTGTTTCAGATCCCGAGGAAGGAGACAGTGATTGCGACATGGACGCCTGGATCCAGCGAAGCGTGCCAGGACAAGGATTATGCAATTGGTCTATTTAGGAGATTGTTCCTGTGACTCACAAACAGTAATGCTTTGTTTTTTAATTGTTGAACAATCTGGTGTCTTACCCGAGGCATCATGATTTTGCTTAGGGCTGTGTTGTTATGTACATTGCGCGTTTAATCGTTAAATAAAAGGCGTTTTTTCATGTACAAATATTGCGATCTCTGTTTTTCCTATTTTGTGTTTTACAATCAAATGGCAACGTGGTTATTCGCTTTATACGCATTTTGAAGCATTTAACCATTCCTTTTGCAGGATAACATTTTCAGATGACATCATTGAACCGCCTATGACACGTCTCGACCTTGAGCACCCGATATTTCAGGCCGAGGAAGATATTGTTGAAGATGGCGATGTTCCCGAAGAATTGTCTTGGTTGGTGAAGCAAGAAGAACGAGTCATTCTGCCTCATGAGGAGGTCATCGAAATTATTAACCTGGGGTCGGAAGGGGTTGAAAAGAACATCCGTATAGGAGCTGCGCTGCAAAGCGATGTCAAGCGAAGACTGGTTGAAATGCTCAGAGAGTATAGTGATGTGTTCGCTTGGTCATATGAAGACATGTCTGGGATTGATACAGATATGGTTGTGCACCGCCTGCCGTTAAAAGAAGAATGCCCGCCGGTCAAGCAGAAGCTTCGCAGAACTAGACCTGATATGGCAGTGAAAATTAAGGAGGAGGTTCAAAAGCAGTGGGATGCTCGTTTCCTAGCTGTGACAAAATATCCCTCATGGGTCGCTAATATTGTACCAGTGCCAAAGAAAGACGGTAAAGTGAGAATGTGCGTGGATTACCGTGATTTGAATAAAGCGAGCCCGAAAGATGATTTTCCGCTTCCTCACATTGATGTGCTAGTTGACAACACTGCTCAATTCTCTGTATTCTCCTTCATGGATGGCTTCTCGGGCTATAATCAGATTAAAATGGCGCCAGAAGACATGGAGAAGACTACCTTCATTACGCCTTGGGGAACATTTTGTTATAAAGTGATTCCCTTCGGATTGAAGAATGCTGGGGCAACGTATCAGCGTGCAATGACGACTCTTTTCCATGATATGATGCATAAGGAGATCGAAGTTTATGTTGATGATATGATTGCCAAATCCCAGACGGAGGAAGAGCATTTGGTGAATCTGCTGAAGTTGTTCAAAAGGCTTAGGAAGTTCAGGATGAGACTGAACCCTAACAAGTGCACCTTCGGGGTGAGATCGGGTAAACTGCTGGGGTTTATCGTGAGCGAGAAAGGAATAGAGGTTGATCCTGCCAAAATAAAAGCAATACAAGAGATGCCGACGCCTAGAACAGAAAAAAAGGTGCGCGGGTTTTTAGGGAGGTTGAACTACATCGCCCGGTTCATATCTCACCTAACGGCTACGTGTGAGCCATTATTCAAGTTGTTGAAAAAAGACCAGGCTGTAACGTGGAATGAAAATTGTCAAAAGGCGTTCGATAAAATAAAGCAGTATTTGCAGGAGCCTCCTATTTTGATACCCCCAGTGGCAGGGAGACCCTTGATTATGTATTTGACAGTTCTTGAGGGAAGTATGGGTTGTGTTCTCGGTCAACACGACGAGACAGGAAGAAAAGAGCATGCAATATACTACTTGAGTAAGAAGTTTACTGAATGTGAGTCTCGATATTCAATGCTCGAAAAAACTTGTTGCGCGCTAGCCTGGGCCGCCAAGCGTTTGAGGCAATACATGCTGAATCATACAACCATGCTCATCTCGAAGATGGATCCTATCAAATATGTATTCGAAAAGCAGGCGTTATCGGGGAGAATTGCCCGTTGGCAGATGGTTCTGACTGAATACGACATCCAGTATGTCTCGCAGAAGGCTATAAAGGGGAGTGTATTGTCTGAGTACTTGGCAGAGCAGCCTATCGAGGATTACCAATCGATGAGGTTTGATTTTCCTGACGAGGATATCATGTACCTAAAGATGAAAGATTGTGAAGAGTCGTTGCTAGACGAAGGACCAGAATTAGGCTCCAAATGGAAGTTGATCTTTGACGGAGCTGTAAATGCCTACGGTAGCGGAATAGGGGCAATCATCACTACTCCACACGGGTCGCACACCCCGTTTACTGCTCGATTGACCTTTCCGGTTACCAATAATGAAGCCGAATACGAAGCTTGTATCATGGGGCTTGAAGAGGCCATTGATTTGCGAATCAAAAATCTGGATGTATACGGAGACTCAGCTCTGGTGGTGAATCAAATAAAAGGGGAATGGGAGACACGTCAGCCTAATTTGATACCATACATGAATTACGCGAGGAGATTGTTGCCTTTCTTTGACAAGGTTGAGTTGCATCATGTGCCGCGAGTAGAGAATCAGATGGCTGACGCCCTGGCCACTTTGTCTTCCATGTACAAAGTCAACTTCAGGAATGAGGCTCCCAGAATTGTTATCTCTCGGCTTGACAGACCTGCTTTCGTATTTGCCATTGACGAAGCATCCGATGATAAACCGTGGTATTTCGATATCCTTAATTTCCTGAAGAATAAAGAGTATCCGGCTGGGGCATCCAGTCACGATCAGATGACTCTCAGGAGATTGGTGGGTAATTTCTATTTGAACCCGGACGATGTCTTATACAGACGAAATCACGACTTGGTGCTACTACGTTGTGTAGATGAAAAAGAGGCGAAGCTGCTCATGGAGGAAATACATGAAGGTACATTTGGTACGCATGCGGGTGGGCATGCTATGACGAGGAAGCTGCTGCGGGCAGGTTATTATTGGCTAACTATGGAAACTGATTGTTTTAAGTTCGCGAGGAAGTGTCACAAGTGCCAAATCTATGCAGATAAGATCCATGTGCCTCCGAGTCCTCTGAATGTAATGTCATCGCCATGGCCATTCTCGATGTGGGGAATCGATATGATTGGAAAGATCGAGCCGACGGCTTCTAACGGGCACCGGTTCATTCTAGTAGCAATCGATTATTTCACCAAGTGGGTGGAAGCGGCATCTTACGCAAACGTGACTAAGCAGGTGGTGGCCAGATTCATCAAGAGAGATATCATTTGCAGATATGGAATCCCCGAGCGGATAATCACGGACAACGGTTCAAACCTGAATAACAAAATGATGAAGGAGCTGTGTCAGAATTTTAAGATCGAGCATCACAACTCCTCCCCTTACCGACCCAAGATGAATGGCGCTGTTGAAGCGGCCAATAAGAATATAAAGAAGATCGTTCAGAAGATGGTGGTGACCTATAAGGATTGGCATGAGATGCTACCTTTCGCTTTGCACGGTTATCGCACGACGGTACGTACATCAACCGGGGCAACCCGATTCTCGTTAGTATATGGGATGGAAGCAGTGTTACCACTGGAAGTTGAGATTCCTTCCCTGAGAGTACTACGAGATGTCCAACTAGACGAGGCAGAATGGGTGAAAGATAGGCTGAACCAGCTGAGTTTAATGGATGAGAAGAGGCTAGCTTCTCTAGCATACGGTCGTTTGTACCAGAGCCGAATGAAGAAAGCATATGATAAGAAGATACGTCCTCAGAGCTTTCAGACGGGCGACCTTGTGCTGAAAAGGATTCTCCCGCCGCAGGCAGATCACAGGGGCAAGTGGACCCCCAACTACGAAGGGCCATACGTTGTCAGAAAAGTCTTTTCAGGAGGGGCTTTATTGTTGTCCACCATGGATGGTGAAGACTTTACGTCGCCTGTGAATTCAGACGCAGTTAAAAAATACTTTGCTTGAAATTGACCCGCTGGACAGAAAAAAGAGAGTCCAGGCAAAAATGGGGCATCCTGGCGAACCAAAAACAGAATGAAAGGTTCGGGCAAAAGTTAGGGATAAAATTGAAAAAATGTACACCCGCGAAGTTGAAAACCTACACTGGGCGGCTTCGGCAAAAAAGGGTATCCCGGTGAACTGAAAACCCGTAAAGGGCGGTTCACGCAAAAGTTAGGGATTTGAAAAGAAAATGACTGTGGTCCGAATTGGATACTACAGTGAGCATTGGTGGGAGAATATGCCTGAGGGGTCGATTATCAGATACAATCTCTTCGGAAGTGTGAATACCAGGAAAGCATCAGAGTCGGGCGAGTCATAGGAGGATCAGCTCGTGGTGTTCGTCTGCATCCCGTTGCCGACATGTGTACAAATTTGATTTGTCAGTATATTTATGCTTCTTGTGCATACTTATATATTCGTTGTGCGTAGCTTCCTCTTTTCAGGAGTTACATCCCGTGTACAAAACTCCGCCCATTTAGGGGCCCAATCAATAAAACATGTTATTCAGTATTTGATGCTGGTTCTTTACTGTTTTGTGCATGATAAACACCTAGGTTTAATGAAACTAGCGTTTGTATAACGTCGCTGGCCCTTGCCAATAATTGCTAAAACTTTGAATTAACTGAAAATAATGTCACTAACACTAACCTGAATAGATTTGGTTGCATAGACTTGTCTTGTCTTGTTTGTGGTGTTGCAGGGTTCGTAGCCGTATGAAGTGGACGATCAAAAGATTGCAGTATTGACTAGAAGCGTAACGAAAGACTCGATCCCCACGCAGGTCGCGCTTCTGAGATAACAATGTTCCATACTGAAGAAGGATCGAATTTCCCAGCTAGTCGCAGCTTAGCCGAAGGACATTCTCCAGCAAAGTCGTTTATCCTCAGCAGAGTTTGGCGATTCCAAGATTGTAGGCTGTATTCAGACAGTGTGGTGTCCCCCAGAAGGATCCCCCATCCCGAGCAGAGTGGGTTAGCCTCAGAAGATTAGTATTTCCAACTTGTGAGATGCACTCAGACAGTTTACCCTTCCCAGTAGGGTCATTTGCTCTCCCCCAGCGGAGTCAGTTGATTTTCCCCAAGAGAGTCGTTTCGTCCCCAGTGGAGTTCTCTTTCCAGCAAGTGTTGTCTTTCCTCCTAGTGAAACTCAAAGATTAAAAAGAAAACTCTCCCCGGCAGAGTTAGTTGTGTGCCCTGGCATTTATTTTGTCGGAATACCGTATGATACCCGTTCACTCCCCAGCAGAAGTCCAATCAGGATTGGCGCATTCAATTATCCCTCAGCGAAGTTGGCTTCACTCTTCCAGCATTTATTTTGCTGGAATAATTATGTGGCACCTGGTTACCCCCAGCAGAGTTGGCGTGGTCTTCAGCATTTATTTTGCTGAAGCGGTTTCTGTATCCCAGCAGTTCGAGTCTGCATTCGCATCGGCATATAGTGTCATACTTGCATCCACCAACTAAAAAAACGCGTAGCATTTCCATGTCGTACGGAGCATTACGCCATTTTCAAACATACGCATTTTTGAAACATAAATCAGGTTGGTTAACCTTTTGCTTTCAGGTGTGTTTTCTTAGCAGGAGTATGGAGTTCTAGCTTAGATCTATGACCAGACATTTGAGGTCTCGCCGTGAGACGTGTGATGATACGGTTCATCTTACTATTTTCCCCACAGAGTTATTAGGTTAAGTTTCTCTTTGTCCCCGAGCAAAGCTATTTGTTTAAATTTCTCTTGTTTTCCCCGCCAGAGTTGCTTGTTGAAGTTTCTCTAGTCCGGCCAGCGGGTTATTTTCTTCAAATTTGTTGTTACGTCAGCATCAACGGGTTTCGTGAATCAGAATTTCAGAGGTTGCCGCCGGTTAGCAGAACAGGCGTCCGGTAGTTTGGTTTCCAAATATCTTCAGTAGAGTCCGCCTCAAAGTCGCTGTCACGTCAGTGCTAAAAGGTTTGTGGGTTGGGACCAATGGAGTTAGTTACTGTGGAGATAAGCAGAGAAACTGTATTCAGAGTATCTTCCCGTATGAACAGACGAATGTATTTCCTTACTGGTTGACAGGAGTATTTCCCCGGAGTCGTCAAAATTTTATTGCCTATATTGATAGGAGTTCCTCGCGTTGACGAAATATGAGTCCTGACGTGGACAATTTATTCCTATATTGACGGGATTTCTTCGTGCTAGAGAAATGGGTGTCCTAACGTGGACAGATTTATTTCCTCGGGTTGACGAGATGTGCTAGTCCTAACGTGGACAGTTTCGATTTCTCAGTATTGATGGAATGTGTGTCCTGACGTGGACAAGTTTATAGTTCCTCGGGTTGCCAAGATGCGCGAGTCCTGATGAGGACAATTTTATCTTTCTTCGTATTGGCGAAGCGTGAGTCCTGACGTGTACAAGTTTTATTTCCTTAGCGGGTCGAAGATGTGAGTCCTGACGTGGACAAATCAAGACGAGGTGTGAGTCCTAACGTGGAAGGTTTAGTCCTAACGTGGACGATGTTTATTCCTAACGTGGAAGGTTTAGTCCTAACGTGGATGATGTATTCCTAACGTGGAAGGTTTAGTCCTAACATGGACGATGTATTCCTAACGTGGAAAGTTTATTCCTAACGTGGAAGGTTTAGTCCTAACGTGGACGATGTAGTCCTAACGTGGACGATGTATTCCTAACGTGGAGAGTTTATTCCTAACGTGGACAGTTTATTCCTAACATGGAAAGTTTATTCCTAACGTGGATGATTTATTCCTGACGTGGGCAATTCATTCCTATGTTGATAGGATCCCCTCGTGCTGATGAAATGCAGACGAGTCATCCCCAGCGAGGTCGCCGAGATTTTTCCGTGTTGACTGCAAGTGGAGTCCTGACGTGGACAAGTTTTAGTTGAGGTTTCTTCGTGTTGACGAAACAGGCGTCCTGACGTGGACAAAGTTCTATTCCTGTGTTGTTGAGATGTGAGTCCTGACGTGGACAGATCTGGGTATTCGTGGTTTGACGAAATTTGGGTCCAGATGTGGACAAAGTTACTACTGTGACAACATAATCTCTATTCGTGTTGACGAATTTGTCCCTCTTCTCGTGTTGATAAGGTTAGTCCAGTTGTGGACAGAGGTGTTTTGCGAAAGGAGTTCAGTACCTGTGGCGTGACATAGGTGGTTGAAGTTGAAATCAGAGTCATCAGACGTCGGATCAGTTGTTGCCGTAACAACCGGATTCAGTTGGTGGATGTCGTTCCCCAAGCAGTGATGCAGTTTATTTTTGTGGTTGGCAAATTTCCGGGTTCTTAGTATTCAACCGTCTTGTACCTCGAATGTCTGAAGGCTCCGGGCGTTTCACCCAATCGGGTCCAAGTTGTTTGAATAGGGGCAGCTGTTGCACCCCAAAATTTGCTCAACCTATTTCACTTGGTTTATGTTTCAATTGCATTAGCATTTGCATATAAAGTCATGTACATAGTCTAATCATCTGCATAGCATAGCATAGCAAGTTATCCAGCAAGGGACCAAGTACTATTCTCATCTCTATGAGCATATCAAGAGGTTCTTATTCAAATTCAAGCACATCCAAGTCATCAGAAAGAAATTGAAGTCTAAAGAAGTCATTGGACCAAGCAGTGGATTTATCTCCCATCTTGAGGGTATTTGAAGACCATCAAAGAAGTTGTGAGCTGTGAATTGAGGTCATGGAGGGTATACAAACATCATGGAGGACCTAGAGGGTCATTTTGAAAGAGAGACAAGTCATTGATATGATCACAAGAGTTGCAGTTGAAGACAGTCAACTATGGTTTCATCTGGGTCAACCCTAGGTCAAATGATTGATTGAAAGGCATCAAGGTCTATTTGAGAGATGTGGGGTTCATCATTTGACATGTAGATATATATTTGGTGTTGTGCCAAGGAGAGATCAAGAGAAATCAAGAAGAAGAGGAGTTTCTAAATTAGGGTTTCTGTGTAAAATCCCCTGGTTTAGGTCAAACTTCCAAGCAAGATAATTCAAAATTCAAGCTTCAAATGGATCCTTGGCCAACATGAATATTTTAGAGGATCTCAAGACCTTTAATTTGAGTGGTGGAAGACATCAAGGAGATTTATAGAACTCAAGTTATGGTCCTTGCGAGTTACTGGTCATCTGAGGCATCTGAAATTTTGTCTGTGAAAGTTACTTGTCTTCCAAGCAACTTTTACCCCTCAAGGAGATTTCAAATGGATTTCTGGTCAACATGAGAGTTGTTCCTCATTGTCTTAGATTTCTATAAAGGTATGGTATGCCTTCATATGATTTGTGGAACTCTACTTATGACCTTGGCAAGCAAAGGGTATTTTGGTCATTTGAGAATTACAGGTCATTTCAAGCATATGCCCAAAACTCATACAAGGAAGCTTCAAATGAAAAACTTCACAACATCAAACTTGCTCCAAATGACATTTTGAGTCTAGAAAAGTGATCATGAAAGTTTGGAAATGCTCATAGCTTAAGGTTCCAAATTTGGTCAATTAAAAGGTGAATTTAATGAATAAAAGTGACCTAAAAATGAGATTTTTTCATACCATGGCCAAATGGGATGAAATTATAGGTCATTTTGATTGGAAAGAATGTTTTGAGATGATTGGCAAAAGTAGAATTTTGAGTTTAGTTCAAAGTTTGGAAGTTATACTAGTTGGCTTACAAAAGAAGTAACATATCCAAATTCACAAGGGATTTATGCACAAGAAGTTTCTACCAAGTTCTAGAGGGTTCCATGAGCATCTATATATTGAATTGAGTGGATCCAATCATTGGTTGGTGATTCATTTTGGTTGAAACATAGTTGCATCACATTCCTCAATTTTGCAAATTCATTCCAAACTCTATCAAATCTTCATCATTCTCCAAAATTCTTGATCCTATCATCATCTATATTCATCATAGAGCAAGTTTCCATCAAGATCTGGCTGAATTGAAGTAGAATTCGTGTGCTACCAAGTGTATCATCCAAATTGCAAAAGGAAGTGGTTATGGCAATCCAAGGTGTTTAAGCAAGTGTTGTTGCATACAGAACCAAGAACCAAGTCTATTGATCAAGTCCAAAGCATTGCAAGCTGTGGATCCAAGGATTTCTGCATCTGTTTTCAATTTTGCACCAGGTTAGTTTTTCTATCGAATTGGCTAGAAATAGTTAGCATGTTGTAGAATCTTTAGGTTAGAATTGTTAGGAATAGGTAGATGAATGATTCTGATGAATTTGAGGTCATTTCATGGAGTTCACCTTTGGAGCACTAATTCTGTTGAGCCTTAGAACACTTAGGTTAGGGCATGTTAATCTTAGCTAGATAGATTAGAATGATCAGCATAGCATGTAGAACGCATTTGTGTAAGAGTTAGCAAGAATCATCAAGGTTGATCTCAGTGTAAAGTGTTGGAACCAAGGCCTTCTACCTATCGGGTTTGGCTCTAGATTGAGTTTTGGAGAAAACTGAAGCCATGGTTGTGTAGAGGAGAAGATCTAGAGCAATTTTGCTTTTTACGGATCTGAATTTCATGGAGAAACGAAGGTGTACGAGTATGTTGAACTCTGGTTCATGCAAGCTTGCTCATGGTTCATTAATGGTGGAAACCCTAGGTTATTTGGAGAAGACGAACTGGGAGGCGTTGGATCTAGAAGACTTGGTTGACTGAAACTCGCATCCAACGGCCATGATTCAAAGTTGAGAAAGAGAGGGAAGAGTGAAACGTGAAACGCACCGTTTCAATTATGACTCAGACTGGGCTTAAGTGTCATTGCTTTTCATACCACCATTCACCCAGGCCCAAAACCAATGAACTGAATTAACTGCTATTTGCACCGTTTTTGCCTTATTTTTCTTTGTTTTTTTCCTGACTTAGCTGGGCCCAGACGCGCCTTGCTATGCGCACCCCCAGTCTGGGACCATCATCCTTTTTTTTCAACGCAAATAACTACTAACTGCACCCCTAACTCTTTTATTTTCATGTTAATTTCATTCATTTTTTTAATTCTTTGAAAAATCATAACAAATTGAAAATTTCATATTTTTAAGTGGTTGTTTTTGCATCTTTTTTATATTTCTGTTAAGAAAATTGTCATATAATAAAATTAGTATTTTATTTTATTTTTGCATTTTTAGTATATTTTTCTTTTAAATAGGTTTAAATGATGTTTAGTTTAATACTTGATCTTGTTGATTTTAGTTTAGCTAGATCCTTTTATATTTTGGACCCATTCTTTTTAGAGTACTTCACTTAGGACTCCAAATTTCATATGAGATTTAATTCATGATTTTAGGACTAAATTTTAGATGGTTTGTTTAGGTGTGATTAGGAGAATCAAAACTAGGGTTTAGAGATAACATAGGTGTAATAAATCATTTCTTTTAGGAGTTGTAGTTTGAAATTTGGGGTATGGGACTATAGGGGTATTATGGGTAGATAATAGATCCCTTAGAGAGTATTAGGCTTCCCCTATTCTACTATTACTATTAGTATATTGCTTGTATTTGATTGACTGTGTGGTGTGCCCTCTCTAGGGTTATTATTTGACTGTGTGGGGTATTGAGCCTGCTTGGGGTTTTGGGTTTTAGCTGAAGACTTTGCTGATGAAGCCATTGAAGACAGAGGATGAAGACCAATTCCCAGAGTTGATGGAGAAATTCTTGCTGGTAGCTGTTGAGGAGTGTAGGATCTAGGAGTTAGGCAGAACCCTAGAATAGCAACTTGATTCACAAACATAGAAGGTCTTGTTTGCCTCCATTCTTTCTCTATGATTCAAAGTCTCTTTTAAATACCCACCTCCTTCCAAAGGAAGGATTAGTGAATGTATTTAAAAGATAGAACTTTTGAGAGAAAACTGTCAGTATCATGTTTGTTGCACCCTAAAATTTGCTCAACCTTATTCCTTGGATTTATGTTGCATCATCATTAGCATTTGCATGTAGAGTCATGTACATAGACTAACCATCTGCATAGCATAAGCACAGCAAGTCATTCAACAGGGGACCAATCATTACTTCCATCTCTAGAGGCCTAGCAAGAGGTTATTATCCCAATTCAACCTCATTCAAGTCATCAGGAAAGAATTTGAAAGCAAAGAGTTTAGCAGATCAAGCCTTGAGTCCATCTCCTAGCTGAGGGTATCTGAGGATCAACAAGAGGGTTGTGAGCTGTGAAATGAAGGTATGGAGAGCATCTAGACATCTTGAGAGACTTATAAAGTCATTTGGAGAAGAAAACAAGTCATTGATGAAGGCACAAGAGCTATAGTTGAAGACAGTCAACTAGGGTTTCATCTGGGTCAACCCTAGGTCAACCCTAGGTCAATTGACTGACTTAAGAGGGCATTCAAGTCTATTGGAGAGATGTGGGGATCAACATTTGACATATGAAGAAGGATATGGAGATATGACAAGGAGAATTCAAGAGAAATCAAGGAGAAGAGGAGTTACTAAATTAGGGTTTCTCTGTAAAATCCCCTAGTTTAGGTCAAATTTCCAAGCAAGATAAGTCAAAATGCTAGCTTCAAATGGCTTCTTGGCCAACATGAAACTTGTAGAGGATCTCAAGACCTTTAATTTGAGTGGTGGAAGACCTCAAGGAGATTTATAGAACTCAAGTTATGGTCCTTGCAAGTTACAGGTCATTTGGGGTGTCTGAACTTTTGTCTGTGAAAGTGACTTGACTTCCAAGCTAGTTTTACCCCTCAAGGAGATTTCAAATGAATTCTTGGTCAACATAAGAGTTGTTCCTCATTGTCTTAGCTTTCTAGAATGGTATGGCATGCCTTCATATGATGTGGAGAACTCAACTTATGGTCTTGACAAGCAAAGGGTATTTTGGGCATTTGTGAATTACAGGTCATTTTAACCTATACCCAAAACTCATACAAGGAGGCCTCAAATGGAAAAACTTACAACATCAAACTTGCTCCAAATGGGATTTTAAGTCTAGAAAGAAGGTCACAAGTTATTGGAGAAGCTCATAGCATGGAGTTGCATGATAGGTCAAAATATGAACTAAAAAGGCTTATAAAATGAATAATTTCAAGTTGGAAAATGGTTTGGGAGATTTACAAGTCCAAATGGAGACTTCCAATATATGATTTTGAATGGAAAAACAATTCTAAGAACAATGGTTCACACACTTTTTTGAGTTTAGAAGGAAAAAATGAAGTTATCCATGGTTGCTTATCATTTAAGAAACATAATCAAAAATGAGCCAAAGTTTGAAAACAAGGGAATGTGCAAGATGGATCTAGAATGTTCATTTGGGGTCTATATATTCATGAAAGGAGAATTTGGCAAGGGTTGGCCTCATTTGCACCAAGAATTCCACAAAATTTCTCACACTTTTTCATTGGAGTTTCATTACAATTCTCTCAAAACCTTCATCAACTTGCATCAAAATCAACTCAATCTGATTCCATCATCATCATAGATCATAATTGAAGCAAAGTTTTGGTGTGAATCATTCATTTTCGAGCACTTTTTTTCAAGAGCATCAAGATTGAAGTTGCAAGTGGATAGCATAATTCTGGCCAAATCTCATCCAAAGCTTGCATACAGAATCACATACATCAAGGATTGATCAGGATCCAGCACTTAGAAGCTTCAGATCCACATCTTCCATAGCTGTTTCTCAAGATTTCTCACTAGGTAAGTTTTCATTCAAACTGCTTGATCTAGTTAATTTGGCATGATGTTGTTAGTTTAGATGCAATCCAGGTGGTTAGGAGATTAGTTTAGGTGAGTTTGGAACGATTTGGTGAGGTTTGTTAACAGGTGCCACAAACTGTTAAGATCAATATCTCTTAGATTAGTGCATTATAATTGTGGCGTGATTGATCAAATTACTCTCCATTAGTTGTAGTTCAGTTTAGGTTAAGTTTGATTGAGAATGGTGATGTTGCATATCAGTGTCCTTCCATGGTAATCAGAGATTGATGCTATCGGATTGAGAGATTTATTGAGTTTCAGATTGAATTAGGATCATAGGATTGTAGGGGAAGAGATCCTGAGCAATTTTCGTGTTTATGTCGTGGCATTTCATGGCTTGGTGATGGAGAACAGAGGGATGGAAAGTTGCTCGTGCATGAGGTTCATGGTGGCTGAAACCCTAATTCAGTTGGATTGAGGAAGAAGACGAAATCTGGATCGTCTATTTGGTGCAAGACCTTTGACCTGGATAGTGATCCTAAGGCTGAGATTTAAGCTGAGTTTTGGAGGGAAGTAAGAAGCTGGCCAAAACGCACCGTTTCATTAATTGAAACGGGCGGGCCTGAGTTGGTTGCTATTTCCACCCCCTATTCTAAGCCCAATATGAATTTGAACGTGTTTTCACTGCTATTCTTACCCCCAGCGTCTTTTATTTATTTGTTTTTTTCTGAATGTGTATTGGGCTTTGGCAAGCGCTACCAGCACCCCCCTTTTATGAGGCCCATCCTGATTTGAACTGAGCGAGTTCCTATTCATACCCCCCTCTGGCTCATTTAATTCATTTTATTTTTTCTTATTTCATTTTAATATTTTACCAATTTCATAAAATCATAAGTAATTCATAAAAAATGCTTTTTAATCCATTCTTTTTACCATGTTTTCATTAAGATGTCTAGAATATTATAGGAAAATAAAATTTCATTTTTAGTTTTATTTCATATTTTTTTCATATTTTCTAAATAAATGTCATAATAAATAGTTACATTTCATGCATTATTTTTGTTCTCTCACATGCTTTAATATTTTTTGATCATTATTTTCATATTGTTTAGATGAGATATTAGGCTTATAGAAATATTTTAGTCCCCTTTTTAGGAGTTAATTTTAGGTGATTAATAAATGCTTGAATATCATGAACAAAACTAGGGTTTTAGGTGACAACTTAGGAAGTTCAATTTTCTCCCTTAGGACTTAGGGTTTGAATAGATTAGTTATGGGACTATAGGGGCTATGGGTAGTTATTAGATCCCTTAGAAAAGTTAGGATTCCCCTACTGCTATTATTACTGTCTGTATATCTGTTGTTTGGTGTGGTGTGCCCTCTGGGGTTTATTGATTGTTTGTATGGATATTGGGTTTGTCTGGGGCCCTGGGGAAGCTGAAGATTTGTGGAGATGAAGCCAGTGAAGAGTCAAATGCTGAAGATCAACTGTCAGAGTTGAGGAGGAGTTTCTTGCTAGCAGTTGCTGAGGAGACTAGGGTTTAGGAGCTAGGCAGAGCTCTAGATTAGAATGATTGTTTCTCAAACATGGATTGCCTTGTCTGCATCCATTCTTCTCTGTGATTCAGAGTCTCTCTAAGACACTCACCCCCTTCCTTTGGAAGGCTTGGTGATGGTGTCTATGAGATAGAGCTCTTGAGAGAAAATGTCTCTTGTGTTAGAAGCAGTCTGTTCACCACCTTTGGTAGTCAGCTGATTGCTTAACACCCGATTCACTCTTGTGACTGATCCCTCATCCTGGAGGTTTGAGCATGAAGGAAAGCCATTGCAGATGGAAGACTGATGATCAAAGCCCTTGCCTGAAGGCCATGAAGATGGAGATTGATGCTTGTTGAAGCTTGTGAATGATTGGAGATTGCTTGAAGCCAGTTGTTGATTCAGAGCTGCTGATGCTGTTTCTTTTGCTGTATTTCATTTGTTGATGTATTGATTGGTTTTCTGAACTGTATTGTTTGCTGTTTACCCTGCTGGGTTGAGAGTGAAGTCTGTTCACTTTCGCCTATTGTTTTCTAGGTTCGAGGTTGAGTGGGACTCCCTTGCCTCGCTTGTACTGTTGCATCCATGCATTTTACTGCTTTACTGTATATATATGATATTGTTTCTGTTTCTGCCTATCCCGTAGGATCTCTGTTTCTCTCTGTGCAAGAGAGGAGCATGATAGACACTAGGTCTTAACCCATGCATGATAACATTAGGTTAGTTTGTTTCCCTTCGCAACCGTAGTTTAGAGTTCTGTCTCTTTCTTTCTCAAAACAAACAGAAAAACACATAAAGATTTCAAACACAATAAAAGACACTTCTTCCGTAAAAGAATGTGAACTCATCAAAACGTCATTTTTGTCCGCTGGGACTGTTAATCAGAAAAACCTTTTCAGAAGGAATAAAATCAACCAAGACAAGCCTGTGTCGTACGTGGCCCGAACTACGTTTGCTCTGATCTTTCATGCTGTATGAAAGTACGTAGGCATAGGATGCGATATCCTAGCGAGCAACCTTCCCCTCCTTTCCCGTAGGTAGGCGAACTACGTTGACTCTGATTTCTCGTTCCAGACGGGAATACGTAGGCATAAAGTGCGATACTTTGCCGAGTCATTTTTATTTCCATTTTATTTTCTTTTTAACCCTTGACCTATAGTTTAGATAGAATAACAATCCATACCCGAAAACAAGCGTGGATCCCATCGAGTACGATGGACGTGAGGGGTGCTAATACCTTCCCCTTTCGTAACCGACTCCCGAACCCAGGTTTTGGTTGCGATGACCATACCTGTCCCGTGTTGTGCGAGGTTTACTCTGAGCGTTTCCTTTCCCTCCCGTGGGATAAATAACGCACGGTGGCGACTCTTCTGTTCAGCCGGCGCCGATTTTCGCAGTAGCGACAGCTGGCGACTCTGCTGGGGACCCAACGTCCCCTGGCTGCTAAGGACTGCGATGGTTCTTACGCATTTGGGATCCAACGTCCCTTGAGAGAGTCAATCCTAACGCTTGCTTTCCCGTCGAGGATTTTGTATGGAGTTATTGTATATTTCTAACCTTGTAATTTCAGCTTTATATATATTGTTTATTATTGCTGTATCTGGGGTGTGACGGGTGTTCTGATATTGAGAGATAAGCCGGACCTGGGCTTGAGTGCACCTAGAATTAGAGTAGAAATTAGTGGGCGCCCGCTTGCTTTGCTTGCTTTGGTGTCCCATGAAATCTACACTCAGACGAGGTTCCTCTGGTTGGCCTCCTGCCCCTTCCTTTGGTTGGCGTGGGTTGCTGGTTAGTTGGATTGTCGACTCTGGGGACCGATCATTTGGAAGTTGGCTGAGTGAGGCCTCTTCAGGAATTGATGATGCCACTCCTTCTGGGAATCGTATCATCAACCCTGAAAGTCTGTGACGCCGACGACCGCATAGGATGCCGTACCTTGTGCCAGTTATAGGGCCACCCACCTGTGAGGGGATTCAGGGTTATGCAGGTAACTAAACCTCCAGATTACCGGTTATTTCTTGATCAGAGATCCGGGTTATTTATGGAGATGTATTATGAGGTCTGCCAGAGACCATGTGGAGATTTGTTCTGAGGTCTGTCAGAGACCATTTGGAGATGTATTATGAGGTCTGTCAGAGACCATGTGGAGATTTATTCTGAGGTCTGCCAGAGACCATTTGGAGATGTATTCTGAGGTCTGTCAGAGACCATTTGAGAGGTGTTTTGAGGTCTGTCAGAGACCAATTATGGATGTGATTTGAGGTCTATCAGAGACCAGTTGGAGTTATGGTTTGAGGTCTGTCAGAGGCCAGTGTTGGAGTTCTATTTTAGGTCTATCTGAGACCAGGGTTTGATGACTTCTGGATGGTCTATCTGAGACCTTTCTTGATTGGGTTTAGGCTATTCAGCTGCAGCTTTGGTCCCTGTTGAATGTTACTTGCATTGCATCCCTGCATATCCATTATCATTTGCATTTCACTAACGTGTGTCTGTGCTGCAGGTGCATTTGCATTTCCCTAGTTCTAGTGCCCAGACTTCTGAGTGTTTTGATCATGACTAGCCTACGGAGAACAGTTGCTTACAAATTGCCTACGCCTGATATTGTTCCTTTACTGGGGTTAATCTCTCTTGCTGATGAGGGTGTTCGTAGGAGTTTCCGGATGAGTTATGGTAGATTATTGAGATTGGTGTGCAAACCTACAGAGGTAGAGTTAGATGGGCTGTATGCTTTGATGCAATTCTACGACCCTGCTTTGAGGTGTTTCACGTTCTCTGACTTTATTATGGGACCAACCCTGGAGGAATACGCTGAGTATGTTGAGCTGCCCGTGCAGAACCAGGTTCCATTCATTCATTATGATGCCAAACCCAAGCCGGAGGAATTGGCAAAAGCCTTGCATGTTGATGCTTCTGAACTTGTGACTACTGTTTCCCGTGGAGTTCCAGGCTTCTCATTTCAGTTCTTAGTCGGTAAAGCCCAAGAGTACGCCAAGAATGGGTGCTGGGTTGCTTTCAATGCTGTGTTGGCTTTGTGCATTTATGGCATAGTTTTGTTTCCCAGCATACCGGATTTTGTGGACTTTGATGCTTTCTACTTGTTTGCCGCTGGTAATCCTGTGCCTACCTTACTCGGAGATCTCTACCATTCACTGCATTACAAGAATGAGAAGGGAAGAGGGAAGAATGTTCATCTTTGTGTACCCTTGTTGAGTATGTGGTTTGAGAGTCACCTTCCTAAGAGAGGATCTGCTGCAGAGACTACAGTTCCAGTTGGTTGGTCGGAGCGTCTGATGAGGCTATCGTCGGAAGATATGGAGTGGTTTGATAGAGACCTGTTGGGATCTGAGCTCATCTTCAGTTGTTCTGGTTACCCTAATGTGCCATTGATAGGAAGAAAAGGGTGTATCAATTACAACCCTTCTCTATTCATTCGCCAGTTCGGATATGCGCTGAAGAATCCACCTCAGGAGGAAGAAGTACAGGAATCTCTGTACTTCACCGGTGATGTGAAGGGGGAGTTATTAGCCAAGTTGCGACATGCTTGGACGCGTATTAACCGCAAAGGGAAGCCGTTGTTAGGAAAGAATGACTGTCAGGCCTATGCACCTTATAGAGCTTGGATTCAGGAGAGGGCTAGTCAGTTGAAGATGCCGTTTCCAGAGGCACCAATTCTTGATCCTATTCCGGTAGAAGAGCCGACCACTGTTTCTAGGGAAGTCTATGAACAAGTTGTGAGGGAGAAAGAAGCCTTAATGAAGATGAACGAAGGGTTAGAGCAAGAGCTAGCCCAGGCGCGCAGCGAGAAAAACAAGGCCGTATATGCTTTCCAACAACAGATCGAGCTGGTAAACAGGTTAGGAGCTGAGTTGACCGAGGAAAAGAAAAAGCGCGAACGTCTGGGGCAAGAGTTCAGAAGCTCCCATGACATGCTGGAAGCCAAAAAGAAAGCGCTCGACGCAGCACACCGAGAGATATCTTCTTGCAACAAGACTTGGAATGCTACACTCACCAACAACAAGCAGAGGGAAGATAAGCTAAAGCAGCAAATTTCCGACCTCGAGGAGAAGTTGAAGTCTAGCATCAAGAAGTGTGAGGAAGAAGTGATGAACCGGTATAGTGTCCAGCATGCACTGAACAAGGCAATCAAATCCAGAGATGAAGCAGTGTCCCAGAAGCGAAAGCTAGAAGATTGCTTCGGGGAAGCAGCATGGGAAGAAACCGCTGAAGACGTACGCCGTGTCCTTAAGAAGAGAAACCAGCTTGTTGAAGGGCTGCTTGATCGACCAAGTCATCCTGAGACCAAGAAGTTGATAGAGGAGTACCAGACTTTTGGGAGGATCTGATCTGATCATTCCATTATTTGTATGCTTTATTTGCATAGTGCTGACCATCACCAGGATTGTTGGTTGAGGTCATGCCATCTTTGTACTCTCAGTGATATTGTACCCTGGGCTTATTGATTCTCTCTGTTATATATGAGGCTTTCTATGATTCAGCTCCGGTATTCTTATTGTCAACACTGTCACTGCACCGGCACCTTCGCACTAGAACTGGGGGAATGAACTTCCCTAATGCACAGACACATTGCATCGCATTCATATTCATCTTGCATAACAGGTAATCTTTGAATGGTGTCTTATCTCTTGCTCTGTATCAGGTACTTAACAGGATTCCAGATCAACATCCGCACCGCTATTCTACACGATCCAACTGTCGGAAAGTCATGGACCAGATTCAGAACGAGATGCAGGATGTACGCGAGAAGCTCGCCCTCTTCATGCAGACCATGGAGGCTATAGCAAAAGGGCAAGAGAATTTGCAGGCCATGGTCCAGCCTCTGTTGGCTCGCAACGCTGGTCATGGTAACGAAGATCATCAGTCTGTCCGGGTTGATACTGCTCATGGAGATGGCACTCCAACGCCAGTGGCTCCGCCTGTCGTCAATGTGACTGCTGCTAACGTCAACAACGCTACCGCTGCTGTGAATGGTAACGTCGGAGTTGGAAATGAAACTGCTGTCCACAACGCTGGGCTGGGTGATGTCAATTTGGGAGATAATCTCGGAGGCAATGGTTTTATCAACGCTGGGTTCGGATTCAACGATCAGGGATTCGACAACACTGGCAAGTATGGCTTTAATGCTCAAGGCTTTGGGCAAGATGGTTATGGTATGGTCAATCAGGGCTACGGAGGTTTTGGAAACGGAAACGGTGCTGGTTTTATGGCTGGAGGTCCTGCTGGAGGTGTTCAAGGGCATGGCAACAGAGGCCGAGTTCCGGGGATGAATCAGGTCAGAGCTGGACGTAATAATGCGTATGATGGATACGGGGCTGGAAACGGTATGTGGCAAGAGGATCAGCAGGAAGACGCCTTCTCTGGAGGGGGTTTTGAAGGGCCGATGGATGATTCTCAAAAGATTAGAATGCTGGAAGAGCAAATGAAAGGAGTCTTAAACCAGAGTGCTGTGGGTCTGGACATGGCAACTATGGGCTTGGTACCTGGGCTGAGGGTGCCAATCAAGTTCAAAGCGCCTGCGTTCGATAAGTACAAAGGAGATACATGTCCGAAGGTTCATGTACGAGCTTATTACAGAAAGATGTCTGCATACTCCACTGACGAAAGAATGCTCATGCATTTCTTTCAGGATAGCCTATCGGGTCCTTCCTTAGAGTGGTACATGGGGTTGGAGCCCACTGATATTAAGACTTGGAAGCAATTAGCGGAGGCGTTCGTAGCCCATTACAAATATAACAGTGACCTGGCACCCAATCGGGTCCAGTTGGCCGGGCTTTCGCAGAGGAAGGGGGAGAGTTTTAAAGAATACGCGCAAAGGTGGCGCGATATGGCTGCCAGGGTCCGTCCTCCTGTGGAAGATAAAGAAATGAACGATATGTTTGTCGGTACATTCACCGGGCTGTTTCATGATATGTTGTTTCATACTTCTCTGGCCAGTTTTTCAGACCTGATCTTGATGGGGGAAAAGATTGAGCGGAACATTAAGCAAGGAAAGTTCCAAGTTGACGAGTCAGCTGCATCTGGCAGTAATAGGAAAGCTTATGGTGGGCGCCGTCAGGGCGAAGCTAGCGCGGTATTTGGAGGCCGAGGCCGAGGCCGAGGCAGGGGAAGAAATCAATATCGTCAGCCGCAGCAAGTGTCTAGTGTCACCATCCCGTATCAACAGCAACCAATTCAGCAACAACAACAGGTTCAGCAGCAACCAATGCCACAGCAGCAGCAGCCTCAGCAGGGGGCACAGCAAGCTCAGAGAAGATTCCAGGGTAATAAGCCGAGAAGGGTGTTCGAGAAGCCTCCCTCTAACTATGCTGATTTATTGCAGACCTTGTTGGGATTGAATCTGGTGGAGAAAAGAACCTTGGCACCGATAACGGGAACTCCCCCGTTCGGCTATGATGCGAATAGACGCTGTGAGTTTCATTCTGGGGCCCCGGGCCATGATATAGAAGGTTGTCATGCTTTTAAGCACGTTGTGCAGGATCTCTTGGACAACAAGTCTATCAACTTCGGAACGACCGGTGCGAATATAGTCCAGAAACCCATGCCTAATCATGGGGCGAATGCCGTGCTGACTGAGGAAGGTCTGAATCTGATTATGAATGTTGAGGATTTAAAGACGCCGCTGAGCGAGATCAAAAGCCGACTGTTGCAAGGAGGTGTTTACCCGGGTTGTAATGAGTACTGCTTAGATTGTTGGGCCCTGTCTGGGGGGTGTGAGGATCTGAAGAAAGGCATTCAGGCCTTGATTGATGAAGGTGTATTGCAGTTTGATAGAACAGCAACTGATGAGCCGGCAGGGGCAGTAATGGATAATCAGAGTAATGTTGCCACAGTGACAATTCCTAGGAAGACGATCACTATTTCAGCACCAGCTCAGCGACCACCGATTACTATAACTAAAGCCGGGCCAATCCCGTATGAGAACACGAAAGCGGTCCCATGGTCATATGGGCTAGAGGTGTATTGTGACGGGATTAAAATCGATGTTAACAAGCAGTCAGCGGAGGTTGTGGATAATGTTGTGGGCTCAGGAGGCATGACAAGAAGCGGCAGGATCTTTATATCTCCTGAAGTAGAAGCCGAAAGGATAGCGAAAGGAAAAGGGAAAGCGGTGGAAAATGTTCCGGTTCAAGCAAATGAAAAAGAAGCAGCATCTAAGGATGTCGAAGAATTCATGCGCTTAATTCGGAAAAGCGATTATAAAATCGTGGAGCATCTGCAGCAAACGCCATCCAAAATATCTATTCTGTCATTGCTGTTGTGTTCAGAGGCCCACAGGAATGCTTTGCTGAAAGTCCTGGACACTTCTTTTGTACCCCAGGATGTCTCCGTAAACCAGCTAGAAGGAGTATTGGCACATGTAAATGCAGGCCACAGTCTGGGCTTTACTGATTTCGACTTGACTCCGAAAGGAAGGGATCATAATATGGCATTACATGTATCTGTTGAGTGCAGAGGGTCGACAATGTCGCACGTATTGGTTGACACCGGGTCGTCTTTGAATGTGTTGCCTAAGAAGGCTATGATGAAGCTGGATGTTCGAGGGATTTTGTGTACACCAAGTGATTTGGTGGTCAGAGCGTTTGACGGCACGCGGAGGACAGTCTTCGGATCGATCACCTTGCCTCTGCAAGTGGGGCCGGAAGTGTTTGCAACGGAGTTTTATATCATGGATATACAGCCTGCGTACAGCTGCTTGCTGGGAAGACCTTGGATTCACGGGGCAGGGGCAGTTACGTCAACCCTGCATCAGAAGTTAAAGTATATGGTCGGAGACAGTGTAGTCACCGTGTGCGGAGAAGAAGACATCCTGGTCAGCCATCTTTCTTCGTTTAAATATGTGGAAGTCGACGGGGAGATCCACGAGACGCCATGCCAGGCATTCGAAGGTTTGCGCATAAAGGACAAGAGTCCCGGGCCAAGCAAAGTGCCAGAGATAGCTGTTTCTTCATATAAAGAGGCTCAAGCGCTAGTGAAGGCAGGAGAAGCCACGGGCTGGGGCAAAGTATTGGACATTCCGGTGAAAATGGACCGGTTCGGACTGGGGTACAGACCGTCGTCATCAACTCCTTCTGTGGGGGCCCCTCATTTCAGAAAGTCAATCACCATCTCTGCCAGTGGAGTATGCCATGAATCTGTCAATGCTGCTTCGGAGTCCGATGAAGGGGACAGCGACTGTGATATGGATGCCTGGATTCAGCCAAGCACGCCAGGACAAGGACTGTGCAACTGGTCTATTCAGGAGCTTGTTCCTGTGACTTTTAAACAGTAATGCTTTGCTTTATTAATTGTTGAATAATCTGATGTCTTGCCCGGGGCATCAGGATTTGCTTAGGGCTGTGTTGTTATAAACATTGCTTCGTTAATCATTAAATAAATGGCGTTTTTTCATGTGCAAATACTGTAATCCCTGTCTTTCTTGTTTTGTATTTTTCAATAAAATGGCAACGTGGTTATTCGTTTTATACGCATTTTGAAGCACTTAACCCTTTCTTTTGCAGGATAACATTTTCAGATGACATCCTTGAACCACCTATGACTCGTCCCGACTTCGAGCACCCGGTATTCCAGACCGAAGAAGAGGTTGTCGAAGATAGCGACGTTCCTGAAGAACTGTCTTGGTTGGTGAAGCAAGAGGAAAGAGCCATTCTGCCTCACGACGAGGTTATCGAGATTATCAATTTGGGGTCGGAAGGGGTTGAGAAAAATATTCGTATCGGAGCCGCACTGCAGAGTGATATCAAGCGAAAACTGGTTGAAGTGCTCCGAGAGTATAATGATGTATTCGCTTGGTCGTATCAAGATATGCCAGGGCTCGATACAGATATGGTTGTGCATCGTCTGCCACTGAAAGAAGATTGCCCGCCTGTCAAACAAAAACTTCGCAGAACTCGGCCAGATATGGCAATGAAGATCAAAGAGGAGGTTCAGAAACAGTGGGACGCTGGTTTCCTGGCTGTGACGAAGTATCCCTCATGGGTTGCTAACATCGTGCCAGTGCCAAAGAAAGATGGCAAGGTTCGAATGTGCGTAGATTACAGAGATTTGAATAAAGCAAGCCCAAAAGACGATTTTCCACTTCCTCACATTGATGTGTTAGTTGATAATACTGCTCAGTACTCCGTATTCTCCTTCATGGATGGCTTTTCAGGCTATAATCAAATTAAAATGGCGCCAGAGGATATGGAGAAGACTACTTTCATAACGCCTTGGGGAACATTTTGCTATAAAGTGATGCCCTTTGGTTTGAAAAATGCTGGGGCAACATATCAGCGTGCGATGACGACTCTCTTTCATGACATGATGCATAAAGAGATTGAAGTTTATGTTGACGATATGATTGCCAAATCCCAGACGGAGGAAGAGCATCTGGTGAATCTGTTGAAGTTGTTTAAAAGGCTTAGGAAGTTCAGGCTGAGGCTGAACCCTAACAAATGCACCTTCGGGGTGAGATCGGGTAAGCTCCTGGGGTTCATAGTGAGCGAAAGGGGAATAGAGGTCGATCCTGCTAAAATAAAAGCGATTCAAGAAATGCCGACGCCTAAAACAGAGAAAGAGGTGCGCGGGTTTTTAGGGAGATTGAACTACATTGCCCGGTTCATATCTCACCTAACTGCCACGTGTGAACCATTATTCAAGCTGTTGAAGAAAAATCAAGCTGTAACGTGGAACGATAATTGTCAAAAGGCGTTCGATAAAATAAAGAAGTATCTGCAGGAGCCTCCTATTTTGATACCCCCAGTGGCAGGGAGACCCTTGATAATGTATTTGACGGTTCTTGAGGGGAGTATGGGTTGTGTTCTCGGTCAACACGACGAGACAGGAAGAAAAGAGCATGCAATTTACTATTTGAGTAAGAAATTTACAGACTGTGAATCTCGATACTCAATGCTGGAGAAAACTTGTTGCGCGCTAGCCTGGGCCGCCAAGCGTTTGAGGCAGTACATGCTGAATCATACAACCATGCTTATCTCGAAGATGGATCCGATCAAATATATATTCGAAAAGCAGGCGTTGTCAGGTAGAATTGCCCGGTGGCAGATGATCTTGACTGAATACGATATTCAATACGTCTCGCAAAAGGCAATAAAGGGGAGTGTGTTGTCTGAATATCTGGCGGAGCAGCCTATTGAAGAGTATCAATCGATGAGATTTGACTTTCCTGACGAGGATATCATGTATCTCAAGATGAAGGATTGCGAAGAGCCGTTGCCAGACGAAGGACCAGAGCCGGGGTCCAAATGGCAGATGATATTTGACGGAGCTGTGAATGCTTACGGTAGCGGAATAGGGGCAATTATCACTACGCCACACGGGTCGCACATCCCGTTTACTGCCTGATTGACCTTTGCTGTTACCAACAATGAGGCCGAATACGAAGCTTGTATAATGGGGCTTGAAGAAGCCATTGATTTGCGAATCAAACATTTAGACGTATACGGAGACTCAGCTCTGGTAGTGAACCAGATCAAAGGGGAATGGGAGACACGTCAGCCCAACTTGATACATTATATGAATTATGCAAGGAGATTGTTGCCTTTCTTTGACAAAGTTGAATTGCATCACGTGCCGCGGGCAGAAAATCAAATGGCTGACGCCCTTGCCACCTTGTCTTCCATGTACAAGGTCAATTTCTGGAACGAAGCTCCCCAGATCACTATCTCTCGGTTGGACAGGCCAGCTTATGTATTTGCTATTGATGAAGCGTCTGATGGCAAACCGTGGTATTTTGATATCCTTAATTTCCTGAAGAATAAAGAGTATCCGGCTGGGGCATCCAGTCAAGATCAGAAGACTCTCAGGAGATTAGCGGGTAATTTCTATTTGAACCCGGATGGCGTCTTGTACAGAAGGAACCACGACTTGGTGTTGTTGCGTTGTGTGGACGAGAAGGAGGCAAAGCTTCTCATGGAGGAAATTCACGAAGGTGCCTTTGGTACGCATGCTGGTGGGCATGCTATGACGAGAAAACTGCTGCGGGCAGGTTATTTTTGGCTGACGATGGAAACTGATTGTTTCAAATTTGCAAGAAAGTGCCATAAGTGCCAAATTTATGCTGACAAAATACATGTGCCTCCGAGTCCTTTGAATGTGATGTCATCTCCATGGCCATTCTCAATGTGGGGAATCGATATGATTGGAAAGATTGAGCCGACGGCTTCTAACGGGCATCGGTTCATACTAGTAGCAATCGATTATTTCACCAAGTGGGTGGAAGCAGCGTCTTACGCAAATGTAACGAAGCAAGTGGTGGCTAGATTCATCAAGAGAGATATCATTTGCCGATATGGAATTCCCGAGCGGATAATCACGGATAATGGTTCTAATCTGAACAACAAAATGATGAAGGAGCTCTGTCAGAATTTCAAGATCGAACATCACAACTCCTCCCCTTACCGACCCAAGATGAATGGCGCTGTCGAAGCGGCCAATAAGAATATCAAGAAGATCGTCCAGAAAATGGTGGTGACGTATAAAGATTGGCATGAAATGCTACCTTTCGCTTTGCACGGTTATCGTACGACGGTACGCACATCAACCGGGGCAACTCCGTTCTCGCTGGTATACGGAATGGAAGCGGTGTTACCATTGGAAGTTGAGATCCCTTCTCTGAGGGTATTGCGAGACGTTCAGCTGGACGAGGCAGAATGGGTAACGAACAGATTGAACCAACTGAGTTTGATGGATGAGAAGAGGCTAGCTTCTCTGGCATACGGTCGTTTGTACCAAAGACGAATGAAGAAAGCGTACGACAAGAAGATACTTCCGCGAAGCTTTCAGACGGGCGACCTTGTGCTGAAAAGGATTCTCCCGCCGCAAGCAGATCACAGGGGCAAGTGGACCCCCAATTACGAAGGGCCATACGTTGTCAGTAAGGTCTTTTCAGGAGGAGCTTTATTGTTGTCCACAATGGACGGGGAAGACTTTGCATCACCTGTGAATTCGGACGCAGTTAAAAAATACTTTGCTTAAAATAGACCCGCTGGACAGAAAAAAGAGAGTCCAGGCAAAAATGGGGCATCCTGGCGAACCAAAAACAGAATGAAAGGTTCGGGCAAAAGTTAGGGATAAAATTGAAAAAATGTACACCCGCGAAGTTGAAAACCTACACTGGGCGGCTTCGGCAAAAAGGGGTATCCCGGTGAACTGAAAACCCGCAAAGGGCGGTTCACGCAAAAGTTAGGGATGAGAAAAGCAAATGACTGCGGTCCGAATTTGGTATTCAATGAGCATCAGTGCGGGAGAATATGGTTGAGGAGTCAGTTATCGGATACAACCTCTTCAGAAGACGGATACCGGGAGAGCATTAGAGTCGGACGAGTCATGGGAGGATCAGTTCGTGATGTTCATCTGCATCCAGTTGCCGACATGTGTACAAAATTTAATTTGTCAATATTTATGCTTCTTGTGAATACTTGCATACTTGTATATTTGCTTTGCGTAGCTTCCTCTTTGCAGGAGTTACATCCCGTGTACAAAAACTCCGCCCATTCAGGGGCCCAATCAATGAAAATGTGTTATTCAGTACTTGATGCCTGTTCTTTACTGTTTTGCGCATGATAAAACGCCTAAGTTTATTGAAACTAGCATGAGTATAACCTTACTGGCCCTTGCCAACAATTGTTAAAGCTTTGAATTAACTGAGTGTAACGTCACTAACCTGAATCGATGTGGATTGCATAGGCTTGTCGTGTCTTGTTTGTGTTGTTGCAGGTTTCATAACTGTACGAGGAAGGTGATCAAAAGATTGCGATAGTGAAAGGCTTGATCCCCACGCAGGTCATGCATGTTCTTCCTGAAGAAGGATAGAATTCTCCAGCTAGCCGTAGCTTATCCAAAGGACGTGCTCCAGAGAAGTTACTCGTCCTCAGCAGAGTTTAGTGATTCCGGGATCATAAGGCTGTATTCAGACAGGTTCATCTCCCCCCGTAGGGTCAGGCACTCTCCCCCAGTGGAGTCAGTTAATTTTCCCCGAGAGAATCACCCCATCCCCAGAGGAGTTCTCTTTTCAGCAAATGTTCTTTCCTTCCAGTGGAATCCGAAGATCAAGACCCTCCCCAGCAGGGTTGATGGGGGGTCCTGTCATTTATTTTGTCAGAGATACCGGTGATATCAGTTCACTCTCCAGCAGAGGCTCAATCATATCAGGCGCATCTGCTATTCCCCAGCAGAGTTATATTCCCCAGCAGGGGGTTACCTCCGCAAGGTATTTGGTTTGAGTTATATTCCCCAGCAGGGGGTTACTTCAACAAGACGTGTGGTTTGAGTTCCCAACTTCCCAGCAGGGTCGACTTCACTCTTCCGGCATTTATTTTGCCGGAATAATGTTGTAGCATCAGGCTATTCCCGGCGAGCCGACGTTATCCTCCCAGCATTTATTTTGCTGAAGCAGCTTTTGTATTCTAGTAGTTCAGGTGGAGAGAGCTTTTGCTCAAATAAATCACCAAACAGTCAAGATCTCGGCAGGAGATATTCAATAATAATGTCAGTTTCGGCGGTATTCCCCACAGAGTTGTCATGATAAAACTCTCTTTGTCTCCAGCAAAGTCATTTATGCAAATGCATCTTATCTTCCCCAGCCAGAGTGGCCAGGATAAGAATCTCCTTAATCCCCAAGCAGAGTTTGTTTGTCATCAACGGGTCGCATGAATCAGAATTTCAGAGGCCACCGCCGGTTATCAGAGCAGGTGTCCGATAGTTGGTTTTCAGACATCCCCAGTAGAGTTCATCTCGAAGTCGCTGTCACGTCAGTGCTAAGAAGTTTGTGGGTGAGGATCATTGAAGAATTAAGTCCTGACGTGGACCATTTACTCCTAGAATGACGGGATTTCTTCAGAAGTGGGCGTCTTAACGTGGACAGGTTTGTTTTACCGGATTGGTAAGGTGTGTTAATCCTGACGTGGATAGATTCGGTCTCTCGAAATTTGGAGAAAGGGAGGTCATGACGTTGACAAAAGATTGGTTACCCTTCGTGTTGGTGTCCTGACGTGGATCATGTGTTTGCAGCAGATATCTTTATTCGTAATGGTGAAATGTGCGTCCTGACGTGGACAAGTTCGTAGTTCTTTGTGATGACAAGATACAAGAATCCTGACGTGGACAAATTTATCCTTCTTCGTGTTGTTGGCAAAGTGTAAGTCCTAACGCGGATATTTCCCCATTGAGTCAAAGGTGGGAGTCCTTACGCGGACAAGTCTTATTTCCTCAGTGAGTCGAAGACGCCTGAGTCCTAACGTGGACATATCAAGACGAGGTCAGTGTCCTTACACGGACAAATCAAAGAAATTATTTTTCCTTACGTGGAAAGAAGTGGGTCCTAACGTGGACGATGTAGTCCTTACGCGGACGTATCAGAAGTGATTCCTAACGTGGAAATGACAGTATTCCTAACGTGGAAAAAGAGAGTCCTTACGTGGACAGGTTAAGATGGCATTCCTTACGTGGAAAAATGAGTCCTGACGCGGACAAAGTGAGAAAGAATTGATTCCTTACGTGGAGAGATCAGAGTCCTTACGTGGACATATCAAGAGCATTCCTTATGTGGAAGAAAAATGGTTTCCTTACGTGGAAAGACGAGCTTATTCCTTACGTGGAAAGATTGAGTCCTCACGCGGACATATCGAGATTGATTCCTGGCGTGGAAAGAAATGGATTATTCCCGACGTGGAAAGATAAGAGCGTTACTCCTAACGTGGAAGAGTGTTATGCCTAACGTGGACAATTCAGTTTACGGAAATGCAGATGAGTTATCCCAACGGAGTTGCCGAGATTTTCCTGGGTTGACAGTAAGTGGAGTCCTAACGTGGACCAGTTTTAGCTGAGATTTCTTCATGTTGACGACAGACAGAGTCCTCACGTGGACAAGCAAGCAATCTGTTATGACAGAATCCTCTTCAGAACGACGAAGACAATCCCCAGCACGGTCGCGCGAGATCAGTGGGTTGCTGTAACAGTCAGATTTAGCTGACGGATGTCATTCCTCAAGCAGGAGCGCAGTTTATTTCTGCGGTTGGCAAATTTCTGGTTTCACTAGTATTCAACCGTCTCGTACCGCGAATGTCTGAAGGCTCCGGGCTCTTCATCCAATCGGGTCCAAGTCGCTTGAATAGGGGCAGCTGTTGCACCCTAAAATTTGCTCAACCTTATTCCTTGGATTTATGTTGCATCATCATTAGCATTTGCATGTAGAGTCATGTACATAGACTAACCATCTGCATAGCATAAGCACAGCAAGTCATTCAACAGGGGACCAATCATTACTTCCATCTCTAGAGGCCTAGCAAGAGGTTATTATCCCAATTCAACCTCATTCAAGTCATCAGGAAAGAATTTGAAAGCAAAGAGTTTAGCAGATCAAGCCTTGAGTCCATCTCCTAGCTGAGGGTATCTGAGGATCAACAAGAGGGTTGTGAGCTGTGAAATGAAGGTATGGAGAGCATATAGACATCTTGAGAGACTTATAAAGTCATTTGGAGAAGAAAACAAGTCATTGATGAAGGCACAAGAGCTATAGTTGAAGACAGTCAACTAGGGTTTCATCTGGGTCAACCCTAGGTCAACCCTAGGTCAATTGACTGACTTAAGAGGGCATTCAAGTCTATTGGAGAGATGTGGGGATCAACATTTGACATATGAAGAAGGATATGGAGATATGACAAGGAGAATTCAAGAGAAATCAAGGAGAAGAGGAGTTACTAAATTAGGGTTTCTCTGTAAAATCCCCTAGTTTAGGTCAAATTTCCAAGCAAGATAAGTCAAAATGCTAGCTTCAAATGGCTTCTTGGCCAACATGAAACTTGTAGAGGATCTCAAGACCTTTAATTTGAGTGGTGGAAGACCTCAAGGAGATTTATAGAACTCAAGTTATGGTCCTTGCAAGTTACAGGTCATTTGGGGTGTCTGAACTTTTGTCTGTGAAAGTGACTTGACTTCCAAGCTAGTTTTACCCCTCAAGGAGATTTCAAATGAATTCTTGGTCAACATAAGAGTTGTTCCTCATTGTCTTAGCTTTCTAGAATGGTATGGCATGCCTTCATATGATGTGGAGAACTCAACTTATGGTCTTGACAAGCAAAGGGTATTTTGGGCATTTGTGAATTACAGGTCATTTTAACCTATACCCAAAACTCATACAAGGAGACCTCAAATGGAAAAACTTACAACATCAAACTTGCTCCAAATGGGATTTTAAGTCTAGAAAGAAGGTCACAAGTTATTGGAGAAGCTCATAGCATGGAGTTGCATGATAGGTCAAAATATGAACTAAAAAGGCTTATAAAATGAATAATTTCAAGTTGGAAAATGGTTTGGGAGATTTACAAGTCCAAATGGAGACTTCCAATATATGATTTTGAATGGAAAAACAATTCTAAGAACAATGGTTCACACACTTTTTTGAGTTTAGAAGGAAAAAATGAAGTTATCCATGGTTGCTTATCATTTAAGAAACATAATCAAAAATGAGCCAAAGTTTGAAAACAAGGGAATGTGCAAGATGGATCTAGAATGTTCATTTGGGGTCTATATATTCATGAAAGGAGAATTTGGCAAGGGTTGGCCTCATTTGCACCAAGAATTCCACAAAATTTCTCACACTTTTTCATTGGAGTTTCATTACAATTCTCTCAAAACCTTCATCAACTTGCATCAAAATCAACTCAATCTGATTCCATCATCATCATAGATCATAATTGAAGCAAAGTTTTGGTGTGAATCATTCATTTTCGAGCACTTTTTTTCAAGAGCATCAAGATTGAAGTTGCAAGTGGATAGCATAATTCTGGCCAAATCTCATCCAAAGCTTGCATACAGAATCACATACATCAAGGATTGATCAGGATCCAGCACTTAGAAGCTTCAGATCCACATCTTCCATAGCTGTTTCTCAAGATTTCTCACTAGGTAAGTTTTCATTCAAACTGCTTGATCTAGTTAATTTGGCATGATGTTGTTAGTTTAGATGCAATCCAGGTGGTTAGGAGATTAGTTTAGGTGAGTTTGGAACGATTTGGTGAGGTTTGTTAACAGGTGCCACAAACTGTTAAGATCAATATCTCTTAGATTAGTGCATTATAATTGTGGCGTGATTGATCAAATTACTCTCCATTAGTTGTAGTTCAGTTTAGGTTAAGTTTGATTGAGAATGGTGATGTTGCATATCAGTGTCCTTCCATGGTAATCAGAGATTGATGCTATCGGATTGAGAGATTTATTGAGTTTCAGATTGAATTAGGATCATAGGATTGTAGGGGAAGAGATCCTGAGCAATTTTCGTGTTTATGTCGTGGCATTTCATGGCTTGGTGATGGAGAACAGAGGGATGGAAAGTTGCTCGTGCATGAGGTTCATGGTGGCTGAAACCCTAATTCAGTTGGATTGAGGAAGAAGACGAAATCTGGATCGTCTATTTGGTGCAAGACCTTTGACCTGGATAGTGATCCTAAGGCTGAGATTTAAGCTGAGTTTTGGAGGGAAGTAAGAAGCTGGCCAAAACGCACCGTTTCATTAATTGAAACGGGCGGGCCTGAGTTGGTTGCTATTTCCACCCCCTATTCTAAGCCCAATATGAATTTGAACGTGTTTTCACTGCTATTCTTACCCCCAGCGTCTTTTATTTATTTGTTTTTTTCTGAATGTGTATTGGGCTTTGGCAAGCGCTACCAGCACCCCCCTTTTATGAGGCCCATCCTGATTTGAACTGAGCGAGTTCCTATTCATACCCCCCTCTGGCTCATTTAATTCATTTTATTTTTTCTTATTTCATTTTAATATTTTACCAATTTCATAAAATCATAAGTAATTCATAAAAAATGCTTTTTAATCCATTCTTTTTACCATGTTTTCATTAAGATGTCTAGAATATTATAGGAAAATAAAATTTCATTTTTAGTTTTATTTCATATTTTTTTCATATTTTCTAAATAAATGTCATAATAAATAGTTACATTTCATGCATTATTTTTGTTCTCTCACATGCTTTAATATTTTTTGATCATTATTTTCATATTGTTTAGATGAGATATTAGGCTTATAGAAATATTTTAGTCCCCTTTTTAGGAGTTAATTTTAGGTGATTAATAAATGCTTGAATATCATGAACAAAACTAGGGTTTTAGGTGACAACTTAGGAAGTTCAATTTTCTCCCTTAGGACTTAGGGTTTGAATAGATTAGTTATGGGACTATAGGGGCTATGGGTAGTTATTAGATCCCTTAGAAAAGTTAGGATTCCCCTACTGCTATTATTACTGTCTGTATATCTGTTGTTTGGTGTGGTGTGCCCTCTGGGGTTTATTGATTGTTTGTATGGATATTGGGTTTGTCTGGGGCCCTGGGGAAGCTGAAGATTTGTGGAGATGAAGCCAGTGAAGAGTCAAATGCTGAAGATCAACTGTCAGAGTTGAGGAGGAGTTTCTTGCTAGCAGTTGCTGAGGAGACTAGGGTTTAGGAGCTAGGCAGAGCTCTAGATTAGAATGATTGTTTCTCAAACATGGATTGCCTTGTCTGCATCCATTCTTCTCTGTGATTCAGAGTCTCTCTAAGACACTCACCCCCTTCCTTTGGAAGGCTTGGTGATGGTGTCTATGAGATAGAGCTCTTGAGAGAAAATGTCTCTTGTGTTAGAAGCAGTCTGTTCACCACCTTTGGTAGTCAGCTGATTGCTTAACACCCGATTCACTCTTGTGACTGATCCCTCATCCTGGAGGTTTGAGCATGAAGGAAAGCCATTGCAGATGGAAGACTGATGATCAAAGCCCTTGCCTGAAGGCCATGAAGATGGAGATTGATGCTTGTTGAAGCTTGTGAATGATTGGAGATTGCTTGAAGCCAGTTGTTGATTCAGAGCTGCTGATGCTGTTTCTTTTGCTGTATTTCATTTGTTGATGTATTGATTGGTTTTCTGAACTGTATTGTTTGCTGTTTACCCTGCTGGGTTGAGAGTGAAGTCTGTTCACTTTCGCCTATTGTTTTCTAGGTTCGAGGTTGAGTGGGACTCCCTTGCCTCGCTTGTACTGTTGCATCCATGCATTTTACTGCTTTACTGTATATATATGATATTGTTTCTGTTTCTGCCTATCCCGTAGGATCTCTGTTTCTCTCTGTGCAAGAGAGGAGCATGATAGACACTAGGTCTTAACCCATGCATGATAACATTAGGTTAGTTTGTTTCCCTTCGCAACCGTAGTTTAGAGTTCTGTCTCTTTCTTTCTCAAAACAAACAGAAAAACACATAAAGATTTCAAACACAATAAAAGACACTTCTTCCGTAAAAGAATGTGAACTCATCAAAACGTCATTTTTGTCCGCTGGGACTGTTAATCAGAAAAACCTTTTCAGAAGGAATAAAATCAACCAAGACAAGCCTGTGTCGTACGTGGCCCGAACTACGTTTGCTCTGATCTTTCATGCTGTATGAAAGTACGTAGGCATAGGATGCGATATCCTAGCGAGCAACCTTCCCCTCCTTTCCCGTAGGTAGGCGAACTACGTTGACTCTGATTTCTCGTTCCAGACGGGAATACGTAGGCATAAAGTGCGATACTTTGCCGAGTCATTTTTATTTCCATTTTATTTTCTTTTTAACCCTTGACCTATAGTTTAGATAGAATAACAATCCATACCCGAAAACAAGCGTGGATCCCATCGAGTACGATGGACGTGAGGGGTGCTAATACCTTCCCCTTTCGTAACCGACTCCCGAACCCAGGTTTTGGTTGCGATGACCATACCTGTCCCGTGTTGTGCGAGGTTTACTCTGAGCGTTTCCTTTCCCTCCCGTGGGATAAATAACGCACGGTGGCGACTCTTCTGTTCAGCCGGCGCCGATTTTCGCAGTAGCGACAATGTTAACAGTCAGTGGGCCACCCTTGGTAGGCAATTGACTGTTTAACATCCATTTCATCTTATTGAATGATATTCATCTTGGAGATTGGGACTTGAAGAAAAGCCATTGAAGGCTTGAAGATGAAGACTGATGCTTGCTTGAAGCTTGTAGATATTTGAAGATGACTTGAGGACAGATGTTGATGAAGACTGTTGTTGCTGTAGTTTTTTGCTGTTCATAATTTTTGATGTATTGTTTGAATTTCCCGGATTGTATTACTTGCCATTAACCTGTTAGGTTGAAAGTGAATTCTGTTCACTTTTGCCTGTTGTTTTCTAGGTTCGAGGTTGAGTGGGACTCCCTTGCCTCGCTTGTATTGTTGCATCCATGCATTTTATTGCTTTACTGTATATGCTATTGTCTCTGTTTCCGTCTATTCCCTTAGGATCTCTGTTTCTCTCTGTGCAAGAGAGGAACATGATAGACATTAGGTCTTAACCCATGCATGATAACATTAGGTTAGTGTGATTCCCTTTGCAACCGTAGGTTAGAGTTCTGTCTCTTCTTTCTCAAAACAAACAGAAAAACACAATAATATTCCAAACACAATAAAAGACACTTCTTCCGTAAAAGAATGTGAACTCATCAAAACGTCATTTTTGTCCGCTTGGACTGTTAATCAGAAAACCCTTTTTTAGAAGGAATAAAAACAATCAAGACAGACCTGTGTCGTACGTGGCCCGAACTACGTTTGCTCTGATCTTTCATGCTGTATGAAAGTACGTAGGCATAGGATGCAATATCCTAGCGAGCAACCTTCCCCTCCTTTCCCGTAGGTAGGCGAACTACGTTGACTCTGATTTCTCGTTCCAGACGGGAATACGTAGGCATAAAGTGCGATACTTTGCCGAGTCATTTTATTTTCTTTTAACCCCAGACCTTTAGAATAGATAGAAATAACAATCCGTACCAGAAAACAAGCGTGGATCCCGTCGAGTACGACGGACGTGAGGGGTGCTAATACCTTCCCCTTGCGTAACCGACTCCCGAATCCAGGATTTGGCTGCGATGACCATTCCTTTCCCGTCTTTGCGGTAGGTTTACTCTGAGCGTTTCCTTTCCCTCTGTTGGGATAAATAACGCACGGTGGCGACTCTTCTGTTCAGCCGGCGCCGATTTTCGCAGTAGCGACACATACCCCTCAAGAAATAAAAAGAAAGGACAGCAAGAGAGGAATTTCGAGAAATTCCTTGAACTGTTTAAAAAGTTAGAGCTGAACATTCCGTTGTTGGAGGCACTAGAACAAATGCCCACGTATGCTAAATTCATGAAGGACATCATTGCTAAGAAGCGGACTAGTGAGTCCGAACCTGTTATTCTAACTGAAACTTGTAGTGCTATTTTGCAGGGTCTGAAGATTCCGGTGAAGAAGAAAGACAGTGGAGCTGTTACTATTCCATGCACTATTGGTGATAGGTCATTCAACAGAGCTTTAATCGATTTGGGAGCAAGTATTAGCCTCATGCCCTTGTCCATCTACAAAAAGTTAGGTATTGGTGCGGTTCAAGACACTCGGATGACTCTCCAATTTGCGGATCATTCGGTTAAGCGGCCGTATGGAGTGGTTCAAGATGTTCTGGTTAAGGTAGATAAATTTGTGTTTCCGGTTGATTTTGTGATACTAGAGATGCCGGAAGATGAAGAAATTCCGTTAATTTTGGGCCGGCCATTCTTGGAAACCGGGAGAGTCATGATAGTTATGGAAGGCGGTACCCTGACCTTGAAGGTATATGACGAGGAGTTAAAAATTGATGTTAGGAATACCATGAAGCATAAACAGGATTTTGGCACAAGTAGCAACATACAAGTGCTAGAACAAGTTGTTGAGAGTGAACATTTGGAGACTGTGACCCAACTGCCCCTTGAGAGAGTGTTAAGCATGTCAATTTTTAAGGAAGATAAAGAAGTGGATGAGAATGACATGGAAGTAGTTGAAATGTTGGAAACTCAACCATTTCAAAGGGGATCCCGATCACACCGATGGGAAGACTTAAGGCAACCTATAGCGTTGGAAGGTAATGAAGAAAAGCTTAAAGGTTCGGAATTGAAACAACTTCCGGAGAATCTCAAATATGTTTTTCTCGACACCGAAGAAAAATGCCCCGCCATTATTAGCTCTAGTTTGAAAAGTGTCCAAGAGGAACAGCTGATTGGGGTTCTTAAAAAATTTAAGAGTGCTATTGGATGGAAAATCGAAGACCTCAAGGGTATAAGTCCTACAGTTTGCATGCACAAAATTCTTATGGAGAAAGACCATAAACCGGTTGTGCAGCCCCAGAGAAGACTGAACCCTGTTATGAAGGAGGTAGTAAGAAAGGAAGTGGTGAAATTGTTGGATGCTGGACTTATCTATCCTATATCGGACAGTTCATGGGTGAGCCCTGTTCACGTGGTGCCCAAGAAAGGAGGTACAACTGTGGTGACTAATGAAAAGAATGAGTTGATTCCTACGCGTACAGTCACTGGTTGGAGGGTGTGTATTGATTATAGGAGACTTAATTTGGCCACCAGAAAAGATCACTTTCCGTTGCCGTTCATTGATCAGATGCTAGAAAGATTGGCTGGGCACGACTACTATTGTTTTCTGGATGGATACTCCGGGTACAACCAAATCGCGGTTGTGCAGGAGGATCAAGAGAAGACGGCTTTCACATGCCCGTACGAATTTTTTGCTTATAGGAGGATGCCATTCGGGTTATGTAACGTCCCAGCGACATTTCAAAGATGCATGACTTCTATTTTTGCTGATATGCTTGAGAAGCGTATGGAAGTCTTCATGGATGACTTTTTTGTTTTTGGTTCATCATTTGATAATTGTTTAACTAACCTTTCACCTGTTTTGCAGAGATGTCAGGAAAGTAACTTGATCCTAAATTGGGAAAAATTCCATTTTATGGTAAGAGAGGGCATTGTCCTTGGTCACAAAATCTCACACAAAGAGATCGAAGTCGATCAAGCAAAAGTGGAGGTAATATCTAAGTTACCACCACCTGTGAACGAGAAAGGTATTCGAAGTTTCTTAGGCCACGCGGGTTTCTACCGTAGGTTTATAAGAGATTTCTCCAAGATAGCTAAACCGTTGACTTCCTTGTTAGTCAAGGACACAACGTTTGTGTTCAATAAGGAGTGTGCTGACGCGTTCGAAAACCTGAAAAATAAGTTAGTGTCAGCACCTATTGTGATTGCCCCCGATTGGTCTTTGCCGTTTGAGATCATGTGTGACGCCAGTGACATCGCGGTGGGGGCTGTGTTGGGGCAGCGGAGAGAGAAGCTTTTGCATGTTATTTACTATGCTAGTCACGTTTTGAACCCTGCACAGATGAATTACGCAACTACCGAGAAGGAGTTGTTAGCGGTGGTCTACGCCTTTGACAAATTTAGGCAATATATGTTGGGTTCCAAAGTGATTGTTTATACTGACCATGCTGCTTTATAATATCTTTTTGCTAAGCAGGAGTCAAAGCCCAGGCTTCTGAGATGGATCCTACTTCTCCAAGAATTCGATGTGGAGATTTGTGATAAGAGAGGATGTGAAAATACTGTAGCTGATCACCTCTCGCGAATGTCACCGATTAAAGAAAACGAGGACAAGCGTCCAATAAAGGATGAGTTTGCTGATGAACACATCCTAGTTATTCATGGTGTCCCTTGGTTTGCTGATTACGCCAACTTTTTGGTCGGGGGTATAATACCTGACGACTTTGATTCTAACAAGAGAAAAAAGTTTGTTCATGACTGCAGGTTTTACTTATGGGATGACCCGTTTCTTTACAAAAGAGGGGTGGATGGACTGATCAGAAGATGTGTTCCTGAAGATGAGCAAAGGAAGGTGCTCGAAGCATGTCATAATTCAGATTATGGAGGGCATTTCAGTGGTGACCGCACCGCAGCCAAAGTCCTCCAATCGGGATTGTATTGGCCGTCTTTGTTCAATGATGCCCAGGACGTAGTGACGGAATGTGACAGATGTCAACAGACTGGAAATATCTCGAAAAGAAACCAAATGCCGCAAAATTCCATGTTGGAAGTAGAGTTGTTTGATGTTTGGGGGATTGACTTTATGGGACCATTCCCACCATCATTTGGAAAAAATTATATACTGGTGGCAGTTGACTATGTTTCTAAGTGGGTAGAAGAAGTGGCACTACCAACCAATGATGCTAAGGTAGTGGTCAGGTTCCTGAAGGAGAACATATTTTCTCGGTTTGGAGTACCAAGGGCCCTTATAAGTGATGAAGGAACTCACTTCCTGAATTATCTCATGGAAAGGTTACTCCTTAAGTATAATGTGAAGCACAAAATAGCTACCCCTTACCATCCTCAAACCAACGGGCAAGCCGAGGTGTCAAATAGACAACTCAAACAGATACTAGAGAAAACAGTGTGTGCCTCCGTAAGGACTGGGCAGTAAAGCTGGACGACGCTCTCTGGGCGTACCGCACTGCGTAGAAAACACCCATCGGTATATCCCCTTACCAACTAGTCTATGGTAAAGCTTGCCATCTTCCTCTAGAGTTGGAACACAAGGCGTTATGGGCATCAAAAGTCCTTAACCTAGACCTCACCAAAGCAGGAGAGTCTAGAACTCTCCAACTCCATGAGCTAGAGGAATTCCGGAATCGGGCATATGAGAATGCCAAAATTTACAAAGATCAAACAAAGAAATGGCATAATCGAAGAATTCAGAAGAAGGAATTTCGGGAAGGACAGTTAGTACTGTTATACAACTCCCGGCTGAAACTCTTTCCGGGAAAGCTTAAATCAAAATGGTCAAGATCGTTTATAGTACATAAGGTGTTTCTGCACGGAGCAATCGAGCTGAAAAATCAAGCAAATGGAGACATTTTTAAAGTAAATGGTCAGCGTTTGAAACCTTACTACGAGGGGCAGCAGAAAGATCGAAATGATGTCGTTCATCTCATAGGATAAGATGAACGACCGTCGAGCCATGCGACGTAAAACGAAGCGCTTCGCGGGAGGCAACCCATGCATTTTACACTCACGTTTTCATTTTGTTTTTTGTTTTAACAGGTTTTGGTTAACTCGCGGTTCATCGGTGAAAGAAGATTGTCGGAAACCAGAAGAGAGCGAAAAATTTGAAAAATCAGTACCCTGACACGGGTGGCCATGTTGCACAACACGGGCCGTGTCAGGCTGTATCAAAGTTGGGCCAAAATGTGTGAAGTCAGGGGTGCAACACGGGTGCCTGTGTTGTGTGACACGGCCCGTGTTGCAGGTGTTATATTTTGGAAAAAAAATAAGCTACAGGGGGTGCAACACGGGTGCCCGTGTTGTGCAACACGGCTGAATAATTTCCCTTACCCGTGTGGGGACCAGTTTGTCCTTCTCACTTAAAACACTCATTTACCCCACTTTCTTATCATCTTCATATTTTACTAACCACCTTCTTCCAAAAAACCCTAAGCCTCCATTGCCTCCTCTCTATAAAAGCTTCAATTTCCACAACACCCACTCATCGAAAGCACTTCCGCCCTTCACAAAAAACGTTCCCCTCATCCTTGTGATCATTCCTACAGTTGCGTTTTTCTCTAACGGTGATTTCAAATTTTTTGAATTGTCTGTGTTGTTTGTGTTTTGCAGGATAAACAATGCCGCCTCGTAGAGACAGCGGAAAAGCCGTGGCCGAAACTTCGCGCCCCAAAAAGAGAGCACACCGAATGGCGAATCCTCACAACATACTCTTTGAAGACCCGGATCACCAGAAGAAATATTCCAACATCCTAAAGCGTAAGCTCACCCCAACGAGGTATATCTGTAACACTACGCTTGATAATCTAGGGCTGAGAGTAGAAGTCCATAGGATGTTTCACATTCTTGGTATGCTGGAATTTATGCAATTTGAAGCGCCGACTTATGAGAGCATAACTGTTGAATTCTTAAGTACTTTAGAATTTTAGTTGAAGCACAGGTAGACAGGTGTAGAGGAGGAATACTATGGCACTCTTAGATTTCGCCTATTCGATACTGACCATAGCCTGACAGTAGCCGAATTGGGAGATATTTTGAAGCTCCCCAATTTTGGACCTGGAGCTCCTTCGGGAAATTTTAGTGCAGGTGACTTCTGGAGGGCCATCACAGGTAGAACTAATTATGTCGCTAAGGCGGCAAAAGCCTCGTGTATTCATAACTCGTGTTTCAGGTACGCTCAAAAAGGGTTGGCCTATACACTATTCGGCAGGGGTGACAGCACAGGAGTGGCAACTCAGAGGGAGCTGTACTTAATGTATGGCATGGCAAATCAAGAGCTCATCAATGTGGCTGCCTTTCCAGCTGACCATCTGAAGAGGGTTGCGAATGCACCTTCCGGCGAAATCAGTGTCGGCGGTATGATCACTCAAATCGCCAATCATTTTGGCCACGGTCCTCTCCTGAGGGAGGAACCCACGGTTGCAGGTAAGACAAAGATAGACCTAGCCACCCTAACCGCCCAAGGTATGATTCGAATCTTTGATAGTTACTACTCCTTGGTAAGACGAAACAGTCATCTCCTAGCTTTACCTGCACCTGACTTTATTAGTATTCAAAATGTGAATATTTGGTTGTATGAGAACACAATGCAGGATGAAGACGACCAATTTTGTGATGGTATAGGTACATAATTTTTTGATGATGAAGGAGATCAGGCAGAAGAAGCCCCTATACCGACTACTCGAGTCTGACCCCATCAGGAGTCCGACTCCGGCTCTTGGAGCTTGTCTAAAAAAGAATGGGAATGGATGGAGAGTGAAGTGTGTCATCTCCGGAGTGAGCAGACAAGGTAAGACGATGAGCAAACGAGGCAAGGAAACGAACAAATCCGCCAAGGCAGGTTGATCGGTGAAATGCACGAATGGATGCGGCAGATGATGCTGCGCGACCAACCTCCTCAACCATGAACTCTGTGAGTCCCCTTCTAGTGGTGTTCCAACAGTGGGGACACTGTTGAATCCTAGTGTGGGGGTATTTTATTTGTGTGTTTTTGTTTCTGTTTTTCTTCATTTTTGTTTTTGTTTCTCTTTATTTGGTTATTTATTTTTAAGTGTTAGTTTGAAAGCATGATAGAAGTTCCACAGTGAAAACCCCCTGATATTGAGCTAATAAAATTTTTGGTTTGAGAACTGTTTGGTTGAAATGTCTGCGAGTGAGGTGATGAGAAAGTATATAGAATGCTCGGAAAAAGAACCGTGAGGATGAAATCGGAACGATCTTGAGAGATAGGTAAAAAGCAAACACCCTGGGTTTCCCGAATAGGAACGAGTTCGACGTGTAGATTTGTACCATAGTGCTTTGATATGAGAAGTACCCCCTAGTAGTTTATTTTGACATTCGGGTTTAATCAATAAGAATCGTGTGTGCAAGGTTGATGAAAAATATTGAGCAAAGGCACAGAAAAAAAAACAAACAAAAAGGGCAATTAGACGACTAATCCTTCTAAGTTGGGTAACCCTCACCCGGTTATTCAGCCCAACGGCGGTCGAACCTGAAAGCCATTCAAAAATAATAACAATGCCAGAAAAAGAAAAAAATGTCATTGATCAATCTTGTGCACGGGAGGAAAAATCATAAAAGCCGTTATAGTGATTGTCCGAATGAAAGGAATGAAAATCGAAAAAGAAGACTTAAGTATAAAGCATAGTCGGAGAGGTTACCAATAGGGAGACTGAGGTCTGTGGTTTACCGCGGTCTAGTGTTTGTGTGTTACCTGTTTTGAGGGAGAAGCCGAGATTAACCCTAGTGGGACTTGGAACGAGAAGTTCAAGCATGAGTATCATTACCGTAACTCACAGTTCTATGGACGGTTCAGTTGTGCAAAAAGATATTGTAAGTTCGGTTGGGCGAGCTTTTTGCTTGAGGTCAAGCAAAAGTTCAAGTTCGGGGGAGTTTGATCGGTGGATTTCACTTGTGTTTTCAAACTCTGTTTGTTGTTGGTTTTGCATTGTTTTTATCTGTTTTCGAAGCTTTAGTTTTTGTTATCTTAGTTATTTATAGTCGTTTTTATGTGAGTCTTATTTTGAGGATTGTATTACTTTTGCCGCTGGTGCGTTTGATTCGGTTTCTTTTAGTGTGTTTTTAGCAGGAATTGATGGCCCGACATTAGCATCGTTTCAGAGGCAAAGAAAAGTCGAAAAAATGAAATTCAGAGGCACAACACGGGTACCCGTGTTACACAACACGGCCCGTGTCAGGAAGAACACGGTTGGAATGACACGGTCAAGATGAGCAGAGGAAAATGGAGAACATAAGAGCAACACGGGTGCCCGTGTTGCAGCCCCTGAAGATGAAAAGCGCTCTGTTTGATTCAGCAGCCTGACACGGCCACCCGTGTCAGGCCCACTGATAGTGAATTTGTTGTTTTTCTGATTTTTATGTGATCAGACCTGTTTCGATGGGCATTTTAGGCATTTTGCGATGTAATTTGAATTTGGATATATGAGCCGCTTTTTGGCCAAAAACAAGACACTTTTTGGATTAGGAGTAGGATTGACAACTGAAGAGGGAGATTTCTGGAGAACGAAGGATCGATCAAGAGCGGAAGCAATTGATGATCCAAGTGAACCAACTTCAATTGTAATGATCTTCTCCTTTTCATTTCTAATTGCATTTGTTTTTATTAAGAACATGAGTAGCTAAACCCCCATTTGTTAGGGGGTGGTACTGCATTGTGATGTATTGACATTTGTTTGGATTATTCTATGAGAATTATGTTATTCACCTTATATATTTTATTTTGCAACAATCTTAATGCGTATTCATATTGGAAAGTAGAATTCGATTCATGATTAGGTTTTGGTCTGGAAAGTCAACCTAACGCTTTTGCAAAATAATATTACGGTAGATATTACTTAGGAATGGGGATATCCCGTATCACGTATTTTATTGTCAGAACTATTGCTTGATGCTTTTCATGGACACTGAGGAATTAGTGTACATGAAACTCATCAAAGGGTTTTTATTAAGGAATTAAGGAAAACTAAATTTGAGAACTAATGAATTAAGGTTAATAAACATTATCTCAGAATAATCCTACATGGTCTTTACTCGCGTTGTGTCCACTCCCCTAACATCGTTCTTAGATTAATCTAAAAGTCACTTTTACTCACTTTGATACTTTGCTACCAAACAACCCCCTAGACATTTTGTTCCTTTGAATACTAAAAATCCCGTTAATTTCTACGCAGTCCTCGAGATCGATACTTGGGACTTTTTCCCTTATTACTACAATCGGTAAAAATAATACACTTGCTATTTTCCCGATCAGTTGGCGGTGAGAGAAAGCAGACGCGTGGATTCCCTATATAGTGACAAGTGTCACAGTTTGGACTTGGGCCCCCAAAAGCTGTCACTTGGCCCACAAAGGACAAAACCTGATCCATTAATTCAATTAACTCTAAACGAAAATGTTAAGACCAATTAATAAAAATAAAAATTGATTAGCACCAATTAATTCTAACTTAAAAAACCAATGATTAAGCCTAATTACTACAATTAAGAGCTAATGATTAATGACTAATGATGACTAAAACTTATTAAGGGAAACCAAAAATTAATGCTAAGTAATTAAAAAACCACTAATCAATTCTCCTAATTAATCCTAATTAAAAAATGATTAAAATCTAATCAATCTCTATGAATTAATTCTAAAAAGAAATTAAACTCCAATTAACTATATTAATTTCTAAACCTATTAAAAATAGAAAAAGAGTCCACTAAACCTATTAAAACTATTTAATCTAACTAAACTCCTTAAAATGCTAATTAATATCTAATTAATGTCCTAAAAAGAAATTAATCTAACAAGAATTGATTTAAACTCTATTAAACCAATTAATATCTAAAAATGATTAAAGTAATTTCTAAAAAAGAAATTAAATCTAAAACTTATCTAAAAACTATTTAATATCTAGAAAAATCAATTAAATCCATTAAAATCCATTTAAAAATTCTAGAAAATAAAGAAAAAAATCTAAAAATGCAAGGAAGCCAATTAAATCGATTAGAAAACAGATGCGCGACTATAGCAAAATAAGCGGTAAAAACCGGACACCGAAATGTCCTAAAAAATAACAGCGAGAGCTGAAAACACCGGGACGGGCACAAATTCTCAAAACAGCTTATTCGAACTGGCCTGAAATGCCTGAAGCGTCAGGAGAGGCTGAAATCCTGATAAAATCAACCTGACTGCAAAAATGCAATGTATACGGTATGCAAAGGCAGAATGTAAAATGAGTCGAAACATAAGCCAAATGCAATAATTGGTTGGTCAAATTTTGGGGTGCAACAGCTGCCCCTATTCAAGCGGCTTGGACCTGAAGGGTTGAGAAGCGAACGACTTTCAATCATTCAAAGGTAGAAGACGGTTGAATACAAAAGAAACCCAGAAATTTGCCAACCTGTAGAAATAAACTGCGTAAACTGCTTGGGGAACCAATATATCCAGAACACTGAAACCAGTTGGCACGGCAGCAACCTGATCAATCATCTGACAAAGAACCTGACTTTAGCACTAGTTATCTGTGTGACGCCACAGGTAAAAAACCCGAAGGTTGGATCAACATGCACTTGATCCTTTCACGTCGTCTAATGATAGACAGGAAGAGAAACAATCTTGATCTCGTATCGTCTAATGATAGACGAGAGGAAAATGTCTGAATCTCACATCGTCTAATGATAGACGAGAGGAAAACCTTGTTCAAATCTCGCATCGTCTAATGATAGACGAGAGGAAAATCATGTTCAAATCTCTCATCGTATAATGATAGACGAGAGGAAAATCATGTTCAAGTCTCGCATTGTCTAATGATAGACGAGAGGAAAATCATGTTCAAATCTCGCATCGTCTAATGATAGACGAGAGGAAAATCATGTTCAAATATCGCATCGTCTAATGATAGACGAGAGGAAAATCATGTTCAAATCTCGCATCGTCTAATGATAGACAAAAGGAAAATCATGTTCAAATCTCACATCGTCTAATGATAGACGAGAGGAAAACCTTGTCCGAAGAGCCACATCTTTAGTGAGAACTAGCGGAAGGAAAACCATATAAACTTCAACACTACCCATCAAATTTCAAAATCCTTTCGTCTATAGGAGTTGATGGAAAGAACAATATCCTCAAAGGGCCACATCATCAATAAGGATTGACAGGAAGAAAACCACCTTCAAAGAGCCACGTCGTCAACAAGAATCGACAACTAGGAAAGCCAAACATTCTTCAAAGAGTCTCAACGTCAATAAGGATCGACGGTCAGAGAAACACTTCTTGAAATGTCATCTCATCCGATAAACAGAGAGAAAGCCAATATCTGAAAGATCGCCTTGAAACCTCTCAACGTCTCAAGATAGACGGAGAAAACTATGCTCACACTCACGACGTCTAATGATAGACGGAGAAACTATATTGCTCAAACTCACAGCGTCTAAAGATAGACGGAGAAATCCATACTCTAACTCATGACGTCGGAAGATAGACGGAGAAACCATATTGCTCAAACTCACAACGTCTAAAGATAGACGGAGAAATCCCTATTTGAACTCATGACGTCCACAGGTAGACAGAGAAAATTCCTGCTGGGGGAAATACATTGTCAGTAGGAATTGACGGGAAGAACAGTCTGTCTTCATCAGATGATCGATAGACAAAGCATAATCATCGTATGATCTGATAATCAAATAAACCACAAAACTATCTGAACAAAGCTGCTGGGTAATTGCCCCTGAACTGATTGCAGAGTGATTCCCATTGCCACAGAAGGCTGATAGAAAAACTGGCTTATGCTTCGTATGCATATGCGTATGTTTGAATTTTCTATGGCGTAATGCTCCATATAGGATGGAATGTTACACATTTGGCGATGAAATGCAAATACGATGCAAATATGCTGATATATGCAAGATGCAAATACAGGCTCGGGCTGTTGGAGAAACTGTTCACAGAAAGACCATTCTAGCAAAATAAATGCTGGAAAGGTGAAGCCAACTCCGCTGCTGGCGAAACTGGATACAGAACCGCTTCAGCAAAATAAATGCCGAAGACAAAGCCAACTCCGCTGGGGATAACCGGGTATCACATAATATTCCAGCAAAATAAATGCTGGAAAGGTGAACCGACTCCGCTGCGGGATAACCAAATGTGCTAAGCATGATCGAACTTCCCTGAGGATAGCTTACACGTGCCAATGACCATTGGACTTTTGCTAGGGAAAACAGACGGATTCTTCCTGCATACCAATGAATATTGAATCTTGAAACTGATGTGCCAACACGGATTAGGCCTCACAGTGATTGCCATCATGGATTGGGCTTTAGGAATGGCTCGCCAATGAGAATTGGGCTTCCTGAAAATTGCCAATAAGGATTGGGCTCTTAGGCTATCCGTGATGGGTCAGGTACGACTGACGCTGGAAAACATCTTGTCTGAATTCACTATTTCTGGTTAAAGGATCAAGGGACGGTAACACGACTTCCCGACATTCGTCTCAAACTTGAAGATTGGCTGAACCTGCTTGAGTAGCTCTGATGACACGGAGAGGAACAATTCCTTCGCTTCTGATATGCCCCAGTCTGTAGGACCTCTGCGGGGATATTCCTCGGATGGAAATCTGAAAATTTGTATCCTGATGGTCTGACATGAACTGCCCCAGCACTCTGTACCTCGGAGGGATGCTTCAGATCAAATGCCCCTCGGGCAAGAAACAATTTCTGCACTTTTCTTAGAACGGCCTGCCCCTGTCTTCCATGACTTTGCCCCTGATTGGCTAATCTACGGGGAGATACACCGGTTGTCCTCGAGAGATTCATCAAATCTCGACCTGACTGCATCAGAATAACCGACTTCGGCTGGCTGACATCACATGGCTGACATCCCTAGGGATTACCTGATATAGCTTGCCCCAGTTCACGGAATATTCAGGCGTTCTGCATTCTATCCTGGTCAGACTTTCCACTGTAGGAAACTTTCCTGCTGTCCAGCGCTTACTCGCAAGTAAAACAAGTTTTTCTGCATAAAAGATACCTTAATGCAATGCATATGACAGTTTTGACATCCAATCTGTTCACTGGGAAAGGAAAAACAGTTTATGGAATATAATGCACAAATCTTTTATCAAGAATATCAACATCAGTACCAACATGGTAAGAAGAACCCTTCTAGGAGTCAGTTTCGACGCGATCTTTACTGATATATGCCTTCGAAACAAACCCTGCTTCAATTAGGACTTTTGAAGGTTGTAACATGGTCAAGTTCATGGTCTTGAAGGAAAGGATAAAGGCTCAGAATTTATTTTCACCCACCTGTTCTCCGTGATGTTCTCCAATCCTACGTTTAGCTAATTCGACCTTAGCGCTCACTTCTCAGTGGTTGAAGGATAGGAGTGGTAGTTCGAGAAACCATGAATTTTCAGAGTGACAGCCACTCACTTTTCGTCTTTGCCACTCGGGGTCACATGACTCGTATTTCGTTTGAGGATTTTTCTTTTGTGATCCTTTTCGTTTTTTCTTTCTAGTTTTTCGCTTTCCCTAATTTTTGCCTGGACTGGCTTCTTTGAGCTTCTTTTGATTATTAAGTCCAGCGGGATGCCCTCATTTTTGCCTAAGTCATTTGTTTCCACTTTTGACTTAGCGGGCTTTTGGTTCTTTTTGCTCTTTCCTTTTTTTCGAACAAGTCGTGTGACACTGGTTGTTTGACTCGTTGGGGAATAATATGACTGTTGCACTCCTTACGCTTAACCACTGTGGTTTTTTAGGCACGACCTCTAGAGGTATGATTGATCCTCGAACGGACACTCCCTTCTGCAATTTGGACGCTCGGTCAAATTAGCTAACACCTACCCTTCCCCGGGTTAAGATTGAGGGTTTTTTTTCGTCTTTCGAAAGAAACTCCTACTACCAGGCTCAAAGGGGTTGACAAGGGATTATCTTCCTTATAACTCTGGTGTTTAGGATTTGAAACAATGCCTGTACATCATCAGCAGGTTTTATTTCAAAAGCATACAATATCGGAAGCTTGCGCGCCTTTAAACTTCGTCATCCTCCTCAGATTCCGCCTAACCAAGCGTTGGACATCTGTAAAAACAATGAGTGAACACTAATGGATTAAATCGAAACATGCATACTCATTTCATTATCAATATCAATTGAAAACAATACAAGTTTTACGAATGCGATTTGCGCTTTAACAGAAAAGAAACTACAAATGCAAAGAAATGACATGATAAAACACGGATTGCCAGTTGCGGGGAACTGGGCTTTTCGAACATGATTTGCTGCTGAGCCAGCCATCTTCAGAATTGATTGTCGAAGTCATCCTGATACTCTTCTGAACATATGCTATCAGTGAACTCGCCCATAACTTGAACTGATTCACCCACTTGGCTGGATAAAGGAAGGTCGACACCATGAGGCGTGACAGATATCTTGTTAGAGTCTATCAAGGCTTGAATCTGGCTTCGAAGCACCTTACAGTCATTTGTGGAATGCCCCTGTGCCCCAACATGGTACTCACAGCGAGCGTTGGCATCAAAACTTAGAGGATACGGCGGAATCATTGGATTGGTCTCCTTCGGCACTATCAGCCCACTTTTGACCAAGTTTAGCAACAACTGACTGTACGACATCAGTAGCTAAGTAAACTGCCTTTCAGGTTTCCTTGGTCTTCGTCGGGCGTGCTGACGCGGCTGACGATGATACGACTGTTGATTCTGGCAGGTAACAAATATCTGACATACAGACCCAACAGGTTGCTGGCTCTGAGCACTCGAAGAGTCTGGATACTGAATCTGAGGTACAGGAGATTCTGAGACAACATCACTGCCTTTCTCCCCTTCTTCTTGAGAACTGACAATTGATTCATCTTCATAGACTGCAGTATAAGGAATGTCCTGAATCTTTCCGCTCTTGATTCCGCCCTCAACACGTTCTCCTACTCATATCAAGTCCGCGAAGCTTGCATTTCCACAACTGAACAATGCGTCATAGTAACGGCCCTTCAGAGTATCCACGAAAAGGTCAACCATTTCTCTATCCACAAGCGATGGTTGAACACGAGCAGCCAATTCTCTCTATCTCTGCACATACCCTCTAAAGGATTCATTCTCCGCACGAGATAATTCTTGCAAATGCACGAAACTAGGAGCCATATCCAGGTCGTAGTTGTACTGCTTCACGAAGGCATTGGCTAAATATGACCATGATTTGATAATATCACTCTTCAACTGCATGTACCAATCCAAAGATGCCCCGATCAAACTATCTTGGAAACAGTGAATCATGAGCTTGTCATTGGTGACATGCGAAGTCATTCTTCTGCAGAACATAACCAAATGTAGCTTTGGACAACTATCCCCTTTGTATTTCTCAAAATTGGGCATTTTGAACTTCGGAGGCAACACAAGGCCTGGCACCAAACACATGCTCGCAGCATTCAGGTCAAGAGTATTCTTATTTATCAAGGCAGCCACCTGATCTTCCAATAGCTGGAGTCTTCTCGTATGCTCAACAGCCCTAGGGTTCTCAGCATTGACCCTCGGAGTGGCCCTCTGACGCTCTGGCACAGGGAAAGTGAAATGCTGATAGTCTGTGTCATGGAGAGAAGAAGCGTCTTTGTCTCCAACAGGAATCTGCGCTTGAGCAACATTGTTTACCGGAGTCTTCTGAATGTTGTTATCTCCTCTAGTCATGGTTGTTATGGCTTCCATGACCTGACTCAGCTGGTTCTTCAACAATTCAAACTCGGCCCTGGTAACAAACTGATTCAGCTCTTCGGAGTTCATGATCTGTCCAGAAACTAACTCAAGTCCAATGCGAATGCCGGGAAGTCAACTGCGAGTTGGACAAAAGACTGGTAAGCTCTCTGTTCCAGCTGAGTACGGACATGCAAGCATGAGCTGCACATGAAATGCAATGCAAAATGCAACAAACACGGGATCACAGCCCCCACAATCTGAATACTGATGCGCTGCTGACGGGATAAGGTCGCTCTGACGAGAGAAAACCACAATACCGGGTAAACTGGAAGTCAAGTTTCCTGCAAAAACCCTCCCACTCACGGGTATGGAACTAAACTGACACAGGTTCGGCATCCTATGCGGCCATCAGCGTCACAGACTTTCAAGAACGATGATACGATACCCAGAAGGTGTGGCATCATCATCTCTTGAAGCGGCCTCACTTAGCTGAATCCCAAATGATCGGTTCCCAGAGTCAACAATCCTTAGGTCTGAAATCCTTTGGACGGCCCACAGGGCTGGAAATGGAAATCATCTCAAAGAATCTCGTCTGAGTGCAGATTTCGTGGGAACTAGTGCATGCCTAACATACAGATTCACCACAAATCTGCTTTAATACTATGTAGCTCTCAAGCCTGGGTCTGGCTTATCAGTCATCAAAGCTCCCATCCCACAACAGCACAGTAGCGACAAATAATAAGTGCGGGAAATGTAAATACAACAGCAATATACGACATACAACGCACAAAAATAAACACCCAAAGACAAGCAAACAAGCGCTAGGATCGACTCTCATCGGGACGTTGGATCCCTCAGATTGACTCGCATAGGGGACGTTGGATCCCCAGGAAACTATCAGAGTCCCCAGCAGAGTCGCCAGTTGTCGCTACTGCGAAAATAAGGTGTCGGCAAAACAGAAGAGTCGCCACCTTTCGTTATTTATCCCTCAGAACGGGAAAGGAAACAATCGGGAAAAACCTGACGAAAAGGTATAAGACCAGGTCATCGCAACCATTGTCTGGGTTCGGGAGTCAGTTACGCAAGGGGAAGGTATTAGCACCCCTCACGTCCATCGTACTCGATGGGATCCACGCTTGTTGTGTTTATTTGACAGGTGGAAAACAATCTATCTACGGCTTCTATAAAGCTAAACGGAAAGAAACTGACTCGATAGAGCATCGTACTCTATGCCTACGTATTCCCTCGTGTAATGAGAAAGTCAGAGTCAACGTAGTTCGGGAAAATACGGGGGATTTTGCTCGCCGAGACGTCGCGTCTCGTGCCTACGTACTTTCACACGGCGTGAAAGATCAGAGCTTTCGTAGTTCGGGCTAACTACGGCTAGACAGGGTGTTCTCGATCACACAGGGGTGAGAGAAAGGATTGACGATACTAGCATACGCATTCTAGCAGTTAGGTGTATGTTGCTCGCTCGACGGAGACTTAGGCGTTACCTGTTTGCGGTAGAACGAACGTAGTATGTCGGGTTTTAAAGGTATGGGAACGTACGGGTTCTAGAACTACAGTTTGGTCTTAATTGCGCTAGGGCAAGAGAAAGGAACATCAGTCGTTAGCGAGAAAGTCTCGATCGCACGGCAGCGAGAGAACAGGTTCGTTAGTTGTTAGTGTGCTCGCTAGGATATCGCATCCTATACCTACATATTCTCGTCTGGTACGAGAAATCAGAGTAGTTGTAGTTCAGCTAACTACAGCACAACAAGAAAGAGAAAAGGGGGCTCGCTAGGATATCGAATCATATGCCTACGTACTCTCGTCTGGCATGAGAGATCAGAGCAAACGTAGTTCGACGGGAAAACGAATCTCGATTGCACAAGGGCAAGAGAAGGGGTCTCAATCGCCTGAACGCGAGAGAAAAGGGTTCCGATCGCACGGGGGCCAGAACAAAGAGGAAGCAGGCTTACGCCCAAACGGGAAGGAACTCGAGACACACACGCAAGAACCTAATACGTAGGAGTGAGTGCGTCGTATATTACCCAATGGATATATACTAAACACCCTAAACGATCGAGGGGAGACCGCTCGATTGTCATTTCCTACGTATCTGACGATACAGCTCACAACACTCGACGGTTGCCTGAAGACTTGAATAAGAAAGATGATGTTGAATGAAGCAGCTCCGTGGGCTCCTGACATGCGTGCAAGCTCCATTCCAATCTTCTCCTCTCTGGATCCTTGATGAGGACGCTCGAATCAGGAACAATGTAACGCTTAGACCGTCATGGTTCGACTTATACGAGAAATCGAACTCTAAGAGGTAGCGTATTGATGTCCGTGTCAAAGACAAGATAGAGAAATGATATCGACAATCATTCTCCAATTGAATCATGTCACACGGCCAGCCAAAAAAAAACTCGAAGGTAAACTCGGATAGAAAAGAAAATAGGAGAGAAACGAGGAGAGAAAATCACTAACAAATGAGAATAAATTCTACCCCTAAAATTAGCAATTAAATTCCAATAGAAAATAAAATCTCTAAAGGAATATTGAAAGGGAATTGTATATGAAAGTAGCATAAAATTCTACCCTAACTCTAATAATATCCTATAAAAAAAAGGATGAAAATCTATATAAAATCTATATAATATCCTATAAGGAAAATATAATGAAAATTATATATTATTCTAAAAACAATAGAATATAAATCCTATATTAAAAATCTATAGTAAACAATATGCTATAATATTCTAAGACTATAAACTATAATCCCTAAGGAAAAATAGAAAAAATAAAATCTACAATATTACAATCACACCTCCAATACAAGAGAAAAATTAAATTGCAAAGGGGAGGGGGTACATCAGCAAAACAGGGGGTAAGGCAGAAAAAACAGCCACTGGGCTTTTAGGCCACAATACAAAAAAATAAAAAATAAAAACAAAGACAATGGGGGGGGGGGTGCGCCAGGAATTGGGTGTGTAATCAGAAATTCGTTGGGCCCAGCCCAACCATAAAAAAAGAGCAATCCAGAGGGGGGGTTCTAATGGGAAACGGAGGGTGTATGGATCGGGAAATGAATTGGGCCAAACCAAGCCCATTACCCACGCTGGTCTCCTCTCCTTCCCCAATTCCCTTCTGAAACCCTAGTCTCTCCTTCCTCTCTTCTCTCCCTACGCCGCCGTTCTGTCACCTCAACCTCTCAATCTCCGTCTCCGTTTTCCTCCACCGCCCCTATCCGTTCTTCAATCTCAATCTGCAACTAACAATCCACATCAAAACTAAACACAAAAACTCATCTCAAATCTCTCGTTGAAGATGGTGAAGTTTGATCGTGTTTGCTTATGAAGATTTGGGGGTGACGGTGTCGCTTATCAACTCGTGACGATGGAGATCTTGAGAAAACCGTTGAAGTTTGATGAACGATTGGAGGTGCATGTTGATGATGATCTTGAAGAAAGTAGATCTCTGGGAAATCGAAACCGAAAGGCTGTTGGATCTTGAGATTTATTGAATATCTGGAACGAAAATGTAATGAAGCTTTCTGGAAAAAAATGGAGGTTGAAGATTTGTGATGAAGATTCCGATGAGATCTTCGAAGGCAGGTTGAAGATCGTTGAGGATTTCTGGAAAACTCATGATGAACACAGATCCAGATTTGATTGAAGTTGCATATGAAGATGCAGGGAGATCGTGGGAGATTTCTGGTGAATGTTCTTGATGAACATCTTGAAATCTGGCAAAATCTGAGGTTCGTATGAAGTGGGAAGGAAGAATCTGGAAATCAAGATGATGAGTGGTGATGAACACATGCAGATCTCATGGATTTTCTGGATAAATTGTAGGATGAAAGTGACCGGAGAGATGAAGATTCAAACGAATCTGGGAAGTGGTGGGACACGTGGGGCTACGCATGGCTGGTGGGAGTAAGGTGAAGCCACGTGTGAGGACGGGTGGCAGGGAAGTGTGGGGTCTGTGGAGTGAGTTGGCGGTGAGAGAAAGCGGACGCGTGGATTCCTTATATAGTGACAAGTGTCACAGTTTGGACTTGGGCCCCCAAAAGCTGCCACTTGGCCCACAAAGGACAAAACCTGATCCATTAATTCAATTAACTCTAAACGAAAATGTTAAGACCAATTAATAAAAATGAAAATTGATTAGCACCAATTAATTCTGACTTAAAAAACCAATGATTAGGCCTAATTACTACAATTAAGAGCTAATGATTAATGACTAATGATGACTAAAACTTATTAAGGGAAACCGAAAATTAATGCTAAGTAATTAAAAAACCACTAATCAATTCTTCTAATTAATTCTAATTAAAAATGATTAAAATCTAACTAAACTCCTTAAAATGCTAATTAATATCTAATTAATGTCCTAAAAAGAAATTAATCTAACAAGAACTGATTTAAACTCTATTAAACCAATTAATATCTAAAAATGATTAAAGTAATTTCTAAAAAAGAAATTAAATCTAAAACTTATTTAAAAACTATTTAATATCTAGAAAAATCAATTAAATCCATTAAAATCCATTTAAAAATTCTAGAAAATAAAGAAAAAAATCTAAAAATGCAAGGAAGCCAATTAAATCGATTAGAAAACAGATGCGCGACTATAGCGAAATAAGCGGTAAAAACTGGACACCGAAATGTCCTAAAAAATAACAGCGAGAGCTGAAAACACCGGGACGGGCACAAATTCTCAAAACAGCTTATTCGAACTGGCCTGAAATGCCTGAAGCGTCAGGAGAGGCTGAAATCCTGATAAAATCAACCTGACTGCAAAAATGCAATGTATACGGTATGCAAAGGCAGAATGCAAAATGAGTCGAAACATAAGCCAAATGCGATAATTGGCTGGACAAATTTTAGGGTGCAACACGTTTAGGCTCCGGTCATTTTCTTTGAGTATCCAGACTCCGTTTATTAAGTTGAGGATTCAGACTCCGGTCATTTTCGTTGAGTATCTAGACTCCTGTCATTACGTTGAGCGTTCAGGCTCAGATCATTTTTGTTGAGTATCCAGACCCCGGTCAATATGTTGAGCATTCAGGCTCGGGTCATTTTCGTTGAGTATCTAGACTCCGGTCATTATGTTAAGCGTTCAGGATCCAATCATTTTCTTTGAGTATCATAACTCTGGTTATTACGTTGAGCGTTCAGGCTCCGGTCAGTTTCGTTGAGTATCCAGACTCCAGTTATTACGTTGATCGTTCAGGCTCCGGTCAGTTTCGTTGGGTATCCAGACTCCGGTTATTACGTTGATCGTTCAGTCTCTGGTCAATTTCGTTGAGTATCCAGACTCCGGTTATTACGTTGAGCATTTAGGCTCCGGTCAGTTTCGTTGGTTATCTAGACACCGGTTACTACGTTGAGCGTTCAGTGTCCGGTCATTTTTGTTGAGTATCCAGACTCCGGTTATTACATTGAGCGTTCAGGCTCCGGTCAGTTTAGTTGAGTATCCAAACTTTGGTTATTAAGTTGAGCGTTCAGGCTCCGATCATTTTCGTTGAGTATCTAGACTCTGGTTATTACGTTGAGCGTTCAGGCTCCAGTCAGTTTCATTGGGTATCCAGACTCCGGTTATTACGTTGATCGTTCAGTCTCCGGTCAGTTTTGTTGAGTATCCAGACTCCAGTTATTACGTTGAGCGTTCAGACTCCAGTCAGTTTCATTGGGTATCCAGACTCCAGTCAGTTTCATTGAGTATCCAGACTCCAGTTATTACGTTGAGCGTTCTGGCTCCGGTCATTTTCGTTGAGTATCCAGACTCTAGTTATTACGTTGAGCGTTCAGGCTCCGGTCAGTTTCGTTGAGTATCCAGATTCCGATTATTACGTTGAGCGTTCAGGCTCCGGTCAGTTTCGTTGGGTATCCAGACTCTGGTTATTACGTTGAGCGTTTAGGCTCCTGTCATTTTTGTTGAGTATCCAGACTCCAGTTGTTAAGTTGAGCCTCAGGGTCCGATCATTTTCGTTGAGTATCCAGACTCTGGTTATTACGTTGAGTGTTCAGGCTCTGGTCAGTTTTGTTGAGTATCCAGATTCCGGTTATTACATTGAGCGTTCAGGCTCCGGCATTTTCGTTGGGTATCCAGACTCCGGTGATTACGTTAATCGTTCAGGCTCCTGTCATTTTCGTTGAGTATCCAGACTCTAATTATTACGTTGAGCGTTCAGGCTCCAGTCAGTTTCGTTGAGTATCCAGATTCCGGTTATTACGTTGAGCGTTCATGCTCCGGTCAGTTTCGTTGGGTATCCAGACTCCGGTTATTACGTTGAGCGTTCAGGCTCTGGTCACTTTCGTTGGGTATCCAGACTCCGGTTATTACGTTGAGCGTTCAGGCTCTAGTTATTTTCGTTGAGTATCCAGACTCCTGTTATTACGTTGAGCGTTCAGGCTCCGGTCAGTTTTGTTGGGTATCCATACTCCGGTTATTACGTTGATCGTTCAGTCTCTGGTCAATTTCGTTGAGTATCCAGACTCCGGTTATTACGTTGAGCATTTAGGCTCCGGTCAGTTTCGTTGGTTATCCAGACACCGGTTATTACGTTGAGCGTTCAGTGTCCGGTCATTTTTGTTGAGTATCCAGACTCCGGTTATTACGTTGAGCGTTCAGGCGCCGGTCAGTTTAGTTGAGTATCCAAACTTTGGTTATTAAGTTGAGTGTTCAGGCTCCGGTCATTTTTGTTGAGTATCTAGACTCTGGTTATTACGTTGAGCGTTCAGGCTCCAGTCAGTTTCATTGGGTATCCAGACTCCGGTTATTACGTTGATCGTTCAGTCTCTGGTCAGTTTCGTTGAGTATCCAGACTCCAGTTATTACGTTGAGCGTTCAGACTCCAGTCAGTTTCGTTGGGTATCCAGACTCCAGTTATTACGTTGAGCGTTCAGGCTCCAGTAATTTTCGTTGAGTATCCAGACTCTAGTTATTACGTTGAGCGTTCAGGCTCCGGTCAGTTTCGTTGAGTATCCAGATTCCGATTATTACGTTGAGCGTTCAGGCTCCGGTCAGTTTCGTTGGGTATCCAGACTCCGGTTATTACGTTGAGCGTTTAGGCTCCGGTCATTTTTGTTGAGTATCCAGACTCCGGTTATTAAGTTGAGCGTCAGGGTCTGATCATTTTCATTGAGTATCCAGACTCTGGTTATTACGTTGAGTGTTCAGGCTCTGGTCAGTTTCGTTGAGTATCCAGATTCCGGTTATTACGTTGAGCGTTCAGGCTCCGGCAGTTTCGTTGGGTATCCAGACTCCGGTGATTACGTTGATCGTTCAGGCTCCTGTCATTTTCGTTGAGTATTCAGACTCTGATTATTACTTTGAGCGTTCAGGATCCGGTCAGTTTCGTTGATTTTCCAGATTCCGGTTATTATGTTGAGCGTTCATGCTCCGGTCGGTTTTGTTGGGTATCCAGACTCCGGTTATTACGTTGAGCGTTCAGGCTCAGGTCACTTTCGTTGGGTATCCAGACTCTGGTTATTATGTTGAGCGTTCAGGCTCCAGTCATTTTCGTTGAGTATCCAGACTCCTGTTATTACGTTGAGCGTTCAGGCTCCGGTCAGTTTTGTTGAGTATCTAGACTGTGGTTATTAACTTGAGCGTTCAGGCACCGGTCATTTTTGTTGAGTATCCAGACTCTGGTTATTACGTTGAGCATTCAGGCTCTGGTCAGTTTCGTTGAGTATCCATATTCCGGTTATTACGTTGAGCGTTCAGGCTTCGGTCAGTTTCCGTTGGGTATCAAGACACCGGTTATTACGCTGAGCGTTCAGGCTCCGGTCAGTTTCATTGGGTATCCAGACTCTGGTTATTTCGTTGGTCGTTCAGTCTCCGGTCAGTTTCGTTGAGTATCCAGACTCCAGTTATTACGTTGAGCGTTCAGGCTCCAGTCAGTTTCGTTGGGTATCCAAACTCTGGTTATTACGTTGAGCATTCAGGATCCAATCATTTTCGTTGAGTATCATAACTCTGGTTATTACATTGAGCGTTCAGGCTCCGGTCAGTTTTGTTGAGTATCCAGACTCCGGTTATTACGTTGATCGTTCAGGCTCCGGTCAGTTAATTGAGTATCCAAACTCTAGTTATTAAGTCGAGCGTTCAGGCTCCGGTGATTTTCGTTGAGTATCCAGAATCTGGTTATGACGTTGATCGTTCAGGCTCCGGTCAGTTTCGTTGAGTATCCAGATTCCGGTTATTACGTTGAGCGTTCAGGCTCCGGTCAGTTTTGTTGGGTATCAAGACACCGGTTATTACGTTGAGCATTCAGGCTCCGGTCAGTTTCATTGGGTATCCAGACTCCGGTTATTACGTTGATCATTTAGTCTCTAGTCAGTTTCGTTGAGTATCCAGACTCCAGTTATTACGTTGAGCGTTCAGGCTCCAGTCAGTTTCGTTGGGTATCCAAACTCCGGTTATTACGTTGAGCGTTCAGGCTCCGGTCATTTTCGTTGAATATCCAGACTCTAGTTATTATGTTGAGCATTCAGGCTCTGGTCAGTTTCGTTGAGTATCTGGATTACGATTATTACATTAAGCGTTCAGGCTCCGGTCAATTTAGTTGAGTATCCAAACTCTGGTAATTAAGTTGGGCGTTCAGGCTCCGGTCATTTTCGTTGAGTATCCAGACTCTGGTTATTACGTTGATCGTTCAGGATCCAGTCATTTTCTTTGAGTATCATAACTCCGGTGATTACGTTGAGCGTTCAGGCTCCGGTCAGTTTTGTTGAGTATCCAGACTCCAGTTATTACGTTGATCGTTCAGGCTCCGGTCAGTTTCGTTGGGTATCCAGACTCCGGTTATTACGTTGATCGTTCAGTCTCTGGTCAATTTCGTTGAGTATCTAGACTCCGGTTATTACGTTGAGCATTCAAGCTCCGGTCAGTTTCGTTGGGTATCCAGACACTGGTTATTACGTTGAGCGTTCAGGGTCCGGTCATTTTCGTTGAGTATCCAGACTCCGGTTATTACGTTGAGCGTTCAGGCTCCGGTCAGTTTAGTTGAGTATCCAAACTCTGGTTATTAAGATGAGCGTTCAGGCTCCGGTCATTTTCGTTGAGTATCCAGACTCTGGTTATTACGTTGAGTGTTCAGACTCCGGTCAGTTTCGTTGAGTATCCAGATTCCGGTTATTACGTTGAGCGTTCAGGCTCCGGTCAGTTTGGTTGGGTATCAAGACACCAGTTATTACGTTGAGCGTTCAGGCTCCGGTCAGTTTCATTGGGTATCCAGACTTCGGTTATTACGTTGATCGTTCAGTCTCCGGTCAGTTTCGTTGAGTATCCAGACTCCAGTTATTACAATGAACATTCTGACTCCAGTCAGTTTCGTTGGGTATCTAAACTCCGGTTATTACGTTGAGCGTTCAGGCTCCGGTCATTTTTGTTGAATATCCAGACTCTAGTTATTACGTTGAGCGTTCAGGCTCCGGTCAGATTCGTTGAGTATCCAGATTCCGATTATTACGTTGAGCGTTCAGGCTCCGGCCAGTTTCGTGGGTATCCAGACTCCGGTTATTACATTGAGCGTTTAGGCTCCGGTCATTTTTGTTGAGTATCCAGACTCCGGTTATTAAGTTGAGCGTCAGGCTCCGATCATTTTTGTTGAGTATCCAGACTCTGGTTATTACGTTGAGTGTTCAGGCTCTGGTCAGTTTCGTTGAGTATCCAGATTCCGGTTATTACGTTGAGCATTCAGGCTCCGGTCAGTTTTCGTTGGGTATCAAGACACCGGTTATTACGCTGAGCGTTCAGGCTCCGGTCAGTTTCATTGGGTATCCAGACTCTGGTTATTTCGTTGGTCGTTCAGTCTCCGGTCAGTTTCGTTGAGTATCCAGACTCCAGTTATTACATTGAGCGTTCAGGCTCTAGTCAGTTTCGTTGGGTATCCAAACTCTGGTTATTACGTTGAGCATTCAGGATCCAATCATTTTCGTTGAGTATCATAACTCTGGTTATTACATTGAGCGTTCAGGCTCCGGTCAGTTTTGTTGAGTATCCAGACTCCGGTTATTACATTGATCGTTCAGGCTCCGGTCAGTTAATTGAGTATCCAAACTCTAGTTATTAAGTTGAGCGTTCAGGCTCCGGTGATTTTCGTTGAGTATCCAGAATCCGGTTATGACGTTGATCGTTCAGGCTCCGGTCAGTTTCGTTGAGTATCCAGATTTCGGTTATTACGTTGAGCGTTCAGGCTCCGGTCAGTTTTGTTGGGTATCAAGACACCGGTTATTACATTGAGCATTCAGGCTCCAGTCAGTTTCATTGGGTATCCAGACTCCGGTTATTACGTTGATCATTTAGTCTCTAGTCAGTTTCGTTGAGTATCCAGACTCCAGTTATTACGTTGAGCGTTCAGGCTCCAGTCAGTTTCGTTGGGTATCCAAACTCCGGTTATTACGTTGAGCGTTCAGGCTCCGGTCATTTTCGTTGAATATCCAGACTCTAGTTATTATGTTAAGCATTCAGGCTCTGGTCAGTTTTGTTGAGTATCTGGATTCCGATTATTACATTAAGCGTTCAGGCTCCGGTCAGTTTAGTTGAGTATCCAAACTCTGGTAATTAAGTTGGGCGTTCAGGCTCCGGTCATTTTCGTTGAGTATCCAGACTCTGGTTATTACGTTGATCGTTCAGGATCCAGTCATTTTCTTTGAGTATCATAACTCCGGTGATTACGTTGAGCGTTCAGGCTCCGGTCAGTTTTGTTGAGTATCCAGACTCCAGTTATTACGTTGATCGTTCAGGCTCCGGTCAGTTTCGTTGGGTATCCAGACTCCGGTTATTACGTTGATCGTTCAGTCTCTGGTCAATTTCGTTGAGTATCTAGACTCCGGTTATTACGTTGAGCATTTAAGCTCCGGTCAGTTTCGTTGGGTATCCAGACACTGGTTATTACGTTGAGCGTTCAGGGTCCGGTCATTTTCGTTGTGTATCCAGACTCCGGTTATTACGTTGAGCGTTCAGGCTCCGGTCAGTTTAGTTGAGTATCCAAACTCTGGTTATTAAGATGAGCGTTCAGGCTCCGGTCATTTTCGTTGAGTATCCAGACTCTGGTTATTACGTTGAGTGTTCAGACTCCGGTCAGTTTCGTTGAGTATCCAGATTCCGGTTATTACGTTGAGCGTTCAGGCTCCGGTCAGTTTGGTTGGGTATCAAGACACCAGTTATTACGTTGAGCGTTCAGGCTCCGGTCAGTTTCATTGGGTATCCAGACTTCGGTTATTACGTTGATCGTTCAGTCTCCGGTCAGTTTCGTTGAGTATCCAGACTCCAGTTATTACGTTGAACATTCTGACTCCAGTCAGTTTCGTTGGGTATCCAAACTCCGGTTATTACGTTGAGCGTTCAGGCTCCGGTCATTTTTGTTGAGTATCCAGACTCTAGTTATTACGTTGAGCGTTCAGGCTCCGGTCAGTTTTGTTGAGTATCCAGATTCCGATTATTACGTTGAGCGTTCAGGCTCCGGCCAGTTTCGTGGGTATCCAGACTCCGGTTATTACATTGAGCGTTTAGGCTTCGGTCATTTTTGTTGAGTATCCAGACTCCGGTTATTAAGTTGAGCGTCAGGCTCCGATCATTTTTGTTGAGTATCCAGACTCTGGTTATTACGTTGAGTGTTCAGGCTCTGGTCAATTTCGTTGAGTATCCAGATTCCGGTTATTACATTGAGCGTTCAGGCTCCGGCAGTTTCGTTGGGTATCCAGACTCCGTTGATTACGTTGATCGTTCAGACTCCTGTCATTTTTGTTGAGTATCCAGATTCCGGTTATTACGTTGAGCGACCAGGCTCCGGTCAGTTTCGTTGGGTATCCAGACTCCGGTTATTACGTTGAGCATTCAGGCTCCAGTCATTTTCGTTGAGTATCCAGACTCCTGTTATTACGTTAAGCGTTCAGGCTCCGGTCAGTTTCGTTGAGTATCCAGACTCTGGTTATTAAGTTGAGCGTTCAGCCTCCGCTCATTTTTGTTGAGTATCATGACTCTCGTTATTACGTTGAGCGTTCAGGCTCCGGTCAGTTTCGTTGAGTATCCAGATTCCGGTTATTACGTTGATCGTTCAGGCTCCGGTCAGTTTCGTTGGGTATCAAGACACCGGTTATTACGCTGAGCGTTCAGGCTCCAGTCAGTTTCATTGGGTATCCAGACTCCGGTTATTTCATTGGACGTTCATTCTCCGGTCAGTTTCGTTAAGTATCCAAACTCTAGTTATTACGTTGAGCGTTCAGGCTCCAGTCAGTTTCGTTGGGTATCCAAACTCTGGTTATTATGTTGAGCGTTTAGGATCCAGTCATTTTCGTTGAGTATCATAACTCTGGTTATTACATTGAGCGTTCAGGCTCCGGTCAGTTTCGTTGAGTATCCAGACTCCGGTTATTACGTAGAGCGTTCAAGCTCCGGTCAGTTTAGTTGAGTATCCAAACTCTGGTTATTAAGTTGAGCGTTCAGGCTCCGGTCATTTTCGTTGAGTATCCAGACTCTGGTTATTACGTTGAGCGTTCAGGCTCCGGTCAGTTTCGTTGAGTATCCAGATTTCGGTTATTACGTTGAGCGTTCAGGCTCCGGTCAGTTACATTGGGTATCAAGACTCTGGTTATTACGTTGAGCGTTCAGGCTCCGGTCAGTTTCATTGGGTATGCAGACTCCGGTTATTACGTTGATCGTTCAATCTCCGGTCAGTTTCGTTGAGTATCCAGACTCCAGTTATTACGTTGAGCGTTCAGACACCAGTTAGTTTCGTTGGGTATCCAAACTCCGGTTATTACGTTAAGCGTTCAGGCTCCGGTCATTTTTGTTTTGTATCCAGACTCTAGTTATTACATTGAGCGTTCAGGCTCCGGTCAGGTTCGTTGAGTATCCAGATTTCGATTATTACGTTGAGCGTTCAGGCTCCGGTCAGTTTCGTAGGTATCCAGACTCCGGTTATTACGTTGAGCGTTTAGGCTCCAGTCATTTTTGTTGAGTATCCAGACTCCGGTTATTAAGTTGAGCGTCAGGCTCCGATCATTTTCGTTGAGTATCCAGACTCCGGTTATTACGTTGATCGTTCAGGCTCTGGTCAGTTTTGTTGAGTATCCAGATACCGGTTATTACGTTGAGCGTTCAGGATCCGGCAGTTTCTTTGGGTATCCAGACTTCGTGGATTACATTGATCGTTTAGGCTCCTGTCTTTTTCATTGAGTATCCAGATTCCGGTAATTACATTGAGCGTTCAGGCTCCGGTCAGTTTCGTTGGGTATCCAGACTCTGGTTATTACGTTGAGCGTTCAGGCTCCAGTCATTTTCGTTGAGTATCCACACTCGTGTTATTACGTTGAGCCTTCAGGCTCCGGTTAGTTTCGTTGAGTATCCAAACTCTGGTTATCAAGTTGAGCGTTCAGGCTCCGGTCATTTTTGTTGAGTATCCAGACTCTGGTTATTACGTTGAGCGTTCAGGCTCTGGTCAGTTTCGTTGAGTATCCATATTCCGGTTATTACGTTGATCGTTCAGGCTCCGGTCAGTTTCGTTGGGTATCAAGACACCGGTTATTACGCTGAGCGTTCAGGCTCCGGTTAGTTTCATTGGATATCAAGACTCCGGTTATTTCGTTGGTCGTTCTGTCTCCGGTCAGTTTCGTTGAGTATCCAGAATCCAGTTATTACGTTGAGCGTTCAGGCTCCAGTCAGTTTCGTTGGATATCCAAACTCTGGTTATTACGTTCAGCGTTCAGGATCCAGTCATTTTCGTTGAGTATCATAACTCTGGTTATTACATTGAGCGTTCAGGCTCCGGTCAGTTTCGTTGAGTATCTAGACTCCGTTTATTACGTTAAGCGTTCAGGCTCCAGTCATTTTTGTTGTGTATCCAGACTCTAGTTATTACGTTGAGCGTTCAGGCTCCGGTCAGTTTCGTTGAGTATCCCGATTCCGATTATTACGTTGAGCGTTCAGGCTCCGGTCAGTTTCGTGGGTATCCAGACTCCGGTTATTATGTTGAGTGTTTAGGCTCCGGTCATTTTTGTTGAGTATCCAGACTCCGGTTATTAAGTTGAGCGTCAGGCTCCGATCATTTTCGTTGAGTATCCAGACTCCGATTATAAAATTGATCGTTCAGGCTCCGGTCAGTTTCATTGGGTATCCAGACTCCGGTTATTTCGTTGGTCGTTCAGTCTCCGGTCAGTTTTGTTGAGTATCCAGAATCCAGTTATTACGTTGAGCGTCCAGGCTCCAGTCAGTTTCTTTAGGTATCCAAACTCTGGTTATTACGTTGAGCGTTCAGGATCCAGTCATTTTCGTTAAGTATCATAACTCTGGTTATTACATTGAGCGTTCAGGCTCCGGTCAGTTTCGTTGAGTATCCAGACTCCGGTCATTTTTGTTGTGTATCCAGACTTTATTTATTACGTTGAGCGTTCATGCTCCGGTCAGTTTCGTTGAGTATCCAGATTCCGATTATTACGTTGAGCGTTCAGGCTCCGGTCAGTTTCGTGGGTATTCAGACTCCGATTATTACGTTGAGCGTTTAGGCTCCGGTCATTTTTTTTGAGTATCCAGACTCCGGTTATTAAGTTGAGCGTCAGGCTCCGATCATTTTCGTTGAGTATCCAGACTCCGGTTATTACGTTGATCGTTCAGGCTCCGGTCAATTTCGTTGAGTATCCAGATTCCGGTTATTACGTTGAGCGTTCAGGATCCGGCAGTTTTGTTGGGTATCCAGACTTCGTTGATTACGTTGATCGTTCAGGCTCCTGTCTTTTTCATTGAGTATCCAGATTCCGGTTATTACGTTGAGCGTTCAGACTCCTGTCAGTTTCGTTGGGAATCCAGACTCCGGTTATTACGTTGAGCGTTCAGGCTCCAGTCAGTTTCGTTGGGTATCCAGACTCCGGTTATTACGTTGAGTGTTCAGGCTCCGGTCAGTTTTGTTGAGTATCCAGACTCTGGTTATTAAGTTGAGTGTTCAGGCTCCGGTCATTTTTGATGAGTATCTAGACTCTAGTTATTACGTTGAGCGTTCAGGCTCCGGTCAGTTTCGTTGAGTATCCAGATTCCGGTTATTACGTTGATCGTTCAGGCTCCGGTCAGTTTCGTTGGGTATCAAGACAGCGGTTATTACGCTGAGCGTTCAGGCTCCGGTCAGTTTCATTGGGTATCCAAACTCCGGTTATTTCGTTGGTCGTTCAGTCTCCGGTCAGTTTCGTTGAGTATCCAGAATCCAGTTATTACGTTGAGCGTTCAGGCTCCAGTCAGTTTCGTTGGGTATCCAAACTCTGGTTATTACGTTGAGCGTTCAGGATCCAGTCATTTTCGTTGAGTATCATAACTCTGGTTATTACATTGAGCGTTCAGGCTCCGGTCAGTTTCGTTGAGTATCCGGACTCCGGTTATTACGTTGAGCATTCAGGCTCCGGTCAGTTTAGTTGAGTATCCAAACTCTGGTTATTAAGTTGAGCGTTCAAGCTCCGGTCATTTTCGTTGAGTATCCAGACTCTGGTTATTACGTTGAGCGTTCAGTCTCCGGTCAGTTTCGTTGAGTATCCAGATTTCGGTTATTATGTTGAGCATTCAGGCTCAGGTCAGTTTCGTTGGGTATCAAGACACCGGTTATTGCATTGAGCGTTCAGGCTCCAGTCAGTTTCATTGGGTATCCAGACTCCGGTTATTACGTTGATCGTTCAGTCCCCGGTCAGTTTCGTTGAGTATCCAGACTCCAGTTATTACGTTGAGCGTTCAGACTTCAGTCAGTTTTGTTGGGTATCCAAACTCCGGTTATTACGTTAAGCGTTCAGGCTCCGGTCATTTTTATTGTGTATCCAGACTCTAGTTATTACGTTGAGCGTTCAGGCTCCGTTCAGTTTCGTTGAGTATCCAGATATCGATTATTACGTTGAGCGTTCAGGCTCCGGTCAGTTTCGTGGGTATCCAGACTCCGGTTATTACGTTGAGCGTTTAGGCTCCGGTCATTTTTGTTCAGTATCCAGACTCCGGTTATTAAGTTGAGCGTCAGGCTCCGATCATTTTCGTTGAGTATCCAGACTCCGGTTATTACGTTGATCGTTCAGGCTCCGGTCAGTTTCGTTGAGTATCCAGATTCCGGTTATTACATTGAGCGTTCAGGATCCGGCAGTTTCGTTGGGTATCCAGACTCTGTTGATTACGTTGATCGTTCAGGCTCCTGTCTTTTTCATTGAGTATCCAGATTCCGGTTATTACGTTGAGCGTTCAGGCTCCGGTCAGTTTCGTTGGGTATCCAGACTCCGGTTATTACGTTGAGCATTCAGGCTCGGTCAGTTTTGTTGGGTATCCAGACTCCGGTTATTACGTTGAGCGTTCAGGCTCCGGTCAGTTTCGTTGAGTATCCAGACTCTGGTTATCAAGTTGAGCGTTCAGGCTCCGGTCATTTTTGTTGAGTATCAAGACTCTGGTTATTACGTTGAGCGTTCAGGCTCCGGTCAGTTTCGTTGAGTATCCAGATTCCGGTTATTACGTTGATCGCTCAGGCTCCGGTCAGTTTCGTTGGGTATCAGAACACCGGTTATTAAGCTGAGCGTTCAGGCTCCGGTCAGTTTCATTGGGTATCCAGACTCCGGTTATTTCGTTGGTCGTTCAGTCTCTGGTCAGTTTCGTTGAGTATCCAGACTCCAGTTATTACGTTGAGCGTTCAGGCTCCGGTCAGTTTCGTTGGGTATCCAGACTCCGGTTATTACGTTGAGCGTTCAGGCTCCATTCATTTTCGTTGAGTATCCAGACTCCTGTTATTACGTTGAGCATTCAGGCTCCGGTCAGTTTCGTTGAGTATCCAGACTCTGGTTATTAAGTTGAGCGTTCAGGCTCCGGTCATTTTTGTTGAGTATCCAGACTCTGGTTATTACGTTGAGCGTTCAGGCTCCGGTCAGTTTCGTTGAGTATCCAGATTCTGGTTATTACGTTGATCGTTCAGGCTATGGTCAGTTTCGTTGGGTATCAAGACACCGGTTATTACACTGAGCGTTCAGGCTCCGATCAGTTTCATTGGGTATCCAGATTCCGGTTATTTCGTTGGTCGTTCAGTCTCCGGTCAGTTTCGTTGAGTGTCCAGACTCTAGTTATTACATTGAGCGTTCAGGCTCCAGTCAGTTTCGTTGGGTATCCAAACTCTGGTTATTACGTTGAACGTTCAAGATCCAGTCATTTTCGTTGAGTATCATAACTCTGGTTATTACATTGAGCGTTCAGGCTCCGGTCAGTTTCGTTGAGTATCCAGACTCCGGTTATTACGTTGAGCGTTCAGGCTCCGGTCAGTTTAGTTGAGTATCCAAACTCTGGTTATTAAGTTGAGCGTTCAGGCTCCGGTCATTTTCGTTGAGTATCCAGACTTTGGTTATTACATTTAGCGTTCAGGCTCCGGTCAGTTTCGTTGAGTATCCAAATTTCGGTTATTACGTTGAGCGTTCAGGCTCCGGTCAGTTTCGTTGGGTATCAAGATACCGGTTATTACGTTGAGCGTTCAGGCTCCAGTCAGTTTCATTGGGTATCCAGACTCCGGTTATTACATTGATCGTTCAGTCTCCGGTCAGTTTCGTTGAGTATCCAGACTCCAGTTATTCCGTTGAGCATTCAGACTCTAGTCAGTTTCGTTGGGTATCCAAACTCCGGTTATTACGTTAAGCCTTCAGGCTCCGGTCATTTTGTTGTGTATCCAGACTCTAGTTATTACGTTGAGCGTTCAGGCTCTGGTCAGTTTCGTTGAGTATCCAGATTCCGATTATTACGTTGAGCGTTCAGGCTCCGGTCAGTTTCGTGGGTATCCAGACTCCGGTTATTACGTTTAGCGTTTAGGCTCCGGTCAGTTTCATTGGGTATCCAGACTCCGGTTATTTCGTTGGTCGTTCAGTCTCCGGTCAGTTTCGTTGAGTATCCAGACTCCAGTTATTACGTTGATCGTTCAGGCTCCGGTCAGTTTTTTTGAGTATCCAGATTCCGGTTATTACGTTGAGCGTTCAGGATCCGGCAGTTTCGTTCGGTATCCAGACTCCGTTGATTACGTTGATCGTTCAGGCTCCTGTCTTTTTCATTGAGTATCCAGATTCCGGTTATTACGTTGAGCGTTCAGGCTCCGGTCAGTTTCGTTGGGTATCCAGACTCCGGTTATTATGTTGAGCGTTCAGGCTCCGGTCAGTTTCGTTGGGTATCCAGACTCCATTTATTACGTTGACCATTCAGGCTCCAGTCATTTTCGTTGAGTATCCAGACTCCTGTTATTACGTTGAGCGTTCAGGCTCCGGTCAGTTTCGTTGAGTATCCAGACTCTGGTTATTAAGTTGAGCGTTCAGGCTCCGGTCATTTTTGTTGAGTATCCAGACTCTGGTTATTACATTGAGCGTTTAGGCTCTGGTCAGTTTCATTGAGTATCCAGATTCTGGTTATTACGTTGATCGTTCAGGCTCCGGTCAGTTTCGTTGGGTATCAAGACACCGGTTATTAAGCTGAGCGTTCAGGCTCCGGTAAGTTTCATTGGGTATCCAGACTCCGGTTATTTCGTTGGTCGTTCAGTCGCAGGTCAGTTTCGTTGAGTATCCAGACTCCAGTTATTACGTTGAGCATTCAGGCTCCAGTCAGTTTCGTTGGGTATCCAAACTCTGGTTATTACATTGAGCGTTCAAGATCCAGTCATTTTCGTTGAGTATCATAACTCTGGTTATTACATTGAGCGTTCAGACTCCGGTCAATTTCGTTGAGTATCTAGACTCCGGTTATTACGTTGATCGTTCAGGCTCCGGTCAATTTAGTTGAGTATCCAAACTCTGGTTATTAAGTTGAGCGTTCAGGCTCCGGTCATTTTTATTGAGTATCCAGACTCTGGTTATTACGTTGATCGTTCAGCCTCCGGTCAGTTTCATTGAGTATCCAGACTGCGGTTATTACGTTGAGCGTTCAGGCTCCAGTCAGTTTCGTTGGGTATCAAGACACTGGTTATTACGTTGAGCGTTCAGGCCCCGGTCAGTTTCATTGGGTATCCAGACTCCAGTTATTACATTGATCGTTCAATCTCCGGTTAGTTTCGTTGAGTATCCAGACTCCAGTTATTACGTTGAGCGTTCAGACTCCAGTCAGTTTCGTTGGGTATCCAAACTCCGGTTATTACGTTAAGCGTTCAGGCTCCGGTCATTTTTGTTGTGTATCCAGACTCTAGTTATTACGTTGAGCGTTCAAGCTCCGGTCAGTTTCGTTGAGTATCCAGATTCCGATTTTTACGTTGAGCGTTCAGGCTCCGGTCAGTTTCGTTGGGTATCAAGACACCGGTTATTATGTTGAGCGTTCAGGCTCCGGTCAGTTTCATTGGGTATCCAGACTCCGGTTATTACGTTGATCGTTCAGTCTCCGGTCTATTTTGTTAAGTATCCAGACTCCAGTTATTACGTTGAGCGTTCAGACTCCAGTCAGTTTCGTTGGGTATCCAAACTCCGGTTATTACGTTAAGCGTTCAGGCTCTGGTCATTTTTTTGTGTATCCAGACTCTAGTTATTACGTTGAGCGTTCAGGCTCCGGTCAGTTTCGTTGAGTATCCAGATTCCGATTATTACGTTGAGCGTTCAGGCTCCGGTCAGTTTCGTGGGTATCCAGACTCCGTTGATTACGTTGATCGTTCAGGCTCCTGTCTTTTTCATTGAGTATCCAGATTCCGGTTATTACGTTGAGTGTTCAGGCTCCGGTCAGTTTCGTTGAGTATCCAGACTCCAGTTATTACGTTGAACGTTCAGACTCTAGTCAGTTTCGTTGAGTATCCAAACTCCGGTTATTACGTTAAACGTTCAGGCTCCCGTCATTTTTGTTGTATATCCAGACTCTAGTTATTACGTTGAGCGTTCAGGCTCCGGTCAGTTTCGTTGAGTATCAAGACACCGGTTATTAAGATGAGCGTTCAGGCTCCGGTCAGTTTCATTGGGTATCCAGACTCCGGTTATTTCGTTGGTCGTTCAGTCTCTGGTCAGTTTCATTGAGTATCCAGACTCAAGTTATTACGTTGAGCGTTCAGGCTCCAATCAGTTTCGTTGGGTATCCACACTCTGGTTATTACGTTGAGCATTCAGGATCCAGTCATTTTCATTGAGTATCATAACTCTGGTTATTACATTGAGCGTTTAGGCTCCGGTCAGTTTCGTTGAGTATCCAGACTCCGGTGATTACGTTGATCGTTTAGGCTCCGGTCAGTTTAGTTGAGTATCCAAACTCTCGTTATTAAGTTGAGCGTCAGGCTCCGGTCATTTTCGTTGAGTATCCAGACTCTGGTTATTACGTTGATCGTTCAACCTCTGGTCAGTTTCGTTGAGTATCCAGATTGCGGTTATTACGTTGAGCGTTCAGGCTCCGGTCAGTTTCGTTGGGTATCAAGACACCGGTTATTACGTTGAGCGTTCAGGCCCCGGTCAGTTTCATTGGGTATCCAGACTCCGGTTATTACGTTGATCGTTCAGTCTCCGGTCAGTTTCGTTGAGTATCCAGACTCCAGTTATTACGTTGAGCGTTCAGACTCCAGTCAGTTTCGTTGGGTATCCAAACTCTGGTTATTACGTTAAGTGTTCAGGCTCCGGTCATTTTTGTTGTGTAGCCAGACTCTAGTTATTACGTTGAGCGTTCAGGCTCCGGTCAGTTTCGTTGAGTATACAGATTCTGATTATTACGTTGAGCGTTCAGGCTCCGGTCAGTTTCGTAGGTATCGAGACTCCGGTTATTACGTTGAGCGTTTAGGCTCCGACCAATTTTCGTTGAGTATCCAGACTCCGGTTATTACGTTGATCGTTCAGGCTCCGGTCAGTTTCGTTGAGTATCCAGATTCCGGTTATTACGTTGAGCGTTCAGGATCCGGCAGTTTCGTTGGGTATCCAGACTCTGTTGATTACGTTGATCGTTCAGGCTCCTATCATTTTCATTGAGTATCCAGATTCCGGTTATTACATTGAGCGTTCAAGCTCCGGTCAGTTTCGTTGGGTATCCAGACTCCGGTTATTACGTTGAGCGTTCAGGCTCCGGTCAATTTCGTTGGGTATCCAGACTCCGGTTATTACGTTGAGCGTTCAGGCTCCAGTCATTTTCGTTGAGTATCCAGACTCCTGTTATTACGTTGAGCGTTCAGGCTCCGGTCAGTTTCGTTGAGTATCCAGACTATGGTTATTAAGTTGAGCGTTCAGGCTCCGGTCATTTTTGTTGAGTATCCAGACTCAGGTTATTACGTTGAGTGTTCAGGCTCCGGTCAGTTTCATTGAGTATCCAGACACCGGTTATTTCGTTGGTCGTTCAGTCTTTGGTCAGTTTCGTTGAGTATCCAGACTCTAGTTATTACGTTGAGCGTTCAGGCTCCAGTCAGTTTCGTTGGGTATCAAAACTATGGTTATTACGTTCAGGCTCCGGTCATTTTCATTGAGTATCCAGACTCTAGTTATTACGTTGATCGTTCAGGCTCCGGTCAGTCTCGTTGAGTATCTAGATTGCGGTTATTATGTTGAGCGTTCAGGCTCTGGTCAGTTTCGTTGGGTATCATGCACTGGTTATTACGTTGAGCGTTGAGGCTCCGGTCAGTCTCATTGGCTATCCAGACTCCGGTTATTACGTTGATCATTCAGTCTCTGGTCAGTTTCGTTGAGTATCCAGACTCCAGTTATTACGTTGAGCGTTCAGGCTCCAGTCAATTTCGTTGGTTATCCAAACTCTGGTTATTACGTTCAGGCTCCGGTCATTTTCATTGAGTATCCAGACTCTAGTTATTACGTTGAGCGTTCAGGCTCCGGTCAGTCTCGTTGAGTATCTGGATTCCGATTATTACGTTGAGCGTTCAGGCTTCGGTCAGTTTTGTTGGGTATCCAGACTCCGGTTATTACGTTGAGCGTTCAGGCTCCGGTCATTTTCGTTTAGTATTGAGACTCCGGTTATTAAGTTGAGCGTCAGGCTCCGATAATTTTTGTTGAGTATCCAGACTCTGGTTATTACGTTGAGCATTCAGGCTACGATCAGTTTCGTTGAGTATCCAAATTCTAGTTATTACGTTGAGAGTTCAGGCTCCGGTCAGTTTCGTTGGGTATCTAGACTCCGGTGATTACGGTGATTATTCAGGCTCCGATCATTTTCGTTGAGTATCCAGACACGGGTTATTACGTTGAGCATTCAGGCTCCGGTCAGTTTCGTTGAGTATCCAGATTTCGGTTATTAGGTTGAGCGTTCAGGCTCTGGTAAGTTTTGTTGGGTATCCAGACTCCGGTTATTACGTTGAGCAATCAGGCTCCGGTAAGTTTCGTTGGGTATCCAGACTCCGGTTATTACGTTGAGCGTTTAGGCTCCAGTCATATTTGTTGAGTATCCAGACTCCTGTGATTACGTTGAGCGTTCAGGCTCCGGTCAGTTTCGTTGAGTATCCAGGCTTTGGTTATTAAGTTGAACGTTCAGGCTCCATTCATTTTTGTTGAGTATCCTGACTCTAGTTATTACATTGAGCGTTCAGGCTCCGGTCAGTTTCGTTGAGTATCTAGATTCCGGTTATTACGTTGAGCGTTCAGGCTCCAGTCAGTTTCGTTGGGTATCAAGACACCGGTTATTACACTGAGCATTCAGGCTCTGGTCAGTTTCATTGGGTTTCTAGACTCCGGTTATTACATTGGTCGTTCAGTCTCCAGTCAGTTTCGTTGAGTATCCAGACTCCAGTTATTACTTTGAGCGTTCAGGCTCCAGTCAGTTTCGTTGGGTATCCAAACTCCGGTAATTACGTTGAGCGTTCAGGCTCCGGTCATTTTCGTTGAGTATCCAGACTCTAGTTATTACGTTGAGCGTTCAGGCTCCGGTCAGTTTCGTTGAGTATCTGGATTCCTATTATTACGTTGAACGTTCAGGCTCCGGTCAGTTTCGTTGAGTATCCAGACTCCGGTTATTACGTTGAGCGTTCAGGCTCCGGTCATTTTCGTTTAGTATCCAGACTCCGGTTATTAAGTTGAGCGTCAGGCTCCGATAATTTTCATTGAGTATCCAGACTCTGGTTATTACGTTGAGCGTTCAGGCTCTGGTCAGTTTCGTTGAGTATCCAAATTCCAGTTATTACGTTGAGAGTTCAGGCTCCGGTCATTTTCGTTGAGTATCCAGACTCGGGTTATTACGTTGAGCGTTTAGGCTCCGGTCAATTTCGTTGAGTATCCAAATTCCGGTTATTACATTGAGCGTTCAGGCTCTGGTATGTTTTGTTGGGTATCCAGACTCCGGTTATTACGTTGAGCAATTAGGCTCCGGTAAGTTTCGTTGGGTATCCAGACTCCGGTTATTACGTTGAGCGTTTTGGCTCCATTCATTTTCGTTGAGTATCCAGGCTCCTGTTATTAAGTTGAGTGTTCAGGCTCCGGTCAGTTTCGTTGAGTATCGAGACTTTGGTTATTAAGTTGAGCGTTCAGGCTCCGTTCATTTTCGTTGAGTATCCAGAATCTAGTTATTACATTGAGCGTTCAGGCTCCGGTCAGTTTCGTTGAGTATCCAGATTCCGGTTATTACGTTGAGCGTTCAGGCTCCAGTCAGTTTCATTGGGTATCAAGACACCGGTTATTACGCTGAGCATTCAGGCTCTGGTCAGTTTCATTTGGTATCCAGACTCTGGGTATTACATTGGTCGTTCAGTCTCCGGTCAGTTTCATTGAGTATCCAGACTCCAGTTATTACGTTGAGCGTTCAGGCTCCAGTCAGTTTCGTTGGGTATCCAAACTCCGGTTTTTACGTTGAGCGTTCAGGCTCCGGTCATTTTCGTTGAGTATCCAGACTCTAGTTATTACGTTGAGCGTTCAGGCTCCAGTCAGTTTCGTTAAGTATCTGGATTCCGATTATTATGTTGAGCGTTCAGGCTCCGGTCAGTTTCGTTGAGTATCCAGACTCCGGTTATTACATTGAGCGTTCAGGCTCCGGTCATTTTTGTTTAGTATCCAGACTCCGGTTATTAAGTTGAGCGTCAGGCTCCGATAATTTTCGTTGAGTATCCAGACTCTGGTTATTACGTTGAGCATTCAGGCTCCGGTCAGTTTCGTTGAGTATCAAAATTCTAGTTATTACGTTGAGAGTTCAGGCTCCGGTCAGTTTCGTTGGGAATCTAGACTCCGGTGATTACGGTGATCATTCAGGCTCCGATCATTTTCGTTGAGTATCCAGACACGGGTTATTACATTGAGCGTTCAGGCTCCGGTCAGTTTCGTTGAGTATCCAGATTCCGGTTATTACGTTGAGCGTTCAGGCTCTGGTAAGTTTTGTTGGGTATCCAGACTCCGGTTATTACGTTGAGCAATCAGGCTCCGGTAAGTTTCGTTGGGTATCCAGACTCCGGTTATTACGTTGAGCGTTTAGGCTCCAGTTATTTTCGTTGAGTATCCAGACTCCTGTGATTACGTTGAGCGTTCAGGCTCCGGTCAGTTTCGTTGAGTATCCAGACTTTGGTTTATAAGTTGAGCGTTCAGGCTCCATTCATTTTTGTTGAGTATCCTGACTCTAGTTATTACATTGAGCGTTCAGGCTCCGGTCAGTTTCGTTGAGTATCCAGATTCTGGTTATTACGTTGAGCGTTCAGGCTCCAGTCAGTTTCGTTGGGTATCAAAACACCGGTTATTACGCTGAGCATTCAGGCTCTGGTCAGTTTCATTGGGTATCCAGACTCCGGTTATTACATTGGTCGTTCAGTCTCCAGTCAGTTTCGTTGAGTATCCAGACTCCAGTTATTACTTTGAGCGTTCAGGCTCCAGTCAGTTTCGTTGGGTATCCAAACTCCGGTAATTACATTGAGCGTTCAGGCTCCGGTCATTTTCGTTGAGTATCCAGACTCTAGTTATTACGTTGAGCGTTCAGGCTCCGGTCAGTTTCGTTGAGTATCTGGATTCCGATTATTACGTTGAGCGTTTAGGCTCCGGTCAGTTTCGTTGAGTATCCAGACTCCGGTTATTACGTTGAACGTTTAGGCTCCGGTCATTTTCGTTTAGTATCCAGACTCCGGTTATTAAGTTGAGCGTCAGGCTCCGATAATTTTCATTGAGTATCCAGACTCTGGTTATTACGTTGAGCATTTAGGCTCCGGTCAGTTTCGTTGAGTATCCAAATTCTAGTTATTACGTTGAGAGTTCAGGCTCCGGTCAGTTTCGTTGGGTATCTAGACTCCGTTGATTACGGTGATCATTCAGGCTCCGATCATTTTCGTTGAGTATCCAGACACGGGTTATTACGTTGAGCGTTCAGGCTCCGGTCAGTTTCGTTGAGTATCCAGATTTCGGTTATTACATTGAGTGTTCAGGCTCTGGTAAGTTTTGTTGGGTATCCAGACTCCGGTTATTACGTTGAGCAATCAGGCTCCGGTAAGTTTCGTTGGGTATCCAGACTCCGGTTATTACGTTGAGCGTTTAGGCTCCAGTTATTTTCGTTGAGTATCCAGACTCCTGTGATTACGTTGAGCGTTCAGGCTCCGGTCAGTTTCGTTGAGTATCCAGACTTTGGTTATTAAGTTGAGCGTTCAGGCTCCATTCATTTTTGTTGAGTATCCTGACTCTAGTTATTACTTTGAGCGTTCAGGCTCCGGTCAGTTTCGTTGAGTATCCAGATTCTGGTTATTACGTTGAGCGTTCAGGCTCCAGTCAGTTTCGTTGGGTATCAAGACACCGGTTATTACGCTGAGCATTCAGGCTCTGGTCAGTTTCATTGGGTATCCAGACTCTGGTTATTACATTGGTCGTTCAGTCTCCAGTCAGTTTCGTTGAGTATCCAGACTCAAGTTATTACTTTGAGCGTTCAGGCTCCAGTCAGTTTCGTTGGGTATCCAAACTCCGGTTATTACATTGAGCGTTCAGGCTCCTGTCATTTTCGTTGAGTATCCAGACTCTAGTTATTACGTTGAGCGTTCAGGCTCCGGTCAGTTTCGTTGAGCATCTGGATTCCGATTATTACGTTGAGCGTTTAGGCTCCGGTCAGTTTCGTTGAGTATCCAGACTCCGGTTATTACGTTGAACGTTTAGGCTCCGGTCATTTTCGTTTAGTATCCAGACTCCGGTTATTAAGTTGAGCGTCAGGCTCCGATAATTTTCATTGAGTATCCAGACTCTGGTTATTACGTTGAGCATTTAGGCTCCGGTCAGTTTCGTTGAGTATCCAAATTCTAGTTATTACGTTGAGAGTTCAGGCTCCGGTCAGTTTCGTTGGGTATCTAGACTCCGTTGATTACGGTGATCATTCAGGCTCCGATCATTTTCGTTGAGTATCCAGACACGGGTTATTACGTTGAGCGTTCAGGCTCTGGTCAGTTTCGTTGAGTATCCAGATTTCGGTTATTACATTGAGTGTTCAGGCTCTGGTAAGTTTTGTTGGGTATCCAGACTCCGGTTATTACGTTGAGCAATCAGGCTCCGGTAAGTTTCGTTGGGTATCCAGACTCCGGTTATTACGTTGAGCGTTTAGGCTCCAGTTATTTTCGTTGAGTATCCAGACTCCTGTGATTACGTTGAGCGTTCAGGCTCCGGTCAGTTTCGTTGAGTATCCAGACTTTGGTTATTAAGTTGAGCGTTCAGGCTCCATTCATTTTTGTTGAGTATCCTGACTCTAGTTATTACTTTGAGCGTTCAGGCTCCGGTCAGTTTCGTTGAGTATCCAGATTCTGGTTATTACGTTGAGCGTTCAGGCTCCAGTCAGTTTCGTTGGGTATCAAGACACCGGTTATTACGCTGAGCATTCAGGCTCTGGTCAGTTTCATTGGGTATCCAGACTCTGGTTATTACATTGGTCATTCAGTCTCCAGTCAGTTTCGTTGAGTATCCAGACTCCAGTTATTACTTTGAGCGTTCAGGCTCCAGTCAGTTTCGTTGGGTATCCAAACTCCGGTTATTACATTGAGCGTTCAGGCTCTTGTTATTTTCGTTGAGTATCCAGACTCTAGTTATTACGTTGAGCGTTCAGGCTCCGGTCAGTTTCGTTGAGCATCTGGATTCCGATTATTACGTTGAGCGTTTAGGCTTCGGTCAGTTTTGTTGAGTATCCAGACTCCGGTTATTACGTTGAGCGTTCAGGCTCCGGTCATTTTCGTTTAGTATCCAAACTCCGGTTATTAAGTAGAGCGTCAGGCTCCGATAATTTTCATTGAGTATCCAGACTCTGGTTATTACGTTGAGCGTTCAGGCTCTGGTCAGTTTCGTTGAGTATCCAAATTCCAGTTATTACGTTGAGAGTTCATGCTCTGGTCAGTTTCGTTGGGTATCCAGACTCCGGTGATTACGGTGATCGTTCAGGCTCCGGTCATTTTCGTTGAGTATCCAGACTCGGGTTATTACGTTGAGCGTTTAGGCTCCGGTCAATTTCGTTGAGTATCCAGATTCCGCTTATTACGTTGAGCGTTCAGGCTCTGGTAAGTTTTGTTGGGTATCCAGACTCCGGTTATTATGTTGAGCAATTAGGCTCTGGTAAGTTTCGTTGGGTATCCAGACTACGGTTATTACGTTGAGCGTTTAGGCTCCAGTCATTTTCATTGAGTATCCAGGCTCCTGTTATTAAGTTGAGTGTTCAGGCTCCGGTCAGTTTCGTTGAGTATCCAGACTTTGGTTATTATGGTGAGCGTTCAGGCTCCGTTCATTTTCGTTGAGTATCCAGACTCTAGTTATTACATTGAGTGTTCAGGCTCCGGTCAGTTTCGTTGAGTATCCAGATTCCGGTTATTACGTTGAGCGTTCAGGCTCCAGTCAGTTTCGTTGGGTATCAAGACATCGGTTATTACGCTGAGCATTCAGGCTCTGGTCAATTTCATTTGGTATCCAGACTCCGGTTATTACATTGGTCGTTCAGTCTCCGGTCAGTTTCGTTGAGTATCCAGACTCCAGTTATTACGTTGAGCGTTCAGGCTCCATTCAGTTTCGTTGGGTATCCAAACTCCGGTTATTACGTTGAGCGTTCAGGCTCCGGTCATTTTCGTTGAGTATCCAGACTCTAGTTATTACGTTGAGCGTTCAGGCTCCAGTCAGTTTCGTTGAGTATCTGGATTCTGATTATTACGTTGAGCGTTCAGGCTCCGGTCAGTTTCGTTAAGTATCCAGACTCCGGTTATTACATTGAGCGTTCAGGCTCCGGTCATTTTCGTTTAGTATCCAGACTCCGGTTATTAAGTTGAGCGTCAGGCTCTGATAATTTTCGTTGAGTATCCAGACTCTGGTTATTACATTGAGCGTTCAGGCTCCGGTCAGTTTCGTTGAGTATCCAAATTCTAGTTATTACGTTGAGAGTTCAGGCTCCGGTCAGTTTCATTGGGTATCTAGACTCCGGTGATTACGGTGATCATTCAGGCTCCGATCATTTTCGTTGAGTATCCAGACACGGGTTATTACGTTAAGCGTTCAAGCTCCGGTCAGTTTCGTTGAGTATCCAGATTCCGGTTATTACGTTGAGCGTTCAGGCTCTGGTAAGTTTTGTTGGGTATCCAGACTCCCGTTATTACGTTGAGCAATCAGGCTCCGGTAAGTTTCGTTGGGTATCAAGACTCTGGTTATTATGTTGAGCGTTTAGGCTCCAGTCATTTTCGTTGAGTATCCAGACTCCTGTGATTACGTTGAGCATTCAGGCTCCGGTCAGTTTCGTTGAGTATCCAGACTTTGGTTATTAAGTTGAGCGTTCAGGCTCCATTCATTTTCGTTGAGTATCCTGACTCTAGTTATTACATTGAGCGTTCAGGCTCCGGTCAGTTTCGTTGAGTATCCAGATTCTGGTTATTACGTTGAGCGTTCAGGCTCCAGTCAGTTTCGTTGGGTATCAAGACACCGGTTATTACGCTGAGCATTCAGGCTCTGGTCAGTTTCATTGGGTATCCAGACTCCGGTTATTACATTGGTCGTTTAGTCTCCAGTCAGTTTCGTTGAGTATCCAGACTCCAGTTATTACTTTGAGCGTTCAGGCTCCAGTCAGTTTCGTTGGGTATCCAAACTCCGGTTATTACGTTGAGCGTTCAGGCTCCGGTCATTTTCGTTGAGTATCCAGACTCTAGTTATTACGTTGAGTGTTCAGGCTCCGGTCAGTTTCGTTGAGTATTTGGATTCCTATTATTACGTTGAGCGTTCAGGCTCCGGTCAGTTTCGTTGAGTATCCAGACTCCGGTTATTACATTGAGCGTTCAGGCTCCGGTCATTTTCGTTTAGTATCCAGACTCCGGTTATTAAGTTGAGCGTCAGGCTCTGATAATTTTCGTTGAGTATCCAGACTCTGGTTATTACATTGAGCGTTCAGGCTCTGGTCAGTTTCGTTGAGTATCCAAATTCCAGTTATTAAGTTGAGAGTTCAGGCTCTGGTCAGTTTCGTTGGGTATCCAGACTCCGATGATTACGGTGATCGTTCAGGCTCCGGTCATTTTCGTTGAGTATCCAGACACGGGTTATTACGTTGAGCGTTCAGGCTCCGGTCAGTTTCGTTGAGTATCCAGATTCCGGTTATTACGTTGAGCGTTCAGGCTCTGGTAAGTTTTGTTGGGTATCCAGACTCCGGTTATTACGTTGAGCAATCAGGCTCTGGTAAGTTTCGTTGGGTATCCAGATTCCGGTTATTACGTTGAGCGTTTAGGCTCCAGTCATTTTCGTTGAGTATCCAGACTCCTGTGATTACGTTGAGCGTTCCGGCTCCAGTCAGTTTCGTTGAGTATCCAGACTTTGGTTATTAAGTTGAGCGTTCAGGCTCCGTTCATTTTTGTTGAGTATCCAGACTCTAGTTATTACATTGAGCGTTCATGCTCCGGTCAGTTTCGTTGAGTATCCAGATTCCGGTTATTACGTTGAGCGTTCAGGCTCTGGTAAGTTTTGTTGGGTATCCAGACTCCGGTTATTACGTTGAGCAATCAGGCTCCGGTAAGTTTCGTTGGGTATCCAGACTCCGGTTATTACATTGGTCGTTCAGTCTCCGGTCAGTTTCGTTGAGTATCCAGACTCCAGTTATTACGTTGAGCGTTCAGGCTCCAGTCAGTTTCGTTGGGTATCCAAACTCCGGTTATTACGTTGAGCGTTCAGGCTCCGGTCATTTTCGTTGAGTATCCAGACTCTAGTTATTACGTTGAGCGTTCAGGCTCCGGTCAGTTTCGTTGAGTATCTGGATTCTGATTATTACGTTGAGCGTTCAGGCTCCGGTCAATTTCGTTGAGTATCCAGACTCCGGTTATTACATTGAGCGTTCAGGCTCCGGTCATTTTCGTTTAGTATCCAGACTCCGGTTATTAAGTTGAGCGTCAGGCTCTGATGATTTTCGTTGAGTATCCAGACTCTGGTTATTACGTTGAGCGTTCAGGCTCTGGTCAGTTTCGTTGAGTATCCAACTTCCAGTTATTACGTTGAGAGTTCAAGCTCTGGTCAGTTTCGTTGGGTATCCAGACTCCGGTGATTACGGTGATCGTTCAGGCTCCGGTCATTTTCGTTGAGTATCCAGACACGGGTTATTACGTTGAGCGTTCAGGCTCCAGTCAGTTTCGTTGAGTATCCAGATTCCGGTTATTACGTTGAGCGTTCAGGCTCTGGTAAGTTTTGTTGGGTATCCAGACTCCGGTTATTACGTTGAGCAATCAGGCTCTGGTAAGTTTCGTTGGGTATCCAGACTCCGGTTATTACGTTGAACGTTTAGGCTCCAGTCATTTTCGTTGAGTATCCAGACTCCTGTGATTACGTTGAGCGTTCAGGCTCCAGTCAGTTTCGTTGAGTATCCAGACTTTGGTTATTAAGTTGAGCGTTCAGGCTCCGTTCATTTTTGTTGAGTATCCAGACTCTAGTTATTACATTGAGCGTTCATGCTCCGGTCAGTTTCGTTGAGTATCCAGATTCCGGTTATTACGTTGAGCGTTCAGGCTCCAGTCAGTTTCGTTGGGTATCAAGACACCGGTTATTACGCTGAGCATTCAGGCTCTGGTCAGTTTCATTGGGTATCCAGACTCCGGTTATTACATTGGTCGTTCAGTCTCCGGTCAGTTTCGTTGAGTATCCAGACTCCAGTTATTACATTGAGCGTTCAGGCTCCAGTCTGTTTCGTTGGGTATCCAAACTCCGGTTATTACGTTGAGCGTTCAGGCTCCGGTCATTTTCGTTGAGTATCCAGACTCTAGTTATTACGTTGAGCGTTCAGGCTCCGGTCAGTTTTGTTGAGTATCTGGATTCCGATTATTACGTTGAGCGTTCAGGCTCCGGTCAGTTTCGTTGAGTATCCAGACTCTGGTTATTACGTTGAGCGTTCAGGCTCCGGTCATTTTCGTTTAGTATCCAGACTCCGGTTATTAAGTTGAGCGTCAGGCTCCGATAATTTTCATTGAGTATCCAGACTCTGGTTATTACGTTGAGCGTTCAGGCTCTGGTCAGTTTCGTTGAGTATCCAAATTCCAGTTATTACGTTGAGAGTTCAGGCTCTGGTCAGTTTCGTTGGGTATCCAGACTCCGGTGATTACGGTGATCGTTCAGGCTCCGGTCATTTTCGTTGAGTATCCAGACACGGGTTATTACGTTGAGCGTTCAGGCTCCGGTCAGTTTCGTTGAGTATCCAGATTCCGGTTATTACGTTGAGCGTTCAGGCTCTGGTAAGTTTTGTTGGGTATTCAGACTCCGGTTATTACGTTGAGCAATCAGGCTCTGGTAAGTTTCGTTGGGTATCCAGACTCTGGTTATTACGTTGAGCGTTTAGGCTCCAGTCATTTTCGTTGAGTATCCAGACTCCTGTGATTACGTTGAGCGTTCCGGCTCCAGTCAGTTTCGTTGAGTATCCAGACTTTGGTTATTAAGTTGAGCGTTCAGGCTCCGTTCATTTTTGTTGAGTATCCAGACTCTAGTTATTACATTGAGCGTTCATGCTCCGGTCAGTTTCGTTGAGTATCCAGATTCCGGTTATTACGTTGAGCGTTCAGGCTCTGGTAAGTTTTGTTGGGTATCCAGACTCCGGTTATTACGTTGAGCAATCAGGCTCCGGTAAGTTTCGTTGGGTATCCAGACTCCGGTTATTACATTGGTCGTTCAGTCTCCGGTCAGTTTCGTTGAGTATCCAGACTCCAGTTATTACGTTGAGCGTTCAGGCTCCAGTCAGTTTCGTTGGGTATCCAAACTCCGGTTATTACGTTGAGCGTTCAGGCTCCGGTCATTTTTGTTGAGTATCCAGACTCTAGTTATTACGTTGAGCGTTCAGGCTCCGGTCAGTTTCGTTGAGTATCTGGATTCTGATTATTACGTTGAGCGTTCAGGCTCCGGTCAATTTCGTTGAGTATCCAGACTCCGGTTATTACATTGAGCGTTCAGGCTCCGGTCATTTTCGTTTAGTATCCAGACTCCGGTTATTAAGTTGAGCGTCAGGCTCTGATGATTTTTGTTGAGTATCCAGACTCTGGTTATTACGTTGAGCGTTCAGGCTCTGGTCAGTTTCGTTGAGTATCCAAATTCCAGTTATTACGTTGAGAGTTCAAGCTCTGGTCAGTTTCGTTGGGTATCCAGACTCCGGTGATTACGGTGATCGTTCAGGCTCCGGTCATTTTCGTTGAGTATCCAGACACGGGTTATTACGTTGAGCGTTCAGGCTCCGGTCAGTTTCGTTGAGTATCCAGATTCCGGTTATTACGTTGAGCGTTCAGGCTCTGGTAAGTTTTGTTGGGTATCCAGACTCAGGTTATTACGTTGAGCAATCAGGCTCTGGTAAGTTTCGTTGGGTATCCAGACTCCGGTTATTACGTTGAGCGTTTAGGCTCCAGTCATTTTCGTTGAGTATCCAGACTCCTGTGATTACGTTGAGCGTTCAGGCTCCAGTCAGTTTCGTTGAGTATCCAGACTTTGGTTATTAAGTTGAGCGTTCAGGCTCCGTTCATTTTTGTTGAGTATCCAGACTCTAGTTATTACATTGAGCGTTCATGCTCCGGTCAGTTTCGTTGAGTATCCAGATTCCGGTTATTACGTTGAGCGTTCAGGCTCCAGTCAGTTTCGTTGGGTATCAAGACACCGGTTATTACGCTGAGCATTCAGGCTCTGGTCAGTTTCATTGGGTATCCAGACTCCGGTTATTACATTGGTCGTTCAGTCTCCGGTCAGTTTCGTTGAGTATCCAGACTCCAGTTATTACATTGAGCGTTCAGGCTCCAGTCTGTTTCGTTGGGTATCCAAACTCCGGTTATTACGTTGAGCGTTCAGGCTCCGGTCATTTTCGTTGAGTATCCAGACTCTAGTTATTACGTTGAGCGTTCAGGCTCCGGTCAGTTTTGTTGAGTATCTGGATTCCGATTATTACGTTGAGCGTTCAGGCTCCGGTCAGTTTCGTTGAGTATCCAGACTCCGGTTATTACGTTGAGCGTTCAGGCTCCGGTCATTTTCGTTTAGTATCCAGACTTCGGTTATTAAGTTGAGCGTCAGGCTCCGATAATTTTCATTGAGTATCCAGACTCTGGTTATTACGTTGAGCGTTCAGGCTCTGGTCAGTTTCGTTGAGTATCCAAATTCCAGTTATTACGTTGAGAGTTCAGGCTCTGGTCAGTTTCGTTGGGTATCCAGACTCTGGTGATTACGGTGATCGTTCAAGCTCCGGTCATTTTCGTTGAGTATGCAGACTCGGGTTATTACGGTGAGCGTTTAGGCTCCGGTCAATTTCGTCGAGTATCCAGATTCCGGTTATTACGTTGAGCGTTCAGGCTCTGGTAAGTTTTGTTGGGTATCCAGACTCCGGTTATTACGTTGAGCAATCAGGCTCCGGTAAGTTTCGTTGGGTATCCAGACTCCGGTTATTACGTTGAGCGTTTAGGCTCCAGTCATTTTCGTTGAGTATCGAGACTCCTGTGATTATGTTGAGCGTTCAGGCTCCGGTCAGTTTCGTTGAGTATCCAGACTTTGGTTATTAAGTTGAGCGTTCATGCTCCGTTCATTTTTGTTGAGTATCCAGACTCTAGTTATTACATTGAGCGTTCATGCTCCGGTCAATTTCGTTGAGTATCCAGATTCCGGTTATTACGTTGAGCGTTCAGGCTCCAGTCAGTTTCGTTGGGTATCAAGACACCGGTTATTACGCTGAGCATTCAGGCTCTGGTCAGTTTCATTGGGTATCCAGACTCCGGTTATTACATTGGTCGTTCAGTCTCCGGTCAGTTTCGTTTAGTATCCAGACTCTAGTTATTACGTTGAGTGTTCAGGCTCCAGTCTGTTTCGTTGGGTATCCAAACTCCGGTTATTACGTTGAGCGTTCAGGCTCCGATCATTTTCGTTGAGTATCCAGACTCTAGTTATTACGTTGAGCGTTTAGGCTCCGGTCAGTTTCGTTGAGTATCTGGATTCTGATTATTACGTTGATCGTTCATGCTCCGGTCAGTTTCGTTGAGTATCCAGACCCTGGTTATTACATTGAGCGTTCAGGCTCCGGTCATTTTCGTTTAGTATCCAGACTCCGGTTATTACATATCAGAGCCATTGACCAAAAAGAATGAAGACATCGCTTCACCAAAAAGAACCTCCAGCTTCCTACTCTGCAATGCCTCATAGAGCATTATAAAACAGCAGAAGGGTGAGAAACAACATCATAACAGTTAATGCATAAAATTGTATATATACATATACTCACATTTGTACAAGTTATACTCAAATTATGTTCTCATCACGTTAAACATATACAAATAATCATGCCTCTACACATGCTTATGAACATTCACAATATGTTCTTCCAAACAATCATATATAACATACACAGTTATATTCATTCAACCAATGCATCATACACAGATGACTCATGCAACTCATAGAGACCGACACACGACTCTATGCAGATGCAAATGCGGTACCGACTCATTCAACAGATTCTCTAAGGAATCGAGTATTCAGCAGATCCTCCACGGGATCAAGTACTCAGCAGATTCTCCACGGAATCAAATATTCATCAGATTCTCCACGGAATCGAATATTCAGCAGATCCTCCACGGGATCAAGTACTCAGCAGATTCTCCACGGAATCAAATACTCTAGCCAATCATCCACGGGATTACATGATATGACCGATTCTCCGAGGAATCACACAATGCAACCGATTCTCCAAGGAATCTAATATAACCATCGTATCATACGAGGTTCTGCAAATCCTCCGAGGGATCAATCAACACACAAATGCATACTAAGATGCTTCACAATGCAAATCCTCCGAGGGATCATTCAACACAAAAATGCATACTATGCTCACAAACATCCTCATTGCATTTATCACATACATCGCATATATCTATCATGCATTCACATTATGCACCATTTCACACATGGTTTACACACATATCAGCCTATCAATGCGTTTCTATTCAATTCGAGCAAATACACAAGATTATCAAACGTTCAAGATTCACCTTGACTCTACAATCTAGGATTCATGCCTTTCGGCCACCCACAGCACGATATGTCGAAACAGTTCACACCTCAATCATTTATATAGGCATTAATCATAATTGAATCAACCAAACATCATGCTATGAACAAAACAGCAAAACAAATAACACTGCCATGTTCGCCAACCTTCGCCTGGCGAAGCCACGCAGCGAATGCTCGCTGGCCTTCGCCTGGCGAACTTCCCAGCGAAGTCCACTGGGAGTAATTCTGGAATTACTCGCTGAGGCTCGCTACACACTCGCCTGGCGAACCTTCGCCAACTAACCTCGCCTGGCGAACTTGCCAGCGAATACAGGGTGTTAGCTTCTGACTTGCTTCGCTACAGCTCGCTGGGCTTCGCCTGGCGAAGCTTCGCAGCCATTCGCCTGGCGAGCCTGCGAAGACAGAACTTCCATGGCTGTCTCAAGAGCCCAAACTCCACAAAATCAACCGATTAAATCCAAACCAGTCTCAGTGGCACAACCCAATCATCACCCGACTAAACTACATCGTCTAATCCGAGTTCTAACCGATTAAAACCTCATTCTACTCACAAAACCAACTTCTAACCTAAGTGGAAAAAGAGTAGAAACTCTACAAAATCCACACACATACACATACAATCATATACATTAAAGAGATGATGGAGTTTCACACCCTTACCGATCGATTGCAAGCTTTGGTGATGATCCCTTGATGATTCTAGGTTTTCCTCTCCACTTTCTCTTCTCTTTCTCTTCTCCTCTTTTCTTTCTCTTGTTTTTCTTCTTATGTTACTATCTTTATTTCTTTCCTCTCAAATTCTTTCCAACACTTACCAATCAATTCTCACACTAAAGTGCTAAATGTCTAAAATGCCCTTTTTACTCTAATTCCCCGAAAACTCTCCGAATCGGTAAAAATAGATAAAATAAGCAAACACCACATAATAATATATAATTTCTCAATTTAAAACAAACATCAATTAAATAAATTAAAAGACTCAACAATTAATGGGAATTCAGAATCGGGGCGTTACAACTCTCCCCCACTTTAGAAATTTTCGTCCTCGAAAATATTACCTTATTCAAACAACTCCGGATGCGACTCTCGCATCTTGCTCTCCAATTCCCAAGTCATGTTGCCTTCCGCGGCACCCCCCCCCCCCAGGACACTTTCACGAGCGCAATATCCTTGCCTCTTAGTTTCTTAACTTCACGGTCCAAAATACTAACCGGTAAAACTTCAACTGTAAGGTTATCTCTTACTTCCACTTCATCCATTGGAATAACATGTGACGGATCCGGAACATACTTCCGAAGTTGCGAGACATGGAATACATCATGCAAATTCGAAAGATTCGGAGGCAACGCCACACGATAAGCCACAGCACCAACTCGTGCGACAATCTGATACGGACCAATAAAACGAGAAGTCAACTTTCTCGACTTCAAAGCACGACCCACACCCGCAACCGGTGTAACTCTCAAAAACACATGGTCGCCCTCTAGAAACTCGAGATCCTTTCTCCTTTTATCATGATAACTTTTCTGTCTACTCTGAGAAGCTCTCATCTTTTCCCGAATAAATTTCACCTTTTCCGTCGTTTGCTGTACCATTTCAGGACCAACTACCGACCTTTCACCCGTCTCATGCCAACACAGAGGTGTTCGACATCTCCGACCATATAAAGCCTCAAATGGCGCCATACCAATACTCGAATGGAAACTGTTATTATAGGTGAACTCAATCAACGCTAAATAACCATCCCACGCACCACCTTGTTCAAGCACACAAGCACGCAACAAATCTTCTAACGATTGAATCGTCCTCTCGGTTTGACCATCTGTTTGCGGATGATATGCCGAACTCAATCTCAACTTAGAACCCAAGGCACCATGCAAACTCTCCCAAAATCTTGAAGTAAATCTAGGATCTCTATCCGACACAATACTCTTAGGAACTCCATGAAGCTTCACAATAGTGCCAACATAAATCTCGGCCAACCTTTCCAAAGAATAAGTAATATCAATCGGAATAAAGTGAGCCGATTTAGTAAGCCTATCAACAATCACCCAAATAGCATTACGTCCTCTTTGCTTATTCGGCAATCCCGTAACAAAATCCATCGATATACTATCCCATTTCCATTCCGGAATATCCAACGGTTGCATCAATCCACTAGGCTTCTGATGCTCTACCTTAGACTTCTGGCAAGTCAAACACGAGTACACAAAACGAGCGACATCGCTTTTCAATCCAGACCACCAAAAGATCTTCTTCAAATCCTGATACATCTTATTCGCTCCCGGATGAATACTCAAGTTACTCCGATGTCCCTCTTCCAATATCATCTTTTTCAAATCCGCATCATCGGGAATACAAATACGACCTCGAAACCTCAAAACTCCTAATTCATCAACTTTGAAATCTTCATTTCCATTCGTCATCAAATCCACAAATTTCAAATCCAACTTTTGCTTTTCACACACCGTAGCAAGGAAATCATTCGTGACATGCAACATACCCAGCTTCACACTACTCGGTGTTAACTCACAAACCAAACTCAAATCTCTAAAGTTCTTCAAAAGTTCCCACTCTCTAACCATCAAAGTAGACACGTGCAACGACTTCCGACTTAAGGCATCGGCTACCACATTCGCCTTACCCGGATGATAATTTAAACCAAAATCATAGTCTTTCAAAAGTTCTAGCCATCTCCTTTGCCTCATATTCAATTCTTTCTGATCAAACAAATACTTCAAACTCTTGTGATCGCTAAAAACCTCAAATCTTGCACCATAAAGATAGTGCCTCCAAATTTTCAAAACGAACACTACGACCGCTAACTCCAAATCATGAGTAGGATAATTCTTTTCATGCACTCTCAACTGCCTAGAAGCATACGCCACGACCTTCCCATCTTGCATCAATACACCACCCAATCCTGACAAAGAAGCATCGCAATAAACCACAAAAGGTTCCGTAGGATTCGGCAAAATCAAAACTGGCGCTGTCGTTAACCTTCTCTTTAATTCCATGAAACTCTCTTCACAATTAACATCCCAAATAAAAGTCTTTCCTTTACAAGTCAACTGCGTTAACGAAAGTGCTAACTTTGAAAATCCTTTGATAAACCTCCGGTAGTAACCGGCCAAGCCCAAAAAGATTCGAATTTCCGTAACCGATCTTGGATGGATCCACACTAATACCATTGCCGGAAATAATATGTCCAAGAAAACTCACCTCCGACAACCAAAACTCACACTTAGACAACTTTGCGTACAACTTCTTCTCTTTCAAAATCCGCAACACAATCCTTAAATGTTCTTCGTGTTCCTCTCGAGACTTAGAATAAATCAAAATGTCATCGATAAACACTACCACAAAACGATCCAACTGCTCGTGGAAGATACGGTTCATATATTCCATGAAAACACCCGGTGCATTAGAAACTCCAAATGGCATCACCGTATACTCATAGTGACCATATCGTGTTCTAAAAGCCGTCTTCGAAATATCTTCTTCCTTAACCCGAATCTGGTGATAACCGGATCTCAAATCAATCTTACTAAAAACACGGGCTCCAACTAATTGATCCATCAAATCATCAATTCTTGGAAGCGGATACTTGTTCTTAATTGTCACCTTATTCAACTGGCGATAATCAATACACAATCGCATACTACCATCCTTCTTCTTTACCAACAATACCGGCGCACCCCAAGGAGAAACACTTGGTCTTACAAATCTCTTATCCAACAAATCATTCAACTGCTTCTTCAATTCCACCAACTCCGATGCCGACATCCGATACGGGGCCATCGAAATCGGTCTAGTACCCGGAACTAGATCAATAGAAAATTCAACCTCTCTCTTTGGCGGCACATCCGCAACATCTTCCGGAAACACTTCAGGAAATTCACAAACCACAGGAAACACGTCGAGCTCAACTTTGCTCTCCACCGACAACGATGCAAACAAACCAAACAACTGAGCTTCGTCCGCTAAAAGTTTCTTCAACTCTTTAGTGGAAAGAAAACTCTCGTTTTCACCATCTTCCAAAGAAGGAAACCTTACTAACTTGTGATAGCAATCCAGATGAACTCTATTAAATTGCAACCAGTTCATACCCAAGATTACGTCCAAACCTTCCAACGGTAAACACACTAAATCCATAACGAAGTCCTTACCATACATGGTCAAAGGACAACTTGCACACACCAAAGAAGTAGTTACCGACCCCGAAGCGGGAGTCCCAATAACCATACCACTACTCAAAGAAACCATACACAAATCCAACCGCTTAGCACACGCAAGAGAAATGAACGAGTGAGTCGCTCCAGTATCAATAATAGGAACTAAAGGCATATCATTAATAAAGCATGTACCTTTAATCAAACGATCCGCCGCATTAGTAGCGTCTGAACCTGCTAATGCGAAAACTTTTCCGCCCGCCTGAGCTTGCTTCGGTTTGGTACAATTCGGGCTAATGTGACCCACCTCGCCACAATTAAAACACTTCACAGCATTCTTTCTACACTCTGCTGCATCATGTCCAAGGAGCCCACAGTTGGAACACTTCGCCTTGAACTTTCCACAATCATAAGACTTGTGGCCCATCACGCCACACTTAAAACATTTGATCGCACCGGAACCTCCTCCGGGTCTCCTATCAAAGTTTCCCCTATGTTTGCCCTTCTCAGCAGGCGTCACATAAGGTCCGCTTCGTACTTGCTGCTTCCCTCTCCTCTCGCTCAAACCCTTATAATGAGTAGAACGAGCTCTACTGTCTTCTTCATAAATTCTGCAACACTCGGTCAAATCCGAAAATCTTCGTATCCTTTGATAACCTACCGCTTGCTTTATCTCAGGACGCAAGCCATTCTCATACTTGATACATTTGGAAAATTCCGCCGTAACCGCATCATAGTGAGGGTGAAACTTCACTAACTCAGTAAACTTAGCGGTGTAGTCCACCACCGACATATTACCTTGTTTCAACTCCAGAAATTCCATTTCTCTCTTCCCTTTAACACTTTCGGGATAATACTTCCTTAGAAACTCAGTACGAAATAAATCCCACGTAATCTCCTCATCGTCGACCTCAAGAACTTGCCTCACGCTGACCCACCAGTCATCAGCCTCTTCTCTCAGCATGTGAGTCCCTAGTCTCACCTTGTTCCCCTCAGCACAATCCATCACCCTAAATATCCTCTCAATTTCCTTTAACCATATCTGAGCACCATCCGGATCAAATCTCCCTTTGAACACCGGTGGTTGGTTCTTCCTGAACTCATCATTCGCATTCACGTTAGGTGCACCCTGCACAGCTCTGGCCATAGCCTCTAACGCCGCTGCCATAGCATTATCATTACGACCTGCCATATTCTGAGGATTCCCAAAAATAACAACAAGGTTAAACAACCGTTCAACCAACACAACAACAAGACAGACACGACTGACTCAACACTGGCTCTGATACCACTTAATGTAACACCCCCTTTCTATACCCCCAAATTAATCAAATAAATCAATTAGGCACTTAGAAAATTTATTTCATCAGAGTTTAATTAAAACATGGTATATAAGAGGCGCATCACATTATCATGAAACTAAACACATACGATACCTGCTCAATTTGATATGCAACAATGGGTAACCCACATCTCAATATTTAGAATAAAAGCGGAAACATCCAAATATTGAATCGATCACATTCATAAACTTATATACAACCATCAGTTAATTCATGCTTTACAACATATCCACAGCAGATACATACACATATGTATCACAAAAGAATCAAAACAAATGTAACTCCAAAAGAGTCAAAGGCTTCCTAACTACCCAGATGTCACATATCAGAGCCATTGACCAAAAAGAATGAAGACATCGCTTCACCAAAAAGAACCTTCAGCTTCCTACTCTGCAATGCCTCATAGAGCATTATAAAACAGCAGAAGGGTGAGAAACAACATCATAACAGTTAATGCATAAAATTGTATATATACATATACTCACATTTGTACAAGTTATACTCAAATTATGTTCTCACCACGTTAAACATATACAAATAATCATGCCTCTACACATGCTTATGAACATTCACAATATGTTCTTCCAAACAATCATATATAACATACACAGTTATATTCATTCAACCAATGCATCATACACAGATGACTCATGCAACTCATAGAGACCGACACACGACTCTATGCAGATGCAAATGCGGTACCGACTCATTCAACAGATTCTCTAAGGAATCGAGTATTCAGCAGATCCTCCACGGGATCAAGTACTCAGCAGATTCTCCACGGAATCAAATATTCATCAGATTCTCCACGGAATCGAATACTCAGCAGATCCTCCACGGGATCAAGTACTCAGCAGATTCTCCACGGAATCAAATACTCTAGCCAATCCTCCACGGGATTACATGATATGACCGATTCTCCGAGGAATCACACAATGCAACCGATTCTCCAAGGAATCTAATATAACCATCGTATCATACGAGGTTCTGCAAATCCTCCGAGGGATCAATCAACACACAAATGCATACTAAGATGCTTCACAATGCAAATCCTCCGAGGGATCATTCAACACAAAAATGCATACTATGCTCACAAACATCCTCATTGCATTTATCACATACATCACATATATCTATCATGCATTCACATTATGCACCATTTCACACATGGTTTACACACATATCAGCCTATCAATGCGTTTCTATTCAATTCGAGCAAATACACAAGATTATCAAACGTTCAAGATTCACCTTGACTCTACAATCTAGGATTCATGCCTTTCGGCCACCCACATCACGATATGTCGAAACAGTTCACACCTCAATCATTTATATAGGCATTAATCATAATTGAATCAACCAAACATCATGCTATGAACAAAACAGCAAAACAAATAACACTGCCATGTTCGCCAACCTTCGCCTGGCGAAGCCACGCAGCGAATGCTCGCTGGCCTTCGCCTGGCGAACTTCCCAGCGAAGTCCACTGGGAGTAATTCTGGAATTACTCGCTGAGGCTCGCTACACACTCGCCTGGCGAACCTTCGCCAACTAACCTCGCCTGGCGAACTTGCCAGCGAATACAGGGTGTTAGCTTCTGACTTGCTTCGCTACAGCTCGCTGGGCTTCGCCTGGCGAAGCTTCGCTGCCATTCGCCTGGCGATCCTGCGAAGACAGAACTTCCATGGCTGTCTCAAGAGCCCAAACTCCACAAAATCAACCGATTAAATCCAAACCAGTCTCAGTGGCACAACCCAATCATCACCCGACTAAACTACATCGTCTAATCCGAGTTCTAACCGATTAAAACCTCATTCTACTCACAAAACCAACTTCTAACCTAAGTGGAAAAAGAGTAGAAACTCTACAAAATCCACACACATACACATACAATCATATACATTAAAGAGATGATGGAGTTTCACACCCTTACCGATCGATTGCAAGCTTTGGTGATGATCCCTTGTTGATTCTAGGTTTTCCTCTCCACTTTCTCTTCTCTTTCTCTTCTCCTCTTTTCTTTCTCTTGTTTTTCTTCTTATGTTACTATCTTTATTTCTTTCCTCTCAAATTCTTTCCAACACTTACCAATCAATTCTCACACTAAAGTGCTAAATGTCTAAAATGCCCTTTTTACTCTAATTCCCCGAAAACTCTCCGAATCGGTAAAAATAGATAAAATAAGCAAACACCACATAATAATATATAATTTCTCAATTTAAAACAAACATCAATTAAATAAATTAAAAGACTCAACAATTAATGGGAGTTCAGAATCAGGGCGTTACATTATGCATATATGGCATTATCCTGTTCCCCAACATGCCGGATTTCATAGACTTTGATGCATTTCACATCTTCGCTTCAGGGAATCCAGTCCCTACTCTGATCGGAGACGTCTATCACTCAGTGCACTACAAGAATGAGAACCGGAGAGGGAAGAATGTCTCATGCTGCGTACCGTTGTTGTACAAATGGTTTGATAGTTATTTGCCCAAGAGGGGTTCCTTTGTCTTATCTGCAGCCACAGCCGAGTGGCCTGAGCGCCTGATGAGTTTGTCTGCAGAAGATATTGATTGGTTCGTTGACAGAGACAGGTTAGGTACCGAAGTGATCTTCAGTTGTAACGGGTTTCCTAATGTACCTCTGATAGGTAGGAAGGGTTGCATCAACTACAATCCGTCATTGCTAGTTCGTCAATTCGCATATGCTTTGAGGACTCCGCCGAAGGAGGAAGAGGTACAGGAATCTCTGTACCTCACGGGTGCTTTAGAGGGGGATTTGTTGTCCAAGCTTTAGTGTGCATGGAACAGTATCAGCAAGAGAGGAAAGCCTTTGTTGGGAAAGAGCAACAGTCAAGCCTACCCTCCTTATTCAGCTTGGATCAGAGCCAGAGCCAACGCTATAGGGATGCCATTTCCTCATGTCAGACCAGAGAGTCCTCCACCAGTCGAAGAGCCTACCACTGTGTCCATTCATCAGCACAACCAGGTATTAGCCGAGCGGGATGAACTGAAGCGGGCGAACGCAGAATTGGAGAAGGAGTTAGCTCAGCTTCGAAGTGAAAGGAACGAAGCCGTGCATGCTTTCAAAAAGCAAACAGAGTCGGTAAACCAACTGGGTGCAGACTTGGCAAAGCAGATCGCTGATCGGGAGCGCTTGGGTCAAGACTTCAGGGCTGTTAATGACGTACTAGCTACGAAGAAGCAACATTTGGACGAGGCATATCGGAGGATATCTAAGTTCGACTAGCATTGGAAGACCTCCCTGGCCACCAGGAAGGAACGAGAGGATAAGCTAATGCTGCAGATCTCTAAGCTGGAAGTCGAGGTGAAGGACAGTGAGCGGAGGTTTGATGAAGAGACCGCCCGCAGATACGCCGCCGAAGGCCAACTCAACAAAGCCCTTGCTAACCTGAAGGAGCATAAGCTGATGTTTGAGTCTAAGAAGCGGAAACTGGAGGATTGCTTTGGCGAAGGAGCATGGGAAAGTTCAGTCCAGGGGCTTCAGCATACCATTGTGCAGATGGAACTACTCGTCGAGGGGTTGCTCACTTTGCCAGATCATCCAGAGACGAAGGAGTTATTAGCAGAGTATCGCGCCCGTGGCCGTACTTGACTAGTTGTATTCCTGTTGTTTTGATCTTTGCTGTATGTTGACCATCACCAGACTTGTTGGCTGAGGTCATGCTGTTGATTTGTTTTGTACTCGCTGATACTGTGTACTGCCTTGACAGGCCTTTCCATATATATATATACGAGATTGATGTTTCCATGATTGGGCTCGGACTTCTTCCTCTTATTATTGTCAGCACTGGCACTAAGGCACTAGGATCGGGGGGAAATCTCCCAAGCACACAGACACACGCATGCATCTGCATGAAGCATTTGCATGGCGTACATTTTGTTGCTTTTCCTAACCTTTAATGTTTTCAGGTTTTTCAGGTTCACAAGTTCCAAGCTGCTTCCGGTCTCCAGGATTGATCAGAGACTCATTCACCGTTACTTAACTCGAGCTAATCAGACGAGGATCATGGATCAGGTGCAGTCAGATGTTCAAGAGCTCCGTGAACGGATGGATCGTTTTATGGAACTGATGCAGGTAGTCGCTAATGGTCAGGACCAGCTCCGAACTTTGGTTCAACCTTTGATCTCCAGGGTTGATAGTAACGGCATACTTCACGGCGGGGCTGTGCCTACTCCTCCTCCAGTTGATGCTTCGCAGAATGTTGTTCCTGTTGCCGGGGGCAACGGCAGTGCTAATGGCAATATGATGGCCAATATCGGACTCAATGCGGCGGGCGTCGGCAATGGTAGTCTGGGAGCTAATATCAACACCGGGCGGGTCAACGGCAACGCTGGCGTCGGAAATCTGTTGGTGCCTCAACCGTGGCTTGAGGATCATCAGGATGATATCTTTTCTCAAAGAGGTGTGGAAGAAGAGCTGAATGCTGAGGCGCGGCTCAGGTTCAAAGCACTGGAAGACAAAATGAGAGACATTGAGAATCAGAATACATTGGGCGTTGATATGTCCAAGCTGGGGTTAATTGCTGATTTCAAGGTACCTCATAAGTTCAAGGTGCCTGTCTTTGAGAAGTATAAGGGTACTACTTGCCCTCGTGTCCACCTTCGATCTTACTATAGGAAGATGTCGGCCTATTCCGACGATGAGAAGTTGCTGATGCACTTCTTCCAAGATAGTCTTTCTGGTCCATCACTCGAGTGGTACATGGGTTTGGAGCCCACTACCGTGCGCACCTGGAAAGAGCTCGCTGAAGCGTTTGTCCTCCACTATCAGTACAATAGCGACTTGGCCCCCAACCGAGTCCAACTCCAGAACCTCTCGCAGAGAAACAATGAAGGCTTTAAGGAGTACGCCCAGCGGTGGCGTGAGTTGGCTGCTCGGGTTCAACCGCCGATGGTTGAGCGCGAGCTCGTGCAGATGTTTGTTGCCACCCTTCCTGGGATCTACTATGAAAAGCTAGTCAGTGGCATGTCTGGGACGTTCTCGGCTCTCATCACTATGGGCGAGCACGTCGAGAATGGTATAAAGATCGGAAAAATTCAAGGTGAATCGTCCTCAGCTGGAGGAGGTGGGAAGAAACCTTACGCTGGTAAACGTCGAGAAGGAGACGCAAGTGCTGTCACCAACGCTCGGAGAAAGGGCAAGGGCCCTCAGCAGCAGATAGCTAGCATAAATATCCCAGCAGCTCCGCCGCAGCAACCGCAGCAACAGAATCAACAGGGATATAGAAAATATCAGAATTGGGCTCCTTTGGCAAACCGTCACTTCGAAGCACCACCTATGTCGTATGCGCAGCTCTTGCAAACTTTGCTTCAGCTCCAGTTAGTTCAAAAGAGGACGATGGCTCCCTTGACAGGGGCACCACCGCCGGGGTATGACGCAAATGCCACTTGCGATTTCCATACTAGGGCACCAGGTCATACGATTGAGAACTGCAAAGCCTTTAAGCACAAGGTGCAGGATCTGGTAGACGCCAAGATTATCAACTTCTCCGACAGTGTGCCCAATGTTACCAAAAACCCCATGCCTCATCACAGGGGAGGCGGAGTGAACGCCATTATCGCAGAGGATAGCGCAGATCTGCTGACTGATGTCAAAGACTTGAAGACGCCACTTAGTTTCGTCAAAGCTAAGTTGGTGAAGAGGGGGTTCTTTCCAGGATGTGGAGAGTTATGCATGGCTTGTGCTACACATCCTGATGGGTGTGAGCAGCTGGTAGAAGGTATCCAAAGTCTGATGTCTGAGGGTATTTTGCAGTTCAGCCGGAGAGTTGAAAGTGTATCAGGGGAGGTTGTGCTGAAGCAGGCAGATGAAGTCGCTACCATCACCATTCCTCGTCAACCTATTACCATTTCTGCGCCCCGACCGCCTACAATCACTATTACCAGAGCTGGGCCGATCCCATTCGAGAGCACTAACGCCGTTCCGTGGCATTATGGCGCCGAAGTCTATTGCAATGGTCAGAAGTTAGAGCTGGAGTCGTATGGGTCGACTGTGCAGAATATCGCAGGAGTCAGTGGTATTACTCGAAGCGGAAGAGTGTTTGCGCCGACAGAGGTTGTGGCAGAGAAAGTGGTCAGAGCTGATGCTGTTGATAAGGGTAAAGGCAGAGCCGTCGAAGAGGTCCCTTGTGGGGCAGAGAAAGATTTGCTAGTCAAAGATGCCGAGGAGTTCATGCGGTTAATTAAAAAGAGCGACTACAAGATTGTAGACCATCTTCATCAGACGCCGTCAAAGATCTCTATTCTCAACTTGTTGTTGTGTTCTGAAGCGCACCGCAACGCGTTACTGAAGGTATTGAACGCTGCCTACGTACCGCAAGAAATATCATTGAATCAGCTAGAAGAGGTGGTAGCCCATGTTAATGCTGGCAATGGGCTAGGGTTCACAGATTTAGAGCTGACTCCTAAAGGGAGAAATCACAACAGCGCCTTGCACGTCTCGATAGAGTGCAGAGGCACTATTATGTCGCATGTCCTGGTGGACACGGGTTCGTCGCTTAATGTGCTTCTGAAGAAGGCATTAATGAAGTTGGACACTCATGTATTGCTTTGCACGCCCAGTGATCTGGTGGTGAAAGCATTTGACGGAACTAAGCGCCACGTTTTCGAAGAGTTGACCCTGCCGATTCAAGTTGGTCCGGAGACGTTTGATACGGTTTTCTATATCATGGATATCATGCCTGCCTACAGTTGCCTCTTAGGTCGGCCATGGATCCACGCTGCTGGTGCCGTGACGTCCACGCTGCATCAAAAGCTCAAATATGCTGTCGGGGGAAGCATAGTAACCGTCTGTGGTGAGGAGGACATTATGGTGAGCCACTTGTCATCCTTTAAGTATGTTGAAATGGATGGCGAAATCCATGAAACTCTCTGCCAAGCATTTGAAGCCATCAAGGTGAAAGAGGTAGCTCCCGTCGTCACGGAGAGGCAAGAGATGAATCTCTCCTCGTTCAGAGAAGCTCGGGCCGTCGTCGAAGCCGGTTCCACCCCTGGCTGGGGGCATGTCTTGGAGATACCGATCAAGCAGGACAAGTTTGGATTGTGGTATTCTCCTGAAGCTGAAGCTTCATCTTCTTCGTCTAGCAGTTCGTCTCGTGGGAAGGGGCCGATCCTATTTACCAAGGGCAGAGTGATTTTCGAAAGCATCAACGCAGCGTCTGAGGACAGCGGGGATAGCGATTGCGATCTTGACGCTTGGATTCATCCAAGCAAGCCGGGCGAGTGCCTCAACAATTGGACCATCAAGGAGATTATCCAGTTGACAAGTGAAGAGTAATGATTTACTTTTTACAATCTTTGTACAACCCTATGTCCTACCCGGGGCATAGTGGTTTTATTGTCAGGGCCTTGTCGGATTATGTACATGCATTTTGTTAATAAATCAAAGGCGTTTTTCTTCGTACTCAAATATTGTGTTCTCTGTTATTCCTGTTTTATGTTTATTTTGAAAAAACAGTAAAATGGCAACGGGGTTTGTGCTAACCTGCATATTCTTGCTTTGAACTTAACCCTTGTTATTGCAGGATCCACATAACAGACGACATCGACTCTGGACCCTCTATGGCTCACTACGACTTCGATTGCCCGATATATCAAGCCGAGGATGAGATTGATGAAGACGAATACCTTCCGGAAGAGTTGGCCCGCTTGTTGAGACAAGAGGAAAATGTTATTCTGCCTCATGAGGAAGATATTGAGATCGTAAACCTGGGTTCTGAAGAGCTCGTCAGAAATGTCAGAGTAGGGGCTGCACTGCAGAATGATGTCAAGCATAGACTGGTCGAGATGCTTCGAGATTATAGTGACGTCTTTGCTTGGTCATACGAAGATATGCCCGGACTTGACACAGACATCATGGTTCATCGCTTGCCGTTGCGAGAAGATTGCCTTCCAGTCAAGCAGAAGCTTAGGAGGACGAGACCAGATATGGCTGTAAAAATCAAAGAGGAAGTCCAGAAGCAGTTGGACGCAGGATTTCTAGCCGTTACCACTTACCCTCCGTGGGTCGCCAACATAGTGCCTGTACCGAAGAAGGACGGTAAGGTACGCATGTGCGTCGATTATCGGGATTTGAATAGGGCGAGTCCTAAGGATGATTTCCCGTTGCCTCATATCGATGTGTTGGTCGAAAACACAGCCCAGTTCTCTGTGTTTTCGTTCATGGATGGCTTCTCCGGTTACAATCAGATTAAGATGGCACCAGAGGACATGGAGAAAACGACGTTTATCACCCCCTGGGGAACATTTTGCTATAAGGTAATGCCCTTCGGTCTGAAGAACGCAGGGGCCACTTACCAGCGAGCAATGGTAACTTTGTTTCATGATATGATTCATCATGAGATCGAGGTCTATGTTGATGACATGATTGCAAAGTCCCAAACGGAGGAAGAGCATCTGGTCAACTTATTGAAGCTTTTTGAGAGGCTTAGGAAGTTCAGGCTGAGGCTGAATCCTAACAAGTGCACTTTCGGAGTGCGGTCCGGAAAGTTATTGGGGTTTATCGTTAGTGAACGAGGTATCGAAGTTGATCCTGCGAAAATAAAAGTTATTCAAGAAATGCCAGCGCTGAAAACAGAAAAAGAAGTTCGTGGTTTCTTGGGCCGAATAAACTACATTGCAAGGTTTATCTCTCAGCTCACGGCCACTTGTGAACCGATGTTCAAACTTTTAAAGAAAGATCAGGCGATTACTTGGAATGAGGATTGCCAGAAGGCATTCGACAAAACAAAGCAGTATCTTCAAGAACCTCCAATCTTGATACCCCCAGTGGCTGGACGGCCATTAATCATGTACCTGACGGTTCTGGAGAATAGTATGGGGTGTGTTCTCGGTCAGCACGACGAGATGGGCAGAAAAGAGCATGCCATTTATTATTTGAGTAAAAAGTTCACTGAGTGTGAATCTCGATACTCGATGCTGGAGAAGACGTGTTGTGCATTAGCTTGGGCTGCCAAACGTCTACGACAGTACATGCTCAATCACACCACTATGCTAATTTCGAAGATGGATCCGATCAAGTACGTCTTCGAGAAGCAGGCTCTTTCGGGCAGGATTGCCAGATGGCAAATGGTGTTAACGAAATATGATATTCAATACGTCTCCCAGAAGGCCATTAAGGGAAGTGTATTGTCTGATTACCTTGCCGAGCAGCCGATCAAGGACTACCAGCCGATGAAGTTTGAATTCCCTGACGAGGATATTACGTTTCTCAAAGCGAAGGATTGCGATGAGCCATTGCCCAGTGAGGGGCCAGATAGGAAATCTCAGTGGAAGTTGATATTCGATGGAGCGGTTAATTCCTATGGAAGTGGCATCGGGGCTATCATCACGACTCCTCACAGATCCCACATCCCGTTTACTGCGAGACTGACGTTTCCAGTTACCAACAATGAGGCGGAGTATGAAGCATGTATTATGGGTCTAGAAGAGGCAATTGATTTGAGAATCAAGAATCTAGACGTATATGGTGACTCAGCACTTGTAATCAATCAGATTAAAGGGGAGTGGGAAACTCGTCAAGCGAATTTGGTGCCATACATGAATTATGCCAGGAGGCTGCTTCCGTTCTTCGATCGAGTGGAACTCCATCATGTACCCAGGGCTGAAAATCAGATGGCTGAAGCCTTAGCCACGTTGGCTTCAATGTATAAGATCAATTTTTGGAATGAGGCTCCAAGAATTGTGCTTTCGCGTCTTGATAGACCGGCATTTGTCTTTGCAATCGAGGATGCCGCCGACGGCAAGCCATGGTTCCACGATATCCAGACCTTCCTTATGACTAAGGAGTATCCTGCGGGTGCGTCAACCCAGGATAGGAAGACTCTGAGGAGGCTGTCTGGAAACTTTTACCTCAATCCTGATGGAGTGTTGTATAGGAGAAACCAAGATCTCGTGCTACTCAGATGTGTAGATGAGAAAGAGGCAAGTATGCTCATGGAAGAAGTCCATGAGGACACATTTGGTACGCACGCCGGCGGGCATGCCATGACGAGAAAGATCCTGAGAGCAGGATATTACTGGCTGACTATGGAGTCGGATTGCTTCAGATTCGCGAAGAAATGTCATAAATGCCAGATTTATGCTGATAAAGTTCATGTGCCGCCGTGCCCATTGAATGTCATGTCCTCCCCTTGGCCGTTCTCCATGTGGGGCATCGACATGATAGGCAAGATCGAGCCCACCGCGTCCAATGGTCATCGCTTCATTCTGGTAGCTATCGACTACTTCTCCAAATGGGTGGAGGCAGCCTCGTATGCTAATGTGACCAAGCAGGTGGTAGCTAAATTCATAAAGAGGGATATCATCTGTCGCTACGGAGTTCCCGAGCGGATCATTATTGATAATGGTTCGAATTTGAATAACAAGATGATGAAGGAGTTGTGCCAGAGCTTCAAGATTGAACACCACAACTCATCTCCTTACCGACCGAAGATGAATGGCGCCGTCGAAGCCGCCAACAAGAACATAAAGAAGATTATTCAGAAGATGGTTGTGACATACAAAGATTGGTATGAGATGCTGCCATTTGCATTGCACGGTTATCGTACGACGGTGCGTACGTCGACCGGGGCAACTCCTTTCTCCTTGGTGTACGGTATGGAAGTTGTCCTACCGTTAGAAGTGGAGATCCCTTCTTTGCGAGTTTTGGTTGATGTGAAGCTCGACGAGGCAGAATGGATTACGAATCATTTGAACCAGCTCAGCCTGATGGACGAGAAGAGGTTAGCATCGATTGCGTTTGGTCGTCTGTACCAAAGCCGAATGAAGAAAGCTTATGATAAGAAGGTGCGTCCTAGAAGCTTTCAGACGGGTGACCTCGTCCTGAAGAAGATTCTTCCGCCACACTCCGATCACCGGGGCAAGTGGACTCCGAATTACGAAGGGCCGTATGTCGTCAGCAAGGTCTTCTCGGGAGGAGCTTTGTTGTTATCCACGATGGATGGTGAAGATTTTGCATCCCCGGTGAACGCGGACGCAGTTAAAAAATACTTTGCTTGAAAGAGACCCGCTGGACAAAAAAGAAAGAGTCCAGGCAAAAAGGGGCATCCTGGCGAACCAAAAACAGAATAAAAGGTTCGGGCAAAAATTAGGGATATATTGAAAAAATGTACACCCGCGAAGTCGAAAACCTACACTGGGCGGCTTCGGCAAAAAAGGGTATCCCGGTGAACTGAAAACCCGTAAAGGGTGGTTCACGCAAAAGTTAGGGATTTGAATAAGCAAATGACTGCGTTCCTCGTGTGGACTTTCATTGTTCAGTGGTTTGGAGGACCTGAGGGCCGTTTGTCTGAATCAATCTCTTCCGAAGCTGAAGCGTCGGAGAAGTATCGAAGTCGAGTGGGTCTTAGAGGGATCAACTCATGGTGTTCGTCTACGCCTCGTTGCCGACATTTGTATATACTGATGTATATTTATGTTTTATTTTTGCGCGGCTTCCTCTTTCCAGGAGCTTGCCTCTGTTGTAAAACATTTTGCCCATTCAGGGGTCACCATCAATAAAATGCATGTTATTCAGCAATTCTGTTTGCCTGTTTAGCATTTATCTGTTTTGTTTGCGAATGAAAACGCCGATGTTTTTGATAAAATGCGCATACATAAACTCACGGGCCTAGGCCCATTGGTTGTCGAAACAATTAATTACCTGAATATTGTCACGAGATAATAACCCTGATAGGCCCCTTTGAGGAGGGTGTCTTGTCTGTTTGTTTGTGTTGTTGCAGGTGTAGCACATTCCAGACAGTGCGTCATGCGCATCCCCGGAGCAGGGCGAGTTCTCCTCCTCCGGCAGAGTTCAGTAGTCTCTCCTCCACAGAGTCTGAACGCAGGATCGTGAGCATCGATATGTCTCCCCAGGCAGAGATGATTCTCTTCCCCAAAGCAGACGCGTCCTGAAGGAACGTCATCTCCTCAGCTGGGTCAAGCACCGAAGAGTGATGTCTTCTTCCCCCCCCCCCCCCCCCCCCCCCGCACCGGGTCACAAGTGTATGATTCATAGAAATGTTCGGGTGCCGAAGCTCGTGTTTTCCCCGGTAAAGTCGCCAAAGCTCGTATTCCCCCCCCCCCCCCCCCCCCCGCACCGGGTCACAAGTGTAAGATTCATAGAAATGTTCGGGTGCCGAAGCTCGTGTTTTCCCCGGTAAAGTCGCCGAAGCTCGTATTCTCCCCCAGCACCGGGTCACAAGTGCAGGTCTCGTAGGAAGCTATTCGTACGCCGAAGTATACCGTAACTGATGGTGCCAGACTAAAGTCTCCAACGGAATTGAGATTCCCCATCAGAGCCGTATTCTCTCCCGAAGTCGGATGATTCCCTCTTCCCTCAGTAGAGTGTTGGAACAGCTGATGTTGTATTCCCCTGCAGAGTTGTACTCTCCCCCCAAAGTCGGATGATTCCTTCTTCCCCAGCGGAATTGAAATTCCTCATCAAAGTCGTACTCTCCAGTGAAGTAGAATGATTTCTCTCTCCCCGGCTGAGTCTGCAAACCCCCAAGAGAGCCGAATCCTTGGAAGCAGTTGGGACCATGAGTGGATTTTCCCTAGCAGAGTATTGAACAGCCGATGCGGTATTTCCCCAGAGTCGCACTCTCTCCAGCGAAGCAGAATGATTTCTCCTTCCTCAGCCGGGTTTGCAGATATCCAAGAGAGTCGAGTCCTTGGAAGTTGATCGGACCATGTTTAGTTGTTTCCCCTAGTGGAGTGTTGAGCAGCTGAAGTTGTTTCCCCACAGAGTTGTCATCACCAGAAGAGTAGCCGAGACGGCCACGCAGTTTATTCACGCGATTGATATCACTTTCTCTCAACAGGTCCAGGTTCTCGTAGAGCTTCGTTTCCCCTACAGTAATCAACTGAAGTTGTTTCCCCTGCAGCAGTCCATGGAAGATCTTTTCCCCAGACGGAGTCCAAGTGATATTGGCGTGTCCACGTTCTCCTCAGCAGGATGATTCCTCTATCTGAGTAGTTCCTTCCCCTCGACAGGAGGATTTCCCCCTCGGCATTTATTTTGCTGACGGGATCGCATCATCGTGCATGATTGCATAGCGTTCAGCATAAAGGCATAGCATTTAGCATAAATGCATAGCATTTAGCATAAATGTGTAGCATTTAGCATAAATGCATAACATTCAGCATAAACGCATAGCATTTCCACCGTGTGGAGCATGGTGCCGAAGCATATGCATCATAAACATGATCTAGGCTGTTACCATTCTTGTTTTACAGGAGTTCCGCCGAAGGATCAGTTGCTCGGGATGATTCTTGACATTCTCCCCAACGAAGTCGCTTGCTCAAGATGATTTTTGAGATCCCCAGCGGAGTTATTTGTTCAAGATGATTCTTGAAGTCCTCAGCAGAGTTGATTCCTCCAGAATGATTTCTGGACCCCCGGAGCGGAGTTGCTTGATAGTTCTCCAGATTCCCCAGCGGCGAAGCGTCATCCCCAACAAGTTTTCCAACGGCGAAGTTAGAATCTATCCTGAAGACTCCATGATTGAAGTCTGACCGTGAAGCGGTATGATCGACTATGTACTACCAGGTACCGTGTGACCTATTCCCCAATGAAGTTTCTCCACGTTGACGGCGAGGTCAGATTATGTTTGTTTCCAGCGGTGAGGTTGGATGTTTGCTTTGACGGCGAGGTCAGATTATGTTTGTTTCCGGCGGCGATGTTGGATGATTGCTTTGACGGCGAGGTCAGATTATGTCTGTTTTGGCGGCAATGTCAGAAGATTATGTTCGACGGCGATGTCCGACTCTTTAAATCCCCAGCAGAGATGATGATGTCGAGTGTCTCTCAGAGTGATGTTTGTCCGACGGTGATGTCAGATTTAGTTCTCCAGCGGTGATGTTGGGTATTTTGATTGTCCGACGGCGATGTCAGATTTAGTTCTCCAGCGGTGATGTTGGGTATTTTGATTGTCCGACGGCGATGTCAGATTTAGTTCTCCAGCGGCGATGTTGGATATTTTGGTTGATCGACGGCGATGTCAGATTTAGTTCCCCAGCGGTGATGTTGGATATTTTGATTGTCCGACGGCGATGTCAGGTTTAGTTCTCCGGCGGCGATGTTGGATGTTTGTTTCCCCGAGTTATGGTTGTTTATGACGACGACATCAGGTGATTTGGTGTTCCAGCGGCGATGTTGGGTGTTCCTCAGAATTTTGTCTGCTTCTGACGGTGATGTCAGGTGGTTTAGTCTTCCAGCGGCGATGTTGGGTGTTTTGGTTGTCGGATGACAATATCAGAAGGATGTGGATAACTGACGGTGATGTCAGATTAGTGTTTCTCCAGCTAGTTGTCGTGCAGCTAGTATTGCAGTATTTGAAGATTTGTTCCCCGCAGAGTATCGTGTGCTCGTGCAGTTGGCAAATTTTCGGGTTTACCGGTATTCAACCGTCTCGCACCTTGATTGGTTGAGGGTCGTTAGCTCTTCACCCAGTCAGGTTCAAGCCATTTGAATAGGGGCAGCTGTTACACCCCAAAATTTGACCAACATTTATTTACCCATCAAGTGTTTGAAGGTTGATACCTTCATCAGAAAGTTCAAGAGATCCTCAGAGAAATTGGTTGAAACCAAGGTTGTGTGCCTCATAACTTGAGAGTTGTGGGAGCTCCTCAGATGATTCTGAGACTTTGAGAATGGACTTGAAGCTTTGAGAAAGCCTAGGAGATGTCTTGAAAGCCATCATGAAGCCCAGAGAGGTCATTATGCAAGAATTCAGAAGATTCAACCATGAGTGGTAGAATTAGGGTTTTGACTGGGTCAACCCTGGGTCAGCTGATGTTTTGGAGAGGGTTGAGACCTAATACAAAAGCCATGAGATCATGGAATGATGTATTGAGATGTTATAAGGATGATTCCTAGACCAAATCATCATGATTGAGGAGTTTGAGAAGTTTTAAGCTAGGGTTTCTAAGGATTGACAGTGTAAAATCCCCTAGTTTGATCCCTATCTTCCAGGCAGTTTTAGCTCAAGATGTGATTGTCATCTCATCTTCCCCACAACATGAATATTGTAGAACTTGTTCTTATCTTTAATTTGAGTGGTAGAAGTCCTTGATAGGATGTGCAGAGCTCAAGTTATGGTTTTGACAAATTACAGGTCATCAGAGGTGTGTGAATCTGGGTCCTTGAAAGTCACCCAACTTGCAGACAACTTTTGCCCTAGTAGGATGATTCCTATGATCTCTTGGTAAACATGAATGTTGAAGATAATCTTCTTAGATTTCCAGAGAGTACTAGAAGTCCTTGATAGGATTTGTAGAACTCAACTTATGGTTTGAACAAGACAAGGGTATTTTGGTCATTTGGTGATTATAGGTCATTTTAAGCAAAGGCCATATCTCCTATTTCCAAGCCTCAAATGAAAAAACTCAAAACATCAAAGTTGTTCAAAATGGCATTTTAAGCCTAGAAAGGTTGTCATGAGTTGTTGGAAAAGCTTGTAGCAAGGATTGACAAGAATGGGTGAAAATGACCTAAAAATGGCTTATAACTTAAATAAGTTCAAGTTGGAAAATGGTTTGAGAGATCTACAAATCCAAAATAGGTCATGTAATATGTCATTTTGAATCCAAACATCATTTTAAAAACAATGGTTTAAACAAATTTTTGATTTGAGGTCTAAAAATGGGGGTTGCTTTGTAATCATGTGACTTGCATCATAAGGAAACTTTGGAAAACTTCACACAAGGCAAGGAAATGCTTGTTTTTTGCACATTCCATCTCAATATCTCTTGTAAGGAGATTTTAACACAAAATTAAAGGCTTAATGCATGAGATATGAGATATACAACATGTCATTAAAAGAGAAATTCCATGACTTTCTAGCATATTCTAGAAGCATCTAGGATCCTCTATTGGATTCTATATATTGAGTAGATCAAGCTGTGATCAAAGGTTGGAGAATTCAGTGAAGAGAGTGAGAAGAAAGTGAGAACCCCATTGTTACTTCAATTGAAAGCAAGAGTAAATTCATACAATCCACATCAATTCTGTTCATCCTTCTTCTCCATTCACAATTCCTTGGCATTGTTGAGTACCTACAAGTTGATTCAGGGACCTGTCCATGGAGGATTGAAGAGCTAGGGTTGAATTTGCAAGAATCCATACCAGACTCGGATCTCTACATTCAAGCTTTATCCATCCATCTTTTTGCATACAGAACCCTCATCACCCATTAAAGATCAATCATGGAAGGTTGCAAGCATTGAATTGGAGTGTTTCTACCTCTGCCATAGCCAACAAGCAGGTTGGTGTTTTCATTGCCATCTCTTTAATTAGGTGTTAGATGATTAGAATATTAGGTTAGAACTGTTAGGTTAGGTTAGATGATGGAATTCAGAGAATTTGAGTGAGTTTCACGAGGTTTGATAACATGGTGATGAATCTTTCAAGATTAAGATTGGGCTGTGTAGTGAGTATTAATCAACATTTGATAGCTTAATGAAACCAGTGCCACATAAGGAACAAGATTATGCCATTAGAATTAAGTTTCATTAAGGTTGATATCAGAGAAAAATGGTGGAACCAAGACTTTCGCGCGTTCTGTTTGAATGATACAAGATGCTTCAGTGAAAACTGCACGCGTGGCTATATTCCTGGTGATTAGTAGATCGTTTTTGGTTTTGGAATTTTTAATTTTCATTGAATATTGAGAGAGCACGAGGCTGAAGAAGGTTAGTGCATGAATTCTGTTTTTTCTGAAACCCTAGGTGTGTTGGGGACGATGACCCTCCACCGTCGGATCATGATAGGTTGCTTGACCTTTTAACCCCATCGCACAGCCACAATTTGAACAAGAAACGGAGGGAAATGCGAAGCCATGGAACGCTGCCGTTTCATTAAAGTCTGATCCTGGGCCTCAGCAAAACCTTGCTACTCACACCCCCGCACGGAGCCCAATCCATATTTGAACTGAAACCTAATGCTATTTGCACCGTGTTCTCAATCTTTTTATTTTATTTTTTAATTTCAATTTCTGATACGCATGGGCCTTATGCTTTTGTTATCTGCGCCCCCACTTCCCTGGCCCATCAATGTATGAACTAGGCGTAGTTGCTTCTGACACCCCTCCCCATTTAATTCATGTTTTTGATTTTCATTTTCTTTAATTTTCTTTGATCTTATAAAATCCATATAAAATTGAAAAAAGCTTGTTTTTAATTGGTTCTTTTTGTGGTAGATCCATAATTCTGTCAAGAAAAATATCCAATAATAAAAGTAGCATTTTATTTTGTTTTAATATTTTTTATGCATTTTCCTTGTAAATAGCTTTTTAATGAGTTTAGTTTAGTGCATAATTTTGTTGATTTTAGTTCGATTAGTTCCCCTTAGATTTAGGGTCTATTCTTTTTAGGGTGATTAGTTTAGGACCTCAACTTGTATATAGGATTTAATTCATGATTTTTAGATTAAAATTTGATTAGTTTGTTTAGGCTAGCATTAGCATAACAAAATTAGGGTTCATGAAGCATGGTTGAATTTGAACAATTTTGTTTTGGGTTTTATAGGCCAAATTAGTGTATGGGGAATATAGGGGACTTAAGGGTAGACATTTAGGGTCCCCTAGCATTTATATTAGGATTTAATGGAATAATATACTATTTTTGGTTGATTTTTGAATTGAATGATTGATTGTGTGGCCTTTGGGGCAAGTTTTGTTTAGTTTGTTTTGGTTTGGAGTTTCCTTTGGCTTGAGGAGCTTGGCATCTCTTTGAGGAGCTTGGTGGAGCATGCTAGAAGATTGGAGGAGCTTGAGGAGCTTGTTCTTCTTCTTTTTTTGTTTGGTTTTAGGGATAGGATTAGGGAGAGCTTAGATGTAGACAATCTCTTTCTCAAACATGGATAGTATTCTTCACATCCATTCCTCCCTGTGATTCAAAGTCCTTCCAGGGTATACACCTCTCTCCTTTGGAGGGATTAGTGTTATACCTAGGAGGTAGAACTTTTGAGGGAACCCTTCATTTGATATTGAACCCTTATAGGTCACCTTTGGTGATCAAATAAGCAGTTCAATATCCCCCAGCTCATCCAGTAGTGATTCTTCTCTGTTTGAGAGCTGTCAGAGCCTGAGCATGAAGATGAAGACTTCATTGAAGATTGTTGAAGAGGATGAATCCTTGAAGACTGCCATTCCAGCTGAAGCTTGAAAGGCATGAAGATCAAGTTGATACTTGGAGATCCCTGAAGATGGTGAAGCCTGAAGGTGGAACTGATCAAAGAAGCTGGAGCTTAAGGGGAGAAGATGAGTTGATACTCATATTGTAGGGTTGATACCTGGAAAGCAGTTGATGATTGAAGTCTGAAGACTGAGTTGCTGCTGGAGGAGCTGATGCTTTCTTCTATTTTTCTTTTCTGTATTGTATGTTTTGTCTGATTTGTCTGTTGCATTAGAATAAGTCCATCTAGAAAAGTAGAATCTAGGAGCATGATTGCATTAGAGGTTGAGTTGCTCCCTCTGCTTGTATTGTTATTGCGTGGCTTTGCTTGCGGGTATTCGGTAGAGCCCAGCTCCCTTGCCCATGTGGTTTGCTTGCCTGATGGCATTTTCATTTCTTTTATCTGTATGATTGCAGTTTACTGTTTATTGCTTGATAGCATGTTGTTTATTTTTTCAATATGATTACTGTTATTTCATGACTGGCTTGAGGTTGAGATGAGCTTGTGGAGGCTGAAGCCCCACACACATTTCCTCCCTCACTTGCATTGCATGCATTTTACTGTTAAGCTGATGCTTTGTCTGTTTTGGTGTATCATTGACATGATCCCTTAGGACTCTCATTTCCTTTGATAAGGATTTGATGATAGACTTTTAGGTTGAAACCTATGCATGACAACTTCTAGGAGTTCCCTGTTCAAACTTCAACCATAGGATGAATCCATGGCATGATAACAGTAGGACTTGATAGTCTCCCTCCTAGTTGGGCCTGTTCTCTTCTCATCTCAAAACAGTCTAAGATACAGTAATCATGAATGATTTCTTTCGTACGTTATGAGCCTTAAGCTATCTGAGAAAGGATTGTGGGAGGGTTTCTTTTCCACAGTCTGGATGTTTAGTATGGTACCCTTTGGGTGACATGCGACGCATTCACTCTCAGGTCATAGTCTCTAGTGCGGTTGAAATCGCAAACACAATAAAAAACACTTCTTTCGTAAAAGACAGGAAATAAGCTGTAGTTTCCCGAACTACGTGAGCTCTAATCTCTCATGCCTATTGAGAGTACGTAGGCACAAGATGGCGAAGTCTTGGCGAGCTACCTTCCCCACAACCCTTCGTAGGCCGAACTACGTTGACTCTGATTTCTCATTCTCTGATGAGTATACGTAGGCATAAAGTGCGACGCTTTGCCGAGTCATTTTTCTTTTCTTTTTCAGCCAGCCTTGATAGGTAGATAGAATAAAACCAACCCGTCCAAGTAAACAACAAGCGAGGATCCCGTCGAGTACGACGGACGTGAGGGGTGCTAATACCTTCCCCTTGCGTAACCGACTCCCGAACCCAGGCAATGGTTGCGATGACCTTGTCTTACCCTTATTCGTCAGGTTTTTCCGATCGTTTCCTTTCCCGCTCTGAGGGATAAATAATGAAAGGTGGCGACTCTTCTGTCATGCCGGCACCTTATTTTCGCGAAAGCGACAGGTATCCAGACTCCGGTTATTACTTTGAGCATTCCGGGTTCGGTCAGTTTTGTTGGGTATCTAGACTCCGTTTATTACGTTGAGCGTTCAGGCTCCGGTCATTTTCGTTGAGTATCCAGACTCCAGTTATTACTTCGAGCATTCAGGCTCCGGTAATTTTTGTTGAGTATCCAGACACCGGTTATTACGTTGAGCGTTCAGGCCCTGGTCATTTTTGTTGAGTACCCAGACTCCGGTTATTACGTTGAGGGTTCAAACTCCGGTTATTTTCGTCGAGTATCCAGACTCCGGTCATTACTTTGAGCGTTAAGGCTCCGATCATTTTTGTTGACTATCCAGACTCCGATCATTACGTTGAGCGTGAGGCTCCGGTCAGTTTAGTTGAGTATCCAAACTCCGGTTATTACGTTGAGCGTTCAGGCTCCGGTCATTTTCATTGAGTATCCAGACTCCGGTTATTGCGTTGAGGGTTCAGACCTCGGTCATTTTCGTTGAGTATGTATCCTCCTGTCATTACGTTGAGCGTTCAGGATCCGATCATTTTCGTTGAGTATCCAGACTCCGGTCAATACGTTGAGCGTTCAGGCTCCGGTCATTTTCGTTGAGTATCCAGACTCCGGTCATTCCGTTGAGCGTTCAGGATCCAGTCATTTTTGTTGAGTATCATAACTCCGGTTATTACGTTGAGCGTTCAGGCTCCGGTCATTTTCGTTGAATATCCAGACTCTAGTTATTACGTTGAGCGTTCAGGCTCCGGTCAGTTTCGTTGAGTATCCAGATTCCGATTATTACGTTGAGCATTCAGGCTCCGATCAGTTTCGTTGGGTATCCAGACTCCGGTTATTACGTTGAGCGTTCAGGCTCCGGTCATTTTTGTTGAGTATCCAGATTCCGGTTATTACGTTGAGCGTTCAGGATCCGGTCAGTTTCAATGGGTATCCAGAATCCGGTTATTACGTTGAGCTTTCAGGCTCCGGTCAGTTTCCTTGGGTATCCAGACTCCGGTTATTACGTTGAGCGTTCAGGCTCCAGTCATTTTCCTTTAGTATCCAAACTCCCTTTATTACGTTGAGCGTTCAGGCTCCGGTCAGTTTCGTTGAGTATCCAGACTCCGGTTATTACATTGAGCGTTCAGGCTCCGGTCAGTTTCGTTGGGTATCCAGACTCCGGTAATTACGTTGATCGTTCAGGCTCCGGTCATTTTCGTTGAGTATCCAGACTCCGGTCATTACGTTGAGCGTTCAGGCTCCGGTCAGTTTAGTTGAGTATCCAAATTCTGGTTATTAAGTTGAGCGTTCAGGCTCCGGTCATTTTCGTTGAGTATCCAGACTCTGGTTATTACGTTGAGCGTTCAGGCTCCGATCAGTTTCGTTGAGTATCCAGACTCTGGTTATTACGTTGAGCGTTCAGGCTCCGGCTAGTTTCGTTGGTTATCAAGACACCAGTTATTACGTTGAGCGTTCAGGCTCTGGTCAGTTTCCTTGGGTATCCAGACTCCGGTTATTACATTGATCGTTTAGTCTCGGTCAGTTTCGTTGAGTATCCAGACTCCAGTTATTACATTTAACGTTCAGGCTCCAGTCATTTTCATTGGGTATCCAAACTCCGATTATTACGTTGAGCATTCAGGCTCCGGTCATTTTCGTTGAGTATCCAGACTCTAGTTATTACGTTGAGCGTTCAGGCTCCGGTCAGTTTCGTTGAGTATCCAGATTCCGATTATTACGTTGAGCGTTCAGGCTCCGATCAGTTTCGTTGGGTATCCAGACTCCGGTTATTACGTTGAGCGTTCAGTCTCCGGTCGTTTTTGTTGAGTATCCAGATTCTGGTTATTACGTTGAGCGTTTAGGATCCGGTCAGTTTCAATGGGTATCCAGACTCCGGTTATTACGTTGAGCGTTCAGGCTCCGGTCAGTTTCCTTGGGTATCCAGACTCCGGTAATTATGTTGAGCGTTTAGGCTCCAGTCATTTTCCTTTAGTATCCAGACTCCCTTTATTACGTTGAGCGTTCAGGCTCCGGTCAGTTTCGTTGAGTATCCAGACTCCGGTTATTATGTTGAGTGTTCAGGCTCCGGTCAGTTTCGTTGGGTATCCAGACTCCGGTTATTATGTTGATCGTTCAGGCTCCGGTCATTTTCGTTGAGTATCCAGACTCCGGTTATTACGTTGAGCGTTCAGGCTCCGGTCAGTTTAGTTGAGTATCCAAACTCTGGTTATTAAGTTGAGCGTTCAGGCTCCGGTCATTTTCGTTGAGTATCCAGACTCTTGTTATTACGTTGAGCGTTCAGGCTCCGATTAGTTTCGTTGAGTATCCAGATTCTGGTTATTACGTTGAGCGTTCAGGCTCCGGTCAGTTTCGTTGGGTATCAAGACACCGGTTATTACGTTGAGCATTCAGGCTCTGGTAAGTTTCCTTGGGTATCCAGACTCCGGTTATTACATTAATCGTTCAGTCTCCGGTCAGTTTCGTTGAGTATCCAGACTCCAGTTATTACGTTGAACGTTCAGGCTCCAGTCATTTTCGTTGGGTATCCAAACTCCGGTTATTACGTTGAGCGTTCAGGCTCCGGTCATTTTCGTTGAGTATCCAGACTCTACTTATTACGTTGAGCGTTCAGGCTCCGGTCAGTTTCGTTGAGTATCCAGATTCTGATTATTACGTTGAGCGTTCAGGCTCCGATCATTTTTGTTGAGTATCCAGATTCCGGTTATTATGTTGAGCGTTCAGGATCTGGTCAGTTTCAATGGGTATCCAAACTCCGGTTATTACGTTGAGCGTTCAGGCTCCGGTCAGTTTCCTTGGGTATCCAGACTCCGATTATTACGTTGAGCGTTCAGGCTCAGGTCGTTTTCCTTTAGCATCCAGACTCCCTTTATTACGTTGAGCGTTCATTCTCCGATCAGTTTCGTTGAGTATCCAGACTCCGGTTATTACGTTGAGCATTCACGCTCCGGTCAGTTTTGTTGGGTATCCAGACTCCGGTTATTACGTTGATCGTTCAGACTCCGGTCATTTTCGTTGAGTATCCAGAATCGGGTTATTACGTTGAGCGTTTAGGCTCCGATCAATTTCATTGAGTATCCAGATTCCGGTTATTACGTTGAGTGTTCAGGATCTGGTCAGTTTCGTTGGGTATCTAGACTCCGGTTATTACGTTGAGCGTTCAGGCTCCGGTCAGTTTTGTTGGGTATCCAGACTCCGGTTATTACGTTGAGCGTTCAGGCTCCGGTCAGTATCGTTGGGTATCCAGACTCCGGTTATTACTTTGAGCATTCCGGGTTCGGTCAGTTTTGTTGGGTATCTAGACTCCGTTTATTACGTTGAGCGTTCAGGCTCCGGTCATTTTCGTTGAGTATCCAGACTCCAGTTATTACGTCGAGCATTCAGGCTTCGGTAATTTTTGTTGAGTATCCAGACATCGGTTATTACGTTGAGCGTTCAGGCCCTGGTCATTTTTGTTGAGTACCCAGACTCTGGTTATTACGTTGAGGGTTCAAACTCCGGTCATTTTCGTCGAGTATCCAGACTCCGGTCATTACTTTGAGCGTTAAGGCTCCGATCATTTTTGTTGACTATCCAGACTCCGGTCATTACGTTGAGCGTCAGGCTCCGGTCAGTGTAGTTGAGTATCCAAACTCCGGTTATTACGTTGAGCGTTCAGGCTCCGGTCATTTTCATTGAGTATCCAGACTTTGGTTATTGCGTTGAGGGTTCAGACTTCGGTCATTTTCGTTTAGTATGTAGCCTCCTGTCATTACGTTGAGCGTTCAGGCTCTGATCATTTTCGTTGAGTATCCAGACTCCGGTCAATACGTTGAGCGTTCAGGCTCCGGTCATTTTCGTTGAGTATCCAGACTCCGATCATTCCGTTGAGCGTTCAGGATCCAGTCATTTTTGTTGAGTATCATAACTCCGGTTATTACGTTGAGCGTTCAGGCTCCGGTCATTTTCGTTGAGTATCCAGACTCTAGTTATTACGTTGAGCGTTCAGGCTCCGGTCAGTTTCGTTGAGTATCCAGATTCCGATTATTACGTTGAGCATTCAGGCTCCGATCAGTTTCGTTGGGTATCCAGACTCCGGTTATTACGTTGAGCGTTCAGGCTCCGGTCATTTTTGTTGAGTATCCAGATTCCGGTTATTACGTTGAGCGTTCAGGATCCGGTCAGTTTCAATGGGTATCCAGACTCCGGTTATTACATTGAGCTTTCAGGCTCCGGTCAGTTTCCTTGGGTATCCAGACTCCGGTTATTACGTTGAGCATTCAGGCTCCAGTCATTTTCCTTTAGTATCCAAACTCCCTTTATTACGTTGAGCGTTCAGGCTCCGGTCAGTTTTGTTGAGTATCCAGACTCCGGTTATTACATTGAGCGTTCAGGCTCCGGTCAGTTTCGTTGGGTATCCAGACTCCGGTTATTACGTTGATCGTTCAGGCTCCGGTCATTTTCGTTGAGTATCCAGAATCCGGTCATTACGTTGAGCGTTCAGGCTCCGGTCAGTTTAGTTGAGTATCCAAACTCTGGTTAGTAAGTTGAGCGTTCAAGCTCCGGTCATTTTTGTTGAGTATCCAGACTCTGGTTATTACGTTGAGCGTTCAGGCTCCGATCAGTTTTGTTGAGTATCCAGATTTTGGTTATTACATTGAGCGTTCAGGCTCCGCTCAGTTTCGTTGGGTATCAAGACACCAGTTATTACGTTGAGCATTCAGGCTCTGGTCAGTTTCCTTGGGTATCCAGACTCCTGTTATTACATTGATCGTTCAGTCTCCGGTCAGTTTTGTTGAGTATCCAGACTCCATTTATTACGTTGAACGTTCAAGCTCCAGTCATTTTCGTTGGGTATCCAAACTCCGGTTATTACGTTGAGCGTTCAGGCACCGGTCATTTTCGTTGAGTATCCAGACTCTAGTTATTACGTTGAGTGTTTAGGCTCCGGTCAGTTTCGTTGAGTATCCAGATTCTGATTATTACGTTGAGCGTTCAAGCTCCGATCAGTTTCGTTGGGTATCCAGACTCCGGTTATTACGTTGAGCGTTCAGGCTCCGGTCAGTTTCGTTGGGTATCTAGACTCCGGTTATTACGTTGAGCGTTCAGGATCCGGTTAGTTTCATTGGGTATCCAGACTCCGGTTATTACGTTGAGCGTTCAGGCTCTGGTCAGTTTCGTTGAGTATCGTAACTCCGGTTATTACGTTGAGCGTTCAGGCTCCGGTCAGTTTCGTTGAGTATCCAGACTCCAGTTATTACGTTGAGCATTCAGGCTCTGGTCAGTTTCGTTGGGTATCCAGACTCCGGTTATTACGTTGAGCGTTCAGGCTCTGGTCAGTTTCGTTGGGTATCCAGACTCTGGTTTTTACGTTGAGATTTCAGGCTCCCGTCAGTTTCGTTGGGTATCCAGACTCCGGTTATTACATTGAGCGTTCAGGCTCCGGTCAGTTTCGTTGGGTATCCACACTCCGGTTATTACGTTGAGCGTTCAGGCTCCGGTCAGTTTCGTTGGTTATCCAGACTCCGGTTATTACGTTGAGCGTTCAGGCTCCGGTCAAATTCGTTTGGTATCCAGACTTCAGTTATTACGTTGAGCATCCAGGCTCCGGTCAATTTTGTTGGGTATCCAAATTCCGGTTATTACGTTGAGCGTTCAGGCTCCAGTCAGTTTCGTTGGGTATCCAGACTCCAGTTATTACGTTGAATGTTCAGGCTCCGGTCAGTTTAGTTGGGTATCCAGATTCCAGTTATTACGTTGAGCGTTCAGGCTCCGGTCAGTTTCGTTGGTTATCCAGACTCCGGTTATTACGTTGAGCGAGCAGGCTCCGGTCAGTTTCATTGGGTATCTAGACTCCGGTTATTACGTTGAGCGTTCAGGCTCCGGTCAGTTTCGTTGGTTATCCAGACTCCGGTTATTACGTTGAGCGTTCAGGCTCCGGTCAAATTCGTTTGGTATCCAGACTTCAGTTATTACGTTGAGCATCCAGGCTCCGGTCAATTTCGTTGGGTATCCAAACTCCGGTTATTACGTTGAGCGTTCAGGCTCCGGTCAGTTTCGTTGGGTATCCAGACTCCGGTTTTTACGTTTAGCGTTCAGGCTCCGGTCAGTTTTGTTGGGTATCCAGACTCTGGTTTTTACGTTGAGCATTCAGGCTCCGGTCAGTTTTGTTGGGTATCCAGACTCCGGTTATTACATTAAGCGTTCAGGCTCCAGTCATTTTCGTTGGGTATCCAGACTCCGGTTATCACGTTGAGCGCTCAGGCTCTGGTCTGTTTCGTTGGGTTTCCAGACTCCGGTTTTTACGTTGAGCGTTCAGGCTCCGGTCAGTTTTGTTGGGTATCCAGACTCTGGTTTTTACGTTGAGCGTTAAGGCTCCGGTCGGTTTTGTTGGGTATCCAGACTCCGGTTATTACATTGAGCGTTTAGGCTCCGGTCATTTTCGTTGGGTATCCAGACTCCGGTTATTAATTTGAGCGTCAGGCTCCGATAATTTTCGTTGAATATCCAGACTCTGGTTATTACGTTGAGCGTTCAGGCTCCGGTCAGTTTCGTTGGGTATCCAGACTCCGGTTATTACGTTGAACGTTCAGGCTCCAGTCAGTTTCGTTGGGTATCCAGACTCCGGTTATTACATTGAGCGTTCAGGCTCCGGTCAGTTTCGTTGGGTATCCAGACTCCGGTTATTACGTTGAGCGTTCAGGCTCCGGTCAGTTTCGTTGTGTATCCAGACTCCGGTTATTACGTTGATCGTTCAGGCTCCAGTCAGTTTCGTTGAGTATCCAGACTCCGGTTATTACATTGAGTGTTCAGGCTCCAGTTAGTTTCATTGAGTATCCAGATTCTGGTTATTACGTTGAGCGTTCAGGCTCCGGTCATTTTCGTTGAGTATCCAGACTCTAGTTATTACGTTGAGCGTTCAGGCTCCGGTCAGTTTCGTTGAGTATCCAGATTCTGATTATTACGTTGAGCGTTCAAGCTCCGATCAGTTTCGTTGGGTATCCAGACTCTGGTTATTACGTTGAATGTTCAGGCTCCGGTCATTTTTGTTGAGTATCCAGATTCCAGTTATTACGTTGAGCGTTCAGGATCCGGTTAGTTTCAATGGGTATCCAGACTCCGGTTATTACGTTGAGCGTTTAGGCTCTGTTCAGTTTCGTTGGGTATCCAGACTCCGGTTATTACGTTGAATGTTCAGGCTCCGGTCAGTTTCGTTGGGTGTCCAGACTCCGGTTATTACGTTGTGCGTTCAGGCTCACATCAGTTTCATTGGGTATCCAGACTCCGGTTATTACGTTGAGCGAGCAAGCTCCGGTCAGTTTCGTTGGGTATCTAGACTCCGGTTATTACGTTGAGCGTTCAGGCTCCAGTCAGTTTCGTTGGGTATCCAGACTCCGGTTATTACGTTGAGCGTTCAGGCTCCGGTCAGTTTCGATGGGTATCCAAACTCCGATTTTTACGTTGAGCATTCAGGCTCCGGTCAGTTTTGTTGGGTATCCAGACTCCGGTTATTAAGTTAAGGGTTCAGGCTCCGGTTAGTTTCGTTGGGTATCAAGAATCCGGTTATTACATTGAGCATTTAGGATCCGGTCAGTTTCGTTGGGTATCCAGACTCCGGTTATTACGTTGAGGGTTCAGGCTCTGGTCATTTTCGTTGGGTATCCAAACTCCGGTTATTACGTTGAGCGTTCAGGCTCCAGTCATTTTCGTTGGGTATCCAAACTCCGGTTATTACGTTGAGCATTCAGGCTCCGGTCAGTTTTGTTGGGTATCCAGACTCCGGTTATTACGTTAAGCGTTCAGGCTCCGGTCATTTTCGTTGGGTATCCAGACTCCGGTTATCACGTTGAGCGCTCAGGCTCTGGTCTGTTTCGTTGGGTATCCAGACTCCGGATTTTACGTTGAGCGTTCAGGCTCCGGTCAGTTTCCTTGGGTATCCAGACTCCAGTTATTACGTTGAGCGTTCAGGCTCCAGTCATTTTCCTTTAGTATCCAGACTCCCTTTCTTACGTTGAGCGTTCAGGCTCCGATCATTTTCGTTGAGTATCTAGACTTCGTTCAATACGTTGAGCATTGAGGCTCCAGTCATTTTCGTTGAGTATCCAGACTCCGGTCATTCCGTTGAGCGTTCAGGATATAGTCATTTTCGTTGAGTATCGTAACTCCGGTTATTACGTTGAGCGTTCAGGATCCAGTCATTTTCATTGAGTATCGTAACTCCGGTTATTACGTTGAGCGTTCAGGCTCCGGTCAATTTTGTTGAGTATCCAGACTCCAGTTATTACGTTGAGCGTTCAGGCTCTGGTCAGTTTCGTTGGGTATCCAGACTCCGGTTATTACGTTGAATGTTCAGGCTCCGATCAGTTTAGTTGGGTATCCAAACTCTAGTTATTAAGTTGAGCGTTCAGGCTCCGGTCAGTTTCGATGGTTATCCAGACTCCGGTTATTACGTTGAGCGAGCAGGCTCCGGTCAGTTTCGTTGGGTATCTAGACTCCGGTTATTACGTTGAGTGTTCAGGCTCCGGTCAGTTTCGTTGGGTATCCAGACTCCGGTTATTACGTTGAGCGTTCAGGCCCTGGTCAGTTTCGTTGGGTATCCAGACTCCTGTTTTTACGTTGAGCATTCAGGCTCCGGTCAGTTTTGTTGGGTATCCAGACTCCGGTTATTACATTGAGCATTCAGGATCCGGTCAGTTTCGTTGGGTATCCAGACTCCGGTTATTACGTTGAGCGTTCAGGCTCTGGTCATTTTTGTTGGGTATCCAAACTCCGGTTATTACGTTGAGCGTTCAGGCTCCAGTCATTTTCGTTGGGTATCCAAACTCCGGTTATTACGTTGAGCGTTCTAGCTCCGGTCATTTTCGTTGAGTATCCAGACTCTAGTTATTACGTTGAGCGTTCAGGCTCCGGTCAGTTTCGTTGAGTATCCAGATTCTGATTATTACGTTGAGCGTTCAAGCTCGGATCAGTTTCGTTTGGTATCCAGACTCTGGTTATTACGTTGAGCGTTCAGGCTCCGGTCATTTTTGTTGAGTATCCAGATTCCAGTTATTACGTTGAGCGTTCAGGATCCGGTCAGTTTCAATGGGTATCCAGACTCCGGTTATTACGTTGAACGTTTAGGCTCCGGTCAGTTTCCTTGGGTATCCAGACTCCAGTTATTACGTTGAGCGTTCAGGCTCCAGTCATTTTCCTTTAGTATCCAGACTCCCTTTCTTACGTTGAGCGTTCAGGCTCCGAACATTTTCGTTGAGTATCCAGACTCCGGTCAATACGTTGAGCGTTGAGGCTCCAGTCATTTTCGTTGAGTATCCAGACTTCGGTCATTCCGTTGAGCGTTCAGGATCCAGTCATTTTCGTTGAGTATCATAACTCCGGTTATTACGTTGAGCATTCAGGATCCAGTCATTTTCATTGAGTATCGTAACTCCGGTTATTACGTTGAGCGTTCAGGCTCCGGTCAGTTTTGTTGAGTATCCAGACTCCAATTATTACGTTGAGCGTTCAGGCTCTGGTCAGTTTCGTTGGGTATCCAGACTCCGGTTATTACGTTGAGCGTTCAGGCTCTGGTCAATTTCGTTGGGTATCCAGACTCTGGTTTTTACGTTGAGACTTCAGGCTCCCGTCAGTTTCGTTGGGTATCCAGACTCCGGGTATTACATTGAGCGTTCAGGCTCCGGTCAGTTTCGTTGGGTATCCACACTCCGGTTATTACGTTGAGCGTTCAGGCTCCGGTCAGTTTCGTTGGTTATCCAGACTCCGGTTATTACGTTGAGTGTTCAGGCTCCGGTCAGTTTCGTTTGGTATCCAGACTTCAGTTATTACATTGAGCGTTCAGGCTCCGGTCAGTTTCGTTGGGTATCCAGACTCCGGTTATTACGTTGAGCGTTCAGGCTCCGGTCAGTTTCGTTGTGTATCCAGACTCCGGTTATTACGTTGATCGTTCAGGCTCCAGTCAGTTTCGTTGAGTATCCAGACTCCGGTTATTACATTGAGTGTTCAGGCTCCAGTTAGTTTCATTGAGTATCCAGATTCTGGTTATTACGTTGAGCGTTCAGGCTCCGGTCATTTTCGTTGAGTATCCAGACTCTAGTTATTACGTTGAGCGTTCAGGCTCCGGTCAGTTTCGTTGAGTATCCAGATTCTGATTATTACGTTGAGCGTTCAAGCTCCGATCAGTTTCGTTGGGTATCCAGACTCTGGTTATTACGTTGAATGTTCAGGCTCCGGTCATTTTTGTTGAGTATCCAGATTCCAGTTATTACGTTGAGCGTTCAGGATCCGGTTAGTTTCAATGGGTATCCAGACTCCGGTTATTACGTTGAGCGTTTAGGCTCTGTTCAGTTTCGTTGGGTATCCAGACTCCGGTTATTACGTTGAATGTTCAGGCTCCGGTCAGTTTCGTTGGGTGTCCAGACTCCGGTTATTACGTTGTGCGTTCAGGCTCACATCAGTTTCATTGGGTATCCAGACTCCGGTTATTACGTTGAGCGAGCAAGCTCCGGTCAGTTTCGTTGGGTATCTAGACTCCGGTTATTACGTTGAGCGTTCAGGCTCCAGTCAGTTTCGTTGGGTATCCAGACTCCGGTTATTACGTTGAGCGTTCAGGCTCCGGTCAGTTTCGATGGGTATCCAAACTCCGATTTTTACGTTGAGCATTCAGGCTCCGGTCAGTTTTGTTGGGTATCCAGACTCCGGTTATTAAGTTAAGGGTTCAGGCTCCGGTTAGTTTCGTTGGGTATCAAGAATCCGGTTATTACATTGAGCATTTAGGATCCGGTCAGTTTCGTTGGGTATCCAGACTCCGGTTATTACGTTGAGGGTTCAGGCTCTGGTCATTTTCGTTGGGTATCCAAACTCCGGTTATTACGTTGAGCGTTCAGGCTCCAGTCATTTTCGTTGGGTATCCAAACTCCGGTTATTACGTTGAGCATTCAGGCTCCGGTCAGTTTTGTTGGGTATCCAGACTCCGGTTATTACGTTAAGCGTTCAGGCTCCGGTCATTTTCGTTGGGTATCCAGACTCCGGTTATCACGTTGAGCGCTCAGGCTCTGGTCTGTTTCGTTGGGTATCCAGACTCCGGATTTTACGTTGAGCGTTCAGGCTCCGGTCAGTTTCCTTGGGTATCCAGACTCCAGTTATTACGTTGAGCGTTCAGGCTCCAGTCATTTTCCTTTAGTATCCAGACTCCCTTTCTTACGTTGAGCGTTCAGGCTCCGATCATTTTCGTTGAGTATCTAGACTTCGTTCAATACGTTGAGCATTGAGGCTCCAGTCATTTTCGTTGAGTATCCAGACTCCGGTCATTCCGTTGAGCGTTCAGGATATAGTCATTTTCGTTGAGTATCGTAACTCCGGTTATTACGTTGAGCGTTCAGGATCCAGTCATTTTCATTGAGTATCGTAACTCCGGTTATTACGTTGAGCGTTCAGGCTCCGGTCAATTTTGTTGAGTATCCAGACTCCAGTTATTACGTTGAGCGTTCAGGCTCTGGTCAGTTTCGTTGGGTATCCAGACTCCGGTTATTACGTTGAATGTTCAGGCTCCGATCAGTTTAGTTGGGTATCCAAACTCTAGTTATTAAGTTGAGCGTTCAGGCTCCGGTCAGTTTCGATGGTTATCCAGACTCCGGTTATTACGTTGAGCGAGCAGGCTCCGGTCAGTTTCGTTGGGTATCTAGACTCCGGTTATTACGTTGAGTGTTCAGGCTCCGGTCAGTTTCGTTGGGTATCCAGACTCCGGTTATTACGTTGAGCGTTCAGGCCCTGGTCAGTTTCGTTGGGTATCCAGACTCCTGTTTTTACGTTGAGCATTCAGGCTCCGGTCAGTTTTGTTGGGTATCCAGACTCCGGTTATTACATTGAGCATTCAGGATCCGGTCAGTTTCGTTGGGTATCCAGACTCCGGTTATTACGTTGAGCGTTCAGGCTCTGGTCATTTTTGTTGGGTATCCAAACTCCGGTTATTACGTTGAGCGTTCAGGCTCCAGTCATTTTCGTTGGGTATCCAAACTCCGGTTATTACGTTGAGCGTTCTAGCTCCGGTCATTTTCGTTGAGTATCCAGACTCTAGTTATTACGTTGAGCGTTCAGGCTCCGGTCAGTTTCGTTGAGTATCCAGATTCTGATTATTACGTTGAGCGTTCAAGCTCGGATCAGTTTCGTTTGGTATCCAGACTCTGGTTATTACGTTGAGCGTTCAGGCTCCGGTCATTTTTGTTGAGTATCCAGATTCCAGTTATTACGTTGAGCGTTCAGGATCCGGTCAGTTTCAATGGGTATCCAGACTCCGGTTATTACGTTGAACGTTTAGGCTCCGGTCAGTTTCCTTGGGTATCCAGACTCCAGTTATTACGTTGAGCGTTCAGGCTCCAGTCATTTTCCTTTAGTATCCAGACTCCCTTTCTTACGTTGAGCGTTCAGGCTCCGAACATTTTCGTTGAGTATCCAGACTCCGGTCAATACGTTGAGCGTTGAGGCTCCAGTCATTTTCGTTGAGTATCCAGACTTCGGTCATTCCGTTGAGCGTTCAGGATCCAGTCATTTTCGTTGAGTATCATAACTCCGGTTATTACGTTGAGCATTCAGGATCCAGTCATTTTCATTGAGTATCGTAACTCCGGTTATTACGTTGAGCGTTCAGGCTCCGGTCAGTTTTGTTGAGTATCCAGACTCCAATTATTACGTTGAGCGTTCAGGCTCTGGTCAGTTTCGTTGGGTATCCAGACTCCGGTTATTACGTTGAGCGTTCAGGCTCTGGTCAATTTCGTTGGGTATCCAGACTCTGGTTTTTACGTTGAGACTTCAGGCTCCCGTCAGTTTCGTTGGGTATCCAGACTCCGGGTATTACATTGAGCGTTCAGGCTCCGGTCAGTTTCGTTGGGTATCCACACTCCGGTTATTACGTTGAGCGTTCAGGCTCCGGTCAGTTTCGTTGGTTATCCAGACTCCGGTTATTACGTTGAGTGTTCAGGCTCCGGTCAGTTTCGTTTGGTATCCAGACTTCAGTTATTACATTGAGCGTTCAGGCTCCGGTCAGTTTCGTTGGGTATCCAGACTCCGGTTATTACGTTGAGCGTTCAGGCTCCGGTCAGTTTCGTTGTGTATCCAGACTCCGGTTATTACGTTGATCGTTCAGGCTCCAGTCAGTTTCGTTGAGTATCCAGACTCCGGTTATTACATTGAGTGTTCAGGCTCCAGTTAGTTTCATTGAGTATCCAGATTCTGGTTATTACGTTGAGCGTTCAGGCTCCGGTCATTTTCGTTGAGTATCCAGACTCTAGTTATTACGTTGAGCGTTCAGGCTCCGGTCAGTTTCGTTGAGTATCCAGATTCTGATTATTACGTTGAGCGTTCAAGCTCCGATCAGTTTCGTTGGGTATCCAGACTCTGGTTATTACGTTGAATGTTCAGGCTCCGGTCATTTTTGTTGAGTATCCAGATTCCAGTTATTACGTTGAGCGTTCAGGATCCGGTTAGTTTCAATGGGTATCCAGACTCCGGTTATTACGTTGAGCGTTTAGGCTCTGTTCAGTTTCGTTGGGTATCCAGACTCCGGTTATTACGTTGAATGTTCAGGCTCCGGTCAGTTTCGTTGGGTGTCCAGACTCCGGTTATTACGTTGTGCGTTCAGGCTCACATCAGTTTCATTGGGTATCCAGACTCCGGTTATTACGTTGAGCGAGCAAGCTCCGGTCAGTTTCGTTGGGTATCTAGACTCCGGTTATTACGTTGAGCGTTCAGGCTCCAGTCAGTTTCGTTGGGTATCCAGACTCCGGTTATTACGTTGAGCGTTCAGGCTCCGGTCAGTTTCGATGGGTATCCAAACTCCGATTTTTACGTTGAGCATTCAGGCTCCGGTCAGTTTTGTTGGGTATCCAGACTCCGGTTATTAAGTTAAGGGTTCAGGCTCCGGTTAGTTTCGTTGGGTATCAAGAATCCGGTTATTACATTGAGCATTTAGGATCCGGTCAGTTTCGTTGGGTATCCAGACTCCGGTTATTACGTTGAGGGTTCAGGCTCTGGTCATTTTCGTTGGGTATCCAAACTCCGGTTATTACGTTGAGCGTTCAGGCTCCAGTCATTTTCGTTGGGTATCCAAACTCCGGTTATTACGTTGAGCATTCAGGCTCCGGTCAGTTTTGTTGGGTATCCAGACTCCGGTTATTACGTTAAGCGTTCAGGCTCCGGTCATTTTCGTTGGGTATCCAGACTCCGGTTATCACGTTGAGCGCTCAGGCTCTGGTCTGTTTCGTTGGGTATCCAGACTCCGGATTTTACGTTGAGCGTTCAGGCTCCGGTCAGTTTCCTTGGGTATCCAGACTCCAGTTATTACGTTGAGCGTTCAGGCTCCAGTCATTTTCCTTTAGTATCCAGACTCCCTTTCTTACGTTGAGCGTTCAGGCTCCGATCATTTTCGTTGAGTATCTAGACTTCGTTCAATACGTTGAGCATTGAGGCTCCAGTCATTTTCGTTGAGTATCCAGACTCCGGTCATTCCGTTGAGCGTTCAGGATATAGTCATTTTCGTTGAGTATCGTAACTCCGGTTATTACGTTGAGCGTTCAGGATCCAGTCATTTTCATTGAGTATCGTAACTCCGGTTATTACGTTGAGCGTTCAGGCTCCGGTCAATTTTGTTGAGTATCCAGACTCCAGTTATTACGTTGAGCGTTCAGGCTCTGGTCAGTTTCGTTGGGTATCCAGACTCCGGTTATTACGTTGAATGTTCAGGCTCCGATCAGTTTAGTTGGGTATCCAAACTCTAGTTATTAAGTTGAGCGTTCAGGCTCCGGTCAGTTTCGATGGTTATCCAGACTCCGGTTATTACGTTGAGCGAGCAGGCTCCGGTCAGTTTCGTTGGGTATCTAGACTCCGGTTATTACGTTGAGTGTTCAGGCTCCGGTCAGTTTCGTTGGGTATCCAGACTCCGGTTATTACGTTGAGCGTTCAGGCCCTGGTCAGTTTCGTTGGGTATCCAGACTCCTGTTTTTACGTTGAGCATTCAGGCTCCGGTCAGTTTTGTTGGGTATCCAGACTCCGGTTATTACATTGAGCATTCAGGATCCGGTCAGTTTCGTTGGGTATCCAGACTCCGGTTATTACGTTGAGCGTTCAGGCTCTGGTCATTTTTGTTGGGTATCCAAACTCCGGTTATTACGTTGAGCGTTCAGGCTCCAGTCATTTTCGTTGGGTATCCAAACTCCGGTTATTACGTTGAGCGTTCTAGCTCCGGTCATTTTCGTTGAGTATCCAGACTCTAGTTATTACGTTGAGCGTTCAGGCTCCGGTCAGTTTCGTTGAGTATCCAGATTCTGATTATTACGTTGAGCGTTCAAGCTCGGATCAGTTTCGTTTGGTATCCAGACTCTGGTTATTACGTTGAGCGTTCAGGCTCCGGTCATTTTTGTTGAGTATCCAGATTCCAGTTATTACGTTGAGCGTTCAGGATCCGGTCAGTTTCAATGGGTATCCAGACTCCGGTTATTACGTTGAACGTTTAGGCTCCGGTCAGTTTCCTTGGGTATCCAGACTCCAGTTATTACGTTGAGCGTTCAGGCTCCAGTCATTTTCCTTTAGTATCCAGACTCCCTTTCTTACGTTGAGCGTTCAGGCTCCGAACATTTTCGTTGAGTATCCAGACTCCGGTCAATACGTTGAGCGTTGAGGCTCCAGTCATTTTCGTTGAGTATCCAGACTTCGGTCATTCCGTTGAGCGTTCAGGATCCAGTCATTTTCGTTGAGTATCATAACTCCGGTTATTACGTTGAGCATTCAGGATCCAGTCATTTTCATTGAGTATCGTAACTCCGGTTATTACGTTGAGCGTTCAGGCTCCGGTCAGTTTTGTTGAGTATCCAGACTCCAATTATTACGTTGAGCGTTCAGGCTCTGGTCAGTTTCGTTGGGTATCCAGACTCCGGTTATTACGTTGAGCGTTCAGGCTCTGGTCAATTTCGTTGGGTATCCAGACTCTGGTTTTTACGTTGAGACTTCAGGCTCCCGTCAGTTTCGTTGGGTATCCAGACTCCGGGTATTACATTGAGCGTTCAGGCTCCGGTCAGTTTCGTTGGGTATCCACACTCCGGTTATTACGTTGAGCGTTCAGGCTCCGGTCAGTTTCGTTGGTTATCCAGACTCCGGTTATTACGTTGAGTGTTCAGGCTCCGGTCAGTTTCGTTTGGTATCCAGACTTCAGTTATTACGTTGAGCATCCAGGCTCCGGTCAATTTCGTTGGGTATCCAAACTCCGGTTATTACGTTGAGCGTTCAGGCTCCGGTCAGTTTCGTTGGGTATCCAGACTCCGGTTATTACGTTGAATGTTCAAGCTCCGGTCAGTTTAGTTGGGTATCCAAACTCTAGTTATTACGTTTAGCGTTCAGGCTCCGGTCAGTTTCGTTGGTTATCCAGACTCCGGTTATTACGTTGAGCGAGCAGGATCCGGTCAGTTTCGTTGGGTATCTAGACTCCGGTTATTATGTTGAGCGTTCAGGCTCCGGTCAGTTTCGTTGGGTATCCAGACTTCGGTTATTACGTTGAGCGTTCAGGCCCTGGTCAGTTTCGTTGGGTATCCAGACTCCTGTTTTTACGTTGAGCATTCAGGCTCCGGTCAGTTTTGTTGGGTATCCAGATTCTGGTTATTACGTTGAGGGTTCAGGCTCCGGTTAGTTCATTGGGTATCCAGACTCCGGTTTTTACGTTGAGCGTTCAGGCTCCGGTCAGTTTTGTTGGGTATCCACACTCTAGTTTTTACGTTGAGCATTCAGGCTCCGGTCAGTTTTGTTAGGTATCCAGACTCTGGTTATTACGTTAAGCGTTTAGGCTCCGGTCATTTTCGTTGGGTATCCAGACTCCGGTTACCACGTTGAGCGCTCAGGCTCTGGTCTGTTTCGTTGGGTATCCAGACTCCGGATTTTACGTTGAGCGTTCAGGCTCCGGTCAGTTTTGTTGGGTATCCAGACTCTGGTTTTTACGTTGAGCGTTAAGGCTCCGGTCAGTTTTGTTGGGTATCCAGACTCCGGTTATTATGTTAAGCATTCAGGCTCCGGTCAGTTTCGTTGGGTATCCAGACTCAGGTTATTACATTGAACGTTCAGGCTCCGGTCAGTTTCCTTGGGTATCCAGACTCCAGTTATTACGTTGAGCGTTCAGGCTCCAGTCATTTTCCTTTAGTATCCAGACTCCCTTTCTTACATTGAGCGTTCAGGCTCCGATCATTTTCGTTGAGTATCCAGACTCCGGTCAATACGTTGAGCATTGAGGCTCCAGTCATTTTCGTTGAGTATCCAGACTCCGGTCATTCCGTTGAGCGTTCAGGATCCAGTCATTTTCGTTGAGTATCGTAACTCCGGTTATTACGTTGAGAGTTCAGGATCCAGTCATTTTCATTGAGTATCGTAACTCCGGTTATTACATTGAGCGTTCAGGCTCCAGTCAGTTTTGTTGAGTATCCAGACTCCAATTATTACGTTGAGCGTTCAGGCTCTGGTCAGTTTCGTTGGGTATCCAGACTCCGGTTATTATGTTGAGCGTTCAGGCTCTGGTCAGTTTCGTTGGGTATCCAGACTCTGGTTTTTACGTTGAGATTTCAGGCTCCCGTCATTTTTGTTGGGTATCCAGACTCCGGTTATTACATTGAGCGTTCAGGCTCCGGTCAGTTTCGTTGGGTATCCACACTCCGGTTATTACGTTGAGCATTCAGGCTCCGGTCAGTTTCGTTGGTTATCCAGACTCCGGTTATTACGTTGAGCGTTCAGGCTCCGGTCAGTTTCGTTTGGTATTCAGACTTCAGTTATTACGTTGAGCATCCAGGCTCCGGTCAATTTCGTTGGGTATCCAAACTCCGGTTATTACGTTGAGCGTTCAGGCTCCGGTCAGTTTCGTTGGGTATCCAGACTCCGGTTATTACGTTGAATGTTCAGGCTCCGGTCAGTTTGGTTGGGTATCCAAACTCTAGTTATTACGTTGAGCGTTCATGCTCCGGTCAGTTTCGTTGGTTATCCAGACTCCGGTTATTACGTTGAGCGAGCAGGCTCCGGTCAGTTTCGTTGGGTATCTAGACTCCGGTTATTACGTTGAGCGTTCAGGCTCCGGTCAGTTTCGTTGGGTATCCAGACTCCGGTTATTACGTTGAGCGTTCAGGCCCTGGTCAGTTTCGTTGGGTATCCAGACTCCTGTTTTTATGTTGAGCATTCAGGCTCCGGTTAGTCTCATTGGGTATCCAGACTCCGGTTATTACGTTGAGGGTTCAGGCTCCGGTTAGTCTCATTGGGTATCCAGACTCCGGTTTTTACGTTGAGCGTTCAGGCTCCGGTCAGTTTTGTTGGGTATCCAGACTCTGGTTTTTACGTTGAGCATTCAGGCTCCGGTCAGTTTTGTTGGGTATCCAGACTCCGGTTATTACGTTAAGCGTTTAGGCTCCGGTCTGTTTCGTTGGGTATCCAGACTCCAGATTTTATGTTGAGCGTTCAGGCTCCGGTCAGTTTTGTTGGGTATCCAGACTCTGGTTTTTACGTTGAGCGTTAAGGCTCCGGTCAGTTTTGTTGGGTATCCAGACTCCGGTTATTATGTTAAGCGTTCAGGCTCCGGTCAGTTTCGTTGGGTATCCAGACTCCGGTTATTACATTGAGCGTTCAGGCTCTGGTCAGTTTTGTTGGGTATCCAGACTCTGGTTTTTACGTTGAGATTTCAGGCTCCGGTCAGTTTCGTTGGGTATCCAGACTCCGGTTATTACGTTGAGCGTTCAGGCTCCGGTCAGTTTCGTTGGGTATCCAGACTCCGGTTATTACGTTGAACGTTCAGGCTCCGGTCAGTTTCGTTGGGTATCCAGACTCCGGTTATTACATTGAGCGTTCAGCCTCCGGTCAGTTTCGTTGGGTATCCAGACTCCGGTTATTACGTTGAGCGTTCAGGCTCCGGTCAGTTTCTTTGTGTATCCAGACTCCGGTTATTACGTTGATCATTCAGGCTCCAGTCAGTTTCGTTGGGTATCCAGACTCCGGTTATTACATTGAGTGTTCAGGCTCTAGTTAGTTTCGTTGAGTATCCAGATTCCGGTTATTACATTGAGCGTTCAGGCTCCGGTCAATTTCGTTGGGTATCCAGACTCCGGTTATTACGTTGAGCGTTCAGCCTCCTATCGTTTTCGTTGAGCATCCAGACACCAGTTATTATGTTGTGCGTTCAGGCTCCGGTCAATTTCGTTGGGTATCCAGACTCCGGTTATTACGTTGAATGTTCAGGCTCCGGTCAGTTTCGTTGGGTGTCCAGACTCCGGTTATTACGTTGAGCGTTCAGGCTCCGATCATTTTCGTTGAGCATCCAGACTCCAGTTATTACGTTGTGCGTTCAGGCTCCGGTCAGTTTCGTTGGATATCCAGACTCCGGTTATTACGTTGAATGTTCAGGCTCCGGTCAGTTTCGTTGAGTGTCCAGACTCCGGTTATTACGTTGTGCGTTCAGGCTCACATCAGTTTCGTTGGGTATCCAGACTCCGGTTATTACGTTGAGCGAGCAGGCTCCGATCAGTTTCGTTGGGTATCTAGACTCCGGTTATTACGTTGAGCGTTCAGGCTCCAGTCAGTTTCGTTGGGTATCCAGACTCCGGTTATTATGTTGAGCGTTCAGGCTCCGGTCAGTTCCGTTGGGTATCCAAACTCCGGATATTACGTTGAGCGTTCAGGCTCCGGTCAGTTTTGTTAGGTATCCAGACTCCGGTTATTACGTTGAGAGTTCAGGCTCCGGTCAGTTTTGTTGAGTATCCAGACTCCAGTTATTACGTTGAGCGTTCAGGCTCTGGTCAGTTTCGTTGGGTATCCAGACTCCGGTTATTACGTTGAGCGTTCAGGCTCTGGTCAGTTTCGTTGGGTATCCAGACTCTGGTTTTTACGTTGAGATTTCAGGCTCCCGTCAGTTTCGTTGGGTATCCAAACTCCGGTTATTACATTGAGCGTTCAGGCTCCGGTCAGTTTCGTTGGGTATCCACACTCCGGTTATTACGTTGAGCGTTCAGGCTCCGGTCAGTTTCGTTGGTTATCCAGACTCCGGTTATTACGTTGAGCGTTCAGGCTCCGGTCAGTTTCGTTTGGTATCCAGACTTCAGTTATTACGTTGAGCATCCAGGCTCCGGTCAATTTCGTTGGGTATCCAAACTCCGGTTATTACGTTGAGCGTTCAGGCTCCGGTCAGTTTCGTTGGGTATCCAGCCTCCGGTTATTACGTTGAATGTTCAGGTTCCGGTCAGTTTAGTTGGGTATCCAGACTCTAGTTATTACGTTGAGCATTCAGGCTCCGGTCAGTTTCGTTGGTTATCCAGACTCCGGTTATTACATTGAGCGAGCAGGCTCCGATCAGTTTCGTTGGGTATCTAGACTCCGGTTATTACGTTGAGCGTTCAGGCTCCGGTCAGTTTCGTTGGGTATCCAGACTCCGGTTATTACGTTGAGCGTTCAGGCCCTGGTCAGTTTCGTTGGGTATCCAGACTCCTGTTTTTACGTTGAGCATTCAGGCTCCGGTCAGTTTTGTTGGGTATCCAGACTCTGGTTATTACGTTGAGGGTTCAGGCTCCGGTTAGTTTCATTGGGTATCCAGACTCCGGTTTTTACGTTGAGCGTTCAGGCTCCGGTCAGTTTTGTTGGGTATCCAGACTCTGGTTTTTACGTTGAGAATTCAGGCTCCGGTCAGTTTTGTTAGGTATCCAGACTCCGGTTATTACGTTAAGCGTTTAGGCTCCGGTCATTTTCGTTGGGTATCCAGACTCTGGTTATCACGTTGAGCGCTCAGGCTCTGGTCTGTTTCGTTGGGTATCCAGACTCCGGATTTTACGTTGAGCGTTCAGGCTCCGGTCAGTTTTGTTGGGTATCCAGACTCTGGTTTTTACGTTGAGCGTTAAGGCTCCGGTCAGTTTTGTTGGGTATCCAGACTCCGGTTATTATGTTAAGCATTCAGGCTCCGGTCAGTTTCGTTGGGTATCCAGACTCCGGTTATTACATTGAACGTTCAGGCTCCGGTCAGTTTCCTTGGGTATCCAGACTCCAGTTATTACGTTGAGCGTTCAGGCTCCAGTCATTTTCCTTTAGTATCCAGACTCCCTTTCTTACGTTGAGCGTTCAGGCTCCGATCATTTTTGTTGAGTATCTAGACTCCGGTCAATTTGTTGAGCGTTGAGGCTCCAGCCATTTTCGTTGAGTATCCAGACTCCGGTCATTCCGTTGAGCGTTCAGGATCCAGTCATTTTCGTTGAGTATCGTAACTCCGGTTATTACGTTGAGCGTTCAGGATCCAGTCATTTTCATTGAGTATCGTAACTCCGGTTATTACATTGAGCGTTCAGGCTCCGGTCAGTTTTGTTGAGTATCCAGACTCCTATTATTACATTGAGCGTTCAGGCTCTGGTCAGTTTCGTTGGGTATCCAGACTCCGGTTATTACGTTGAGCGTTCAGGCTCTGGTCAGTTTCGTTGGGTATCCAGACTCTGGTTTTTACGTTGAGATTTCAGGCTCCCGTCAGTTTTGTTGGGTATCCAGACTCCGGTTATTACATTGAGCGTTCAGGCTCCGGTCAGTTTCGTTGGGTATCCACACTCCGGTTATTACGTTAAGCGTTCAGGCTCCGGTCAGTTTCGTTGGTTATCCAGACTCCGGTTATTACGTTGAGCGTTCAGGCTCCGGTCAGTTTCGTTTGGTATCCAGACTTCAGTTATTACGTTGAGCATCCAGACTCTGGTCAATTTCGTTGGGTATCCAAACTCCGGTTATTACGTTGAGCGTTCTGGCTCCGGTTAGTTTCATTGGGTATCCAGACTCCGGTTTTTACGTTGAGCGTTCAGGCTCCGGTCAGTTTTGTTGGGTATCCAGACTCTGGTTTTTAAGTTGAGCATTCAGGCTCCGGTCAGTTTTTTTAGGTATCCAGACTCCGGTTATTACGTTAAGCGTTTAGGCTCCGGTCATTTTCGTTGGGTATCCAGACTCCGGTTATCACGTTGAGCGCTCAGGCTCTGGTCTGTTTCGTTGGGTATCCAGACTCCGGATTTTACGTTGAGCGTTCAGGCTCCGGTCAGTTTTGTTGGGTATCCAGACTCTGGTTTTTACGTTGAGCGTTAAGGCTCCGGTCAGTTTTGTTGGGTATCCAGACTCCGGTTATTATGTTAAGCATTCAGGCTCCGGTCAGTTTCGTTGGGTATCCAGACTCCGGTTATTACATTAAACGTTCAGGCTCCGATCAGTTTCCTTGGTTATCCAGACTCCAGTTATTACGTTGAGCATTCAGGCTCCAGTCGTTTTCCTTTAGTATCCAGACTCCCTTTCTTACGTTGAGCGTTCAGGCTCCGATCATTTTCGTTGAGTATCCAGACTCCGGTCAATACGTTGAGTGTTAAGGCTCCAGTCATTTTCGTTGAGTATCCAAACTCCGGTCATTCCGTTGAGCGTTCAGGATCCAGTCATTTTCGTTGAGTATCGTAACTCCGGTTATTACGTTGAGCGTTTAGGATCCAGTCATTTTCATTGAGTATCGTAACTCCGGTTATTACATTGAGCGTTCAGGCTCCGGTCAGTTTTGTTGAGTATCCAGACTCCAATTATTACGTTGAGCGTTCAGGCTCTGGTCAGTTTCGTTGGGTATCCAGACTCCGGTTATTACGTTGAGCGTTCAGGCTCAGGTCAGTTTCGTTGGGTATCCAGACTCTGGTTTTTACGTTGAGATTTCAGGCTCCCGTCAGTTTTGTTGGGTATTCAGACTCCGGTTATTACATTGAGCGTTCAGGCTCCGGTCAGTTTCGTTGGGTATCCACACTCCGGTTATTACGTTGAGCGTTCAGGCTCCGGTCAGTTTCGTTGGTTATCCAGACTCCGGTTATTACGTTGAGCGTTCAGGCTCCGGTCAGTTTCGTTTGGTATCCAGACTTCAGTTATTACGTTGAGCATCCAGGCTCCGGTCAATTTCGTTGGGTATCCAAACTCCGGTTATTACGTTGAGCGTTCAGGCTCCGGTAAGTTTCGTTGGGTATCCAGACTCCGGTTATTACGTTGAATGTTCAGGCTCCGGTCAGTTTAGTTGGGTATCCAAACTCTAGTTATTACGTTGAGCGTTCAGGCTCCGGTCAGTTTCGTTGGTTATCCAGACTCCGGTTATTACATTGAGCGAGCAGGCTCCGGTCAGTTTCGTTGGGTATCTAGACTCCGGTTATTACGTTGAGCGTTCAGGCTCCGGTCAGTTTCGTTGGGTATCCAGACTCCGGTTATTACGTTGAGCGTTCAGGCCCTGGTCAGTTTCGTTGGGTATCCAGACTCCTGTTTTTACGTTGAGCATTCAGGCTCTGGTCAGTTTTGTTGGGTATCCAGACTACGGTTATTACATTGAGGGTTCAGGCTCCGGTTAGTCTCATTGGGTATCCAGACTCCGGTTTTTACGTTGAGCGTTCAGGCTCCGGTCAGTTTTGTTGGGTAACCAGACTCTGGTTTTTACGTTGAGCATTCAGGCTCCGGTCAGTTTTGTTGGGTATCCAGACTCCGGTTATTACGTTAAATGTTTAGGCTCCGGTCATTTTCGTTGGGTATCCAGACTCCGGTTATCACGTTGAGCGCTCAGGCTCTGGTCTGTTTCGTTGGGTATCCAGACTCTGGATTTTACGTTGAGCGTTCAGGCTCCGGTCAGTTTCCTTGGGTATCCAGACTCCAGTTATTACGTTGAGCGTTCAGGCTCCAGTCATTTTCCTTTAGTATCCAGACTCCCTTTCTTACGTTGAGCGTTCAGGCTCCGATCATTTTCGTTGAGTATCTAGACTCCGGTCAATTTGTTGAGCGTTGAGGCTCCAGTCATTTTCGTTGAGTATCCAGACTCCGGTCATTCCGTTGAGCGTTCAGGATCCAGTCATTTTCGTTGAGTATCGTAACTCCGGTTATTACGTTGAGCGTTCAGGATCCAGTCATTTTCATTGAGTATCGTAACTCTGGTTATTACATTGAGCGTTCAGGCTCCGGTCAGTTTTGTTGAGTATCCAGACTCCTATTATTACGTTGAGCGTTCAGGCTCTGGTCAGTTTCGTTGGGTATCCAGACTCCGGTTATTACGTTGAGCGTTCAGGCTCTGGTCAGTTTCGTTGGGTATCCAGACTCTGGTTTTTACGTTGAGATTTCAGGCTCCCGTCAGTTTTGTTGGGTATCCAGACTCCGGTTATTACATTGAGCGTTCAGGCTCCGGTCAGTTTCGTTGGGTATCCACACTCCGGTTATTAAGTTAAGCGTTCAGGCTCCGGTCAGTTTCGTTGGTTATCCAGACTCCGGTTATTACGTTGAGCGTTCAGGCTCCGGTCAGTTTCGTTTGGTATCCAGACTTCAGTTATTACGTTGAGCATCCAGGCTCCGGTCAATTTCGTTGGGTATCCAAACTCCGGTTATTACGTTGACCGTTCAGGCTCCGGTTAGTTTCATTGGGTATCCAGACTCCGGTTTTTACGTTGAGCATCCAGGCTCCGGTCAATTTCGTTGGGTATCCAAACTCCGGTTATTACGTTGAGCGTTCAGGCTCCGGTCAGTTTCGTTGGGTATCCAGACTCCGGTTATTACGTTAAGCGTTTAGGCTCCGGTCATTTTCGTTGGGTATCCAGACTCCGGTTATCACGTTGAGCGCTCAGGCTCTGGTCTGTTTCGTTGGGTATCCAGACTCCGGATTTTACGTTGAGCGTTCAGGCTCCGGTCAGTTTTGTTGGGTATCCAGACTCTGGTTTTTACGTTGAGCGTTAAGGCTCCGGTCAGTTTTGTTGGGTATCCAGACTCCGGTTATTATGTTAAGCATTCAGGCTCCGGTCAGTTTCGTTGGGTATCCAGACTCCGGTTATTACATTAAACGTTCAGGCTCCGGTCAGTTTCCTTGGGTATCCAGACTCCAGTTATTACGTTGAGCATTCAGGCTCCAGTCGTTTTTGTAACAGCCCAAATTTCATTAAATAATTAATTGTAGTAATTAATTTATTTAGTGGGATTTTATCAATGTTGGAAATTAATTTTTATTAATTGGGATTAATAGAGAATTAAGAAGGAATTGGAGAGGAAGGAAAATGAAGGAAATATATAAGAAAGAAAGAAAAGAAAAGAAAGATAGAAAACATTTGGAAAGAAAGAGGAAAGAAGAAGAAAGGAGAGAAAGAGAAGAGAAGAAAAGGAAAAGTGGAAATCATCAAGAACCAACATCAAAGCTCCGATTAATCGAGGTAAGGGTGAGAAATGTTTCTATTTGATCATTGTATGATGTTATGTATGTTGGGTTGGGGTTTTGGTAGAGTTTTCATCACTTTCCAATTAGGGCAAAAGTTGGAATAATCGGTAGATTGATGATTTAATCGGTTGAAACTGAGCAATAATGCCGTAGAATAGTTGGGTAACATGTGTTGATGCTGTTTGTACTGATTTTGTGGTGTGAGAAGTTGGATGATGGTGGATGGTAGAGGTGGAACAGAATAGGGTTCTGTTCTGCGCAGGTTCGCTGGCTCTCGCCAGGCGAGCGAAGGCGAAGCTTCGCCAGGCGAAGCCTAGCGAATGCTGGCGAGTAATTATATTTAAGTCCCAGTAGACTTCGCTGGTGGGCTCGCCAGGCGAAGTGAGATGGCGAAGGTTCGCCCAGCGAAGGTGTTGGCGAATGGTGGCGAATGAAGTCAGTAGCTACTGACTTGGGCTCGCTGGGAAGTCTCGCCAGGCGAAGCCTAGCGAGTGTTCGCTGAGAGAGTTCGCCAGGCGAAGGCCAGGCGAAGGGTGCTGCGAGGGTTCGCCAGGCGAATGAAGGCGAATGTGACAGTATATTTTCTTTGCTGTGTTATCCAAATGGGGATTGTTTGGTGGGTTCGCATACGTTTATACTTCTATGTTATGAATGAGTATGTGAACTATTACGATAACATGTGCTGTGGGTAGCCTTCGGGCGTGAATCCTAGGGTTGTGGATGTTTGATTGTTGTGTACAATTATGTAATGAGAATGCATGAGAACATTTTGAATATGTGTGCATAACTTATAATTGTATGATTGGTATTGTAATGAGAATACCTTGATTGTTGTGATAAATTAGAGACACATGGGAATACAATGAGAAATGTATGTGTATCGTCTAATGAATTGCGAGTGCATATATGTATGCGATTGTGGTGTGAATGCATGGGAACATATGTGATATGTGTGCATTGTTGTTGAATATGATGATGTGTGAAATGAATACATTGATAAATGTTTGATATATGTTGTATGTACGATCATTGTGTAATTCTTGAAGAGATGAATTATGTAAATGCATGAGATTAAGATGTCGGTCTTAAGTGCATTTGTTGTGGTTGATTGTACATGCATCATTTAGTCAAGAGGCAATGTCTGTTAGTTTCGTGGAAACTAGTGGCTTGTCCCAAACCTAGAAGAGTGGGTTTGAAGGCTTAGAGGACGGGCCTTTGTGGTTATTGGTCTAGAAGTGTGGACCCGGTTTAATGTAAAAACCGAAAAAAAGATAACGGGTTATCGGTCTAGAAGTGTGGACCCGGTTTAATGTAAAAACCGAAAAAAGATAACGAGAGTCGGTACCGCATTGCATGAGTTGCATTGAGATGTTGAGTCACATTGATATATGACATATGCATGAAGTGATGCTTATGTGTGAATGATGAGATTGTGGAAATCGTAAGTGTATACATAATGTGGGAATGCTTGTGGATGTCCATGTTTGTATATATACATGTGTGGTAATATATATGACTAAGAGAATGAAGTGTGGTGAGAAATGTGAATATGTGTTATATGATTACCTATATATATATAATCTTATGCTTTGATCATTATGGTTATATTTCTCACCCTTCTGCTGTTTTATAATGCTCTATGAGGCATTGCAGATTAGGATGCTGGAGTCCTTTTGTGAAGTTAGTCTTCATTCTTTTGAGTCGGCTGCTCTGATATGTAACACCGGGTAGTTAGACTAGTATAGTCATTCTTTTGTGATACATTGCGATGTATCAGCTGATGTGGTTTTGTAATCTAACTGATATGATGCATTAATCTGGATGACTTATGTGCATTTGAATTAATATTTTGGAACTGATCAAATGATGTTATTTTCCGCTCAAATTGAATGTTGAAATGTGAATTCTAAAACTACGAAATTGTTACATATTTTATGGAGCAAAATGTTAAAGAGTTTCGTTGGTGAAATTGTGGCATTCTTCTTTTATACCTTATTATAAAACCTTTTTACTCTGATAATTTGTATGTGCTTAATTGTTTTTTTTTTTATGCATTTATTTGGGGTGTAGAAGGGGGTGTTACAATAGTGGTATCAGAGCAGGTCGATCTGTCCGGCCAAGTTGTTAGAGTGTTTTTCCCTGTGTGTTATTGATATGCGTGTGTTGCATTATCAATATTGGTTGTTCTTACGTGGTTCTGTTGCTGGAATTAGTAAGATGGTTGCAGGAAGGAACGACGAAGCGATTGCGGAGGCATTGACGAGATTGGCGGGGGCAATTGGGCAGAATCCTCCGACCAATGTGAATATGAGGAATCATGCTGATGATGGATTTCGTGCTTTGGGGAAATTCCAAAAGAATAACCCTCCGGTCTTCAAGGGAACTCATGAACCGGACAAGGCACAAATTTGGTTGAAAGCCGTGGAAAAGATTTTTCGAGTTATGAATTGCTCGGATGCACAGAAGGTGCAGTTTGGGACTCATATGCTCGAAGAAGAAGCTGAAGATTGGTGGGGTAATACTCGCCAAAGATTTGAGGAAGATGATATTGTGATTACTTGGGATTTGTTTAGAGAAACCTTTCTGGAGAAGTATTTTCCAGAGGATGTGCGGGGGAAGAAAGAGATCGAATTTCTTGAGTTGAAGCAAGGTAATTCGACGGTTGCTGAGTATGCGGCGAAATTTGAGGAGTTGATCAAATTTTGTCCTCACTATAATACTGGTAATGCTGAGAGGTCTAAGTGCCTCAAGTTTGTGAACGGTTTGAGACCCGAGATTAGACAAGCTATTGGATATCAGGAAATCAGGCGGTTTTCTGAGTTGGTTAACAAGAGCAGAATTTATGACGAAGACAGTAGGGCTAGGTCCAGCCACTACAAGAGTCTAAGTGACAAGAAAGGAAAGGGACAATTCAGAGGAAAACCTTACGTGACTCCTGCTGATAAGGGGAAACAAAAGGTTGGTTTTGGCAAGAAGCCAAGTGGGGGAGTTTCTACCCCGGTTAGGTGTTACACTTGTGGTGAAGCGGGGCATCGTGCTCCGGAGTGCAAAAGTGTTGAACCGAGGTGTTTTAAGTGTGGCAAGCCAGGCCACAAGGCTCTAGAGTGTAGAAGCGGTGCGGGTGTTACTTGCTATAACTGTGGTGAGCGAGGGCACATCAGTACCAAGTGCGATAAGCCGAAGAAGAATCAAGGGAGCGGGAAAGTGTTCGCTCTATCTGGATCTGAGACTGCTAGCGACGATCGATTGATCCGAGGTACGTGCTTCATTCATGGTACACCTTTGATCGCTATAATTGATACCGGAGCTACGCATTCTTTTATTTCTTTGGATTGTGTTAGAAGGTTAAATCTTGAGTTGTCTGTGATTGGTGGCGGTATGGTTATTGATACTCCTGCTATGGGTTCGGTAACTACACCGTATGTTTGCTTGAATTGCCCGTTGAGTATTTTCGGTAGAGATTTTGGGATTGATTTAGTGTGTCTTCATTTGGATCAACTGGATGTCATTCTTGGAATGAATTGGTTAAAATTCAATCGCGTGTATATTAACTGTTTTGACAAAACGGTTATTTTTCCCGACTCGGATGTTGAAAGGGAATTGTTTATGACGAGGAAACAAGTGAAAGAATCAGTGCAAGATGGGGCTAAGGTATTTATGCTTATGGCAACTTTGAGGACTGGTGAGAGTGAAGGGATTGATGGTTTGCCCATTGTTAGAGATTTTCCGGAAGTATTCCCTGATGAGATAAAGGATTTACCGCCGGAGCGAGAAGTGGAATTTTCGATAGATTTGATTCCTGGAACTAGTCCGATATCGATGGCTCCATATCGTATGTCGGCCTCAGAGTTAAAAGAGTTGAAGAGTCAACTTGAGGATTTGCTTGAAAAGAGGTTTATTCGTCCGAGCGTGTCACCGTGGGGTGCACCGGTGTTATTGGTTAAGAAGAAAGAGGGTTCTATGAGGCTCTGTGTGGATTACAGACAGTTGAACAAGGTGACTATTAAGAATAAGTATCCACTTCCAAGGATTGATGATCTGATGGATCAGTTGGTTGGTGCAAGCGTGTTCAGCAAGATTGATTTGAGATCTGGGTATCATCAGATCCGTGTGAAAGCTGAGGATATTCAGAAGACGGCCTTCCGAACGAGGTATGGACACTATGAGTATTCCGTGATGCCATTTGGTGTGACTAATGCACCGGGTGTATTTATGGAGTACATGAATAGGATTTTCCATCCTTATTTGGATAAGTTTGTGGTGGTGTTTATCGACGACATCTTGGTTTATTCGAAGAGCGAGGGAGAGCATGCCGAGCATCTGAAGATTGTGTTATCTGTGCTGAGAGAGAAGCAGTTGTTCGCGAAGCTTTCTAAGTGTGAATTTTGGTTGAAGGAAGTTAGTTTCCTTGGTCATGTGATCTCGAGTAATGGTGTTGCGGTTGATCCGTCGAAGGTTGAAGCGGTGTCGCAATGGGAGACTCCGAAGTCAGTTTTTGAGATCAGAAGTTTTCTTGGTTTAGCCGGTTATTATCGGAAGTTTATTGAAGGATTTGCTAAGTTATCGTTGCCGTTGACGCAGTTGACTAGGAAAGGTCAAGCCTTTGTTTGGGACGCCAAGTGTGAAGCGAGTTTTCAAGAACTTAAGCGAAGGTTGACGACAGCTCCTGTTTTGATTTTTCCAAATCCAGAAGAACCATTCGTTGTGTATTGTGATGCTTCCTTGATGGGTTTAGGAGGTGTGTTGATGCAGAATAACCAAGTTGTAGCTTATGCTTCGAGGCAACTCAAAGTGCATGAGAAGAATTATCCGACGCATGACTTAGAGTTGGCCGCCGTTGTGTTCGTGTTGAAGCTTTGGAGGCATTATTTGTTTGGTGCGAGGTTTGAAGTGTTTAGTGACCACAAGAGTTTGAGGTATCTTTTTGATCAAAAGGAATTGAATGCGAGACAAAGAAGATGGCTTGAACTTTTGAAGGATTATGATTTTGGCTTGAATTACCATCCGGGTAAAGCGAATGTTGTAGCGGATGCATTGAGTCGGAAATCATTGCATATGTCGGCGTTGATGGTGAAAGAGTTAGAATTGGTCGAGCAATTTCGAGATTTGAGTTTGGTATGTGAGAGAACTTCTTTTGGATTTAAGTTGGGTATGTTAAAGCTTACGAGTGGTATTTTGGACGAAATTCGAGAAGGACAGAAATCGGATTTGAGCTTAGTTGATCGGTTGACTTTAATCAACCAAGGCCAAGGTGGTGATTTTCGGATTGATGAGAATGGGATTATGAGATGTCGGGATCGAGTTTGTGTTCCAAATGTTGTTGAGCTGAAAAAGAGTATCCTTGAGGAAGGACATCGTAGCGGATTGAGTATTCATCCGGGTGCTACTAAGATGTATCAGGATTTGAGGAAAGTATTTTGGTGGCCTAGTATGAAGAAGGATATTGCGGAATTTGTGTATTCTTGTTTGACTTGCCAGAAGTCGAAGATTGAGCATCAGAAGCCATCGGGTTTGATGAAGCCGTTGTTTATTCCTGAGTGGAAATGGGATAGTATCTCCATGGATTTTGTATCGGGTTTGCCGAGGACGCCGAGTAATTTTGAGGCTATTTGGGTTATCGTGGACAGGTTGACTAAATCTGCTCACTTTATTCCTATGCGTATGGATTACCCTTTGGAGAGGTTGGCTAAGTTGTATATTGAGAGGATTGTGTGTCTGCATGGTATTCTGTCGAGTATTGTTTCGGATAGGGATCCGAGGTTTACTTCGAGATTTTGGTAGAGCCTGCAGAGTGTTTTGGGTACTCAGTTGCGTTTGAGTTCAGCGTATCATCCTCAGACTGATGGTCAGACGGAGAGGACGATTCAGTCGCTTGAAGATCTTTTGAGAGCTTGTGTATTGGAAAAAGGAGGAGCTTGGGATAGCTACTTGCCTTTGATTGAGTTTACCTACAACAACAGTTTCCATTCGAGTATTGGTATGGCACCATTTGAGGCGTTGTATGGTAGGCGGTGTAAGACACCATTATGTTGGTTCGAGTCCGGAGAGGGTTCGGTTGTTGGACCCGAGTTAGTTCAACAGACTACTGATAAGATCAAGATGATTCAAGAGAAGATGAGAATTACTCAGAGTCGTCAGAAGAGTTATTATGACAAGAGGAGGAAGGCACTTGAATTTCAAGAGGGAGATCATGTATTTCTTCGAGTCACTCCGATGACAGGTGTTGGTAGGGCACTGAAGTCGCGCAAGTTGTCGCCGCGTTTCATTGGTCCTTATCAGATTTTGCAAAGGATAGGAGAAGTCGCCTATCGTGTGGCTTTACCACCGTCGCTTGCTAATCTTCATGACGTATTCCATGTATCTCAGTTGAGGAAATACATTGCGGATCCGTCTCATGTAGTCCAAATAGATGATGTGCAGGTGAGAGATAACCTGACTGTTGAGACATCACCTATGCGGATTGAGGATCGAAAATTGAAGCAGCTTCGAGGTAAAGAGATTGCTTTAGTGAAGGTCGCTTGGGGAGGACCGGCTGGTGGAAATGTTACTTGGGAGCTTGAGAGTCGGATGAAGGAGTCTTATCCAGAACTGTTTGAATCAGGTAACATTTTCGAGGACGAAAATTCCTAAAGTGGGGGAGGGTTGTAACAGCCCAAATTTCATTAAATAATTAATTGTAGTAATTAATTTATTTAGTGGGATTTTATCAATGTTGGAAATTAATTTTTATTAATTGGGATTAATAGAGAATTAAGAAGGAATTGGAGAGGAAGGAAAATGAAGGAAATATATAAGAAAGAAAGAAAAGAAAAGAAAGATAGAAAACATTTGGAAAGAAAGAGGAAAGAAGAAGAAAGGAGAGAAAGAGAAGAGAAGAAAAGGAAAAGTGGAAATCATCAAGAACCAACATCAAAGCTCCGATTAATCGAGGTAAGGGTGAGAAATGTTTCTATTTGATCATTGTATGATGTTATGTATGTTGGGTTGGGGTTTTGGTAGAGTTTTCATCACTTTCCAATTAGGGCAAAAGTTGGAATAATCGGTAGATTGATGATTTAATCGGTTGAAACTGAGCAATAATGTCGTAGAATAGTTGGGTAACATGTGTTGATGTTGTTTGTACTGATTTTGTGGTGTGAGAAGTTGGATGATGGTGGATGGTAGAGGTGGAACAGAATAGGGTTCTGTTCTGCGCAGGTTCGCTGGCTCTCGCCAGGCGAGCGAAGGCGAAGCTTCGCCAGGCGAAGCCTAGCGAATGCTGGCGAGTAATTATATTTAAGTCCCAGTAGACTTCGCTGGTGGGCTCGCCAGGCGAAGTGGGATGGCGAAGGTTCGCCCAGCGAAGGTGTTGGCGAATGGTGGCGAATGAAGTCAGTAGCTACTGACTTGGGCTCGCTGGGAAGTCTCGCCAGGCGAAGCCTAGCGAGTGTTCGCTGAGAGAGTTCGCCAGGCGAAGGCCAGGCGAAGGTTCGCTGCGAGGGTTCGCCAGGCGAATGAAGGCGAATGTGACAGTATATTTTCTTTGCTGTGTTATCCAAATGGGGATTGTTTGGTGGGTTCGCATACGTTTATACTTCTATGTTATGAATGAGTATGTGAACTATTACGATAACATGTGTTGTGGGTAGCCTTCGGGCGTGAATCCTAGGGTTGTGGATGTTTGATTGTTGTGTACAATTATGTAATGAGAATGCATGAGAACATTTTGAATATGTGTGCATAACTTATAATTGTATGATTGGTATTGTAATGAGAATACCTTGATTGTTGTGATAAATTAGAGACACATGGGAATACAATGAGAAATGTATGTGTATCGTCTAATGAATTGCGAGTGCATATATGTATGCGATTGTGGTGTGAATGCATGGGAACATATGTGATATGTGTGCATTGTTGTTGAATATGATGATGTGTGAAATGAATACATTGATAAATGTTTGATATATGTTGTATGTACGATCATTGTGTAATTCTTGAAGAGATGAATTATGTAAATGCATGAGATTAAGATGTCGGTCTTAAGTGCATTTGTTGTGGTTGATTGTACATGCATCATTTAGTCAAGAGGCAATGTCTGTTAGTTTCGTGGAAACTAGTGGCTTGTCCCAAACCTAGAAGAGTGGGTTTGAAGGCTTAGAGGACGGGCCTTTGTGGTTATCGGTCTAGAAGTGTGGACCCGGTTTAATGTAAAAACCGAAAAAAAGATAACGGGTTATCGGTCTAGAAGTGTGGACCCGGTTTAATGTAAAAACCGAAAAAAGATAACGAGAGTCGGTACCGCATTGCATGAGTTGCATTGAGATGTTGAGTCACATTGATATATGACATATGCATGAAGTGATGCTTATGTGTGAATGATGAGATTGTGGAAATCGTAAGTGTATACATAATGTGGGAATGCTTGTGGATGTCCATGTTTGTATATATACATGTGTGGTAATATATATGACTAAGAGAATGAAGTGTGGTGAGAAATGTGAATATGTGTTATATGATTACCTATATATATATAATCTTATGCTTTGATCATTATGGTTATATTTCTCACCCTTCTGCTGTTTTATAATGCTCTATGAGGCATTGCAGATTAGGATGCTGGAGTCCTTTTGTGAAGTTAGTCTTCATTCTTTTGAGTCGGCTGCTCTGATATGTAACACCGGGTAGTTAGACTAGTATAGTCATTCTTTTGTGATACATTGCGATGTATCAGCTGATGTGGTTTTGTAATCTAACTGATATGATGCATTAATCTGGATGACTTATGTGCATTTGAATTAATATTTTGGAACTGATCAAATGATGTTATTTTCCGCTCAAATTGAATGTTGAAATGTGAATTCTAAAACTACGAAATTGTTACATATTTTATGGAGCAAAATGTTAAAGAGTTTCGTTGGTGAAATTGTGGCATTCTTCTTTTATACCTTATTATAAAACCTTTTTACTCTGATAATTTGTATGTGCTTAATTGTTTTTTTTTATGCATTTATTTGGGGTGTAGAAGGGGGTGTTACAGTTTTCCTTTAGTATCCAGACTCCCTTTCTTACGTTGAGCGTTCAGGCTCCGATCATTTTCGTTGAGTATCCAGACTCCGGTCAATACGTTGAGTGTTGAGGCTCCAGTCATTTTCGTTGAGTATCCAAACTCCGGTCATTCCATTGAGCGTTCAGGATCCAGTCATTTTCGTTGAGTATCGTAACTCCGGTTATTACGTTGAGCGTTCAGGATCCAGTCATTTTCATTGAGTATCGTAACTCCGGTTATTACATTGAGCGTTCAGGCTCCGGTCAGTTTTGTTGAGTATCCAGACTCCAATTATTACGTTGAGCGTTCAGGCTCTGGTCAGTTTCGTTGGGTATCCAGACTCCGATTATTACGTTGAGCGTTCAGGCTCAGGTCAGTTTCGTTGGGTATCCAGACTCTGGTTTTTACGTTGAGATTTCAGGCTCCCGTCAGTTTTGTTGGGTATCCAGACTCCGGTTATTACATTGAGCGTTCAGGCTCCGGTCAGTTTCGTTGGGTATCCACACTCCGGTTATTACGTTGAGCGTTCAGGCTCCGGTTAGTTTCGTTGGTTATCCAGACTCCGGTTATTACGTTGAGCGTTCAGGCTCCGGTCAGTTTCGTTTGGTATCCAGACTTCAGTTATTACGTTGAGCATCCAGGCTCCGGTCAATTTCGTTGGGTATCCAAACTCCGGTTATTACGTTGAGCGTTCAGGCTCCGGTAAGTTTCGTTGGGTATCCAGACTCCGGTTATTACGTTGAATGTTCAGGCTCCGGTCAGTTTAGTTGGGTATCCAAACTCTAGTTATTACGTTGAGCGTTCAGGCTCCGGTCAGTTTCGTTGGTTATCCAGACTCCGGTTATTACGTTGAGCGAGCAGGCTCCGGTCAGTTTCGTTGGGTATCTAGACTCCGGTTATTACGTTGAGCGTTCAGGCTCCGGTCAGTTTCGTTGGGTATCCAGACTCCGGTTATTACGTTGAGCGTTCAGGCCCTGGTCAGTTTCGTTGGGTATCCAGACTCCTGTTTTTACGTTGAGCATTCAGGCTCTGGTCAGTTTTGTTGGGTATCCAGACTACGGTTATTACGTTGAGGGTTCAGGCTCCGGTTAGTCTCATTGGGTATCCAGACTCCGGTTTTTACGTTGAGCGTTCAGGCTCCGGTCAGTTTTGTTGGGTATCCAGACTCTGGTTTTTACGTTGAGCATTCAGGCTCCGGTCAGTTTTGTTGGGTATCCAGACTCCGGTTATTACGTTAAGCGTTTAGGCTCCGGTCATTTTCGTTGGGTATCCAGACTCCGGTTATCATGTTGAGCGCTCAGGCTCTGGTCTGTTTCGTTGGGTATCCAGACTCCGGATTTTACGTTGAGCGTTCAGGCTCCGGTCAGTTTTGTTGGGTATCCAGACTCTGGTTTTTACGTTGAGCGTTAAGGCTCCGGTCAGTTTTGTTGGGTATCCAGACTCCGGTTATTATGTTAAGCGTTCAGGCTTCGGTCAGTTTCGTTGGGTATCCAGACTCCGGTTATTACATTGAGCGTTCAGGCTCTGGTCAATTTTGTTGGGTATCCAGACTCTGGTTTTTACGTTGAGATTTCAGGCTCCGGTCAGTTTCGTTGGGTATCCAGACTCCGGTTATTACGTTGAGCGTTCAGGCTCCGGTCAGTTTCGTTGGGTATCCAGACTCCGGTTATTACGTTGAACGTTCAGGCTCCGGTCAGTTTTGTTGGGTATCCAGACTCCGGTTATTACATTGAGCGTTCAGCCTCCGGTCAGTTTCGTTGGGTATCCAGACTCCGGTTATTACGTTGAGCGTTCAGGCTCCGGTCAGTTTCTTTGTGTATCCAGACTCCGGTTATTACGTTGATCATTCAGGCTCCAGTCAGTTTCGTTGGGTATCCAGACTCCGGTTATTACATTGAGTGTTCAGGCTCTAGTTAGTTTCGTTGAGTATCCAGATTCCGGTTATTACATTGAGCGTTCAGGCTCCGGTCAATTTCGTTGGGTATCCAGACTCCGGTTATTACGTTGAGCGTTCAGGCTCCGATCATTTTCGTTGAGCATCCAGACACCAGTTATTACGTTGTGCGTTCAGGCTCCGGTCAATTTCTTTGGGTATCCGGACTCCGGTTATTACGTTGAATGTTCAGGCTCCGGTCAGTTTCGTTGGGTGTCAAGACTCCGGTTATTACGTTGAGCGTTCAGGCTCCGATCATTTTCGTTGAGCATCCAGACTCCAGTTATTACGTTGTGCGTTCAGGCTCCGGTCAGTTTCGTTGGGTATCCAGACTCCGGTTATTACGTTGAATGTTCAGGCTCCGGTCAGTTTCGTTGAGTGTCCAGATTCCGGTTATTACGTTGTGCGTTCAGGCTCACATCAGTTTCGTTGGGTATCCAGACTCCGGTTATTACGTTGAGCGAGCAGGCTCCGGTCAGTTTTGTTGGGTATCTAGACTCCGGTTATTACGTTGAGCGTTCAGGCTCCAGTCAGTTTCGTTGGGTATCCAGACTCCGGTTATTATATTGAGCGTTCAGGCTCCGGTCAGTTTCGTTGGGTATCCAAACTCTGGATATTACGTTGAGCGTTCAGGCTCCGGTCAGTTTTGTTAGGTATCCAGACTCCGGTTATTACGTTGAGCGTTCAGGCTCCGGTCAGTTTTGTTGAGTATCCAGACTCCAGTTATTACGTTGAGCGTTCAGGCTCTGGTCAGTTTCGTTGGGTATCCAGACTCCGGTTATTACGTTGAGCATTCAGGCTCTGGTCAGTTTCGTTGGGTATCCAGACTCTGGTTTTTACGTTGAGATTTCAGGCTCCCGTCAGTTTCGTTGGGTATCCAGACTCCGGTTATTACATTGAGCGTTCAGGCTCCGGTCAGTTTCGTTGGGTATCCACACTCCGGTTATTATGTTGAGCGTTCAGGCTCCGGTCAGTTTCGTTGGTTATCCAGACTCCGGTTATTACGTTGAGCGTTCAGGCTCCGGTCAGTTTCGTTTGGTATCCAGACTTCAGTTATTACGTTGAGCATCCAGGCTCCGTTCAATTTCGTTGGGTATCCAAACTCCGGTTATTACGTTGAGCGTTCAGGCTCCGGTCAGTTTCGTTGGGTATCCAGCCTCCGGTTATTACGTTGAATGTTCAGGCTCCGGTCAGTTTAGTTGGGTATCCAGACTCTAGTTATTACGTTGAGCATTCAGGCTCCGGTCAGTTTCGTTGGTTATCCAGACTCCAGTTATTACGTTGAGCGAGCAGGCTCCGGTCAGTTTCGTTGGGTATCTAGACTCCGGTTATTACGTTGAGCGTTCAGGCTCCGGTCAGTTTCGTTGGGTATCCAGACTCCGGTTATTACGTTGAGCGTTCAGGCCCTGGTCAGTTTCGTTGGGTATCCAGACTCCTGTTTTTACGTTGAGCATTCAGGCTCCGGTCAGTTTTGTTGGGTATCCAGACTTCGGTTATTACGTTGAGGGTTCAGGCTCCGGTTAGTTTCATTGGGTATCCAGACTCCGGTTTTTACGTTGAGCGTTCAGGCTCCGGTCAGTTTTGTTGGGTATCCAGACTCTGGTTTTTACATTGAGCATTCAGGCTCCGGTCAGTTTTGTTGGGTATCCAGACTCCGGTTATTACGTTAAGCGTTCAGGCTCCGGTCATTTTCGTTGGGTATCCAGACTCCGGTTATCACGTTGAGCGCTCAGGCTCTGGTCTGTTTCGTTGGGTATCCAGACTCCGGATTTTACGTTGAGCGTTCAGGCTCCGGTCAGTTTTGGTGGGTATCAAGACTTTGTTTTTTACATTGAGCGTTAAGGCTCCGGTCAGTTTTGTTTGGTATCCAGACTCCGGTTATTATGCTAAGCGTTCAGGCTCCGGTCAGTTTCGTTGGGTATCCAGACTCCGGTTATTACATTGAGCGTTCAGGCTCTGGTCAGTTTCGTTGGGTATCCAAACTCTGGTTTTTACGTTGAGATTTCAGGCTCCGGTCAGTTTTGTTGGGTATCCAGACTCCGGTTATTACGTTGAGCGTTCAGGCTCCGGTCAGTTTCGTTGGGTATCCAGACTCCGGTTATTACGTTGAACGTTCAGGCTCCGGTCAGTTTCGTTGGGTATCCAGACTCCGGTTATTACATTGAGCGTTCAGGCTCCGGTCAGTTTTGTTGGGTATCCAGACTCCGGTTATTACGTTGAGCGTTCAGGCTCCGGTCAGTTTCGTTGTGTATCCAGACTCCGGTTATTACGTTGATCGTTCAGGCTCCAGTCAGTTTCGTTGAGTATCCAGACTCCGGTTATTACATTGAGTGTTCAGGCTCCAGTTAGTTTCGTTGAGTATCCAGATTCCGGTTATTACGTTGAACGTTCAGGCTCCGGTCAATTTCGTTCGGTATCCAGACTCCGGTTATTACGTTGAGCGTTCAAGCTCCGATCATTTTCGTTGAGCATCCAGACACCAGTTATTACGTTGTGCGTTCAGGCTCCGGTCAGTTTCGTTGGGTATCCAGACTCCGGTTATTATGTTGAATGTTCAGGCTCCGGTCAGTTTCGTTGGGTGTCCAGACTCTGGTTATTACGTTGAGCGTTCAGGCTCCGATCATTTTCGTTGAGCATCCAGACTCCAGTTATTACGTTGTGCGTTCATGCTCCGGTCAGTTTCGTTGGGTATCCAGACTCCGGTTATTACGTTGAATGTTCAGGCTCTTGTCAGTTTCGTTGAGTGTCCAGACTCCGGTTATTACGTTGTGCGTTCAGACTCACATCAGTTTCGTTAGGTATCCAGACTCCGGTTATTACGTTGAGCGAGCAGGCTCCGGTCAGTTTCGTTGGGTATCTAGACTCCGGTTATTACGTTGAGCGTTCAGGCTCCAGTCAGTTTCGTTGGGTATCCAGACTCCGGTTATCATGTTGAGCGTTCAGGCTCTGGTCAGTTTCGTTGGGTCTCCAAACTCCGGATATTACGTTGAGCGTTCAGACTCCGGTCAGTTTTGTTAGGTATCCAGACTCCGGTTATTACGTTGAGCGTTCAGGCTCCGGTCAGTTTTGTTGAGTATCCAGACTCCAGTTATTACGTTGAGCGTTCAGGCTCCGGTCAGTTTCGTTGGGTATCCAGACTCCGGTTATTACGTTCAGCGTTCAGGTTCAGGTCAGTTTCGTTGGGTATCCAGACTCCGGTTTTTACGTTGAGCATTCAGGCTCCGGTCAGTTTTGTTGGGTATCCAGACTTCGGTTATTACGTTGAGCGTTCAGGCTCCGGTCAGTTTCGTTTGGTATCCAGACTTCAGTTATTACGTTGAGCATCCATGCTCCAGTCAATTTCGTTGGGTATCCAAACTCCGGTTATTACGTTGAGCGTTCAGGCTCCGGTCAGTTTCGTTGGGTATCCAGACTCCGGTTATTACGTTGAATGTTCAGACTCCGGTCAGTTTAGTTGGGTATCCAGACTCTAGTTATTACGTTGAGCGTTCAGGCTCCGGTCAGTTTCGTTGGTTATCCAGACTCCGGTTATTACGTTGAGTGAGCAGGCTCCGGTCAGTTTCGTTGGGTATCTAGACTCCGGTTATTACGTTGAGCGTTCAGGCTCCGGTCAGTTTCGTTGGGTATCCAGACTCCGGTTATTACGTTGAGCGTTCAGGCCCTGGTCAGTTTCATTGGGTATCCAGACTCCTATTTTTACGTTGAGCATTCAGGCTCCGGTCAGTTTTGTTGGGTATCCAGACTCCGGTTATTACGTTGAGGGTTCAGGCTCCGGTTAGTTTCATTGGGTATCCCGACTCCGGTTTTTACGTTGAGCGTTCAGGCTCCGGTCAGTTTTGTTGGGTATCCAGACTCTGGTTTTTACGTTGAGCATTCAGGCTCCGGTCAATTTTGTTGGGTATCCAGACTCCGGTTATTACGTTAAGCGTTCAGGCTCCGGTCATTTTCGTTGGGTATCCAGACTCCGGTTATCACGTTGAACGCTCAGGCTCTGGTCTGTTTCGTTGGGTATCCAGACTCCGGATTTTACGTTGAGCGTTAAGGTTCCGGTCAGTTTTGTTGGGTATCCAGACTCTGGTTTTTACGTTGAGCGTTAAGGCTCCGGTGAGTTTTGTTGGGTATCCAGACTCCGGTAATTATGTTAAGCGTTCAGGCTTCGGTCAGTTTCGTTGGGTATCCAGACTCCGGTTATTACATTGAGCATTCAGGCTCTGGTCAGTTTCGTTAGGTATCCAGACTCTAGTTTTTACGTTGAGATTTCAGGCTCCGGTCAGTTTCGTTGGGTATCCAGACTCCGGTTATTACGTTGAGCGTTCAGGCTCCGGTCAGTTTCGTTGGGTATCCAGACTCCGGTTATTACGTTGAACGTTCAGGCTCCATTCAGTTTCGTTAGATATCCAAACTCCGGTTATTACGTTGAGCGTTCAGGCTCCGGTCAGTTTCGTTGGGTATCCAGACTCCGGTTATTACGTTGAGCGTTCAGGCCCTGGTCAGTTTCGTTGGGTATCCAGACTCCTGTTTTTACGTTGAGCATTCAGGCTCCGGTCAGTTTTGTTGGGTATCCAGACTTCGGTTATTACGTTGAGGGTTCAGGCTCCGGTTAGTTTCATTGGGTATCCAGACTCCGATTTTTACGTTGAGCGTTCAGGCTCCGGTCAGTTTTGTTGGGTATCCAGACTCTGGTTTTTACATTGAGCATTCAGGCTCCGGTCAGTTTTGTTGGGTATCCAGACTCCGGTTATTACGTTAAGCGTTCAGGCTCCGGTCATTTTCGTTGGGTATCCAGACTCCGGTTATCACGTTGAGCGCTCAGGCTCTGGTCTGTTTCGTTGGGTATCCAGACTCCGGATTTTACGTTGAGCGTTCAGGCTCCGGTCAGTTTTGGTGGGTATCAAGACTTTGTTTTTTACATTGAGCGTTAAGGCTCCGGTCAGTTTTGTTTGGTATCCAGACTCCGGTTATTATGCTAAGCGTTCAGGCTCCGGTCAGTTTCGTTGGGTATCCAGACTCCGGTTATTACATTGAGCGTTCAGGCTCTGGTCAGTTTCGTTGGGTATCCAAACTCTGGTTTTTACGTTGAGATTTCAGGCTCCGGTCAGTTTTGTTGGGTATCCAGACTCCGGTTATTACGTTGAGCGTTCAGGCTCCGGTCAGTTTCGTTGGGTATCCAGACTCCGGTTATTACGTTGAACGTTCAGGCTCCGGTCAGTTTCGTTGGGTATCCAGACTCCGGTTATTACATTGAGCGTTCAGGCTCCGGTCAGTTTTGTTGGGTATCCAGACTCCGGTTATTACGTTGAGCGTTCAGGCTCCGGTCAGTTTCGTTGTGTATCTAGACTCCGGTTATTACGTTGATCGTTCAGGCTCCAGTCAGTTTCGTTGAGTATCCAGACTCCGGTTATTACATTGAGTGTTCAGGCTCCAGTTAGTTTCGTTGAGTATCCAGATTCCGGTTATTACGTTGAACGTTCAGGCTCCGGTCAATTTCGTTCGGTATCCAGACTCCGGTTATTACGTTGAGCGTTCAAGCTCCGATCATTTTCGTTGAGCATCCAGACACCAGTTATTACGTTGTGCGTTCAGGCTCCGGTCAGTTTCGTTGGGTATCCAGACTCCGGTTATTATGTTGAATGTTCAGGCTCCGGTCAGTTTCGTTGGGTGTCCAGACTCTGGTTATTACGTTGAGCGTTCAGGCTCCGATCATTTTTGTTGAGCATCCAGACTCCAGTTATTACGTTGTGCGTTCATGCTCCGGTCAGTTTCGTTGGGTATCCAGACTCCGGTTATTACGTTGAATGTTCAGGCTCTTGTCAGTTTCGTTGAGTGTCCAGACTCCGGTTATTACGTTGTGCGTTCAGGCTCACATCAGTTTCGTTAGGTATCCAGACTCCGGTTATTACGTTGAGCGAGCAGGCTCCGGTCAGTTTCGTTGGGTATCTAGACTCCGGTTATTACGTTGAGCGTTCAGGCTCCAGTCAGTTTCGTTGGGTATCCAGACTCCGGTTATCATGTTGAGCGTTCAGGCTCTGGTCAGTTTCGTTGGGTCTCCAAACTCCGGATATTACGTTGAGCGTTCAGACTCCGGTCAGTTTTGTTAGGTATCCAGACTCCGGTTATTACGTTGAGCGTTCAGGCTCCGGTCAGTTTTGTTGAGTATCCAGACTCCAGTTATTACGTTGAGCGTTCAGGCTCCGGTCAGTTTCGTTGGGTATCCAGACTCCGGTTATTACGTTCAGCGTTCAGGTTCAGGTCAGTTTCGTTGGGTATCCAGACTCCGGTTTTTACGTTGAGCATTCAGGCTCCGGTCAGTTTTGTTGGGTATCCAGACTTCGGTTATTACGTTGAGCGTTCAGGCTCCGGTCAGTTTCGTTTGGTATCCAGACTTCAGTTATTACGTTGAGCATCCATGCTCCAGTCAATTTCGTTGGGTATCCAAACTCCGGTTATTACGTTGAGCGTTCAGGCTCCGGTCAGTTTCGTTGGGTATCCAGACTCCGGTTATTACGTTGAATGTTCAGACTCCGGTCAGTTTAGTTGGGTATCCAGACTCTAGTTATTACGTTGAGCGTTCAGGCTCCGGTCAGTTTCGTTGGTTATCCAGACTCCGGTTATTACGTTGAGTGAGCAGGCTCCGGTCAGTTTCGTTGGGTATCTAGACTCCGGTTATTACGTTGAGCGTTCAGGCTCCGGTCAGTTTCGTTGGGTATCCAGACTCCGGTTATTACGTTGAGCGTTCAGGCCCTGGTCAGTTTCATTGGGTATCCAGACTCCTATTTTTACGTTGAGCATTCAGGCTCCGGTCAGTTTTGTTGGGTATCCAGACTCCGGTTATTACGTTGAGGGTTCAGGCTCCGGTTAGTTTCATTGGGTATCCCGACTCTGGTTTTTACGTTGAGCGTTCAGGCTCCGGTCAGTTTTGTTGGGTATCCAGACTCTGGTTTTTACGTTGAGCATTCAGGCTCCGGTCAGTTTTGTTGGGTATCCAGACTCCGGTTATTACGTTAAGCGTTCAGGCTCCGGTCATTTTCGTTGGGTATCCAGACTCCGGTTATCACGTTGAACGCTCAGGCTCTGGTCTGTTTCGTTGGGTATCCAGACTCCGGATTTTACGTTGAGCGTTAAGGTTCCGGTCAGTTTTGTTGGGTATCCAGACTCTGGTTTTTACGTTGAGCGTTAAGGCTCCGGTCAGTTTTGTTGGGTATCCAGACTCCGGTAATTATGTTAAGCGTTCAGGCTTCGGTCAGTTTCGTTGGGTATCCAGACTCCGGTTATTACATTGAGCATTCAGGCTCTGGTCAGTTTCGTTAGGTATCCAGACTCTAGTTTTTACGTTGAGATTTCAGGCTCCGGTCAGTTTCGTTGGGTATCCAGACTCCGGTTATTACGTTGAGCGTTCAGGCTCCGGTCAGTTTCGTTGGGTATCCAGACTCCGGTTATTACGTTGAGCGTTCAGGCTCCGGTCAGTTTCGTTGGGTATCCAAACTCCGGTTTTTACGTTGAGCGTTCAGGCTCCGGTCAGTTTCGTTGGGTATCTAGACTCCGGTTATTACGTTGAGTGTTCAGGCCCTGGTCAGTTTCATTGGGTATCCAGACTCCTATTTTTACGTTGAGCATTCAGGCTCCGGTCAGTTTTGTTGGGTATCCAGACTCCGGTTATTACGTTGAGGGTTCAGGCTCCGGTTAGTTTCATTGGGTATCCAAATTCCGGTTTTTACGTTGAGCGTTCAGGCTCCGGTCAGTTTTGTTGGGTATCCAGACTCTGGTTTTTACGTTGAGCATTCAGGCTCCGGTCAGTTTTGTTGGGTATCCAGACTCCGGTTATTACGTTAAGCGTTCAGGCTCCGGTCATTTTCGTTGGGTATCCAGACTCCGGTTATCACGTTGAACGCTCAGGCTCTGGTCTGTTTCGTTGGGTATCCAGACTCCGGATTTTACGTTGAGCGTTAAGGCTCCGGTCAGTTTTGTTGGGTATCCGGACTCTGGTTTTTACGTTGAGCGTTAAGGCTCCGGTCAGTTTTGTTGGGTATCCAGACTCCGGTAATTATGTTAAGCGTTCAGGCTTCGGTCAGTTTCGTTGGGTATCCAAACTCCGGTTATTACATTGAGCGTTCAGGCTCTGGTCAGTTTCGTTAGGTATCCAGACTCTAGTTTTTACGTTGAGATTTCAGGCTCCGGTCAGTTTCGTTGGGTATCCAGACTCCGGTTATTACGTTGAGCGTTCAGGCTCCCGTCAGTTTCGTTGGGTATCCAGACTCCGGTTATTACGTTGAGCGTTCAGGCTCCGGTCAATTTCGTTGGGTATCCAGACTCCGGTTATTACGTTGAGCGTTCAGGCTCCGGTCAGTTTCATTGGGTATCCAGACTCCGGTTATTACGTTGAGCGTTCAGGCTCCGGTCAGTTTCGTTGTGTATCCAGACTCCGGTTATTACGTTGATCGTTCAGGCTCCGGTCAGTTTCGTTGAGTATCCAGACTCTGGTTATTATATTGAGTGTTCAGGCTCCAGTTAGTTTCGTTGAGTATCCAGACTCCGGTTATTACGTTGTGCGTTCAGGCTCCGGTCAGTTTCGTTGGGTATCCAGACTCCGGTTATTACGTTGAATGTTCAGGCTCCGGTCAGTTTCGTTGGGTGTCCAAACTCCGGTTATTACGTTGTGCGTTCAGGCTCACATCAGTTTCGTTGGGTATCCAGACTCCGGTTATTACGTTGAGCGAGCAGGCTCCGGTCAGTTTCGTTGGGTATCTAGACTCCGGTTATTACGTTGAGCGTTCAGGCTCCAGTCAGTTTCGTTGGGTATCCAGACTCCGGTTATTACGTTGAGCGTTCAGGCTCCGGTCAGTTTCGTTTGGTATCCAGACTTTAGTTATTACGTTGAGCGTCCAGGCTCCGGTCAGTTTCGTTGGGTATCCAGACTCCGGTTATTACGTTGAGCGTTCAGGCTCTGGTCAGTTTCGTTGGGTATCCAGACTCCGGTTATTACGTTGAATGTTCAGGCTCCGGTCAGTTTCGTTGGGTATCCAGACTCCTGTTATTACGTTGATCGTTCAGGCTCCAGTCAGTATCGTTGGGTATCCAGACTCCGGTTATTACGTTGAGCGTTCAGGCTCCGGTCAGTTTCGTTGGGTATCCAGACTCCGGTTATTACATTGAGCGTTCAGGCTCTGGTCAGTTTCATTGGGTATCCAGACTTTGGTTTTTACGTTGAGATTTCAGGCTCCGGTCAGTTTCGTTGGGTATCCAGACTCCGGTTATTACGTTGAGCGTTCAGGCTCCGGTCAGTTTCGTTGGGTATCCAGACTCTGGTTATTACGTTGAACGTTCAGGCTCCGGTCAGTTTCGTTGGGTATCCAGACTCCGGTTATTACATTGAGCGTTCAGGCTCCGGTCAGTTTCGTTGGGTATCCAGACTCCGGTTATTACGTTGAGCGTTCAGGCTCCAGTCAGTTTCGTTGTGTATCCAGACTCCGGTTATTACGTTGATTGTTCAGGCTCCAGTCAGTTTTGTTGAGTATCCAGACTCTGGTTATTATATTGAGTGTTCAGGCTCCACTTAGTTTCGTTGAGTATCCAGATTCCAGTTATTACGTTGAGCGTTCAGGCTCCGGTAAATTTCGTTGGGTATCCAGACTCCGGTTATTACGTTGAGCGTTCAGGCTCCGATCAGTTTTGTTGAGCATCCAGACACCAGTTATTACGTTGTGCGTTCAGGCTCCGGTCAGTTTCGTTGGGTATCCAGACTTCGGTTATTACGTTGAATGTTCAGGCTCCGGTCAGTTTCGTTGGGTGTCCAGACTCCGGTTATTACGTTGAGCGTTCAGGCTCCGATCATTTTCGTTGAGCATCCAGACTCCAGTTATTACGTTGTGCGTTCAGGCTCAAGTCAGTTTCGTTGGGTATCCAGACTCCGGTTATTACGTTGAATGTTCAGGCTCCGGTCAGTTTAGTTGGGTATCCAGACTCTAGTTATTACGTTGAGCATTCAGGCTCCGGTCAGTTTCGTTGGTTATCCATACTCCGGTTATTACGTTGAGCGAGCAGGCTCCGGTCAGTTTCGTTGGGTATCCAGACTCCGGTTATTACGTTGAGCGTTCAGGCCCTGGTCAGTTTCATTGGGTATCCAGACTCCTATTTTTACGTTGAGCATTCAGGCTCCGGTCAGTTTTGTTGGGTATCCAGACTCCGGTTATTACGTTGAGGGTTCAGGCTCCGGTTAGTTTCATTGGGTATCCAGACTCCGGTTTTTACGTTGAGCGTTCAGGCTCCGGTCAGTTTTGTTGGGTATCCAGACTCTGGTTTTTACGTTGAGCATTCAGGCTCTGGTCAGTTTTGTTGGGTATCCAGACTCCGGTTATTACGTTAAGCGTTCAGGCTCCGGTCATTTTCGTTGGGTATCCAGACTCCGGTTATCACGTTGAACGCTCAGGCTCTGGTCTGTTTCGTTGGGTATCCAGACTCCGGATTTTACGTTGAGCGTTAAGGCTCCGGTCAGTTTTGTTGGGTATCCAGACTCTGGTTTTTACGTTGAGCGTTAAGGCTCCGGTCAGTTTTGTTGGGTATCAAGACTCCGGTAATTATGTTAAGCGTTCAGGCTTCGGTCAGTTTCGTTGGGTATCCAGACTCCGGTTATTACATTGAGCGTTCAGGCTCTGGTCAGTTTCGTTAGGTATCCAGACTCTAGTTTTTACGTTGAGATTTCAGGCTCCGGTCAATTTCGTTGGGTATCCAGACTCCGGTTATTACGTTGAGCGTTCAGGCTCCGGTCAGTTTCGTTGGGTATCCAGACTCCGGTTATTACGTTGAGCGTTCAGGCTCCGGTCAGTTTCGTTGGGTATCCAGACTCCGGTTATTACGTTGAGCGTTCAGGCTCCGGTCAGTTTCATTGGGTATCCAGACTCCGGTTATTACGTTGAGCGTTCAGGCTCCGGTCAGTTTCGTTGTGTATCCAGACTCCGGTTATTACGTTGATCGTTCAGGCTCCGGTCAGTTTCGTTGAGTATCCAGACTCTAGTTATTATATTGAGTGTTCAGGCTCCAGTTAGTTTCGTTGAGTATCCAGACTCCGGTTATTACGTTGTGCGTTCAGGCTCCGGTCAGTTTCGTTGGGTATCTAGACTCCGGTTATTACGTTGAATGTTCAGGCTCCGGTCAGTTTCGTTGGGTGTCCAAACTCCGGTTATTACGTTGTGCGTTCAGGCTCACATCAGTTTCGTTGGGTATCCAGACTCCGGTTATTACGTTGAGCGAGCAGGCTCCGGTCAGTTTCGTTGGGTATCTAGACTCCGGTTATTACGTTGAGCGTTCAGGCTCCAGTCAGTTTCGTTGGGTATCCAGACTCCGGTTATTACGTTGAGCGTTCAGGCTCCGGTCAGTTTCGTTGGGTATCCAAACTCCGGTTTTTACGTTGAGCGTTCAGGCTCCGGTCAGTTTCGTTGGGTATCCAGACTCCGGTTATTACGTTGAGCGTTCAGGCCCTGGTCAGTTTCATTGGGTATCCAGACTCCTATTTTTACGTTGAGCATTCAGGCTCCGGTCAGTTTTGTTGGGTATCCAGACTCCGGTTATTACGTTGAGGGTTCAGGCTCCGGTTAGTTTCATTGGGTATCCAGACTCCGGTTTTTACGTTGAGCGTTCAGGCTCCGGTCAGTTTTGTTGGGTATCCAGACTCTGGTTTTTACGTTGAGCATTCAGGCTCCGGTCAGTTTTGTTGGGTATCCAGACTCCGGTTATTACGTTAAGCGTTCAGGCTCCGGTCATTTTCGTTGGGTATCCAGACTCCGGTTATCACGTTGAACGCCCAGGCTCTGGTCTGTTTCGTTGGGTATCCAGACTCCGGATTTTACGTTGAGCGTTAAGGCTCCGGTCAGTTTTGTTGGGTATCCAGACTCTGGTTTTTACGTTGAGCGTTAAGGCTCCGGTCAGTTTTGTTGGGTATCCAGACTCCGGTAATTATGTTAAGCGTTCAGGCTTCGGTCAGTTTCGTTAGGTATCCAGACTCCGGTTATTACATTGAGCGTTCAGGCTCTGGTCAGTTTCGTTAGGTATCGAGACTCTAGTTTTTACGTTGAGATTTCAGGCTCCGGTCAGTTTCGTTGGGTATCCAGACTCCGGTTATTACGTTGAGCGTTCAGGCTCCCGTCAGTTTCGTTGGGTATCCAGACTCCGGTTATTACGTTGAGCGTTCAGGCTCCGGTCAGTTTCGTTGGGTACCCAGACTCCGGTTATTACGTTGAGCGTTCAGGCTCCGGTCAGTTTCATTGGGTATCCAGACTCCGGTTATTACGTTGAGCGTTCAGGCTCCGGTCAGTTTCGTTGTGTATCCAGACTCCGGTTATTACGTTGATCGTTCAGGCTCCGGTCAGTTTCGTTGAGTATCCAGACTCTGGTTATTATATTGAGTGTTCAGGCTCCAGTTAGTTTCGTTGAGTATCCAGACTCCGGTTATTACGTTGTGCGTTCAGGCTCCGGTCAGTTTCGTTGGGTATCCAGACTCCGGTTATTACGTTGAATGTTCAGGCTCCGGTCAGTTTCGTTGGGTGTCCAAACTCCGGTTATTACGTTGTGCGTTCAGGCTCACATCAGTTTCGTTGGGTATCCAGACTCCGGTTATTACGTTGAGCGAGCAGGCTCGGGTCAGTTTCGTTGGGTATCTAGACTCCGGTTATTACATTGAGCGTTCAGGCTCCAGTCAGTTTCGTTGGGTATCCAGACTCCGGTTATTACGTTGAGCGTTCAGGCTCCGGTCAGTTTCGTTGGGTATCCAAACTCCGGTTTTTACGTTGAGCGTTCAGGCTCCGGTCAGTTTTGTTGGGTATCCAGACTCCGGTTATTAAGTTAAGGGTTCATGCTCCGGTTAGTTTCGTTGGGTATAAAGACTCCGGTTATTACATTGAGCGTTCAGGCTCCGGTCAGTTTCGTTGGGTATCCAGACTCCTGTTATTACGTTGATCGTTCATGCTCCAGTCAGTTTCGTTGGGTATCCAGACTCCGGTTATTACGTTGAGCGTTCAGGCTCCGGTCAGTTTCGTTGGGTATCCAGACTCCGGTTATTACATTGAGCGTTCAGGCTCTGGTCAGTTTCATTGGGTATCCAGACTCTGGTTTTTACGTTGAGATTTCAGGCTCCGGTCAGTTTCGTTGGGTATCCAGACTCCGGTTATTACGTTGAGCGTTCAGGCTCCGGTCAGTTTCGTTGGGTATCCAGACTCTGGTTATTACGTTGAACGTTCAGGCTACGGTCAGTTTCGTTGGGTATCCAGACTCCGGTTATTACATTGAGCGTTCAGGCTCCGGTCAGTTTCGTTGGGTATCCATACTCCGGTTATTATGTTGAGCGTTCAGGCTCCGGTCAGTTTCGTTGTGTATCCAGACTCCGGTTATTACGTTTATCGTTCAGGCTCCAGTCAGTTTCGTTGAGTATCCAGACTCTGGTTATTATATTGAGTGTTCAGGCTCCACTTAGTTTCATTGAGTATCCAGATTCCGGTTATTACGTTGAGCGTTCAGGCTCCGGTAAATTTCGTTGGGGATCCAGACTCCGGTTATTACGTTGAGCGTTCAGGCTCCGATCAGTTTTGTTGAGCATCCAGACACCAGTTATTACGTTGTGCGTTCAGGCTACGGTCAGTTTCGTTGGGTATCCAGACTTCGGTTATTACGTTGAATGTTCAGGCTCCGGTCAGTTTCGTTGGGTGTCCAGACTCCGGTTATTACGTTGAGCGTTCAGGCTGTGATCATTTTCGTTGAGCATCCAGACTCCAGTTATTACGTTGTGCGTTCAGGCTCCGGTCAGTTTCGTTGGGTATCCAGACTCCGGTTATTACGTTGAATGTTCAAGCTCCGGTCAGTTTCGTTGGGTGTCCAGACTCCGGTTATTACGTTGTGCATTCAAGCTCACATCAGTTTCGTTGGGTATCCAGACTCCGGTTATTACGTTGAGCAAGCAGGCTCCGGCCAGTTTCGTTGGGTATCTAGACTCCGGTTATTACGTTGAGCGTTCAGGCTCCGGTCAGTTTCGTTGGGTATCCAAACTCCGGTTTTTACGTTGAGCGTTCAGGCTCCGATCAGTTTTGTTGGGTATCCAGACTCCGGTTATTAAGTTAAGGGTTCATGCTCCGGTTAGTTTCGTTGGGTATAAAGACTCCGGTTATTACATTGAGCGTTCAGGCTCCGGTCAGTTTCGTTGGGTATCCAGACTCCTTTTATTACGTTGATCGTTCAGGCTCCAGTCAGTTTCGTTGGGTATCCAGACTCCGGTTATTACGTTGAGCGTTCAGGCTCCGGTCAGTTTCGTTGGGTATCCAGACTCCGGTTATTACGTTGAGTGTTCAGGCTCTGGTCATTTTCGTTGAGCATCCAGACTCCAGTTATTACGTTGTGCGTTCAGGGTCCAGTCAGTTTCTTTGAGTATCAAGACTCCGGTTATTACGTTGAGCATTGGGGATCCGGTCAGTTTTGTTGGGTATCCAGACTCCGGTTATTACGTTGAGCGTTCAGGCTCCGGTCAGTTTCGTTGTGTATCAAGACTCCGGTTATTACGTTGAGCGATCAGGCTCCGATCAATTTCGTTGTGTATCCAGACTCTAGTTATTACGTTGATCATTCAGGCTCCAGTCAGTTTCATTGAGTATCCAGACTCCGGTTATTACGTTGAGCGTTCAGGCTCCGGTCAGTTTCGTTGGGTATCCAGATTCCGGTTATTACGTTGAGCCTTTAGGCTCCGGTCAATTTCGTTGGGTATCCAGACTGCGGTTATTACGTTGAACGTTCAGGCTCCGGTCAGTTATGTTGGGTATCCAGACTCCGGTTATTACGTTGAGTGTTCAGGCTCCGATCATTTTCGTTGAGCATCCAGACTCCAGTTATTACGTTGTGCGTTCAGACTCCGGTCAGTTTCGTTGGGTATCCAGACTCCGGATATTACGTTGAGCGTTCAGGCTCCGTTCAGTTTCGTTGGGTATCCAGACTCCGGTTATTACGTTGAGCGTTCAGGCTCTGGTCAGTTTCGTTGTGTATCCAGACTTCGGTTATTATATTGAGCGTTCAGGCTCTGGTCAGTTTCGTTGTGTATCCAGACTTCGGTTATTACATTGAACTTTCCACAATCATAAGACTTGTGGCCCATCACGCCACACTTAAAACATTTGATCGCACCGGAACCTCCTCCGGGTCTCCTATCAAAGTTTCCCTTATGTTTGCCCTTCTCAGCAGGCGTCACATAAGGTCCGCTTCGTACTTGCTGCTTCCCTCTCCTCTCGCTCAAACCCTTATAATGAGTAGAATGAGCTCTACTATCTTCTTCATAAATTCTACAACACTCGGTCAAATCCGAAAATCTTCGTATCCTTTGATAACCCACCGCTTGCTTTATCTCCGGACGCAAGCCATTCTCATACTTGATACATTTGGAAAATTCCGCCGTAACCGCATCATAGTGAGGGTGAAACTTCACTAACTCAGTAAACTTAGCGGTGTAGTCCACCACCGACATATTACCTTGTTTCAACTCCAGAAATTCCATTTCTCTCTTCCCTTTAACACTTTCGGGATAATACTTCCTTAGAAACTCAGCACGAAATAAATCCCACGTAATCTCCTCGTCGTCGACCTCAAGAACTTGCCTCATGCTGACCCACCAGTCATCGGCCTCTTCTCTCAGCATGTGAGTCCCTAGTCTCACCTTATTCCCTTCAGCACAATCCATCACCCTAAAAATTCTCTCAAGTTCCTTTAACCATATCTGAGCATCATCCGGATCAAATTTCCCTTTAAACACCGGTGGTTGGTTCTTCCTGAACTCATCATTCGCATTCACATTAGGTGCACCCTGCACAGCTCTGGCCATAGCCTCTAACGCCGCTGCCATAGCATTGTCATTACGACCTGCCATATTCTGAGGATTCCCAAAAATAACAACAAGGTTAAACAACCGTTCAACCAACACAACAACAAGACAGACACGACTGACTCAACACTGGCTCTGATACCACTTAATGTAACACCCCCTTTCTATACCCCAAATAAATTAGATAAATCAATTAGGCACATAGAAAATTTATTTCATCAGAGTTTGATTAAAACATGGTATAAAAGAGGCGCATCACATTATTATGAAATTAAACACATACGATACCTGCTCAAAATAGATATGCAACAATGGGTAACCCACATCTCAATATTTAGAATAAAGCGGAAACATCCAAATATTGAATCGATCTCATTCATAAAAGTATATACAACCATCAGTTAATTCATGTTTTACAACGTATCCACAACAGATACATACACATATGTATCACAAAAGAATCAAAACAAATGTAACTCCAAAAGAGTCAAAGACTTCCTAACTACCCAGATGTTACATATCAGAGCCATTGACCAAAAAGAATGAAGACATCGCTTCACAAAAAGAACCTCCAGCTTCCTACTCTGCAATGCCTCATAGAGCATTAGAAAACAGCAGAAGGGTGAGAAACAACATCATAACAGTTAATGCATAAAATTGTATATATACATAACTCCATAATTATACAAGTTATACTCAAATTATGTTCTCACCACATTAAGCATATACAAATAATCATGTCTCTACACATACACATGAACATTCACTATATTTCCTCCAAACAAATCACATATAACATACACAGTTATATTCACACAACCAATGCATCATACACAGATGACTCATGCAACTCATAGAGACCGACACACGACTCTATGTAGATGCAAATGCGGTACCGACTCATTCAACAAATTCCCTAAGGAATCGAGTATTCAGCAGATCCTCCACGGGATCAAGTACTCAGCAGATTCTCCACGGAATCAAATATTCATCAGATTCTCCACGGAATCGAATATTCAGCAGATCCTCCACGGGATCAAGTACTCAGCAGATTCTCCACGGAATCAAATACTCTAACCAATCCTCCACGGGATTACATGTTATGACCGATTCTCCGAGGAATCACACAATGCAACCGATTCTCCAAGGAATCAAATATAACCATCGTATCATACGAGGTTCTACAAAACCTCCACGGGATCAATCACAAAAATGCACACTATGTTCACAAACATACTTATTGCATTTATCACATACATCACATATATTCATTATGCATTCACATTATACACCATTTCACACAAGGTTTACATACCTATTAATCAATCAATGCATTTCTATCTAATTCGAGCAAATGCACAACATTATCAAACGATCAAGATTCACAATCGGCTCCACAATCTAGGATTCACGCCTTTCGGCCACCCACAGCACAACATGTTGAAACAGTTCACACATCAATCATTCATATAGGCATTAATCATAATGGAATCAACCAAACATCATGCCATGAACAAACAGCAAAACAAATAACACTGCCAGGTTCGCCAACCTTCGCCTGGCGAAGCCACGCAGCGAATGCTCGCTGGCCTTCGCCTGGCGAACTTCCCAGCGAAGTCCACTGGGAGTAATTCTGGAATTACTCGCTGAGGCTCGCTACACACTCGCCTGGCGAACCTTCGCCAACTAACCTCGCCTGGCGAACTTGCCAGCGAATACAGGATATTAGCTTCTGACTTGCTTCGCTACAGCTCGCTGGGCTTCGCCTGGCGAAGCTTCGCTGCCATTCGCCTGGCGAACTTGCGAAGACAGAACTTCCATGGCTGTCTCAAAGCCCAAACTCCACACAACCAACCGATTAAATCCAAACCGGTCACAGTAGCACAACCCAACCATCACCCGACTAAACTACATCGTCTAATCCGAGTTCTAACCGATTAAAACCTCATTCTACTCACAAAACCAACTTCTAACCTAAGTGGAAAAAGAGTAGAAACTCTACAAAATCCACACACATACACATACAATCATACACATTAAAGAGATGATGGAGTTTCACACCCTTACCGATCGATTGCAAGCTTTGGTGATGATCCCTTGATGATTCTAGGTTTTCCTCTCCACTTTCTCTTCTCTTTCTCTTCTCCTCTTTTCTTTCTCTTGTTTTTATTCTTATGTTACTATCTTTCTTTCTTTTTCCTCTCTTATTCTATTTCTATCTCTATTTCTTTCCTCTCAAATTCTTTCCAACACTTACCAATCAATTCTCACACTAAAGTGATAAATGTCTAAAATGCCCTTTTTACTCTAATTCCCCGAAAACTCTCCGAATCGGTAAAAATAGATAAAATAAGCAAACACCACATAACAATATATAATTTCTCAATTTAAACAAACATCAATTAAATAAATTAAAAGACTCAACAATTAATGGGAATTCAGAATCGGGGCGTTACAACTCTCCCCCACTTTAGAAATTTTCGTCCTCGAAAATATTACCTTATTCAAACAACTCTGGATGCGATTCTCGCATCTTGCTCTCCAATTCCCAAGTCATGTTGCCTTCCGCGGCACCTCCCCAGGACACTTTCACAAGCGCAATATCCTTGCCTCTTAGTTTCTTAACTTCGCGGTCCAAAATACTAACGGGTAAACTTCAACTGTAAGGTTATCTCTTACTTCAACTTCATCCATCGGGATCACATGTGACGGATCCGGAACATACTTCCGAAGTTGCGAGACATGGAATACATCATGCAAATTCGAAAGGTTCGGAGGCAACGCCACACGATACGCCACATCACCAACCCGTGCGACAATCTGATACGGACCAATAAAACGAGAAGTCAACTTTCTCGACTTCAAGGCACGACCCACACCCGTAACTGGTGTAACTCTCAAAAACACATGGTCTCCCTCTTGAAACTCGAGATCCTTTCTCCTTTTATCATGATAACTTTTATGTCTATTCTGAGAAGCTTTCATCTTTTCCCGAATAAATTTCACCTTTTCCGTCGTTTGCTGTACCATTTCAGGACCAACTACCGACCTTTCACCCGTCTCATGCCAACACAGAGGTGTTCGACATCTCCGTCCATATAAAGCCTCAAATGGCGCCATACCGATACTCGAATGGAAACTGTTATTATAGGTGAACTCAATCAACGCTAAATAACTGTCCCATGCACCACCTTGTTCAAGCACACAAGCACGCAACAGATCTTCTAACGATTGAATCGTCCTCTCGGTTTGACCATCCGTTTGCGGATGATATGCCGAACTCAATCTCAACTTAGAACCCAAGGCACCTTGCAAACTCTCCCAAAATCTTGAAGTAAATCTAGGATCTCTATCCGACAGAATACTCTTAGGAACTCCATGAAGCTTCACAATAGTGCCAACATAAATCTCGGCTAACCTTTCCAAAGAATAAGTAATATCAATCGGAATAAAGTGAGCCGATTTAGTAAGCCTATCAACAATCACCCAAATAGCATTATGTCCTCTTTGCGTATTCGGCAATCCCGTAACAAAATCCATCGATATACTATCCCATTTCCATTCCGGAATATCCAACGGTTGCATCAATCCACTAGGCTTCTGATGCTCCACCTTAGACTTCTGGCAAGTCAAACACGAGTACACAAAACGAGCAACATCGCTTTTCAATCCAGACCACCAAAAGATCTTCTTCAAATCCTGATACATCTTATTCGCTCCCGGATGAATACTCAAGTTACTCCGATGTCCCTCTTCTAATATCATCCTTTTCAAATTCGCGTCATCGGGAATACAAATACGACCTCGAAACCTCAAAACTCCTAATTCATCAACTTTGAAATCTTCATTCCCATTCGTCATCAAATCCACAAATTTCAAATCCAACTTTTGCTTTTCACACACCGTAGCAAGAAAATCATTCGTGACATGCAACATACCAAGCTTCACACTACTCGGTGTTAACTCACAAACCAAACTCAAATCTCTAAAGTTCTCCAAGAGTTCCCACTCTCTAACCATCAAAGTAGACACGAGCAACGACTTCCGACTTAAGGCATCGGCTACCACATTCGCCTTACCCGGATGATAATTTAAACCAAAATCATAGTCCTTCAAAAGTTCTAGCCATCTCCTTTGCCTCATATTCAATTCCTTTTGATCAAACAAATACTTCAAACTCTTGTGATCGCTAAAAACTTCAAATCTTGCACCATAAAGATAGTGCCTCCAAATTTTCAAAACGAACACCACGGCCGCTAACTCCAAATCATGAGTAGGATAATTCTTTTCATGCACTCTCAACTGCCTAGAAGCATACGCCACGACCTTCCCATCTTGCATCAATACACCACCCAATCCTGACAAAGAAGCATCGCAATAAACCACAAAAGGTTCCGTAGGATTCGGCAAAATCAAAACTGGCGCTGACGTTAACCTTCTCTTTAATTCCATGAAACTCTCTTCACAATTAACATCCCAAATAAAAACCTTTCCTTTACAAGTCAACTGCGTTAACGGAAGTGCTAACCTTGAAAATCCTTCGATAAACCTCCGGTAGTAACCGGCCAAGCCCAAAAAGCTTCGAATTTCCGTAACCGATCTTGGAGTCTCCCATTGCATTACCGCATCGATCTTGGATGGATCCACACTAATACCATTGCCGGAAATAATATGTCCAAGAAAACTCACCTTCGACAACCAAAACTCACACTTAGACAACTTTGCATACAACTTCTTCTCTTTTAAAATCCGCAACACAATCCTTAAATGTTCTTCGTGTTCCTCTCGAGACTTAGAATAAATCAAAATGTCATCGATAAACACCACCACAAAACGATCCAACTGCTCGTGGAAGATACGGTTCATATATTCCATGAAAACACCCGGCGCATTAGAAACTCCGAATGGCATCACCGTATACTCGTAGTGACCATATCGTGTTCTAAAAGCCGTCTTCGAAATATCTTCTTCCTTAACCCGAATCTGGTGATAACCGGATCTTAAATCAATCTTACTAAAAACATGGGCTCCAACCAATTGATCCATCAAATCATCAATTCTTGGAAGCGGATACTTGTTCTTAATTGTCACCTTATTCAACTGCCGATAATCAATACACAATCGCATACTACCATCCTTCTTCTTTACCAACAATACCGGCGCACCCCAAGGAGAAACACTTGGTCTTACAAATCTCTTATCCAACAAATCATTCAACTGCTTCTTTAACTCCACCAACTCCGATGCCGACATCCGATACGGGGCCATCGAAATCGGTCTAGTACCCGGAACTAGATCAATAGAAAATTCAACCTCTCTCTTTGGCGGCACATCCGCAACATCTTCCGGAAACACTTCAGGAAATTCACAAACCACAGGAAACACGTCGAGCTCAACTTTGCTCTCCACCGACAACGATGCAAACAAACCAAACAACTGAGCTTCGTCCGCTAAAAGTTTCTTCAACTCTTTAGTGGAAAGAAAACTCTCGTTTTCACCATCTTCCAAAGAAGGAAACCTTACTAACTTGTGATAGCAATCCAAATGAACTCTATTAAATTGCAACCAGTTCATACCCAAGATTACGTCCAAACCTTCCAACGGCAAACACACTAAATCCATAACGAAGTCCTTACCATACATGGTCAAAGGACAACTTGCACACACCAAAGAAGTAGTTACCGACCCCGAAGCGGGAGTCCCAATAACCATACCGCTACTCAAAGAAACCATACACAAATCCAACCGCTTAGCACACGCAAGAGAAATGAACGAGTGAGTCGCCCCAGTATCAATAATAGCAACTAAAGGCATATCATTAATAAAGCATGTACCTTTAATCAAACGATCTGCCGCATTAGTGGCGTCTGAACGTGCTAATGCGAATACTTTTCCGCCCGCCGGAGCTTGCTTCGGTTTGGTACAATTCGGGCTAATGTGACCCACCTCGCCACAATTAAAACACTTCACAGCATTCTTTCTACACTCTGCTGCATCATGACCAAAGAGTCCACAGTTGGAACACTTCGCCTTGAACTTTCCACAATCATAAGACTTGTGGCCCATCACGCCACACTTAAAACATTTGATCGCACCGGAACCTCCTCCGGGTCTCCTATCAAAGTTTCCCTTATGTTTGCCCTTCTCAGCAGGCGTCACATAAGGTCCGCTTCGTACTTGCTGCTTCCCTCTCCTCTCGCTCAAACCCTTATAATGAGTAGAACGAGCTCTACTATCTTCTTCATAAATTCTACAACACTCGGTCAAATCCGAAAATCTTCGTATCCTTTGATAACCCACCGCTTGCTTTATCTCCGGACGCAAGCCATTCTCATACTTGATACATTTGGAAAATTCCGCCGTAACCGCATCATAGTGAGGGTGAAACTTCACTAACTCAGTAAACTTAGCGGTGTAGTCCACCACCGACATATTACCTTGTTTCAACTCCAGAAATTCCATTTCTCTCTTCCCTTTAACACTTTCGGGATAATACTTCCTTAGAAACTCAGCACGAAATAAATCCCACGTAATCTCCTCGTCGTCGACCTCAAGAACTTGCCTCATGCTGACCCACCAGTCATCGGCCTCTTCTCTCAGCATGTGAGTCCCTAGTCTCACCTTATTCCCTTCAGCACAATCCATCACCCTAAAAATTCTCTCAAGTTCCTTTAACCATATCTGAGCACCATCCGGATCAAATTTCCCTTTAAACACCGGTGGTTGGTTCTTCCTGAACTCATCATTCGCATTCACGTTAGGTGCACCCTGCACAGCTCTGGCCATAGCCTCTAACGCCGCTGCCATAGCATTGTCATTACGACCTGCCATATTCTGAGGATTCCCAAAAATAACAACAAGGTTAAACAACCGTTCAACCAACACAACAACAAGACAGACACGACTGACTCAACACTGGCTCTGATACCACTTAATGTAACACCCCCTTTCTATACCCCAAATAAATTAGATAAATCAATTAGGCACATAGAAAATTTATTTCATCAGAGTTTGATTAAAACATGGTATAAAAGAGGCGCATCACATTATCATGAAATTAAACACATACGATACCTGCTCAAAATAGATATGCAACAATGGGTAACCCACATCTCAATATTTAGAATAAAGCGGAAACATCCAAATATTGAATCGATCTCATTCATAAAAGTATATACAACCATCAGTTAATTCATGTTTTACAACGTATCCACAACAGATACATACACATATGTATCACAAAAGAATCAAAACAAATGTAACTCCAAAAGAGTCAAAGACTTCCTAACTACCCAGATGTTACATATCAGAGCCATTGACCAAAAAGAATGAAGACATCGCTTCACAAAAAGAACCTCCAGCTTCCTACTCTGCAATGCCTCATAGAGCATTAGAAAACAGCAGAAGGGTGAGAAACAACATCATAACAGTTAATGCATAAAATTGTATATATACATAACTCCATAATTATACAAGTTATACTCAAATTATGTTCTCACCACATTAAGCATATACAAATAATCATGTCTCTACACATACACATGAACATTCACTATATTTCCTCCAAACAAATCACATATAACATACACAGTTATATTCACACAACCAATGCATCATACACAGATGACTCATGCAACTCATAGAGACCGACACACGACTCTATGCAGATGCAAATGCGGTACCGACTCATTCAACAAATTCCCTAAGGAATCGAGTATTCAGCAGATCCTCCACGGGATCAAGTACTCAGCAGATTCTCCACGGAATCAAATATTCATCAGATTCTCCACGGAATCGAATATTCAGCAGATCCTCCACGGGATCAAGTACTCAGCAGATTCTCCACGGAATCAAATACTCTAACCAATCCTCCACGGGATTACATGTTATGACCGATTCTCCGAGGAATCACACAATGCAACCGATTCTCCAAGGAATCAAATATAACCATCGTATCATACGAGGTTCTACAAATCCTCCACGGGATCAATCACAAAAATGCACACTATGTTCACAAACATACTTATTGCATTTATCACATACATCACATATATTCATTATGCATTCACATTATACACCATTTCACACAAGGTTTACATACCTATTAATCAATCAATGCATTTCTATCTAATTCGAGCAAACACACAACATTATCAAACGATCAAGATTCACAATCGGCTCCACAATCTAGGATTCACGCCTTTCGGCCACCCACAGCACAACATGTTGAAACAGTTCACACATCAATCATTCATATAGGCATTAATCATAATTGAATCAACCAAACATCATGCCATGAACAAACAGCAAAACAAATAACACTGCCAGGTTCGCCAACCTTCGCCTGGCGAAGCCACGCAGCGAATGCTCGCTGGCCTTCGCCTGGCGAACTTCCCAGCGAAGTCCACTGGGAGTAATTCTGGAATTACTCGCTGAGGCTCGCTACACACTCGCCTGGCGAACCTTCGCCAACTAACCTCGCCTGGCGAACTTGCCAGCGAATACAGGATATTAGCTTCTGACTTGCTTCGCTACAGCTCGCTGGGCTTCGCCTGGCGAAGCTTCGCTGCCATTCACCTGGCGAACTTGCGAAGACAGAACTTCCATGGCTGTCTCAAAGCCCAAACTCCACACAACCAACCGATTAAATCCAAACCGGTCACAGTAGCACAACCCAACCATCACCCGACTAAACTACATCGTCTAATCCGAGTTCTAACCGATTAAAACCTCATTCTACTCACAAAACCAACTTCTAACCTAAGTGGAAAAAGAGTAGAAACTCTACAAAATCCACACACATACACATACAATCATACACATTAAAGAGATGATGGAGTTTCACACCCTTACCGATCGATTGCAAGCTTTGGTGATGATCCCTTGATGATTCTAGGTTTTCCTCTCCACTTTCTCTTCTCTTTCTCTTCTCCTCTTTTCTTTCTCTTGTTTTTCTTCTTATGTTACTATCTTTCTTTCTTTTTCCTCTCTTATTCTATTTCTATCTCTATTTCTTTCCTCTCAAATTCTTTCCAACACTTACCAATCAATTCTCACACTAAAGTGCTAAATGTCTAAAATGCCCTTTTTACTCTAATTCCCCGAAAACTCTCTGAATCGGTAAAAATAGATAAAATAAGCAAACACCACATAACAATATATAATTTCTCAATTTAAACAAACATCAATTAAATAAATTAAAAGACTCAACAATTAATGGGAATTCAGAATCGGGGCGTTACATTCAGGCTTCGGTCAGTTTCGTTGGGTATCCAGACTCCGGTTATTACATTGAGCGTTCAGGCTCTAGTCAGTTTCGTTAGGTATCCAGACTCTAGTTTTTACGTTGAGATTTCAGGCTCCGGTCAGTTTCGTTGGGTATCCAGACTCCGGTTATTACGTTGAGCGTTCAGGCTCCGGTCAGTTTCGTTGGGTATCCAGACTCCGGTTATTACGTTGAGCGTTCAGGCTCCGGTCAGTTTCGTTGGGTATCCAGACTCTGGTTATTACGTTGAGCGTTCAGGCTCCGGTCAGTTTCATTGGGTATCCAGACTCCGGTTATTACGTTGAGCGTTCAGGCTCCGGTCAGTTTCGTTGTGTATCCAGACTCCGGTTATTACGTTGATCGTTCAGGCTCCGGTCAGTTTCGTTGAGTATCCAGACTCTGGTTATTATATTGAGTGTTCAGGCTCCAGTTAGTTTCGTTGAGTATCCAGACTCCGGTTATTACGTTGTGCGTTCAGGCTCCGGTCAGTTTCGTTGGGTATCCAGACTCCGGTTATTACGTTGAATGTTCAGGCTCCGGTCAGTTTCGTTGGGTGTCCAAACTCCGGTTATTACGTTGTGCGTTCAGGCTCACATCAGTTTCGTTGGGTATCTAGACTCCGGTTATTACGTTGAGCGAGCAGGCTCCAGTCAGTTTCGTTGGGTATCTAGACTCCGGTTATTACGTTGAGCATTCAGGCTCCAGTCAGTTTCGTTGGGTATCCAGACTCCGGTTATTACGTTGAGCGTTCAGGCTCCGGTCAGTTTCGTTGGGTATCCAAACTCCGGTTTTTACGTTGAGCGTTCAGGCTCTGGTTAGTTTCATTGGGTATCCAGACTCTGGTTTTTATGTTGAGATTTCAGACTCCGGTCAGTTTCGTTGGGTATCCAGACTCCGGTTATTACGTTGAGCGTTCAGGCTCCGGTCAGTTTCGTTGGGTATCCAGACTCCGGTTATTACGTTGAACGTTCAGGCTCCGGTCAGTTTCGTTGGGTATCTAGACTCCGCTAATTACATTGAGCGTTCAGGCTCCAGTCAGTTTCGTTGGGTATCCAGAGTCCGGTTATTAAGTTGATCGTTATGGCTCCAGTCAGTTTCGTTGAGTATCCAGACTCTGGTTATTATATTGAGTGTTCAGGCTCCAGTTAGTTTCGTTGAGTATCCAGATTCCGGTTATTACGTTGAGCGTTCAGGCTCCGGTAAATTTCGTTGGGTATCCAGACTCCGGTTATTACGTTGAGCGTTCAGGCTCCGATCAGTTTTGTTGAGCATCCAGACACCAGTTATTACGTTGTGCGTTCAGGCTCCGGTCAGTTTCGTTAGGTATCCAGACTTCGGTTATTACGTTGAATGTTCAGGCTCCGGTCAGTTTCGTTGGGTGTCCAGACTCCGGTTATTACGTTGAGCGTTCAGGCTCCGATCATTTTCGTTGAGCATCCAGACTCCAGTTATTACGTTGTGCGTTCAGGCTCCGGTCAGTTTCGTTGGGTATCCAGACTCCGGTTATTACGTTGAATGTTCAAGCTCCGGTCAGTTCCGTTGGGTGTCCAGACTCCGGTTATTACGTTGTGCGTCAGGCTCACATCAGTTTCGTTGGATATCCAGACTCCGGTTATTACGTTGAGCAAGCAGGCTCCGGCCAGTTTCGTTGGGTATCTAGACTCCGGTTATTACGTTGAGCGTTCAGGCTGCGGTCAGTTTCGTTGGGTATCCAGACTCCGGTTATTACGTTGAGCGTTCAGGCTCCGGTCAGTTTCGTTGGGTATCCAAACTCCGGTTTTTACGTTGAGCGTTCAGGCTCCGGTCAGTTTTGTTGGGTATCCAGACTCCGGTTATTAAGTTAAGGGTTCATGCTCCGGTTAGTTTCGTTGGGTATAAAGACTCCGGTTATTACATTGAGCGTTCAGGCTCCGGTCAGTTTCGTTGGGTATCCAGACTCCTGTTATTACGTTGATCGTTCAGGCTCTAGTCAGTTTCGTTGGGTATCCAGACTCCGGTTATTACGTTGAGCGTTCAGGCTCCGGTCAGTTTCGTTGGGTATCCAGACTCCGATTATTACGTTGAGTGTTCAGGCTCCGGTCATTTTCGTTGAGCATCCAGACTCCAGTTATTACGTTGTGCGTTCAGGGTCCAATCAGTTTCTTTGAGTATCAAGACTCCGGTTATTACGTTGAGCGTTCGGGCTCCGGTCAGTTTTGTTGGGTATCCAGACTCCGGTTATTACGTTATACGTTCAGGCTCCGGTCAGTTTCGTTGAGTATCCAGACTCTGGTTATTACGTTGAGCGTTCAGGCTCCGGTCAGTTTCGTTGTGTATCAAGACTCCGGTTATTACGTTGAGCGATTAGGCTCCGATCAATTTCGTTGTGTATCCAGACTCCAGTTATTACGTTGATCATTCAGGCTCCAGTCAGTTTCATTGAGTATCCAGACTCCGGTTATTACGTTGAGCGTTCAGGCTCCGGTCAGTTTCGTTGGGTATCCAGATTCTGGTTATTACGTTGAGCCTTCAGGCTCCGGTCAATTTCGTTGGGTATCCAGACTGCGGTTATTACGTTGAACGTTCAGGCTCCGGTCAATTATGTTGGGTATCCAGACTCCGGTTATTACGTTGAGTGTTCAGGCTCCGATCATTTTCGTTGAGCATCCAGACTCCAGTTATTACGTTGTGCGTTCAGACTCTGGTCTGTTTTGTTGGGTATCAAGACTCCGAATATTACATTGAGCGTTCAGGCTCCGTTCAGTTTCGTTGGGTATCCAGACTCCGGTTATTACGTTGAGCGTTCAGGCTCTGGTCAGTTTCGTTGTGTATCCAGACTCCGGTTATTACATTGAGCGTTCAGGCTCCGGTCAGTTTCGTTGGGTATCCAGACTGCGGTTTTTACGTTAAGCGTTCAGGCTCCGGTCAGTTTTGCTGGGTATCCAGACTCCGGTTATTACGTTGAGCGTTCAGGCTCCGGTCAGTTTCGTTGGGTATCTAGACTCCGGTTATTACGTTGAACGAGCAGGCTCCGGTCGGTTTCGTTGGGTATCTAGACACCGGTTATTACGTTGAGCGTTCAGGCTCCGGTCAGTTTCGTTGGGTATCCAGACTCCGGTTACTACGTTGAGCGTTCAGGCTCTGGTCAGTTTTGTTGGGTATCCGGACTCCGGTTTTTACGTTTAGCGTTCAGGCTCCGGTCAGTTTTGTTGGGTAACCAGACTCCGGTTATTACGTTGAGGGTTCAGGCTCCGGTCAGTTTCGTTGGGTATCCAGACTCCGGTTATTACATTGAGCGTTCAGGCTCCGGTCAGTTTCGTTGGGTATCCAGACTCCGGTTATTACGTTGAGCGCTCAGGCTCTGGTCTGTTTCGTTGGGTATCCAGACTCCAGTTTTTACGTTGAGCGTTCAGGCTCCGGTCAGTTTTGTTGGGTATCCAGACTCTGGTTATTACGTTGAGCGTTCAGGCTCCGGTCAGTTTCGTTGGGTATCTAGACTCCGGTTATCACGTTGAGCGAGCAGGCTCCGGTCAGTTTCGTTGGGTATCTAGACTCCGGTTATTACATTGAGCGTTCAGGCTCCGGTCAGTTTCGTTCGGTATCCAGACTCTGGTTTTTACGTTGAGCGTTCAGGCTCTGGTCAGTTTCGTTAGGTATCCGGACTCCGGTTTTTACGTTGAGCGTTCAGGCTCCGTTCAGTTTTGTTGGGTATCAAGACTCCGGTTATTACATTGAGCGTTCAGGCTCCGGTCAGTTTCGTTCGGTATCCAGACTCTGGTTTTTACGTTGAGCGTTCAGGCTCTGGTCAGTTTCGTTAGGTATCCGGACTCCGGTTTTTACGTTGAGCGTTCAGGCTCCGTTCAGTTTTGTTGGGTATCAAGACTCCGGTTATTACGTTGAGGGTTCAGGCTCCGGTCAGTTTCGTTGGGTATCCAGACTCCGGTTATTACATTGAGCGTTCAGGCTCCGGTCAGTTTTGTTGGGTATCCAGACTCCGGTTATTACGTTGAGCGCTCAGGCTCTGCTCTGTTTCGTTGGGTATCTAGACTCCGGTTTTTACGTTGAGCGTTCAGGCTCCGGTCAGTTTTGTTGGGTATCCAGACTCTGGTTTTTACGTTGAGCGTTAAGGCTCCCGTCAGTTTTGTTGGGTATCCAGACTCCGGTTATTATGTTAAGCGTTCAGGCTCCGGTCAGTTTCGCTGGGTATCCAGACTCCGGTTCTTACATTGAGCGTTTAGGCTCTGTTCAGTTTCGATGGGTATCCAGACTCTGGTTTTTACGTTGAGATTTCAGGCTCCGGTCAGTTTCGTTGGGTATCCAGACTCCGGTTATTACGTTGAACGTTCAGGCTCCGGTCAGTTTTGTTGGGTATCCAGACTCCGGTTATTACATTGAGTGTTCAGGCTCCGGTCAGTTTCGTTGGGTATCCAGACTCCGGTTATTACGTTGAGCGTTCAGGCTCCGGTCAGTTTCGTTGTGTATCCAGACTCCGGTTATTACGTTGATCATTCAGGCTCCAGTCAGTTTCGTTGAGTATCCAGACTCCGGTTATTACATTGAGTGTTCAGGCTCCAGTTAGTTTCGTTGAGTATCCAGATTCCGGTTATTACGTTGAGCGTTCAGGCTCCGGTCAATTTCATTGGGTATCCAGACTCCGTTTATTACGTTGAGCGTTCAGGCTCCGATCATTTTTGTTGAGCATCCAGACACCAGTTATTACGTTGTGCGTTCAGGCTCCGATCAGTGTCGTTGGGTATCCAGACTCCGGTTATTACGTTGAATGTTCAGGCTCCAGTCAGTTTCGTTGGGTGTCCAGACTCCGGTTATTACGTTGAGCGTTCAGGCTCCGATCATTTTCGTTGAGCATCCAGACTCCAGTTATTACGTTGTGCGTTCAGGCTCCGGTCAGTTTCGTTGGGTATCCAGACTCCGGTTATTACGTTGAATGTTCAGGCTCCGGTCAGTTTCATTGGCTGTCCAGACTCCGGTTATTACGTTGTGCGTTCAGGCTCACATCAGTTTCGTTGGGTATCCAGACTCCGGTTATTACGTTGAGCGAGCAGGCTCCGGTCAGTTTCGTTGGGTATCTAGAGTCCGGTTATTACGTTGAGCGTTCAGGCTCCAGTCAGTTTCGTTGGGTATCCAGACTCCGGTTATTACGTTGAGCGTTCAGGCTCCGGTCAGTTTCGTTGGGTATCCAAACTCCGGTTTTTCCGTTGAGCGTTCAGGTTCCGGTCAATTTTGTTGGGTATCCAGACTCCGGTTATTAAGTTAAGGGTTCAGGCTCCAGTTAGTTTCGTTGGGTATCAAGACTCCGGTTATTACATTGAGCGTTCAGGCTCTGGTCAGTTTCGTTGGGTATCCAGACTCCTGTTATTACGTTGATCGTTCAGGATCCAGTCAGTTTCGTTGGGTATCCAGACTCCGGTTATTACGTTGAGCGTTCAAGCTCCGGTCATTTTCGTTGAGCATCCATACTCCAGTTATTACGTTGTGCGTTCAGGGTCCGGTCAGTTTCGTTGAGTATCAAGACTCTGGTTATTACGTTGAGCGTTCGGGCTCCGGTCAGTTTCGTTGGGTATCCAGACTCCGGTTATTACATTGAGCGTTCAGGCTCCGGTCAGTTTCGTTGTGTATCCAGACTCCGGTTATTACGTTGAGCGATCAGGCTCCGATCAATTTCGTTGTGTATCCAGACTCCAGTTATTACGTTGATCATTCAGGCTCCAGTCAGTTTCATTGAGTATCCAGACTCCTGTTATTACGTTGAGCGTTCAGGCTCCGGTCAGTTTCGTTGGGTATCCAGATTCCGGTTATTACGTTGAGCCTTCAGGCTCCGGTCAATTTCGTTGGGTATCCAGACTGCGGTTATTACATTGAACGTTCAGGCTCCGGTCAGTTATGTTGGGTATCCAGACTCCGGTTATTACGTTGAGTGTTCAGGCTCCGATCATTTTCGTTGAGCATCCAGACTCTACTTATTATGTTGTGCGTTCAGACTCCGGACAGTTTTGCTGGGTATCCAGACTCCGGTTATTATGTTGAGCGTTCAGGCTCCGTTCAGTTTCGTTGGGTATCCAGACTCCGGTTATTACGTTGACCGTTCAGGCTCTGGTCAGTTTCGTTGTGTATCCAGACTCCGGTTATTACATTGAGCGTTCAGGCTCCGGTCAGTTTCATTGGGTATCCGGACTCTGGTTATTATGTTGAGCGTTCAGGCTCTGGTCAGTTTCGTTGGGTATCCGGACTCTGGTTTTTACGTTGAGCGTTCAGGCTCCGGTCAGTTTTGTTGGGTATCCAGACTCCGGTTATTACGTTGAGGGTTCAGGCTCCGGTCAGTTTCGTTGGGTATCCAGACTCCGATTATTACATTGAGCGTTCAGTCTCCGGTCAGTTTCGTTGGGTATCCAGACTCCGGTTATTACGTTGAGCGTTCAGGCTCCGGTCAGTTTCGTTGGGTGTCCAGAATCTGGTTATTACGTTGAGCATTCAGGCTCCGATCATTTTCGTTGAGCATCCAGACTCCAGTTATTACGTTGTGCGTTCTGGCTCCGGTCAGTTTCGTTGGGTATCCAGACTCCGGTTATTACGTTGAGCGTTCAGGCTCTGGTCAGTTTCGTTGTGTATCCAGACTCCGGTTATTACGTTGAGCGTTCAGGCTCCGGTCAATTTCGTTGGTTATCCAGACTCCGTTATTACGTTGAGCATTCAGGCTCCGGTCAGTTTCGTTGGTTATCCAAACTCCGGTTATTATGTTGAGCGTTCAGCTCCGGTCAGTTTCGTTGGGTATCCAGACTCCGGTTATTACATTGAGTGTTCAGGCTCCGGTCAGTTTTGTTGGGTATCCAGACTCCAGTTATTACGTTGAACGTTTAGGCTCCGGTCAGTTTCGTTTGGTATCCAGACTTCAGTTATTACGTTGAGCGTCCAGGCTCTGGTCAGTTTCGTTGGGTATCTAGACTCCGGTTATTACGTTGAGCGTTCAGGCTCCGGTCAGTTTCGTTGGGTGTCCAGACTCCGGTTATTACGTTGAGCGTTCAGGCTCCGATCATTTTCGTTGAGCATCCAGACTCCCGTTATTACGTTGTGCGTTCAGGCTCCGGTCAGTTTTGTTGTGTATCCAGACTCCGGTTATTACGTTGAATGTTCAGGCTCCGGTCAGTTTCGTTGGGTGTCCAGACTCCGGTTATTACGTTATGCGTTCAGGCTCACATCAGTTTCGTTGGGTATCCAGACTCCGGTTATTACGTTGAGCGAGCAGGCTCCGATCAGTTTCGTTGGGTATATAGAGTCCGGTTATTACGTTGAGCGTTCAGGCTCTAGTCAGTTTCGTTGGGTATCCAGACTCCGGTTATTACGTTGAGCGTTCAGGCTCCGGTCAGTTTCGTTGGGTATCCAAACTCCGGTTGTTACGTTGAGCGTTCAGGCTCCGGTCAATTTTGTTGGGTATCCAGACTCCGGTTATTAAGTTAAGGGTTCTGCCTCCGGTTATTTTCGTAGGGTATCAAGACTCCGGTTATTACATTGAGCGTTCAGGCTCCGGTCAGTTTCGTTGGGTATCCAAACTCCTGTTATTACGTTGATCGTTCAGGCTCCAGTCAGTTTCGTTGGGTATCCAGACTCCGGTTATTACGTTGAGCGTTCAGGCTCCGGTCAGTTTCGTTGGGTATCCAGACTCCGGTTATTACGTTGAGCGTTCAGGCTCCGGTCATTTTCGTTGAGCATCCAGACTCCAGTTATTACGTTGTGTGTTCAGGGTCCGGTCAGTTTCGTTGAGTATCAAGACTTCGGTTATTACGTTGAGCGTTCGGGCTCCGGTCAGTTTCATTGGGTATCCAGACTCCGGTTATTACGTTGAGCATTCAGGCTCCGGTCAGTTTCGTTGTGTATCCAGACTCCGGTTATTACGTTGAGCGATCAGGCTCCGATCAATTTCGTTGTGTATCCAGACTCCAGTTATTACTTTGATCATTCAGGCTCCAGTCAGTTTCATTGAGTATCCAGACTCCGGTTATTACGTTGAGCGTTCAGGCTCCGGTCAGTTTCGTTGGGTATCCAGCCTCCGGTTATTACATTGAGTGTTCAGGCTCCGGTCAGTTTCGTTTGGTATCCAGACTTCAGTTGTTACGTTGAGCGTTCAGGCTCCGGTCAGTTTCGTTGGGTATCCAGACTCCGGTTTTTACGTTGAGCGTTCAGGCTCCGGTCAGTTTTGTTGGGTATCCAGACTCTGGTTTTTACGTTGAGCGTTCAGGCTCCGGTCAGCTTTGTTGGGTATCCAGACTCCGGTTATTACGTTATACGTTCAGGCTCCGGTCAGTTTCGTTGAGTATCCAGACTCCGGTTATTACGTTGAGCGTTCAGGCTCCGGTCAGTTTCGTTGGGTATCCAGACTCTAGCTTTTACATTGAGCGTTCAGGCTCCGGTCAGTTTCGTTGGGTATCTAGACTCCGGTTATTACGTTGAGTGTTCAGGCTCCGGTCAGTTACGTTGGGTATCCAGACTTCGGTTATTACGCTAAGCGTTCAGGCTCGGGTCAGTTTCGTTGGGTATCCAGACTCCGGTTATTACGTTGAGCGTTCAGGCTCCGGTCAGTTTCGTTTGGTATCCAGACTTCAGTTATTACGTTGAGCGTCCAGGCTCTGGTCAGTTTCGTTGGGTATCCAGACTCCGGTTATTACGTTGAGCGTTCAGGCTCCGGTCAGTTTCGTTGGGTGTCCAGACTCCGGTTATTACGTTGAGCATTCAGGCTCCGGTCAGTTTCGTTGGGTATCCAGACTCCGGTTATTACGTTGAGCGTTCAGGCTCCGGTCAGTTTCGTTGGGTATCCAGACTCCGGTTATTACGTTGAGCGTTCAGGCTCTGGTCAGTTTCGTTGGGTATCCGGACTCCGGTTTTTACGTTGAGCGTTCAGGCTCCGGTCAGTTTTGTTGGGTATCCATACTCCGGTTATTACGTTGAGGGTTTAGGCTCCGGTCAGTTTCGTTGGGTATCCAGACTCCGGTTATTACATTGAGCGTTCAGGCTCCGGTCAGTTTCGTTGGGTATCCAGACTCCGGTTATTACGTTGATCGTTCAGGCTCCAGTCAGTTTCGTTGGGTATCCAGACTCCGGTTATTACGTTGAGCGTTCAGGCTCCGGTCAGTTTCGTTGCGTATCCAGACTCCGGTTATTACATTAAATGTCCAGGCTCCTGTCAATTTCGTTGGGTGTCCAGAATCTGGTTATTACGTTGAGCATTCAGGCTCCGATCATTTTTGTTGAGCATCCAGATTCCTGTTATTACGTTGTGCGTTCTGGCTCCGTTCAGTTTCGTTGGGTATCCAGACTCTGGTTATTACGTTGAGCGTTCAGGCTCCGTTCAGTTTCGTTGTGTATCCAGACTCCGGTTATTACATTGAGCGTTCAGGCTCCGGTCAGTTTCGTTGGGTATCCAGACTCCGGTTATTACGTTGAGCGTTCAGGCTCCGTTCAGTTTCGCTGGGTATCCAGACTCCGGTTATTACGTTGAGCGTTCAGGCTCCGGTCAGTTTCGTTAGGTATCCAGACTCCGGTTATTATGTTGAGCGTTCAGCTCCGGTCAGTTTCGTTGGGTATCTAGACTCAGGTTGTTACATTGAGCGTTCAGGCTCCGGTCACTTTCGTTTGGTATCCAGACTTCAGTTGTTACGTTGAGCGTTCAGGCTCCGGTCAGTTTTGTTGGGTATCCAGACTCCGGTTTTTACGTTGAGCGTTCAGGCTGCGGTCAGTTTTGTTGGGTATCCTGACTCTGGTTTTTACGTTGAGCGTTCAGGCTCCGGTCAGTTTTGTTGGGTATCCAGACTCCGGTTATTACGTTATACATTCGGGCTCCAGTCAGTTTCGTTGAGTATCCAGACTCCGGTTATTACGTTGATCGTTCAAGCTCCGGTCAGTTTCGTTGGGTATCCAGACTCCGGTTATTACGTTGAGCGTTCAGGCTCCGGTCAGTTTCGTTGGGTATCTAGACTCCGGTTATTACGTTGAGTGTTCAGGCTCCGGTCAGTTACGTTGGGTATCCAGACTTCGGTTATTACGCTAAGCGTTCAGGCTCCGGTCAGTTTCGTTGGGTATCCAGACTCCGGTTATTACGTTGAACGTTTAGGCTCCGGTCAGTTTCGTTTGGTATCCAGACTTCAGTTATTATGTTGAGCGTCCAGGCTCCGGTCAGTTTTGTTGGGTATCTAGACTCCGGTTATTACGTTGAGCGTTCAGGCTCCGGTCAGTTTCGTTGGGTGTCCAGACTCCGGTTATTACGTTGAGCGTTCAGGCTCCGATCATTTTCGTTGAGCATCCAGACTCCCGTTATTACGTTGTGCGTTCAGGCTCCGGTCAGTTTTGTTGTGTATCCAGACTCCGGTTATTACGTTGAATGTTCAGGCTCCGGTCAATTTCGTTGGGTGTCCAGACTCCGGTTATTACGTTATGCGTTCAGGCTCACATCAGTTTCGTTGGGTATCCAGACTCCGGTTATTACGTTGAGCGAGCAGGCTCCGATCAGTTTCGTTGGGTATATAGAGTCCGGTTATTACGTTGAGCGTTCAGGCTCTAGTCAGTTTCGTTGGGTATCCAGACTCCGGTTATTACGTTGAGCGTTCAGGCTCCGGTCAGTTTCGTTGGGTATCCAAACTCCGGTTGTTACGTTGAGCGTTCAGGCTCCGGTCAATTTTGTTGGGTATCCAGACTCCGGTTATTAAGTTAAGGGTTCTGGCTCCGGTTATTTTCGTTGGGTATCAAGACTCCGGTTATTACATTGAGCGTTCAGGCTCCAGTCAGTTTCGTTGGGTATCCAGACTCCTGTTATTACGTTGATCGTTCAGGCTCCAGTCAGTTTCGTTGGGTATCCAGACTCCGGTTATTACGTTGAGCGTTCAGGCTCCGGTCAGTTTCGTTGGGTATCCAGACTCCGGTTATTACGTTGAGCGTTCAGGCTCCGGTCATTTTCGTTGAGCATCCAGACTCCAGTTATTACGTTGTGTGTTCAGGGTCCGGTCAGTTTCGTTGAGTATCAAGACTCCGGTTATTACGTTGAGCGTTCGGGCTCCGGTCAGTTTCGTTGGGTATCCAGACTCCGGTTATTACGTTGAGCGTTCAGGCTCCGGTCAGTTTTGTTGTGTATCCAGACTCCGGTTATTACGTTGAGCGATCAGGCTCCGATCAATTTCGTTGTGTATCCAGACTCCAGTTATTACTTTGATCATTCAGGCTCCAATCAGTTTCATTGAGTATCCAGACTCCGGTTATTACGTTGAGCGTTCAGGCTCCGGTCAGTTTCGTTGGGTATCCAGCCTCCGGTTATTACATTGAGCGTTCAGGCTCCGGTCACTTTCGTTTGGTATCCAGACTTCAGTTGTTACGTTGAGCGTTCAGGCTCCGGTCAGTTTCGTTGGGTATCCAGACTCCGGTTTTTACGTTGAGCGTTCAGGCTCCGGTCAGTTTTGTTGGGTATCCAGACTCTGGTTTTTACGTTGAGCGTTCAGGCTCCGGTCAGCTTTGTTGGGTATCCAGACTCCGGTTATTACGTTATACGTTCAGGCTCCGGTCAGTTTCGTTGAGTATCCAGACTCCGGTTATTACGTTGAGCGTTCAGGCTCCGGTCAGTTTCGTTGGGTATCCAGACTCTAGTTTTTACATTGAGCGTTCAGGCTCCGGTCAGTTTCGTTGGGTATCTAGACTCCGGTTATTACGTTGAGTGTTCAGGCTCCGGTCAGTTACGTTGGGTATCCAGACTTCGGTTATTACGCTAAGCGTTCAGGCTCGGGTCAGTTTCGTTGGGTATCCAGACTCCGGTTATTACGTTGAGCGTTCAGGCTCCGGTCAGTTTCGTTTGGTATCCAGACTTCAGTTATTACGTTGAGCGTCCAGGCTCCGGTCAGTTTCGTTGGGTATCTAGACTCCGGTTATTACGTTGAGCGTTCAGGCTCCGGTCAGTTTCGTTGGGTGTCCAGACTCCGGTTATTACGTTGAGCGTTCAGGCTCCGATCATTTTCGTTGAGCATCCAGACTCCCGTTATTACGTTGTGCGTTCAGGCTCCGGTCAGTTTTGTTGTGTATCCAGACTCCGGTTATTACGTTGAATGTTCAGGCTCCGGTCAGTTTCGTTGGGTGTCCAGACTCCGGTTATTACGTTATGCGTTCAGGCTCACATCAGTTTCGTTGGGTATCCAGACTCCGGTTATTACGTTGAGCGAGCAGGCTCCGATCAGTTTCGTTGGGTATATAGAGTCCGGTTATTACGTTGAGCGTTCAGGCTCTAGTCAGTTTCGTTGGGTATCCAGACTCCGGTTATTACGTTGAGCGTTCAGGCTCCGGTCAGTTTCGTTGGGTATCCAAACTCCGGTTGTTACGTTGAGCGTTCAGGCTCCGGTCAATTTTGTTGGGTATCCAGACTCCGGTTATTAAGTTAAGGGTTCTGGCTCCGGTTATTTTCGTAGGGTATCAAGACTCCGGTTATTACATTGAGCGTTCAGGCTCCGGTTAGTTTCGTTGGGTATCCAGACTCCTGTTATTACGTTGATCGTTCAGGCTCCAGTCAGTTTCGTTGGGTATCCAGACTCCGGTTATTACGTTGAGCGTTCAGGCTCCGGTCAGTTTCGTTGGGTATCCAGACTCCGGTTATTACGTTGAGCGTTCAGGCTCCGGTCATTTTCGTTGAGCATCCAGACTCCAGTTATTACGTTGTGTGTTCAGGGTCCGGTCAGTTTCGTTGAGTATCAAGACTCCGGTTATTACGTTGAGCGTTCGGGCTCCGGTCAGTTTCGTTGGGTATCCAGACTCCGGTTATTACGTTGAGCGTTCAGGCTCCGGTCAGTTTCGTTGTGTATCCAGACTCCGGTTATTACGTTGAGCGATCAGGCTCCGATCAATTTCGTTGTGTATCCAGACTCCAGTTATTACTTTGATCATTCAGGCTCCAGTCAGTTTCATTGAGTATCCAGACTCCGGTTATTACGTTGAGCGTTCAGGCTCCGGTCAGTTTCGTTGGGTATCCAGCCTCCGGTTATTACATTGAGCGTTCAGGCTCCAGTCACTTTCGTTTGGTATCCAGACTTCAGTTGTTACGTTGAGCGTTCAGGCTCCGGTCAGTTTCGTTGGGTATCCAGACTCCGGTTTTTACGTTGAGCGTTCAGGCTCCGGTCAGTTTTGTTGGGTATCCAGACTCTGGTTTTTACGTTGAGCGTTCAGGCTCCGGTCAGCTTTGTTGGGTATCCAGACTCCGGTTATTACGTTATACGTTCAGGCTCCGGTCAGTTTCGTTGAGTATCCAGACTCCGGTTATTACGTTGAGCGTTCAGGCTCCGGTCAGTTTCGTTGGGTATCCAGACTCTAGTTTTTACATTGAGCGTTCAGGCTCCGGTCAGTTTCGTTGGGTATCTAGACTCCGGTTATTACGTTGAGTGTTCAGGCTCCGGTCAGTTACGTTGGGTATCCAGACTTCGGTTATTACGCTAAGCGTTCAGGCTCGGGTCAGTTTCGTTGGGTATCCAGACTCCGGTTATTACGTTGAGCGTTCAGGCTCCGGTCAGTTTCGTTTGGTATCCAGACTTCAGTTATTACGTTGAGCGTCCAGGCTCCGGTCAGTTTCGTTGGGTATCTAGACTCCGGTTATTACGTTGAGCGTTCAGGCTCCGGTCAGTTTCGTTGGGTGTCCAGACTCCGGTTATTACGTTGAGCGTTCAGGCTCCGAAGATTTTCGTTGAGCATCCAGACTCCCGTTATTACGTTGTGCGTTCAGGCTCCGGTCAGTTTTGTTGTGTATCCAGACTCCGGTTATTACGTTGAATGTTCAGGCTCCGGTCAGTTTCGTTGGGTGTCCAGACTCCGGTTATTACGTTGAGCGAGCAGGCTCCGATCAGTTTCGTTGGGTATATAGAGTCCGGTTATTACGTTGAGCGTTCAGGCTCTAGTCAGTTTCGTTGGGTATCCAGACTCCGGTTATTACGTTGAGCGTTCAGGCTCCGGTCAGTTTCGTTGGGTATCCAAACTCCGGTTGTTACGTTGAGCGTTCAGGCTCCGGTCAATTTTGTTGGGTATCCAGACTCCGGTTATTAAGTTAAGGGTTCTGGCTCCGGTTATTTTCGTTGGGTATCAAGACTCCGGTTATTACATTGAGCGTTCAGGCTCCGGTCAGTTTCGTTGGGTATCCAGACTCCTGTTATTACGTTGATCGTTCAGGCTCCAGTCAGTTTCTTTGGGTATCCAGACTCTGGTTATTACGTTGAGCGTTCAGGCTCCGGTCCGTTTCGTTGGGTATCCAGACTCCGGTTATTACGTTGAGCGTTCAGGCTCCGGTCATTTTCGTTGAGCATCCAGACTCCAGTTATTACGTTGTGTGTTCAGGGTCCGGTCAGTTTCGTTGAGTATCAAGACTCCGGTTATTACGTTGAGCGTTCGGGCTCCGGTCAGTTTCGTTGGGTATCCAGACTCCGGTTATTACGTTGAGCGTTCAGGCTCCGGTCAGTTTCGTTGTGTATCCAGACTCCGGTTATTACGTTGAGCGATCAGGCTCCGATCAATTTCGTTGTGTATCCAGACTCCAGTTATTACTTTGATCATTCAGGCTCCAGTCAGTTTCATTGAGTATCCAGACTCCGGTTATTACGTTGAGCGTTCAGGCTCCGGTCAGTTTCGTTGGGTATCCAGCCTCCGGTTATTACATTGAGCGTTCAGGCTCCGGTCACTTTCGTTTGGTATCCAGACTTCAGTTGTTACGTTGAGCGTTCAGGCTCCGGTCAGTTTCGTTGGGTATCCAGACTCCGGTTTTTACGTTGAGCGTTCAGGCTCCGGTCAGTTTTGTTGGGTATCCAGACTCTGGTTTTTACGTTGAGCGTTCAGGCTCCGGTCAGCTTTGTTGGGTATCCAGACTCCGGTTATTACGTTATACGTTCAGGCTCCGGTCAGTTTCGTTGAGTATCCAGACTCTGGTTATTACGTTGAGCGTTCAGGCTCCGGTCAGTTTCGTTGGGTATCCAGACTCTAGTTTTTACATTGAGCGTTCAGGCTCCGGTCAGTTTCGTTGGGTATCTAGACTCCGGTTATTACGTTGAGTGTTCAGGCTCCGGTCAGTTACGTTGGGTATCCAGACTTCGGTTATTACGCTAAGCGTTCAGGCTCGGGTCAGTTTCGTTGGGTATCCAGACTCCGGTTATTACGTTGAGCGTTCAGGCTCCGGTCAGTTTCGTTTGGTATCCAGACTTCAGTTATTACGTTGAGCGTCCAGGCTCCGGTCAGTTTCGTTGGGTATCTAGACTCCGGTTATTACGTTGAGCGTTCAGGCTCCGGTCAGTTTCGTTGGGTGTCCAGACTCCGGTTATTACGTTGAGCGTTCAGGCTCCGATCATTTTCGTTGATAATCCAGACTCCCGTTATTACGTTGTGCGTTCAGGCTCCGGTCAGTTTTGTTGTGTATCCAGACTCCGGTTATTACGTTGAATGTTCAGGCTCCGGTCAGTTTCGTTGGGTGTCCAGACTCCGGTTATTACGTTATGCGTTCAGGCTCACATCAGTTTCGTTGGGTATCCAGACTCCGGTTATTACGTTGAGCGCGCAGGCTCCGATCAGTTTCGTTGGGTATATAGAGTCCGGTTATTACGTTGAGCGTTCAGGCTCTAGTCAGTTTCGTTGGGTATCCAGACTCCGGTTATTACGTTGAGCGTTCAGGCTCCGGTCAGTTTCGTTGGGTATCCAAACTCCGGTTGTTACGTTGAGCGTTCAGGCTCCGGTCAATTTTGTTGGGTATCCAGACTCCGGTTATTAAGTTAAGGGTTCTGGCTCCGGTTATTTTCGTAGGGTATCAAGACTCCGATTATTACATTGAGCGTTCAGGCTCCGGTCAGTTTCGTTGGGTATCCAGACTCCTGTTATTACGTTGATCGTTCAGGCTCCAGTCAGTTTCTTTGGGTATCCAGACTCCGGTTATTACGTTGAGCGTTCAGGCTCCGGTCAGTTTCGTTGGGTATCCAGACTCCGGTTATTACGTTGAGCGTTCAGGCTCCGGTCATTTTCGTTGAGCATCCAGACTCCAGTTATTACGTTGTGTGTTCAGGGTCCGGTCAGTTTCGTTGAGTATCAAGACTCCGGTTATTACGTTGAGCGTTCGGGCTCCGGTCAGTTTCGTTGGGTATCCAGACTCCGGTTATTACGTTGAGCGTTCAGGCTCCGGTCAGTTTCGTTGTGTATCCAGACTCCGGTTATTACGTTGAGCGATCAGGCTCCGATCAATTTCGTTGTGTATCCAGACTCCAGTTATTACTTTGATCATTCAGGCTCCAGTCAGTTTCATTGAGTATCCAGACTCCGGTTATTACGTTGAGCGTTCAGGCTCCGGTCAGTTTCGTTGGGTATCCAGCCTCCGGTTATTACATTGAGTGTTCAGGCTCCGGTCAGTTTCGTTTGGTATCCAGACTTCAGTTGTTACGTTGAGCGTTCAGGCTCCGGTCAGTTTCGTTGGGTATCCAGACTCCGGTTTTTACGTTGAGCGTTCAGGCTCCGGTCAGTTTTGTTGGGTATCCAGACTCTGGTTTTTACGTTGAGCGTTCAGGCTCCGGTCAGCTTTGTTGGGTATCCAGACTCCGGTTATTACGTTATACGTTCAGGCTCCGGTCAGTTTCGTTGAGTATCCAGACTCCGGTTATTACGTTGAGCGTTCAGGCTCCGGTCAGTTTCGTTGGGTATCCAGACTCTAGTTTTTACATTGAGAGTTCAGGCTCCGGTCAGTTTCGTTGGGTATCTAGACTCCGGTTATTACGTTGAGTGTTCAGGCTCCGGTCAGTTACGTTGGGTATCCAGACTTCGGTTATTACGCTAAGCGTTCAGGCTCGGGTCAGTTTCGTTGGGTATCCAGACTCCGGTTATTACGTTGAGCGTTCAGGCTCCGGTCAGTTTCGTTTGGTATCCAGACTTCAGTTATTACGTTGAGCGTCCAGGCTCCGGTCAGTTTCGTTGGGTATCTAGACTCCGGTTATTACGTTGAGCGTTCAGGCTCCGGTCAGTTTCGTTGGGTGTCCAGACTCCGGTTATTACGTTGAGCGTTCAGGCTCCGATCATTTTCGTTGAGCATCCAGACTCCCGTTATTACGTTGTGCGTTCAGGCTCCGGTCAGTTTTGTTGTGTATCCAGACTCCGGTTATTACGTTGAATGTTCAGGCTCCGGTCAGTTTCGTTGGGTGTCCAGACTCCGGTTATTACGTTGAGCGAGCAGGCTCCGATCAGTTTCGTTGGGTATATAGAGTCCGGTTATTACGTTGAGCGTTCAGGCTCTAGTCAGTTTCGTTGGGTATCCAGACTCCGGTTATTACGTTGAGCGTTCAGGCTCCGGTCAGTTTCGTTGGGTATCCAAACTCCGGTTGTTACGTTGAGCGTTCAGGCTCCGGTCAATTTTGTTGGGTATCCAGACTCCGGTTATTAAGTTAAGGGTTCTGGCTCCGGTTATTTTCGTTGGGTATCAAGACTCCGGTTATTACATTGAGCGTTCAGGCTCCGGTCAGTTTCGTTGGGTATCCAGACTCCTGTTATTACGTTGATCGTTCAGGCTCCAGTCCGTTTCGTTGGGTATCCAGACTCCGGTTATTACGTTGAGCGTTCAGGCTCCGGTCAGTTTCGTTGGGTATCCAGACTCCGGTTATTACGTTGAGCGTTCAGGCTCCGGTCATTTTCGTTGAGCATCCAGACTCCAGTTATTACGTTGTGTGTTCAGGGTCCGGTCAGTTTCGTTGAGTATCAAGACTCCGGTTATTACGTTGAGCGTTCGGGCTCCGGTCAGTTTCGTTGGGTATCCAGACTCCGGTTATTACGTTGAGCGTTCAGGCTCCGGTCAGTTTCGTTGTGTATCCAGACTCCGATTATTACGTTGAGCGATCAGGCTCCGATCAATTTCGTTGTGTATCCAGACTCCAGTTATTACTTTGATCATTCAGGCTCCAGTCAGTTTCATTGAGTATCCAGACTCCGGTTATTACGTTGAGCGTTCAGGCTCCGGTCAGTTTCGTTGGGTATCCAGCCTCCGGTTATTACATTGAGTGTTCAGGCTCCGGTCAGTTTCGTTTGGTATCCAGACTTCAGTTATTACGTTGAGCGTCCAGGCTCCGGTCAGTTTCGTTGGGTATCTAGACTCTGGTTATTACGTTGAGCGTTCAGGCTCCGGTCAGTTTCGTTGGGTGTCCAGACTCCGGTTATTACGTTGAGCGTTCAGGCTCCGATCATTTTTGTTGAGCATCCAGACTCCCGTTATTACGTTGTGCGTTCAGGCTCCGGTCAGTTTTGTTGTGTATCCAGACTCCGGTTATTACGTTGAATGTTCAGGCTCCGGTCAGTTTCGTTGGGTGTCCAGACTCCGGTTATTACGTTATGCGTTCAGGCTCACATCAGTTTCGTTGGGTATCCAGACTCCGGTTATTACGTTGAGCGAGCAGGCTCCGATCAGTTTCGTTGGGTATATAGAGTCCGGTTATTACGTTGAGCGTTCAGGCTCTAGTCAGTTTCGTTGGGTATCCAGACTCCGGTTATTACGTTGAGCGTTCAGGCTCCGGTCAGTTTCGTTGGGTATCCAAACTCCGGTTGTTACGTTGAGCGTTCAGGCTCCGGTCAATTTTGTTGGGTATCCAGACTCCGGTTATTAAGTTAAGGGTTCTGGCTCCGGTTATTTTCGTTGGGTATCAAGACTCCGGTTATTACATTGAGCGTTCAGGCTCCGGTCAGTTTCGTTGGGTATCCAGACTCCTGTTATTACGTTGATCGTTCAGGCTCCAGTCAGTTTCGTTGGGTATCCAGACTCCGGTTATTACGTTGAGCGTTCAGGCTCCGGTCAGTTTCGTTGGGTATCCAGACTCCGGTTATTACGTTGAGCGTTCAGGCTCCGGTCATTTTCGTTGAGCATCCAGACTCCAGTTATTACGTTGTGTGTTCAGGGTCCGGTCAGTTTCGTTGAGTATCAAGACTCCGGTTATTACGTTGAGCGTTCGGGCTCCGGTCAGTTTCGTTGGGTATCCAGACTCCGGTTATTACGTTGAGCGTTCAGGCTCCGGTCAGTTTCGTTGTGTATCCAGACTCCGGTTATTACGTTGAGCGATCAGGCTCCGATCAATTTCGTTGTGTATCCAGACTCCAGTTATTACTTTGATCATTCAGGCTCCAGTCAGTTTCATTGAGTATCCAGACTCCGGTTATTACGTTGAGCGTTCAGGCTCCAGTCAGTTTCGTTGGGTATCCAGCCTCCGGTTATTACATTGAGTGTTCAGGCTCCGGTCAGTTTCGTTTGGTATCCAGACTCCGGTTATTACGTTGAGCGTCCAGGCTCCGGTCAGTTTCGTTGGGTATCTAGACTCCGGTTATTACGTTGAGCGTTCAGGCTCCGGTCAGTTTCGTTGGGTGTCCAGACTCCGGTTATTACGTTGAGCGTTCAGGCTCCGATCATTTTCGTTGAGCATCCAGACTCCCGTTATTACGTTGTGCGTTCAGGCTCCGGTCAGTTTTGTTGTGTATCCAGACTCCGGTTATTACGTTGAATGTTCAGGCTCCGGTCAGTTTCGTTGGGTGTCCAGACTCCGGTTATTACGTTATGCGTTCAAACTCACATCAGTTTCGTTGGGTATCCAGACTCCGGTTATTACGTTAAGCGAGCAGGCTCCGATCAGTTTCGTTGGGTATAAAGAGTCCGGTTATTACGTTGAGCGTTCAGGCTCTAGTCAGTTTCGTTGGGTATCCAGACTCCGGTTATTACGTTGAGCGTTCAGGCTCCGGTCAGTTTCGTTGGGTATCCAAACTCCGGTTGTTACGTTGAGCGTTCAGGCTCCGGTCAATTTTGTTGGGTATCCAGACTCCGGTTATTAAGTTAAGGGTTCTGGCTCCGGTTATTTTCGTTGGGTATCAAGACTCCGGTTATTACATTGAGCGTTCAGGCTCCGGTCAGTTTCGTTGGGTATCCAGACTCCTGTTATTACGTTGATCGTTCAGGCTCCAGTCAGTTTCGTTGGGTATCCAGACTCCGGTTATTACGTGGAGCGTTCAGGCTCCGGTCAGTTTCGTTGGGTATCCAGACTCCGGTTATTACGTTGAGCGTTCAGGCTCCGGTCATTTTCGTTGAGCATCCAGACTCCAGTTATTACGTTGTGTGTTCAGGGTCCGGTCAGTTTCGTTGAGTATCAAGACTCCGGTTATTACGTTGAGCGTTCGGGCTCCGGTCAGTTTCGTTGGGTATCCAGACTCCGGTTATTACGTTGAGCGTTCAGGCTCCGGTCAGTTTCGTTGTGTATCCAGACTCCGGTTATTACGTTGAGCGATCAGGCTCCGATCAATTTCGTTGTGTATCCAGACTCCAGTTATTACTTTGATCATTCAGGCTCCAGTCAGTTTCATTGAGTATCCAGACTCCGGTTATTACGTTGAGCGTTCAGGCTCCGGTCAGTTTCGTTGGGTATCCAGCCTCCGGTTATTACATTGAGTGTTCAGGCTCCGGTCAGTTTCGTTTGGTATCCAGACTTCAGTTGTTACGTTGAGCGTTCAGGCTCCGGTCAGTTTCGTTGGGTATCCAGACTCCGGTTTTTACGTTGAGCGTTCAGGCTCCGGTCAGTTTTGTTGGGTATCCAGACTCTGGTTTTTACGTTGAGCGTTCAGGCTCCGGTCAGCTTTGTTGGGTATCCAGACTCCGGTTATTACGTTATACGTTCAGGCTCCGGTCAATTTCGTTGAGTATCCAGACTCCGGTTATTACGTTGAGCGTTCAGGCTCCGGTCAGTTTCGTTGGGTATCCAGACTCTAGTTTTTACATTGAGCGTTCAGGCTCCGGTCAGTTTCGTTGGGTATATAGACTCCGGTTATTACGTTGAGTGTTCAGGCTCCGGTCAGTTACGTTGGGTATCCAGACTTCGGTTATTACGCTAAGCGTTCAGGCTCGGGTCAGTTTCGTTGGGTATCCAGACTCCGGTTATTACGTTGAGCGTTCAGGCTCCGGTCAGTTTCGTTTGGTATCCAGACTTCAGTTATTACGTTGAGCGTCCAGGGTCTGGTCAGTTTCGTTGGGTATCCAGACTCCGGTTATTACGTTGAGCGTTCAGGCTCCGGTCAGTTTCGTTGGGTGTCCAGACTCCGGTTATTACGTTGAGCGTTCAGGCTCCGATCATTTTCGTTGAGCATCCAGACTCCCGTTATTACGTTGTGCGTTCAGGCTCCGGTCAGTTTCGTTGTGTATCCAGACTCCGGTTATTACGTTGAATGTTCAGGCTCCGGTCAGTTTCGTTGGGTGTCCAGACTCCGGTTATTACGTTATGCGTTCAGGCTCACATCAGTTTCATTGGGTATCCAGACTCCGGTTATTACGTTGAGCGAGCAGGCTCCGGTCAGTTTCGTTGGGTATATAGAGTCTGGTTATTACGTTGAGCGTTCAGGCTCTAGTCAGTTTCGTTGGGTATCCAGATTCCGGTTATTACGTTGAGCGTTCAGGCTCCGGTCAGTTTCGTTGGGTATCCAAACTCCGGTTGTTACGTTGAGCGTTCAGGCTCCGGTCAATTTTGTTGGGTATCCAGACTCCGGTTATTAAGTTAAGGGTTCTGGCTCCGGTTATTTTCGTTGGGTATCAAGACTCCGGTTATTACATTGAGCGTTCAGGCTCCGGTCAGTTTCGTTGGGTATCCAGACTCCTGTTATTACGTTGATCGTTCAGGCTCCAGTCAGTTTCGTTGGGTATCCAGACTCCGGTTATTACGTTGAGCGTTCAGGCTCCGGTCAGTTTCGTTGGGTATCCAGACTCCGGTTATTACGTTGAGCGTTCAGGCTCCGGTCAGTTTCGTTGAGCATCCAGACTCCAGTTATTACGTTGTGTGTTCAGGGTCCGGTCAGTTTCGTTGAGTATCAAGACTCCGGTTATTACGTTGAGCGTTCGGGCTCCGGTCAGTTTCGTTGGGTATCCAGACTCCGGTTATTACGTTGAGCGTTCAGGCTCCGGTCAGTTTCGTTGTGTATCCAGACTCCGGTTATTACGTTGAGCGATCAGGCTCCGATCAATTTCGTTGTGTATCCACACTCCAGTTATTACTTTGATCATTCAGGCTCCAGTCAGTTTCATTGAGTATCCAGACTCCGGTTATTACGTTGAGCGTTCAGGCTCCGGTCAGTTTCGTTGGGTATCCAGCCTCCGGTTATTACATTGAGTGTTCAGGCTCCGGTCAGTTTCGTTTGGTATCCAGACTTCAATTGTTACGTTGAGCGTTCAGGCTCCGGTCAGTTTCGTTGGGTATCCAGACTCCGGTTTTTACGTTGAGCGTTTAGGCTCCGGTCAGTTTTGTTGGGTATCCAGACTCTGGTTTTTACGTTGAGCGTTCAGGCTCCGGTCAGCTTTGTTGGGTATCCAGACTCCGGTTATTACGTTATACGTTCAGGCTCCGGTCAGTTTCATTGAGTATCCAGACTCCGGTTATTACGTTGAGCGTTCAGGCTCCGGTCAGTTTCGTTGGGTATCCAGACTCTAGTTTTTACATTGAGCGTTCAGGCTCCGGTCAGTTTCGTTGGGTATCTAGACTCCGGTTATTACGTTGAGTGTTCAGGCTCCGGTCAGTTACGTTGGGTATCCAGACTTCGGTTATTACGCTAAGCGTTCAGGCTCGGGTCAGTTTCGTTGGGTATCCAGACTCCGGTTATTACGTTGAGCGTTCAGGCTCCGGTCAGTTTCGTTTGGTATCCAGACTTCAGTTATTACGTTGAGCGTCCAGGGTCTGGTCAGTTTCGTTGGGTATCCAGACTCCGGTTATTACGTTGAGCGTTCAGGCTCCGGTCAGTTTCGTTGGGTGTCCAGACTCCGGTTATTACGTTGAGCGTTCAGGCTCCGATCATTTTCGTTGAGCATCCAGACTCCCGTTATTACGTTGTGCGTTCAGGCTCCGGTCAGTTTCGTTGTGTATCCAGACTCCGGTTATTACGTTGAATGTTCAGGCTCCGGTCAGTTTCGTTGGGTGTCCAGACTCCGGTTATTACGTTATGCGTTCAGGCTCACATCAGTTTCATTGGGTATCCAGACTCCGGTTATTACGTTGAGCGAGCAGGCTCCGGTCAGTTTCGTTGGGTATATAGAGTCTGGTTATTACGTTGAGCGTTCAGGCTCTAGTCAGTTTCGTTGGGTATCCAGATTCCGGTTATTACGTTGAGCGTTCAGGCTCCGGTCAGTTTCGTTGGGTATCCAAACTCCGGTTGTTACGTTGAGCGTTCAGGCTCCGGTCAATTTTGTTGGGTATCCAGACTCCGGTTATTAAGTTAAGGGTTCTGGCTCCGGTTATTTTCGTTGGGTATCAAGACTCCGGTTATTACATTGAGCGTTCAGGCTCCGGTCAGTTTCGTTGGGTATCCAGACTCCTGTTATTACGTTGATCGTTCAGGCTCCAGTCAGTTTCGTTGGGTATCCAGACTCCGGTTATTACGTTGAGCGTTCAGGCTCCGGTCAGTTTCGTTGGGTATCCAGACTCCGGTTATTACGTTGAGCGTTCAGGCTCCGGTCAGTTTCGTTGAGCATCCAGACTCCAGTTATTACGTTGTGTGTTCAGGGTCCGGTCAGTTTCGTTGAGTATCAAGACTCCGGTTATTACGTTGAGCGTTCGGGCTCCGGTCAGTTTCGTTGGGTATCCAGACTCCGGTTATTACGTTGAGCGTTCAGGCTCCGGTCAGTTTCGTTGTGTATCCAGACTCCGGTTATTACGTTGAGCGATCAGGCTCCGATCAATTTCGTTGTGTATCCAGACTCCAGTTATTACTTTGATCATTTAGGCTCCAGTCAGTTTCATTGAGTATCCAGACTCCGGTTATTACGTTGAGCGTTCAGGCTCCGGTCAGTTTCGTTGGGTATCCAGCCTCCGGTTATTACATTGAGTGTTCAGGCTCCGGTCAGTTTCGTTTGGTATCCAGACTTCAATTGTTACGTTGAGCGTTCAGGCTCCGGTCAGTTTCGTTGGGTATCCAGACTCCGGTTTTTACGTTGAGCGTTTAGGCTCCGGTCAGTTTTGTTGGGTATCCAGACTCTGGTTTTTACGTTGAGCGTTCAGGCTCCGGTCAGCTTTGTTGGGTATCCAGACTCCGGTTATTACGTTATACGTTCAGGCTCCGGTCAGTTTCGTTGAGTATCCAGACTCCGGTTATTACGTTGAGCGTTCAGGCTCCGGTCAGTTTCGTTGGGTATCCAGACTCTAGTTTTTACATTGAGCGTTCAGGCTCCGGTCAGTTTCGTTGGGTATCTAGACTCCGGTTATTACGTTGAGTGTTCAGGCTCCGGTCAGTTACGTTGGGTATCCAGACTTCGGTTATTACGCTAAGCGTTCAGGCTCGGGTCAGTTTCGTTGGGTATCCAGACTCCGGTTATTACGTTGAGCGTTCAGGCTCCGGTCAGTTTCGTTTGGTATCCAGACTTCAGTTATTACGTTGAGCGTCCAGGGTCTGGTCAGTTTCGTTGGGTATCCAGACTCCGGTTATTACGTTGAGCGTTCAGGCTCCGGTCAGTTTCGTTGGGTGTCCAGACTCCGATTATTACGTTGACCGTTCAGGCTCCGATCATTTTCGTTGAGCATCCAGACTCCCGTTATTACGTTGTGCGTTCAGGCTCCGGTCAGTTTCGTTGTGTATCCAGACTCCGGTTATTACGTTGAATGTTCAGGCTCCGGTCAGTTTCGTTGGGTGTCCAGACTCGGGTTATTACGTTATGCGTTCAGGCTCACATCAGTTTCATTGGGTATCCAGACTCCGGTTATTACGTTGAGCGAGCAGGCTCCGGTCAGTTTCGTTGGGTATATAGAGTCTGGTTATTACGTTGAGCGTTCAGGCTCTAGTCAGTTTCGTTGGGTATCCAGACTCCGGTTATTACGTTGAGCGTTCAGGCTCCGGTCAGTTTCGTTGGGTATCCAAACTCCGGTTGTTACGTTGAGCGTTCAGGCTCCGGTCAATTTTGTTGGGTATCCAGACTCCGGTTATTAAGTTAAGGGTTCTGGCTCCGGTTATTTTCGTTGGGTATCAAGACTCCGGTTATTACATTGAGCGTTCAGGCTCCGGTCAGTTTCGTTGGGTATCCAGACTCCTGTTATTACGTTGATCGTTCAGGCTCCAGTCAGTTTCGTTGGGTATCCAGACTCCGGTTATTACGTTGAGCGTTCAGGCTCCGGTCAGTTTCGTTGGGTATCCAGACTCCGATTATTACGTTGAGCGTTCAGGCTCCGGTCATTTTCGTTGAGCATCCAGACTCCAGTTATTACGTTGTGTGTTCAGGGTCCGGTCAGTTTCGTTGAGTATCAAGACTCCGGTTATTACGTTGAGCGTTCGGGCTCCGGTCAGTTTCGTTGGGTATCCAGACTCCGGTTATTACGTTGAGCGTTCAGGCTCCGGTCAGTTTCGTTGTGTATCCAGACTCCGGTTATTACGTTGAGCGATCAGGCTCCGATCAATTTCGTTGTGTATCCAGACTCCAGTTATTACTTTGATCATTCAGGCTCCAGTCAGTTTCATTGAGTATCCAGACTCCGGTTATTACGTTGAGCGTTCAGGCTCCGGTCAGTTTCGTTGGGTATCCAGCCTCCGGTTATTACATTGAGTGTTCAGGCTCCGGTCAGTTTCGTTTGGTATCCAGACTTCAGTTGTTACGTTGAGCGTTCAGGCTCCGGTCAGTTTCGTTGGGTATCCAGACTCCGGTTTTTACGTTGAGCGTTCAGGCTCCGGTCAGTTTTGTTGGGTATCCAGACTCTGGTTTTTACGTTGAGCGTTCAGGCTCCGGTCAGCTTTGTTGGGTATCCAGACTCCGGTTATTACGTTATACGTTCAGGCTCCGGTCAGTTTCGTTGAGTATCCAGACTCCGGTTATTACGTTGAGCGTCCAGGCTCCGGTCAGTTTCGTTGGGTATCCAGACTCTAGTTTTTACATTGAGCGTTCAGGCTCCGGTCAGTTTCGTTGGGTATCTAGACTCCGGTTATTACGTTGAGTGTTCAGGCTCCGGTCAGTTACGTTGGGTATCCAGACTTCGGTTATTACGCTAAGCGTTCAGGCTCGGGTCAGTTTCGTTGGGTATCCAGACTCCGGTTATTACGTTGAGCGTTCAGGCTCCGGTCAGTTTCGTTTGGTGTCCAGACTTCAGTTATTACGTTGAGCGTCCAGGCTCTGGTCAGTTTCGTTGGGTATCCAGACTCCGGTTATTACGTTGAGCGTTCAGGCTCCGGTCAGTTTCGTTGGGTGTCCAGACTCCGGTTATTACGTTGAGCGTTCAGGCTCCGATCATTTTCGTTGAGCATCCAGACTCCCGTTAATACGTTGTGCGTTCAGGCTCCGGTCAGTTTCGTTGTGTATCCAGACTCCGGTTATTACGTTGAATGTTCAGGCTCCGGTCAGTTTCGTTGGGTGTCCAGACTCCGGTTATTACGTTATGCGTTCAGGCTCACATCAGTTTCATTGGGTATCCAGACTCCGGTTATTACGTTGAGCGAGCAGGCTCCGGTCAGTTTCGTTGGGTATATAGAGTCTGGTTATTACGTTGAGCGTTCAGGCTCTAGTCAGTTTCGTTGGGTATCCAGACTCCGGTTATTACGTTGAGCGTTCAGGCTCCGGTCAGTTTCGTTTGGTATCCAGACTTCAGTTATTACGTTGAGCGTCCAGGGTCTGGTCAGTTTCGTTGGGTATCCAGACTCCGGTTATTACGTTGAGCGTTCAGGCTCCGGTCAGTTTCGTTGGGTGTCCAGACTCCGGTTATTACGTTGAGCGTTCAGGCTCCGATCATTTTCGTTGAGCATCCAGACTCCCGTTATTACGTTGTGCGTTCAGGCTCCGGTCAGTTTCGTTGTGTATCCAGACTCCGGTTATTACGTTGAATGTTCAGGCTCCGGTCAGTTTCGTTGGGTGTCCAGACTCCGGTTATTACGTTATGCGTTCAGGCTCACATCAGTTTCATTGGGTATCCAGACTCCGGTTATTACGTTGAGCGAGCAGGCTCCGGTCAGTTTCGTTGGGTATATAGAGTCTGGTTATTACGTTGAGCGTTCAGGCTCTAGTCAGTTTCGTTGGGTATCCAGATTCCGGTTATTACGTTGAGCGTTCAGGCTCCGGTCAGTTTCGTTGGGTATCCAAACTCCGGTTGTTACGTTGAGCGTTCAGGCTCCGGTCAATTTTGTTGGGTATCCAGACTCCGGTTATTAAGTTAAGGGTTCTGGCTCCGGTTATTTTCGTTGGGTATCAAGACTCCGGTTATTACATTGAGCGTTCAGGCTCCGGTCAGTTTCGTTGGGTATCCAGACTCCTGTTATTACGTTGATCGTTCAGGCTCCAGTCAGTTTCGTTGGGTATCCAGACTCCGGTTATTACGTTGAGCGTTCAGGCTCCGGTCAGTTTCGTTGGGTATCCAGACTCCGGTTATTACGTTGAGCGTTCAGGCTCCGGTCAGTTTCGTTGAGCATCCAGACTCCAGTTATTACGTTGTGTGTTCAGGGTCCGGTCAGTTTCGTTGAGTATCAAGACTCCGGTTATTACGTTGAGCGTTCGGGCTCCGGTCAGTTTCGTTGGGTATCCAGACTCCGGTTATTACGTTGAGCGTTCAGGCTCCGGTCAGTTTCGTTGTGTATCCAGACTCCGGTTATTACGTTGAGCGATCAGGCTCCGATCAATTTCGTTGTGTATCCAGACTCCAGTTATTACTTTGATCATTCAGGCTCCAGTCAGTTTCATTGAGTATCCAGACTCCGGTTATTACGTTGAGCGTTCAGGCTCCGGTCAGTTTCGTTGGGTATCCAGCCTCCGGTTATTACATTGAGTGTTCAGGCTCCGGTCAGTTTCGTTTGGTATCCAGACTTCAATTGTTACGTTGAGCGTTCAGGCTCCGGTCAGTTTCGTTGGGTATCCAGACTCCGGTTTTTACGTTGAGCGTTTAGGCTCCGGTCAGTTTTGTTGGGTATCCAGACTCTGGTTTTTACGTTGAGCGTTCAGGCTCCGGTCAGCTTTGTTGGGTATCCAGACTCCGGTTATTACGTTATACGTTCAGGCTCCGGTCAGTTTCGTTGAGTATCCAGACTCCGGTTATTACGTTGAGCGTTCAGGCTCCGGTCAGTTTCGTTGGGTATCCAGACTCTAGTTTTTACATTGAGCGTTCAGGCTCCGGTCAGTTTCGTTGGGTATCTAGACTCCGGTTATTACGTTGAGTGTTCAGGCTCCGGTCAGTTACGTTGGGTATCCAGACTTCGGTTATTACGCTAAGCGTTCAGGCTCGGGTCAGTTTCGTTGGGTATCCAGACTCCGGTTATTACGTTGAGCGTTCAGGCTCCGGTCAGTTTCGTTTGGTATCCAGACTTCAGTTATTACGTTGAGCGTCCAGGGTCTGGTCAGTTTCGTTGGGTATCCAGACTCCGGTTATTACGTTGAGCGTTCAGGCTCCGGTCAGTTTCGTTGGGTGTCCAGACTCCGGTTATTACGTTGAGCGTTCAGGCTCCGATCATTTTCGTTGAGCATCCAGACTCCCGTTATTACGTTGTGCGTTCAGGCTCCGGTCAGTTTCGTTGTGTATCCAGACTCCGGTTATTACGTTGAATGTTCAGGCTCCGGTCAGTTTCGTTGGGTGTCCAGACTCCGGTTATTACGTTATGCGTTCAGGCTCACATCAGTTTCATTGGGTATCCAGACTCCGGTTATTACGTTGAGCGAGCAGGCTCCGGTCAGTTTCGTTGGGTATATAGAGTCTGGTTATTACGTTGAGCGTTCAGGCTCTAGTCAGTTTCGTTGGGTATCCAGACTCCGGTTATTACGTTGAGCGTTCAGGCTCCGGTCAGTTTCGTTGGGTATCCAAACTCCGGTTGTTACGTTGAGCGTTCAGGCTCCGGTCAATTTTGTTGGGTATCCAGACTCCGGTTATTAAGTTAAGGGTTCTGGCTCCGGTTATTTTCGTTGGGTATCAAGACTCCGGTTATTACATTGAACGTTCAGGCTCCGGTCAGTTTCGTTGGGTATCCAGACTCCTGTTATTACGTTGATCGTTCAGGCTCCAGTCAGTTTCGTTGGGTATCCAGACTCCGGTTATTACGTTGAGCGTTCAGGCTCCGGTCAGTTTCGTTGGGTATCCAGACTCCGATTATTACGTTGAGCGTTCAGGCTCCGGTCATTTTCGTTGAGCATCCAGACTCCAGTTATTACGTTGTGTGTTCAGGGTCCGGTCAGTTTCGTTGAGTATCAAGACTCCGGTTATTACGTTGAGCGTTCGGGCTCCGGTCAGTTTCGTTGGGTATCCAGACTCCGGTTATTACGTTGAGCGTTCAGGCTCCGGTCAGTTTCGTTGTGTATCCAGACTCCGGTTATTACGTTGAGCATTCAGGCTCTAGTCAGTTTCGTTGGGTATCCAGACTCCGGTTATTACGTTGAGCGTTCAGGCTCTAGTCAGTTTCGTTGGGTATCCAGACTCCGGTTATTACGTTGAGCGTTCAGGCTCCGGTCAGTTTCGTTGGGTATCCAGCCTCCGGTTATTACATTGAGTGTTCAGGCTCCGGTCAGTTTCGTTTGGTATCCAGACTTCAGTTGTTACGTTGAGCGTTCAGGCTCCGGTCAGTTTCGTTGGGTATCCAGACTCCGGTTTTTACGTTGAGCGTTCAGGCTCCGGTCAGTTTTGTTGGGTATCCAGACTCTGGTTTTTACGTTGAGCGTTCAGGCTCCGGTCAGCTTTGTTGGGTATCCAGACTCCGGTTATTACGTTATACGTTCAGGCTCCGGTCAGTTTCGTTGAGTATCCAGACTCCGGTTATTACGTTGAGCGTCCAGGCTCCGGTCAGTTTCGTTGGGTATCCAGACTCTAGTTTTTACATTGAGCGTTCAGGCTCCGGTCAGTTTCGTTGGGTATCTAGACTCCGGTTATTACGTTGAGTGTTCAGGCTCCGGTCAGTTACGTTGGGTATCCAGACTTCGGTTATTACGCTAAGCGTTCAGGCTCGGGTCAGTTTCGTTGGGTATCCAGACTCCGGTTATTACGTTGAGCGTTCAGGCTCCGGTCAGTTTCGTTTGGTGTCCAGACTTCAGTTATTACGTTGAGCGTCCAGGCTCTGGTCAGTTTCGTTGGGTATCCAGACTCCGGTTATTACGTTGAGCGTTCAGGCTCCGGTCAGTTTCGTTGGGTGTCCAGACTCCGGTTATTACGTTGAGCGTTCAGGCTCCGATCATTTTCGTTGAGCATCCAGACTCCCGTTATTACGTTGTGCGTTCAGGCTCCGGTCAGTTTCGTTGTGTATCCAGACTCCGGTTATTACGTTGAATGTTCAGGCTCCGGTCAGTTTCGTTGGGTGTCCAGACTCCGTTTATTACGTTATGCGTTCAGGCTCACATCAGTTTCATTGGGTATCCAGACTCCGGTTATTACGTTGAGCGAGCAGGCTCCGGTCAGTTTCGTTGGGTATATAGAGTCTGGTTATTACGTTGAGCGTTCAGGCTCTAGTCAGTTTCGTTGGGTATCCAGACTCCGGTTATTACGTTGAGCGTTCAGGCTCCGGTCAGTTTCGTTGGGTATCCAAACTCCGGTTGTTACGTTGAGCGTTCAGGCTCCGGTCAATTTTGTTGGGTATCCAGACTCCGGTTATTAAGTTAAGGGTTCTGGCTCAGGTTATTTTCGTTGGGTATCAAGACTCCGGTTATTACATTGAGCGTTCAGGCTCCGGTCAGTTTCGTTGGGTATCCAGACTCCTGTTATTACGTTGATCGTTCAGGCTCCAGTCAGTTTCGTTGGGTATCCAGACTCCGGTTATTACGTTGAGCGTTCAGGCTCCGGTCAGTTTCGTTGGGTATCCAGACTCCGGTTATTACGTTGAGCGTTCAGGCTCCGGTCATTTTCGTTGAGCATCCAGACTCCAGTTATTACGTTGTGTGTTCAGGGTCCGGTCAGTTTCGTTGAGTATCAAGACTCCGGTTATTACGTTGAGCGTTCGGGCTCCGGTCAGTTTCGTTGGGTATCCAGACTCCGGTTATTACGTTGAGCGTTCAGGCTCCGGTCAGTTTCGTTGTGTATCCAGACTCCGGTTATTACGTTGAGCGATCAGGCTCCGATCAATTTCGTTGTGTATCCAGACTCCAGTTATTACTTTGATCATTCAGGCTCCAGTCAGTTTCGTTGAGTATCCAGACTCCGGTTATTACGTTGAGCGTTCAGGCTCCGGTCAGTTTCTTTGGGTATCCAGCCTCCGGTTATTACATTGAGTGTTCAGGCTCCGGTCAGTTTCGTTTGGTATCCAGACTTCAGTTGTTACGTTGAGCGTTCAGGCTCCGGTCAGTTTCGTTGGGTATCCAGACTCCGGTTTTTACGTTGAGCGTTCAGGCTCCAGTCAGTTTTGTTGGGTATCCAGACTCTGGTTTTTACGTTGAGCGTTCAGGCTCCGGTCAGCTTTGTTGGGTATCCAGACTCCGGTTATTACGTTATACGTTCAGGCTCCGATCAGTTTCGTTGAGTATCCAGACTCCGGTTATTACGTTGAGCATTCAGGCTCCGGTCAGTTTCGTTGGGTATCCAGACTCTAGTTTTTACATTGAGCGTTCAGGCTCCGGTCAGTTTCGTTGGGTATCTAGACTCCGGTTATTACGTTGAGTGTTCAGGCTCCGGTCAGTTACGTTGGGTATCCAGACTTTGGTTATTACGCTAAGCGTTCAGGCTCGGGTCAGTTTCGTTGGGTATCCAGACTCCGGTTATTACGTTGAGCGTTCAGGCTCCGGTCAGTTTCGTTTGGTATCCAGACTTCAGTTATTACGTTGAGCGTCCAGGCTCTGGTCAGTTTCGTTGGGTATCCAGACTCCGGTTATTACGTTGAGCGTTCAGGCTCCGGTCAGTTTCGTTGGGTGTCCAGACTCCGGTTATTACGTTGAGCGTTCAGGCTCCGATCATTTTCGTTGAGCATCCAGACTCCCGTTATTACGTTGTGCGTTCAGGCTCCGGTCAGTTTCGTTGTGTATCCAGACTCCGGTTATTACGTTGAATTTTCAGGCTCCGGTCAGTTTCGTTGGGTGTCCAGACTCCGGTTATTACGTTATGCGTTCAGGCTCACATCAGTTTCATTGGGTATCCAGACTCCGGTTATTACGTTGAGCGAGCAGGCTCCGGTCAGTTTCGTTGGGTATATAGAGTCTGGTTATTACGTTGAGCGTTCAGGCTCTAGTCAGTTTCGTTGGGTATCCAGACTCCGGTTATTACGTTGAGCGTTCAGGCTCCGGTCAGTTTCGTTGGGTATCCAAACTCCGGTTTTTACGTTGAGCGTTCAGGCTCCGGTCAATTTTGTTGGGTATCCAGACTCCGGTTATTAAGTTAAGGGTTCAGGCTCCGGTTAGTTTCGTTGGGTATCAAGACTCCGGTTCTTACATTGAGCGTTCAGGCTCCGGTCAGTTTCGTTGGGTATCTAGACTCCTGTTATTACGTTGATCGTTCAGGCTCCAGTCAGTTTCGTTGGGTATCCAGACTCCGGTTATTACGTTGAGCGTTCAGGCTCCGGTCAGTTTCGTTGGGTATCCAGACTCCGGTTATTACGTTGAGCGTTCAGGCTCCGGTCATTTTTGTTGAGCATCCAGACTCCAGTTATTACGTTGTGTGTTCAGGGTCCGGTCAGTTTCGTTGAGTATCAAGACTCCGGTTATTACGTTGAGCGTTCGGGCTCCGGTCAGTTTCGTTGGGTATCCAGACTCCGGTTATTACGTTGAGCGTTCGGGCTCCGGTCAGTTTCGTTGTGTATCCAGACTCCGGTTATTACGTTGAGCGATCAGGCTCCGATCAATTTCGTTGTGTATCCAGACTCCAGTTATTACTTTGATCATTCAGGCTCCAGTCAGTTTCATTGAGTATCCAGACTCCGGTTATTACGTTGAGCGTTCAGGCTCCGGTCAGTTTCGTTGGGTATCCAGCCTCCGGTTATTACATTGAGTGTTCAGGCTCCGGTCAGTTTCGTTTGGTATCCAGACTTCAGTTGTTACGTTGAGCATTCAGGCTCCGGTCAGTTTCGTTGAGTATCCAGACTCCGGTTATTACGTTGAGCGTTCAGGCTCCGGTCAGTTTCGTTGGGTATCCAGCCTCCGGTTATTACATTGAGTGTTCAGGCTCCGGTCAGTTTCGTTTGGTATCCAGACTTCAGGTTTTACTTTGAGCGTTCAGGCTCCGGTCAGTTTCGTTGGGTATCCAGACTCTGGTTTTTACGTTGAGCGTTCAGGCTCCGGTCAGCTTTGTTGGGTATCCAGACTCCGGTTATTACGTTATACGTTCAGGCTCCGGTCAGTTTCGTTGAGTATCCAGACTCTGGTTATTACGTTGAGCGTTCAGGCTCCGGTCAGTTTCGTTGGTTATCCAGACTCTGGTTTTTACATTGAGCGTTCAGGCTCCGGTCAGTTTCGTTGGGTATCCCGACTCCGGTTATTACGTTGAGTGTTCAGGCTCCGGTCAGTTACGTTGGGTATCCAGACTTCGGTTATTACGCTAAGCGTTCAGGCTCCGGTCAGTTTCGTTGGGTATCCAGACTCCGGTTATTACGTTGAGCGTTCAGGCTCCAGTCAGTTTCGTTGGGTATCCAGACTTCAGTTATTACGTTGAGCGTCCAGGCTCCGGTCAGTTTCGTTGGGTATCCAGACTCCGGTTATTACGTTGAGCGTTCAGGCTCCGGTCAGTTTCGTTGGGTGTCCAGACTCCGGTTATTACGTTGAGCGTTCAGGCTCCGATCATTTTCGTTGAGCATCCAGACTCCCGTTATTACGTTGTGCGTTCAGGCTCCGGTCAGTTTCGTTGGGTATCCAGACTCCGGTTATTACGTTGAATGTTCATGCTCCAGTCAGTTTCGTTGGGTGTCCAGACTCGGGTTATTACGTTGTGCGTTCAGGCTCACATCAGTTTCGTTGGGTATCCAGACTCCGGTTATTACGTTGAGCGAGCAGGCTCCGGTCAGTTTCGTTGGGTATATAGAGTCCGGTTATTACGTTGAGCATTCAGGCTCTAGTCAGTTTCGTTGGGTATCCAGACTCCGGTTATTACGTTGAGCGTTCAGGCTCCGGTCAGTTTCGTTGGGTATCCAAACTCCGGTTTTTACGTTGAGCGTTCAGGCTCCGGTCAATTTTGTTGGGTATCCAGACTCTGGTTATTAAGTTAAGGGTTCAGGCTCCGGTTAGTTTCGTTGGGTATCAAGACTCCGGTTATTACATTGAGCGTTCAAGCTCCGGTCAGTTTCGTTGGGTATCCAGACTCCTGTTATTACGTTGATCGTTCAGGCTCCAGTCAGTTTCGTTGGGTATCCAGACTCCGGTTATTACGTTGAGCGTTCAGGCTCCGGTCAGTTTCGTTGGGTATCCAGACTCCGGTTATTACGTTGAGCGTTCAGGCTCCGGTCATTTTCGTTGAGCATCCAGACTCCAGTTATTACGTTGTGTGTTCAGGGTCCGGTCAGTTTCGTTGAGTATCAAGACTCCGGTTATTACGTTGAGCGTTCGGGCTCCGGTCAGTTTCGTTGGGTATCCAGACTCCGGTTATTACGTTGAGCGTTCAGGCTCCGGTCAGTTTCGTTGTGTATCTAGACTCCGGTTATTTCGTTGAGCGATCAGGCTCCGATCAATTTCGTTGTGTATCCAGACTCCAGTTATTACTTTGATCATTCAGGCTCCAGTCAGTTTCATTGAGTATCCAGACTCCGGTTATTACGTTGAGCGTTCAGGCTCCGGTCAGTTTCGTTGGGTATCCAGCCTCCGATTATTACATTGAGTGTTCAGGCTCCGGTCAGTTTCTTTTGGTATCCAGACTTCAGTTGTTACGTTGAGCGTTCAGGCTCCGGTCAGTTTCGTTGGGTATCCAGACTCCGGTTTTTACGTTGAGCGTTCAGGCTTCGGTCAGTTTTGTTGGGTATCCAGACTCTGGTTTTTACGTTGAGCGTTCAGGCTCCGGTCAGTTTTGTTGGGTATCCAGACTCCAGTTATTACGTTATACGTTCAGGCTCCGGTCAGTTTCGTTGAGTATCCAGACTCCGGTTATTACGTTGAGCGTTCAGGCTCCGGTCAGTTTCGTTGGTTATCCAGACTCTGGTTTTTACATTGAGCGTTCAGGCTCCGGTCAGTTTCGTTGGGTATCCCGACTCCGGTTATTACGTTATGCGTTCAGGCTCACATCAGTTTCGTTGGGTATCCAGACTCCGGTTATTACGTTGAGCGAGCAGGCTCCGATCAGTTTCGTTGGGTATATAGAGTCCGGTTATTACGTTGAGCGTTCAGGCTCTAGTCAGTTTCGTTGGGTATCCAGACTCCGGTTATTACGTTGAGCGTTCAGGCTCCGGTCAGTTTCGTTGGGTATCCAGCCTCCGGTTATTACATTGAGTGTTCAGGCTCCGGTCAGTTTCGTTTGGTATCCAGACTTCAGTTGTTACGTTGAGCGTTCAGGCTCCGGTCAGTTTCGTTGGGTATCCAGACTCCGGTTTTTACGTTGAGCGTTCAGGCTCCGGTCAGTTTTGTTGGGTATCCAGACTCTGGTTTTTACGTTGAGCGTTCAGGCTCCGGTCAGCTTTGTTGGGTATCCAGACTCCGGTTATTACGTTATACGTTCAGGCTCCGGTCAGTTTCGTTGAGTATCCAGACTCCGGTTATTACGTTGAGCGTCCAGGCTCCGGTCAGTTTCGTTGGGTATCCAGACTCTAGTTTTTACATTGAGCGTTCAGGCTCCGGTCAGTTTCGTTGGGTATCTAGACTCCGGTTATTACGTTGAGTGTTCAGGCTCCGGTCAGTTACGTTGGGTATCCAGACTTCGGTTATTACGCTAAGCGTTCAGGCTCGGGTCAGTTTCGTTGGGTATCCAGACTCCGGTTATTACGTTGAGCGTTCAGGCTCCGGTCAGTTTCGTTTGGTGTCCAGACTTCAGTTATTACGTTGAGCGTCCAGGCTCTGGTCAGTTTCGTTGGGTATCCAGACTCCGGTTATTACGTTGAGCGTTCATGCTCCGGTCAGTTTCGTTGGGTATCCAGACTCCAGTTATTACTTTGATCATTCAGGCTCCAGTCAGTTTCATTGAGTATCCAGACTCCGGTTATTACGTTGAGCGTTCAGGCTCCGGTCAGTTTCGTTGGGTATCCAGCCTCCGGTTATTACATTGAGTGTTCAGGCTCCGGTCAGTTTCGTTTGGTATCCAGACTTCAGTTGTTACGTTGAGCATTCAGGCTCCGGTCAGTTTCGTTGAGTATCCAGACTCCGGTTATTACGTTGAGCGTTCAGGCTCCGGTCAGTTTCGTTGGGTATCCAGCCTCCGGTTATTACATTGAGTGTTCAGGCTCCGGTCAGTTTCGTTTGGTATCCAGACTTCAGGTTTTACTTTGAGCGTTCAGGCTCCGGTCAGTTTCGTTGGGTATCCAGACTCTGGTTTTTACGTTGAGCGTTCAGGCTCCGGTCAGCTTTGTTGGGTATCCAGACTCCGGTTATTACGTTATACGTTCAGGCTCCGGTCAGTTTCGTTGAGTATCCAGACTCTGGTTATTACGTTGAGCGTTCAGGCTCCGGTCAGTTTCGTTGGTTATCCAGACTCTGGTTTTTACATTGAGCGTTCAGGCTCCGGTCAGTTTCGTTGGGTATCCCGACTCCGGTTATTACGTTGAGTGTTCAGGCTCCGGTCAGTTACGTTGGGTATCCAGACTTCGGTTATTACGCTAAGCGTTCAGGCTCCGGTCAGTTTCGTTGGGTATCCAGACTCCGGTTATTACGTTGAGCGTTCAGGCTCCAGTCAGTTTCGTTGGGTATCCAGACTTCAGTTATTACGTTGAGCGTCCAGGCTCCGGTCAGTTTCGTTGGGTATCCAGACTCCGGTTATTACGTTGAGCGTTCAGGCTCCGGTCAGTTTCGTTGGGTGTCCAGACTCCGGTTATTACGTTGAGCGTTCAGGCTCCGATCATTTTCGTTTAGCATCCAGACTCCCGTTATTACGTTGTGCGTTCAGGCTCCGGTCAGTTTCGTTGGGTATCCAGACTCCGGTTATTACGTTGAATGTTCATGCTCCGGTCAGTTTCGTTGGGTGTCCAGACTCGGGTTATTACGTTGTGCGTTCAGGCTCACATCAGTTTCGTTGGGTATCCAGACTCCGGTTATTACGTTGAGCGAGCAGGCTCCGGTCAGTTTCGTTGGGTATATAGAGTCCGGTTATTACGTTGAGCATTCAGGCTCTAGTCAGTTTCGTTGGGTATCCAGACTCCGGTTATTACGTTGAGCGTTCAGGCTCCGGTCAGTTTCGTTGGGTATCCAGACTCCGGTTATTACGTTGAGCGTTCAGGCTCCGGTCAGTTTCGTTGGGTATCCAGCCTCCGGTTATTACATTGAGTGTTCAGGCTCCGGTCAGTTTCGTTTGGTATCCAGACTTCAGTTGTTACGTTGAGCGTTCAGGCTCCGGTCAGTTTCGTTGGGTATCCAGACTCCGGTTTTTACATTGAGCGTTCAGGCTCCGGTCAGTTTCGTTGGGTATCCCGACTCCGGTTATTACGTTGAGTGTTCAGGCTCCGGTCAGTTACGTTGGGTATCCAGACTTCGGTTATTACGCTAAGCGTTCAGGCTCCGGTCAGTTTCGTTGGGTATCCAGACTCCGGTTATTACGTTGAGCGTTCAGGCTCCAGTCAGTTTCGTTGGGTATCCAGACTTCAGTTATTACGTTGAGCGTCCAGGCTCCGGTCAGTTTCGTTGGGTATCCAGACTCCGGTTATTACGTTGAGCGTTCAGGCTCCGGTCAGTTTCGTTGGGTGTCCAGACTCCGGTTATTACGTTGAGCGTTCAGGCTCCGATCATTTTCGTTGAGCATCCAGACTCCCGTTATTACGTTGTGCGTTCAGGCTCCGGTCAGTTTCGTTGTGTATCCAGACTCCGGTTATTACGTTGAATTTTCAGGCTCCGGTCAGTTTCGTTGGGTGTCCAGACTCCGGTTATTACGTTATGCGTTCAGGCTCACATCAGTTTCATTGGGTATCCAGACTCCGGTTATTACGTTGAGCGAGCAGGCTCCGGTCAGTTTCGTTGGGTATATAGAGTCTGGTTATTACGTTGAGCGTTCAGGCTCTAGTCAGTTTCGTTGGGTATCCAGACTCCGGTTATTACGTTGAGCGTTCAGGCTCCGGTCAGTTTCGTTGGGTATCCAAACTCCGGTTTTTACGTTGAGCGTTCAGGCTCCGGTCAATTTTGTTGGGTATCCAGACTCCGGTTATTAAGTTAAGGGTTCAGGCTCCGGTTAGTTTCGTTGGGTATCAAGACTCCGGTTATTACATTGAGCGTTCAGGCTCCGGTCAGTTTCGTTGGGTATCCAGACTCCTGTTATTACGTTGATCGTTCAGGCTCCAGTCAGTTTCGTTGGGTATCCAGACTCCGGTTATTACGTTGAGCGTTCAGGCTCCGGTCAGTTTCGTTGGGTATCCAGACTCCGGTTATTACGTTGAGCGTTCAGGCTCCGGTCATTTTTGTTGAGCATCCAGACTCCAGTTATTACGTTGTGTGTTCAGGGTCCGGTCAGTTTCGTTGAGTATCAAGACTCCGGTTATTACGTTGAGCGTTCGGGCTCCGGTCAGTTTCGTTGGGTATCCAGACTCCGGTTATTACGTTGAGCGTTCGGGCTCCGGTCAGTTTCGTTGTGTATCCAGACTCCGGTTATTACGTTGAGCGATCAGGCTCCGATCAATTTCGTTGTGTATCCAGACTCCAGTTATTACTTTGATCATTCAGGCTCCAGTCAGTTTCATTGAGTATCCAGACTCCGGTTATTACGTTGAGCGTTCAGGCTCCGGTCAGTTTCGTTGGGTATCCAGCCTCCGGTTATTACATTGAGTGTTCAGGCTCCGGTCAGTTTCGTTTGGTATCCAGACTTCAGTTGTTACGTTGAGCATTCAGGCTCCGGTCAGTTTCGTTGAGTATCCAGACTCCGGTTATTACGTTGAGCGTTCAGGCTCCGGTCAGTTTCGTTGGGTATCCAGCCTCCGGTTATTACATTGAGTGTTCAGGCTCCGGTCAGTTTCGTTTGGTATCCAGACTTCAGGTTTTACTTTGAGCGTTCAGGCTCCGGTCAGTTTCGTTGGGTATCCAGACTCTGGTTTTTACGTTGAGCGTTCAGGCTCCGGTCAGCTTTGTTGGGTATCCAGACTCCGGTTATTACGTTATACGTTCAGGCTCCGGTCAGTTTCGTTGAGTATCCAGACTCTGGTTATTACGTTGAGCGTTCAGGCTCCGGTCAGTTTCGTTGGTTATCCAGACTCTGGTTTTTACATTGAGCGTTCAGGCTCCGGTCAGTTTCGTTTGGTATCCCGACTCCGGTTATTACGTTGAGTGTTCAGGCTCCGGTCAGTTACGTTGGGTATCCAGACTTCGGTTATTACGCTAAGCGTTCAGGCTCCGGTCAGTTTCGTTGGGTATCCAGACTCCGGTTATTACGTTGAGCGTTCAGGCTCCAGTCAGTTTCGTTGGGTATCCAGACTTCAGTTATTACGTTGAGCGTCCAGGCTCCGGTCAGTTTCGTTGGGTATCCAGACTCCGGTTATTACGTTGAGCGTTCAGGCTCCGGTCAGTTTCGTTGGGTGTCCAGACTCCGGTTATTACGTTGAGCGTTCAGGCTCCGATCATTTTCGTTGAGCATCCAGACTCCCGTTATTACGTTGTGCGTTCAGGCTCCGGTCAGTTTCGTTGGGTATCCAGACTCCGGTTATTACGTTGAATGTTCATGCTCCGGTCAGTTTCGTTGGGTGTCCAGACTCGGGTTATTACGTTGTGCGTTCAGGCTCACATCAGTTTCGTTGGGTATCCAGACTCCGGTTATTACGTTGAGCGAGCAGGCTCCGGTCAGTTTCGTTGGGTATATAGAGTCCGGTTATTACGTTGAGCATTCAGGCTCTAGTCAGTTTCGTTGGGTATCCAGACTCCGGTTATTACGTTGAGCGTTCAGGCTCCGGTCAGTTTCGTTGGGTATCCAAACTCCGGTTTTTACGTTGAGCGTTCAGGCTCCGGTCAATTTTGTTGGGTATCCAGACTCTGGTTATTAAGTTAAGGGTTCAGGCTCCGGTTAGTTTCGTTGGGTATCAAGACTCCGGTTATTACATTGAGCGTTCAAGCTCCGGTCAGTTTCGTTGGGTATCCAGACTCCTGTTATTACGTTGATCGTTCAGGCTCCAGTCAGTTTCGTTGGGTATCCAGACTCCGGTTATTACGTTGAGCGTTCAGGCTCCGGTCAGTTTCGTTGGGTATCCAGACTCCGGTTATTACGTTGAGCGTTCAGGCTCCGGTCATTTTCGTTGAGCATCCAGACTCCAGTTATTACGTTGTGTGTTCAGGGTCCGGTCAGTTTCGTTGAGTATCAAGACTCCGGTTATTACGTTGAGCGTTCGGGCTCCGGTCAGTTTCGTTGGGTATCCAGACTCCGGTTATTACGTTGAGCGTTCAGGCTCCGGTCAGTTTCGTTGTGTATCTAGACTCCGGTTATTTCGTTGAGCGATCAGGCTCCGATCAATTTCGTTGTGTATCCAGACTCCAGTTATTACTTTGATCATTCAGGCTCCAGTCAGTTTCATTGAGTATCCAGACTCCGGTTATTACGTTGAGCGTTCAGGCTCCGGTCAGTTTCGTTGGGTATCCAGCCTCCGATTATTACATTGAGTGTTCAGGCTCCGGTCAGTTTCTTTTGGTATCCAGACTTCAGTTGTTACGTTGAGCGTTCAGGCTCCGGTCAGTTTCGTTGGGTATCCAGACTCCGGTTTTTACGTTGAGCGTTCAGGCTTCGGTCAGTTTTGTTGGGTATCCAGACTCTGGTTTTTACGTTGAGCGTTCAGGCTCCGGTCAGTTTTGTTGGGTATCCAGACTCCAGTTATTACGTTATACGTTCAGGCTCCGGTCAGTTTCGTTGAGTATCCAGACTCCGGTTATTACGTTGAGCGTTCAGGCTCCGGTCAGTTTCGTTGGTTATCCAGACTCTGGTTTTTACATTGAGCGTTCAGGCTCCGGTCAGTTTCGTTGGGTATCCCGACTCCGGTTATTACGTTGAGTGTTCAGGCTCCGGTCAGTTACGTTGGGTATCCAGACTTCGGTTATTACGCTAAGCGTTCAGGCTCCGGTCAGTTTCGTTGGGTATCCAGACTCCGGTTATTACGTTGAGCGTTCAGGCTCCAGTCAGTTTCGTTGGGTATCCAGACTTCAGTTATTACGTTGAGCGTCCAGGCTCCGGTCAGTTTCGTTGGGTATCCAGACTCCGGTTATTACGTTGAGCGTTCAGGCTCCGGTCAGTTTCGTTGGGTGTCCAGACTCCGGTTATTACGTTGAGCGTTCAGGCTCCGATCATTTTCGTTGAGCATCCAGACTCCCGTTATTACATTGTGCGTTCAGGCTCCGGTCAGTTTCGTTGGGTATCCAGACTCCGGTTATTACGTTGAATGTTCATGCTCCGGTCAGTTTCGTTGGGTGTCCAGACTCGGGTTATTACGTTGTGCGTTCAGGCTCACATCAGTTTCGTTGGGTATCCAGACTCCGGTTATTACGTTGAGCGAGCAGGCTCCGGTCAGTTTCGTTGGGTATATAGAGTCCGGTTATTACGTTGAGCATTCAGGCTCTAGTCAGTTTCGTTGGGTATCCAGACTCCGGTTATTACGTTGAGCGTTCAGGCTCCGGTCAGTTTCGTTGGGTATCCAAACTCCGGTTTTTACGTTGAGCGTTCAGGCTCCGGTCAATTTTGTTGGGTATCCAGACTCTGGTTATTAAGTTAAGGGTTCAGGCTCCGGTTAGTTTCGTTGGGTATCAAGACTCCGGTTATTACATTGAGCGTTCAAGCTCCGGTCAGTTTCGTTGGGTATCCAGACTCCTGTTATTACGTTGATCGTTCAGGCTCCAGTCAGTTTCGTTGGGTATCCAGACTCCGGTTATTACGTTGAGCGTTCAGGCTCCGGTCAGTTTCGTTGGGTATCCAGACTCCGGTTATTACGTTGAGCGTTCAGGCTCCGGTCATTTTCGTTGAGCATCCAGACTCCAGTTATTACGTTGTGTGTTCAGGGTCCGGTCAGTTTCGTTGAGTATCAAGACTCCGGTTATTACGTTGAGCGTTCGGGCTCCGGTCAGTTTCGTTGGGTATCCAGACTCCGGTTATTACGTTGAGCGTTCAGGCTCCGGTCAGTTTCGTTGTGTATCTAGACTTCGGTTATTTCGTTGAGCGATCAGGCTCCGATCAATTTCGTTGTGTATCCAGACTCCAGTTATTACTTTGATCATTCAGGCTCCAGTCAGTTTCATTGAGTATCCAGACTCCGGTTATTACGTTGAGCGTTCAGGCTCCGGTCAGTTTCGTTGGGTATCCAGCCTCCGATTATTACATTGAGTGTTCAGGCTCCGGTCAGTTTCTTTTGGTATCCAGACTTCAGTTGTTACGTTGAGCGTTCAGGCTCCGGTCAGTTTCGTTGGGTATCCAGACTCCGGTTTTTACGTTGAGCGTTCAGGCTTCGGTCAGTTTTGTTGGGTATCCAGACTCTGGTTTTTACGTTGAGCGTTCAGGCTCCGGTCAGTTTTGTTGGGTATCCAGACTCCAGTTATTACGTTATACGTTCAGGCTCCGGTCAGTTTCGTTGAGTATCCAGACTCCGGTTATTACGTTGAGCGTTCAAGCTCCGGTCAGTTTCGTTGGTTATCCAGACTCTGGTTTTTACATTGAGCGTTCAGGCTCCGGTCAGTTTCGTTGGGTATCCAGACTCCGGTTATTACGTTGAGTGTTCAGGCTCCGGTCAGTTACGTTGGGTATCCAGACTTCGGTTATTACGCTAAGCGTTCAGGCTCCGGTCATTTTCGTTGGGTATCCAGACTCCGGTTATTACGTTGAGCGTTCAGGCTCCAGTCAGTTTCGTTTGGTATCCAGACTCCGGTTATTACGTTGAGCGTTCAGGCTCCGGTCAGTTTCGTTGGGTGTCCAGACTCCGGTTATTACGTTGAGCGTTCAGGCTCCGATCATTTTCGTTGAGCATCCAGACTCCCGTTATTACATTGTGCGTTCAGGCTCCGGTCAGTTTCGTTGGGTATCCAGACTCCGGTTATTACGTTGAATGTTCATGCTCCGGTCAGTTTCGTTGGGTGTCCAGACTCGGGTTATTACGTTGTGCGTTCAGGCTCACATCAGTTTCGTTGGGTATCCAGACTCCGGTTATTACGTTGAGCGAGCAGGCTCCGGTCAGTTTCGTTGGGTATATAGAGTCTGGTTATTACGTTGAGCATTCAGGCTCTAGTCAGTTTCGTTGGGTATCCAGACTCCGGTTATTACGTTGAGCGTTCAGGCTCCGGTCAGTTTCCTTGGGTATCCAAACTCCGGTTTTTACGTTGAGCGTTCAGGCTCCGGTCAATTTTGTTGGGTATCCAGACTCTGGTTTTTAAGTTAAGGGTTCAGGCTCCGGTTAGTTTCGTTGGGTATCAAGACTCCGGTTATTACATTGAGCGTTCAAGCTCCGGTCAGTTTCGTTGGGTATCCAGACTCCTGTTATTACGTTGATCGTTCAGGCTCCAGTCAAGTTCGTTTGTTATCCAGACTCCGGTTATTACGTTGAGCGTTCAGGCTCCGGTCAGTTTCGTTGGGTATCCAGACTCCGGTTATTACGTTGAGCGTTCAGGCTCCGGTCATTTTCGTTGAGCATCCAGACTCCAGTTATTACGTTGTGTGTTCAGGGTCCGGTCAGTTTCGTTGAGTATCAAGACTCCGGTTATTACGTTGAGCGTTCGGGCTCCGGTCAGTTTCGTTGGGTATCCAGACTCCGGTTATTACGTTGAGCGTTCAGGCTCCGGTCAGTTTCGTTGTGTATCTAGACTCCGGTTATTTCGTTGAGCGATCAGGCTCCGATCAATTTCGTTGTGTATCCAGACTCCAGTTATTACTTTGATCATTCAGGCTCCAGTCAGTTTCATTGAGTATCCAGACTCCGGTTATTACGTTGAGCGTTCAGGCTCCGGTCAGTTTCGTTGGGTATCCAGCCTCCGATTATTACATTGAGTGTTCAGGCTCCGGTCGGTTTCTTTTGGTATCCAGACTTCAGTTGTTACGTTGAGCGTTCAGGCTCCGGTCAGTTTCGTTGGGTATCCAGACTCCGGTTTTTACGTTGAGCGTTCAGGCTTCGGTCAGTTTTGTTGGGTATCCAGACTCTGGTTTTTACGTTGAGCGTTCAGGCTCCGGTCAGTTTTGTTGGGTATCCAGACTCCAGTTATTACGTTATACGTTCAGGCTCCGGTCAGTTTCATTGAGTATCCAGACTCCGGTTATTACGTTGAGCGTTCAGGCTCCGGTCAGTTTAGTTGGTTATCCAGACTCTGGTTTTTACATTGAGCGTTCAGGCTCCGGTCAGTTTCGTTGGGTATCCAGACTCCGATTATTACGTTGAGTGTTCAGGCTCCGGTCAGTTACGTTGGGTATCCAGACTTCGGTTATTACGCTAAGCGTTCAGGCTCCGGTCAGTTTCGTTGGGTATCCAGACTCCGGTTATTACATTGAGCGTTCAGGCTCCGGTCAGTTTCGTTTGGTATCCCGACTTCAGTTATTACGTTGAGCGTCCAGGCTCCGGTCAGTTTCGTTGGGTATCCAGACTCCGGTTATTACGTTGAGCGTTCAGGCTCCGGTCAGTTTCGTTGGGTGTCCAGACTCCGGTTATTACGTTGAGCGTTCAGGCTCCGATCGATTTCGTTGAGCATCCAGACTCCCGTTATTACGTTGTGCGTTCAGGCTCCGGTCAGTTTCGTTGGGTATCCAGACTCCGGTTATTACGTTGAATGTTCATGCTCCGGTCAGTTTCGTTGGGTGTCCAGACTCTGGTTATTACGTTGTGCGTTCAGGCTCACATCAGTTTCGTTGGGTATCCAGACTCCGGTTATTACGTTGAGCGAGCAGGCTCCGGTCAGTTTCGTTGGGTATAGAGAGTCCGGTTATTACGTTGAGCGTTCAGGCTCTAGTCAGTTTCGTTGGGTATCCAGACTCCGGTTATTACGTTGAGCGTTTAGGCTCCGGTCAGTTTCGTTGGGTATCCAAACTCCGGTTTTTACGTTGAGCGTTCAGGCTCCGGTCAATTTTGTTGGGTATCCAGACTCCGATTATTAAGTTAAGGGTTCAGGCTCCGGTTAGTTTCGTTGGGTATCAAGACTCCAGTTATTACATTGAGCGTTCAGGCTCCGGTCAGTTTCGTTGGGTATCCAGACTCTTGTTATTACGTTGATCGTTCAGGCTCCAGTTAGTTTCGTTGGATATCCAGACTCCGGTTATTACGTTGAGCGTTCAGGCTCCGGTCAGTTTCGTTGGGTATCCGGACTCCGGTTATTACGTTGAGCGTTCAGGCTCCGGTCATTTTCGTTTAGCATCCAGACTCCAGTTATTACGTTGTGTGTTCAGGGTCCGGTCAGTTTCGTTGAGTATCAAGACTCTGGTTATTACATTGAGCGTTCGGGCTCCGGTCAGTTTCGTTGGGTATCCAGACTCCGGTTATTACGTTGAGCGTTCAGGCTCCGGTCAGTTTCGTTGTGTATCCAGACTCCGGTTATTATGTTGAGCGATCAGGCTCCGATCAATTTCGTTGTGTATCCAGACTCCAGTTATTACTTTGATCATTCAGGCTCTAGTCAGTTTCATTGAGTATCCAGACTCCAGTTATTACGTTGAGCGTTCAGGCTCCGGTCAGTTTCGTTGGGTATCCAGACTCCGGTTATTACATTGAGTGTTCAGGCTCCGGTCAGTTTCGTTTGGTATCCAGACTTCAGTTGTTACGTTGAGCGTTCAGGCTCCGGTCAGTTTCGTTGGGTATCCAGACTCCGGTTTTTACGTTGAGCGTTCAGGCTCCGGTCAGTTTTGTTGGGTATCCAGACTCTGGTTTTTACGTTGAGCGTTCAGGCTCCGGTCAGTTTTGTTGGGTATCCAGACTCCGGTTATTACGTTATACGTTCAGGCTCCGGTCAGTTTCGTTGAGTATCCAAACTCCGGCTATTACGTTGAACGTTCAGGCTCCGGTCAGTTTCGTTGGTTATCCAGACTCTGGTTTTTACATTGAGCGTTCAGGCTCCGGTCAGTTTCGTTGGGTATCCAGACTCCGGTTATTACGTTGAGTGTTTAGGCTCCGGTCAGTTACGTTGGGTATCCAGACTTCGGTTATTACGCTAAGCGTTCAGGCTCCGGTCAGTTTCGTTGGGTATCCAGACTCCGGTTATTACGTTGAGCGTTCAGGCTCCGGTCAGTTTCGTTTGGTATCCAGACTTCAGTTATTACGTTGAGCGTCCAGGCTCCGGTCAGTTTCGTTGGGTATCCAGACTCCGGTTATTACATTGAGCGTTCAGGCTCCGGTCAGTTTCGTTGGGTGTCCAGACTCCGGTTATTACGTTGAGCGTTCAGGCTCCGATCATTTTCGTTGAGCATCCAGACTCCCGTTATTACGTTGTGCGTTCAGGCTCTAGTCAGTTTCGTTGGGTATCCAGACTCCAGTTATTACGTTGAATGTTCAGGCTCCGGTCAGTTTCGTTGGGTGTCCAGACTCCGGTTATTACGTTGTGCGTTCAGGCTCACATCAGTTACGTTGAGCGAGCAGGCTCCGGTCAGTTTCGTTAGGTATCTAGAGTCCGGTTATTACGTTGAGCGTTCAGGCTCTAGTCAGTTTCGTTGGGTATCCAGACTCCGGTTATTACGTTGAGCGTTCAGGCTCTAGTCAGTTTCGTTGGGTATCCAGACTCCGGTTATTACGTTGAGCGTTCAGGCTCCGGTCAGTTTCGTTGTGTATCTAGACTCCGGTTATTTCGTTGAGCGATCAGGCTCCGATCAATTTCGTTGTGTATCCAGACTCCAGTTATTACTTTGATCATTCAGGCTCCAGTCAGTTTCATTGAGTATCCAGACTCCGGTTATTACGTTGAGCGTTTAGGCTCCGGTCAGTTTCGTTGGGTATCCAGCCTCCGATTATTACATTGAGTGTTCAGGCTCCGGTCAGTTTCTTTTGGTATCCAGACTTCAGTTGTTACGTTGAGCGTTCAGGCTCCGGTCAGTTTCGTTGGGTATCCAGACTCCGGTTTTTACGTTGAGCGTTCAGGCTTCGGTCAGTTTTGTTGGGTATCCAGACTCTGGTTTTTACGTTGAGCGTTCAGGCTCCGGTCAGTTTTGTTGGGTATCCAGACTCCAGTTATTACGTTATACGTTCAGGCTCCGGTCAGTTTCGTTGAGTATCCAGACTCCGGTTATTACGTTGAGCGTTCAGGCTCCGGTCAGTTTAGTTGGTTATCCAGACTCTGGTTTTTACATTGAGCGTTCAGGCTCCGGTCAGTTTCGTTGGGTATCCAGACTCCGATTATTACGTTGAGTGTTCAGGCTCCGGTCAGTTACGTTGGGTATCCAGACTTCGGTTATTACGCTAAGCGTTCAGGCTCCGGTCAGTTTCGTTGGGTATCCAGACTCCGGTTATTACATTGAGCGTTCAGGCTCCGGTCAGTTTCGTTTGGTATCCCGACTTCAGTTATTACGTTGAGCGTCCAGGCTCCGGTCAGTTTCGTTGGGTATCTAGACTCCGGTTATTACGTTGAGCGTTCAGGCTCCGGTCAGTTTCGTTGGGTGTCCAGACTCCGGTTATTACGTTGAGCGTTCAGGCTCCGATCATTTTCGTTGAGCATCCAGACTCCCGTTATTACGTTGTGCGTTCAGGCTCCGGTCAGTTTCGTTGGGTATCCAGACTCCGGTTATTACGTTGAATGTTCATGCTCCGGTCAGTTTCGTTGGGTGTCCAGACTCTGGTTATTACGTTGTGCGTTCAGGCTCACATCAGTTTCGTTGGGTATCCAGACTCCGGTTATTACGTTGAGCGAGCAGGCTCCGGTCAGTTTCGTTGGGTATATAGAGTCCGGTTATTACGTTGAGCGTTCAGGCTCTAGTCAGTTTCGTTGGGTATCCAGACTCCGGTTATTACGTTGAGCGTTTAGGCTCCGGTCAGTTTCGTTGGGTATCCAAACTCCGGTTTTTACGTTGAGCGTTCAGGCTCCGGTCAATTTTGTTGGGTATCCAGACTCCGATTATTAAGTTAAGGGTTCAGGCTCCGGTTAGTTTCGTTGGGTATCAAGACTCCAGTTATTACATTGAGCGTTCAGGCTCCGGTCAGTTTCGTTGGGTATCCAGACTCTTGTTATTACGTTGATCGTTCAGGCTCCAGTTAGTTTCGTTGGATATCCAGACTCCGGTTATTACGTTGAGCGTTCAGGCTCCGGTCAGTTTCGTTGGGTATCCAGACTCCGGTTATTACGTTGAGCGTTCAGGCTCCGGTCATTTTCGTTTAGCATCCAGACTCCAGTTATTACGTTGTGTGTTCAGGGTCCGGTCAGTTTCGTTGAGTATCAAGACTCTGGTTATTACATTGAGCGTTCGGGCTCCGGTCAGTTTCGTTGGGTATCCAGACTCCGGTTATTACGTTGAGCGTTCAGGCTCCGGTCAGTTTCGTTGTGTATCCAGACTCCGGTTATTATGTTGAGCGATCAGGCTCCGATCAATTTCGTTGTGTATCCAGACTCCAGTTATTACTTTGATCATTCAGGCTCTAGTCAGTTTCATTGAGTATCCAGACTCTAGTTATCACGTTGAGCGTTCAGGCTCCGGTCAGTTTCGTTGGGTATCCAGACTCCGGTTATTACATTGAGTGTTCAGGCTCCGGTCAGTTTCGTTTGGTATCCAGACTTCAGTTGTTACGTTGAGCGTTCAGGCTCCGGTCAGTTTCGTTGGGTATCCAGACTCCGGTTTTTACGTTGAGCGTTCAGGCTCCGGTCAGTTTTGTTGGGTATCCAGACTCTGGTTTTTACGTTGAGCGTTCAGGCTCCGGTCAGTTTTGTTGGGTATCCAGACTCCGGTTATTACGTTATACGTTCAGGCTCCGGTCAGTTTCGTTGAGTATCCAAACTCCGGCTATTACGTTGAACGTTCAGGCTCCGGTCAGTTTCGTTGGTTATCCAGACTCTGGTTTTTACATTGAGCGTTCAGGCTCCGGTCAGTTTCGTTGGGTATCCAGACTCCGGTTATTACGTTGAGTGTTTAGGCTCCGGTCAGTTACGTTGGGTATCCAGACTTCGGTTATTACGCTAAGCGTTCAGGCTCCGGTCAGTTTCGTTGGGTATCCAGACTCCGGTTATTACGTTGAGCGTTCAGGCTCCGGTCAGTTTCGTTTGGTATCCAGACTTCAGTTATTACGTTGAGCGTCCAGGCTCCGGTCAGTTTCGTTGGGTATCCAGACTCCGGTTATTACATTGAGCGTTCAGGCTCCGGTCAGTTTCGTTGGGTGTCCAGACTCCGGTTATTACGTTGAGCGTTCAGGCTCCGATCATTTTCGTTGAGCATCCAGACTCCCGTTATTACGTTGTGCGTTCAGGCTCCAGTCAGTTTCGTTGGGTATCCAGACTCCAGTTATTACGTTGAATGTTCAGGCTCCGGTCAGTTTCGTTGGGTGTCCAGACTCCGGTTATTACGTTGTGCGTTCAGGCTCACATCAGTTTCGTTGGGTATCCAGACTCCGGTTATTACGTTGAGCGAGCAGGCTCCGGTCAGTTTCGTTAGGTATCTAGAGTCCGGTTATTACGTTGAGCGTTCAGGCTCTAGTCAGTTTCGTTGGGTATCCAGACTCCGGTTATTACGTTCAGGCTCTAGTCAGTTTCGTTGGGTATCCAAACTCCGGTTTTTACGTTGAGCATTCAGGCTCCGGTCAATTTCGTTGGGTATCCAGACTCCGGTTATTAAGTTAAGGGTTCAGGCTCCGGTTAGTTTCGTTGGGTATCAAGACTCCGGTTATTACATTGAGCGTTCAGGCTCCGGTCAGTTTCGTTGGGTATCCAGACTCCTGTTATTACGTTGATCGTTTAGGCTCCAGTCAGTTTCGTTGGGTATCCAGACTCCGGTTATTACGTTGAGCGTTCAGGCTCCGGTCGGTTTAGTTGGGTATCCAGACTCCGGTTATTACGTTGAGCGTTCAGGCTCCGGTCATTTTCGTTGAGCATCCAGACTCCAGTTATTACGTTGTGTGTTCAAGGTCCGGTCAGTTTCGTTGAGTATCAAGACTCCGGTTATTACGTTGAGCGTTCGGGCTCCGGACAGTTTCGTTGGGTATCCAGACTCCGGTTATTATGTTGAGCGTTTAGGCTCCAGTCAGTTTCGTTGTTTATCCAGACTCCGTTTATTACGTTGAGCGATCAGGCTCCGATTAATTTCGTTGTGTATCCAGACTCCAGTTATTACGTTGATCATTCAGGCTCCAGTCAGTTTCATTGAGTATCCAGACTCCGGTTATTACGTTGAGCGTTCAGGCTCCGGTCAGTTTCGTTGGGTATCCATATTCCGGTTATTACGTTGAGCCTTCAGGCTCGGGTCAATTTTGTTGGGTATCCAGACTGCGGTTATTACGTTGAACGTTCTGGCTCCGGTCAGTTATGTTGGGTATCCAGACTCCGGTTATTACGTTGAGTGTTCAGGCTCCGACCATTTTCGTTGAGCATCCAGACTCCAGTTATTACGTTGTGCGTTCAGACTCCGGTCAGTTTCGTTGGGTATCCAGACAACGGTTATTACGTTGAGCGTTCAGGCTCCGTTCAGTTTCGTTGGGTATCCAGACTTCGGTTATTACGTTGAGCGTTCAGGCTCTGGTCAGTTTCGTTGGGTATCCGGACTCCGGTTTTTACGTTGAGCGTTCAGGCTCCGGTCAGTTTTGTTGGGTATCCAGACTCCGGTTATTACGTTGAGAGTTCAGGCTCCGGTCAGTTTCGTTGGGTATCCAGACTCCGGTTATTACATTGAGCGTTCAGGCTCCGGTCAGTTTCGTTGGGTATCCAGGCTCCGGTTATTACATTGCATGTCCAGGCTCCGGTCAGTTTCGTTGGGTGTCCAGAATCTGGTTATTACGTTGAGCATTCAGGCTCCGATCATTTTCGTTGAGCATCCAGACTCCATTTATTACGTTGTGCGTTCTGGCTCCGGTCAGTTTCGTTGGGTATCCAAACTCCGGTTATTACGTTGAGCGTTCAGGCTCCGTTCAGTTTCGTTGGGTATCCAGACTCTGGTTATTACGTTGAGCGTTCAGGCTCTGGTCAGTTTCGTTGTGTATCCAGACTCCGGTTATTACGTTGAGCGTTCAGGCTCCGGTCAGTTTCGTTGGGTATCCAGACACTGGTTATTACGTTGAGCGTTCAGGCTTCGGTCAGTTTCGTTGGGTATCCAAACTCCGGTTATTATGTTGAGCGTTCAGCTCCGGTCAGTTTCGTTGGGTATCCAGACTCCGGTTATTACATTGAGTGTTCAGGCTCCGGTCAGTTTCGTTTGGTATCCAGACTTCAGTTGTTACGGTGAGCGTTCAGGCTCCGGTCAGTTTCGTTGGGTATCCAGACTCCGGTTTTTACGTTGAGCGTTCAGGCTCCGGTCATTTTTGTTGGGTATCCAGACTCTGGTTTTTACGTTGAGCGTTCAGGCTCCGGTCAGTTTTGTTGGGTATCCAGACTCCGGTTATTACGTTATACGTTCAGGCTCCGGTGAGTTTCGTTGAGTATCCAGACTCCGGTTATTACGTTGAGCGTTCAGGCTCCGGTCAGTTTCGTTGGGTATCCAGACTCTGGTTTTTACATTGAGCGTTCAGGCTCCGGTCAGTTTCGTTGGGTATCCAGACTCCGGTTATTATGTTGAGAGTTCAGGCTCCGGTCAGTTACGTTGGGTATCCAGACTTCGGTTATTACGCTAAGCGTTCAGGCTCCGGTCAGTTTCGTTGGGTATCCAGACTCCGGTTATTACGTTGAGCGTTCAGGCTCCGTTCAGTTTCGTTGGGTATCCAGACTCCGGTTATTATGTTGAGCGTTCAGGCTCTGGTCAGTTTCGTTGTGTATCCAGACTCCGGTTATTACATTGAGCGTTCAGGCTCCGGTCAGGTTCGTTGGGATCCAGACTCCGGTTTTTACGTTGAGCGTTCAGGCTCCGGTCAGTTTTGCTGGGTATCCAGACTCCGGTTATTACGTTGAGCGTTCAGGATCCGGTCAGTTTCGTTGGGTATCCAGACTCCGGTTATTACGTTGAGCGAGCAGGCTCCGGTCAATTTCGTTGGGTGTCTAGACTCCGGTTATTACGTTGAGCGTTCAGGCTCCAGTCAGTTTCGTTGGGTATCCAGACTCCGGTTATTACGTTGAGGGTTCAGGCTCCGGTCAGTTTCGTTGGGTATCCAGACTCCGGTTATTACATTGAGCGTTCAGGCTCCGGTCAGTTTCGTTGGGTATCCAGACTCCGGTTATTACGTTGATCGTTCAGGCTCTAGTCAGTTTCGTTGGGTATCCAGACTCCGGTTATTACGTTGAGCGTTCAGGCTCCGGTCAGTTTCGTTGGGTATCCAGACTCCGGTTATTACGTTGAGCGTTCAGGCTCCGGTCATGTTCGTTGGGTATCCAGACTCCGGTTATTACATTGAATGTTCAGGCTCCGGTCAGTTTCGTTGGGTGTCCAGAATCTGGTTATTACGTTGAGCATTCAGGCTCCGATCATTTTCGTTGAGCATCCAGACTCCAGTTATTACATTGTGCGTTCTGGCTCCGGTCAGTTTCGTTGGGTATCCAGACTCCGGTTATTACGTTGAGCGTTCAGGCTCCGTTCAGTTTCGTTGGGTATCCAGACTCCGGTTATTACGTTGAGCATTCAGACTCTGGTCTGTTTCATTGTGTATCCAAACTCCGGTTATTACATTGAGCGTTCAGGCTCCGGTCAGTTTCGTTGGGTATCCAGACTCCGGTTATTACGTTGAGCGTTCAGGCTCCGGTCAGTTTCGTTGGGTATCTAGACTCCGGTTATTATGTTGAGCGTTCAGCTCCGGTCAGTTTCGTTGGGTATCCAGATTCCGGTTATTACATTGAGTGTTCAGGCTCCGGTCAGTTTCGTTTGGTATCCAGACTTCAGTTGTTATGTTGAGCGTTCAGGCTCCGGTCAGTTTCGTTGGGTATCCAGACTCCGGTTTTCACGTTGAGCATTCAGGCTCCGGTCAGTTTTGTTGGGTATCTAGACTCCGGTTATTACGTTATACGTTCAGGCTCCGGTCAGTTTCGTTGAGTATCCAGACTCCGGTTATTACGTTGAGCGTTCAGGCTCCGGTCAGTTTCGTTGGTTATCCAGACTCTGGTTTTTACATTGAGCGTTCAGGCTCCGGTAAGTTTCGTTGGGTATCCAGACTCCGGTTATTACGTTGAGCGTTCAGGCTCCGGTCAGTTACGTTAGGTATCCAAACTTCGGTTATTACGCTAAGCGGTCAGGCTCCGGTGAGTTTCGTTTTGTATCCAGACTCCGGTTATTACGTTGAGCGTTCAGGCTCCGGTCAGTTTCGTTTTGTATCCAGACTTCAGTTATTACGTTGAGCGTCCAGGCTCCGGTCAGTTTCGTTGGGTATCCAGACTCCGGTTATTACATTGAGCGTTCAGGCTCCGGTCAGTTTCGTTGGGTGTCCATACTCCGGTTATTACGTTGAGCGTTCAGGCTCCGATCATTTTCGTTGAGCATCCAGACTCCCGATATTACGTTGTGCGTTCAGGCTTCGGTCAGTTTCGTTGGGTATCCAGACTCCGGTTATTACGTTGAATGTTAAGGCTCCGGTCAGTTTCGTTGGGTGTCCAGACTCCGGTTATTACGTTGTGCGTTCAGGCTCACATCAGTTTCGTTGGGTATCCAGACTCCGGTTATTACGTTGAGCGAGCAGGCTCCGGTCAGTTTCGTTGGGTATCTAGAGTCCGGTTATTACGTTGAGCGTTCAGGCTCTAGTCAGTTTCGTTGGGTATCCAGACTCCGGTTATTACGTTGAGCGTTCAGGCTCCGGTCAGTTTCGTTGGGTATCCAAACCCCGGTTTTTACGTTGAGCGTTCAGGCTCCGGTCAATTTTGTTGGGTATCCAGACTCCGGTTATTAAGTTAAGGGTTCAGGCTCCGGTTAGTTTCGTTGGGTATCAAGACTCCGGTTATTACATTGAGCGTTCAGGCTCCGGTCAGTTTCGTTGGGTATGCAGACTCCTATTATTACGTTGATCATTCAGGTTCCAGTCAGTTCGTTGGGTATCCAGACTCCGGTTATTACGTTGAGCGTTCAGGCTCCGGTCAGTTTCGTTGGGTATCCAGACTCCGGTTATTACGTTGAGCGTTCAAGCTCCGGTCATTTTCGTTGAGCATCCAGACTCCAGTTATTACGTTGTGTGTTCAGGGTCCGGTCAGTTTCGTTGAGTATCAAGACTCCGGTTATTACGTTGAGCGTTCGGGCTCCGGTCAGTTTCGTTGGGTATCCAGACTCCGGTTATTACGTTGAGCGTTCAGGCTCCAGTCAGTTTCATTGTGTATCCAGACTCCGGTTATTACGTTGAGCGATCAGGCTCCGATCAATTTCGTTGTGTATCCAGACTCCAGTTATTACGTTGATCATTCAGGCTCCAATCAGTTTCATTGAGTATCCAGACTCCGGTTATTACGTTGAGCGTTCAGGCTCCGGTCAGTTTCGTTGGGTATCCAGATTTCGGTTATTACGTTGAGCCTTCAGGCTCCGGTCAATTTCGTTGGGTATCCAGACTCCAGTTATTACGTTGAGTGTTCAGGCTCCGACCATTTTCGTTGAGCATCCAGACTCCAGTTATTACGTTGTGCGTTTAGACTCCGGTCAGTTTCGTTGGGTATCGAGACTACGGTTATTACGTTGAGCGTTCAGGCTCCGTTCAGTTTCGTTGGGTATCCAGACTCTGGTTATTACGTCGAGCGTTCAGGCTCTGGTCAGTTTCGTTGTGTATCCGGACTCCGGTTTTTACATTGAGCGTTCAGGCTCCGGTCAGTTTTGTTGGGTATACAGACTCCGGTTATTACGTTGAGGGTTCAGGCTCCGGTCAGTTTCGTTGGGTATCCAGACTCTGGTTATTACATTGAGCGTTCAGGCTCCGGTCAGTTTCGTTGGGTATCCAGACTCCGGTTATTACGTTGATCGTTCAGGCTCCAGTCAGTTTCGTTGGGTATCCAGACTCCGGTTATTACGTTGAGCGTTCAGGCTCCGGTCAATTTCGTTGGGTATCCAGACTCCGGTTATTACATTGAATGTCCAGGCTCCGGTCAGTTTCGTTGGGTGTCCAGAATCTGGTTATTACGTTGAGCATTCAAGCTCCGATCATTTTCGTTGAGCATCCAGACTCCAGTTATTACGTTGTGCGTTCTGGCTCCGGTCAGTTTCATTGGGTATCCAGACTCCGGTTATTACGTTGAGCGTTCAGGCTCCGTTCAGTTTCGTTGGGTATCCAGACTCCGGTTATTACGTTGAGCGTTCAGGCTCTGGTCAGTTTCGTTGTGTATCCAGACTCCGGTTATTACGTTGAGCGTTCAGGCTCCGGTCAGTTTCATTGGGTATCCAGACTCTGGTTTTTACGTTGAGCGTTCAGGCTCCGGTCAGTTTCGTTGGGTATCCAGACTCCGGTTATTACGTTGAGTGTTCAGGCTCCGGTCAGTTACATTGGGTATCCAGACTTCGGTTATTACGCTAAGCGTGCAGGCTCCGGTCAGTTTCGTTGGGTATCCAGACTCCGGTAATTACGTTGAGCGTTCAGGCTCCGGTCAGTTTCGTTTGGTATCCAGACTTCAGTTATTACGTTGGGCGTCCAGGCTCCGGTCAGTTTCGTTGGGTATCCAGACTCCGGTTATTACGTTGAGCGTTCAGGTTCCGGTCAGTTTCGTTAGGTGTCCAGACTCCGGTTATTACGTTGAGCGTTCAGGCTCCGATCATTTTCGTTGAGCATCCAAACTCCAGTTATTACGTTGTGCGTTCAGGCTCCGGTCAGTTTTGTTGGGTATCCAGACTCCGGTTATTACGTTGAGCGTTCAGGCGCCGTTCAGTTTCGTTGGGTATCCAGACTCAGGTTATTACGTTGAGCGTTCAGGCTCTAGTCAGTTTCGTTGTGTATCCGGACTCCGGTTATTACGTTGAGCGTTCAGGCTCCGGTCAGTTTCGTTGGGTATCCAGACTCCGGTTTTTACGTTGAGCGTTCAGGCTCCGGTCAGTTTTGCTGGGTATCCAGACTCCGGTTATTACGTTGAGCGTTCAGGCTCCGGTCAGTTTCGTTGGGTATCCAGACTCCAGTTATTACGTTGAGCGAGCAGGCTCTGGTCAGTTTCGTTGGGTATCTAGACTCCGGTTATTACGTTGAGAGTTCAGGCTCCGGTCAGTTTCGTTGGGTATCCAGACTCCGGTTATTACGTTGAGCGTTTAGGCTCTGGTCAGTTTCGTTGGGTATCCAGACTCCGGTTTTTCGTTGAGTGTTCAGGCTCCGGTCAGTTTTGTTTGGTATCCAGACTCCGGTTATTACGTTGAGGGTTCAGGCTCCGGTCAGTTTTGTTGGGTGTCTAGACTCCGGTTATTACATTGAGCGTTCAGGCTCCGGTCAGTTTCGTTGGGTATCCAGACTCCGGTTATAACGTTGAGCGTTCAGGCTCCGGTCAGTTTTGTTGGGTATCCAAACTCTGGTTTTTACGTTGAGCGTTCAGGCTCCGATCAATTTTGTTGGGTATCCAGACTCAGGTTATTAAGTTAAGGGTTCAGGCTCCGGTTAGTTTCGTTGGGTATCAAGACACCGGTTATTACATTGAGCGTTCAGGCTCCGGTCTGTTTCGTTGGGTATCCAGACTCCTGTTATTACGTTGATCGTTCAGGCTCCAGTCAGTTTCGTTGGGTATCCAGACTCCGGTTATTACGTTGAGCGTTCAGGCTCCGGTCATTTTCGTTGAGCATCCAGACTCCAGTTATTACGTTGTGTGTTCAGGGTCCGGTCAGTTTCGTTGAGTATCAAGACTCCGGTTATTACGTAGAGCGTTCGGGCTCCGGTCAGTTTCGTTGGGTATCCAGACTCCGGTTATTACGTTGAGCGTTCAGGCTCCGGTCAGTTTCGTTGTGTATCCAGACTCCGGTTATTACGTTGAGCGATCAGGCTCCGATCAATTTCGTTGTGTATCCAGACTCCAGTTATTACGTTGATCATTCAGGCTCTAGTCAGTTTCATTGAGTATTCAGACTCCGGTTATTACGTTGAGCGTTCATGCTCCGGTCAGTTTCGTTGGGTATCTAGATTCCGGTTATTACGTTGAGCCTTCAGGCTCCGGTCAATTTCGTTGGGTATCCAGAGTGCGGTTATTACGTTGAACGTTCAGGCTCCGGTCAGTTATGTTGGGTATCCAGACTCCGGTTATTATGTTGAGTGTTCAGGCTCCGATCATTTTCGTTGAGCATCCAGACTCCAGTTATTACGTTGTGCGTTCAGACTCCGGTCAGTTTCGTTGAGCATCCAGACTCCGGTTATTACGTTGAGCGTTCAGGCTCCGGTCAGTTTCGTTGGGTATCCAGACTCCGGTTATTACGTTGAGTGTTCAAGCTCCGGTCAGTTTCGTTGGGTATCCAGACTCCGGTTATTACGTTGATCGTTCAGGCTCCAGTCAGTTTCGTTGGGTATCAAGACTTCGGTTATTACGTTGAGCGTTCAGGCTCCGGTCAGTTTCGTTGGGTATCCAGGCTCCGGTTATTACATTGCATGTCCAGGCTCCGGTCAGTTTCGTTGGGTGTCCAGAATCTGGTTATTACGTTGAGCATTCAGGCTCCGATCATTTTCGTTGAGCATCCAGACTCCATTTATTACATTGTGCGTTCTGGCTCCGGTCAGTTTCGTTGGGTATCCAGACTCCGGTTATTACGTTGAGCGTTAAGGCTCCGTTCAGTTTCGTTGGGTATCCAGACTCCGGTTATTATGTTGAGCGTTCAGGCTCTGGTCAGTTTCGTTGTGTATCCAGACTCCGGTTATTACGTTGAGCGTTCAGGCTCCGGTCAGTTTCGTTGGGTATCCAGACACCGGTTATTACGTTGAGCGTTCAGGCTCCGGTCAGTTTCGTTGGGTATCCAAACTCCGGTTATTATGTTGAGCGTTCAGCTCCGGTCAGTTTCGTTGGGTATCCAGACTCCGGTTATTACATTGAGTGTTCAGGCTCCGGTCAGTTTCGTTTGGTATCCAGACTTCAGTTGTTACGGTGAGCGTTCAGGCTCCGGTCAGTTTCGTTGGGTATCCAGACTCCGGTTTTTACGTTGAGCGTTCAGGCTCCGGTCATTTTTGTTGGGTATCCAGACTCTGGTTTTTACGTTGAGCGTTCAGGCTCCGGTCAATTTTGTTGGGTATCCAGACTCCGGTTATTACGTTATACGTTCAGGCTCCGGTCAGTTTCGTTGGGTATCCAGACTCCGGTTATTACGTTGAGCGTTCAGGCTCCGGTCAGTTTCGTTGGGTATCCAGACTCTGGTTTTTACATTGAGCGTTCAGGTTCCGGTCAGTTTCGTTGGGTATCCAGACTCCGGTTATTACGTTGAGTGTTCAGGCTCCGGTCAGTTACGTTGGGTATCCAGACTTCGGTTATTACGCTAAGCGTTCAGGCTCCGGTCAGTTTCGTTGGGTATCCAGACTCCGGTTATTACGTTGAGCGTTCAGGCTCCGTTCAGTTTCGCTGGGTATCCAGACTCCGGTTATTACGTTGAGCGTTCAGGCTCTGGTCAGTTTCGTTGTGTATCCAGACTCCGGTTATTACATTGAGCGTTCAGGCTCCGGTCAGTTTCGTTGGGTATCCAGACTCCGGTTTTTACGTTGAGCGTTCAGGCTCCGGTCAGTTTTGCTGGGTATCCAGACTCCGGTTATTACGTTGAGCGTTCAGGCTCCGGTCAGTTTCGTTGGGTATCCAGACTCCGGTTATTACGTTGAGCGAGCAGGCTCCGGTCAATTTCGTTGGGTATCTAGACTCCGGTTATTACGTTGAGCGTTCAGGCTCCGGTCAGTTTCGTTGGGTATCCAGACTCCGGTTATTACTTTGAGGGTTCAGGCTCCGGTCAATTTCGTAGGGTATCCAGACTCCGGTTATTACATTGAGCGTTCAGGCTCCGGTCAGTTTCGTTGGGTATCCAGACTCCGGTTATTACGTTGATCGTTCAGGCTCTAGTCAGTTTCGTTGGGTATCCAGACTCCGGTTATTACGTTGAGCGTTCAGGCTCCGGTCAGTTTCGTTGGGTATCCAGACTCCGGTTATTACGTTGAGCGTTCAGGCTCCGGTCAGTTTCGTTGGGTATCCAGACTCCGGTTATTACATTGAATGTTCAGGCTCCGGTCAGTTTCGTTGGGTGTCTAGAATCTGGTTATTACGTTGAGCGTTCAGGCTCCGGTTAGTTTTGCTGGGTATCCAGACTCCGGTTATTACGTTGAGCGTTCAGGCTCCGGTCAGTTTCGTTGGGTATCCAGACTCCGGTTATTACGTTGAGCGTTCAGGCTCCGTTCAGTTTCGCTGGGTATCCAGACTCCGGTTATTACGTTGAGCGTTCAGGCTCTGGTCAGTTTCGTTGTGTATCCAGACTCCGGTTATTACATTGAGCGTTCAGGCTCCGGTCAGTTTCGTTGGGTATCCAAACTCCGGTTTTTACGTTGAGCGTTCAGGCTCCGGTCAGTTTTGCTGGGTATCCAGACTCTGGTTATTACGTTGAGCGTTCAGGCTCCGGTCAGTTTCGTTGGGTATCCAGACTCCGGTTATTACGTTGAGCGAGCAGGCTCCGGTCAATTTCGTTGGGTATCTAGACTCCGGTTATTACGTTGAGCGTTCAGGCTCCGGTCAGTTTCGTTGGGTATCCAGACTCCGGTTATTACTTTGAGGGTTCAGGCTCCGGTCAGTTTCGTTGGGTATCCAGACTCCGGTTATTACATTGAGCGTTCAGGCTCCGGTCAGTTTCGTTGGGTATCCAGACTCCGGTTATTACGTTGATCGTTCAGGCTCTAGTCAGTTTCGTTGGGTATCCAGACTCCGGTTATTACGTTGAGCGTTCAGGCTCCGGTCAGTTTCGTTGGGTATCCAGACTCTGGTTATTACGTTGAGCGTTCAGGCTCCGGTCAGTTTCGTTGGGTATCCAGACTCCGGTTATTACATTGAATGTTCAGGCTCCGGTCAGTTTCGTTGGGTGTCTAGAATCTGGTTATTACGTTGAGCGTTCAGGCTCCGGTCAGTTTTGCTGGGTATCCAGACTCCGGTTATTACGTTGAGCGTTCAGGCTCCGGTCAGTTTCGTTGGGTATCCAGACTCCGGTTATTACGTTGAGCGTTCAGGCTCCGTTCAGTTTCGCTGGGTATCCAGACTCCGGTTATTACGTTGAGCGTTCAGGCTCTGGTCAGTTTCGTTGTGTATCCAGACTCCGGTTATTACATTGAGCGTTCAGGCTCCGGTCAGTTTCGTTGGGTATCCAGACTCCGGTTTTTACGTTGAGCGTTCAGGCTCCGGTCAGTTTTGCTGGGTATCCAGACTCCGGTTATTACGTTGAGCGTTCAGGCTCCGGTCAGTTTCGTTGGGTATCCAGACTCCGGTTATTACGTTGAGCGAGCAGGCTCCGGTCAATTTCGTTGGGTATCTAGGCTCCGGTCAGTTTCGTTGGGTATCCAGACTCCTGTTATTACGTTGATCGTTCAGGCTCCAGTCAGTTTCGTTGGGTATCCAGACTCCGGTTATTACGTTGAGCGTTCAGGCTCCGGTCAGTTTCGTTGGGTATCCAGACTCCGGTTATTACGTTGAGCGTTCAGGCTCCGGTCATTTTCGTTGAGCATCCAGACTCCAGTTATTACGTTGTGTGTTCAGGGTCCGGTCAGTTTCGTTGAGTATCAAGACTCCGGTTATTACGTAGAGCGTTCGGGCTCCGGTCAGTTTCGTTGGGTATCCAGACTCCGGTTATTACGTTGAGCGTTCAGGCTCCGGTCAGTTTCGTTGTGTATCCAGACTCCGGTTATTACGTTGAGCGATCAGGCTCCGATCAATTTCGTTGTGTATCCAGACTCCAGTTATTACGTTGATCATTCAGGCTCTAGTCAGTTTCATTGAGTATTCAGACTCCGGTTATTACGTTGAGTGTTCATGCTCCGGTCAGTTTCGTTGGGTATCTAGATTCCGGTTATTACGTTGAGCCTTCAGGCTCTGGTCAATTTCGTTGGGTATCCAGAGTGCGGTTATTACGTTGAACGTTCAGGCTCCGGTCAGTTATGTTGGGTATCCAGACTCCGGTTATTATGTTGAGTGTTCAGGCTCCGATCATTTTCGTTGAGCATCCAGACTCCAGTTATTACGTTGTGCGTTCATACTCCGGTCAGTTTCGTTGAGCATCCAGACTCCGGTTATTACGTTGAGCGTTCAGGCTCCGGTCAGTTTCGTTGGGTATCCAGACTCCGGTTATTACGTTGAGTGTTCAAGCTCCGGTCAGTTTCGTTGGGTATCCAGACTCCGGTTATTACGTTGATCGTTCAGGCTCCAGTCAGTTTCGTTGGGTATCCAGACTTCGGTTATTACGTTGAGCGTTCAGGCTCCGGTCAGTTTCGTTGGGTATCCAGGCTCCGGTTATTACATTGCATGTCCAGGCTCCGGTCAGTTTCGTTGGGTGTCCAGAATCGGGTTATTACGTTGAGCATTCAGGCTCCGATCATTTTCGTTGAGCATCCAGACTCCATTTATTACGTTGTGCGTTCTGGCTCCGGTCAGTTTCGTTGGGTATCCAGACTCCGGTTATTACGTTGAGCGTTCAGGCTCTGTTCAGTTTCGTTGGGTATCCAGACTCCGGTTATTACGTTGAGCGTTCAGGCTCTGGTCAGTTTCGTTGTGTATCCAGACTCCGGTTATTACGTTGAGCGTTCAGGCTCCGGTCAGTTTCGTTGGGTATCCAGACACCGGTTATTACGTTGAGCGTTCAGGCTCCGGTCAGTTTCGTTTTGTATCCAAACTCCGGTTATTATGTTGAGCGTTCAGCTCCGGTCAGTTTCGTTGGGTATCCAGACTCCGGTTATTACATTGAGTGTTCAGGCTCCGGTCAGTTTCGTTTGGTATCTAGACTTCAGTTGTTACGGTGAGCGTTCAGGCTCCGGTCAGTTTCGTTGGGTATCCAGACTCCGGTTTTTACGTTGAGCGTTCAGGCTCCGGTCATTTTTGTTGGGTATCCAGACTCTGGTTTTTACGTTGAGCGTTCAGGCTCCGGTCAATTTTGTTGGGTATCCAGACTCCGGTTATTACGTTATACGTTCAGGCTCCGGTCAGTTTCGTTGGGTATCCAGACTCCGGTTATTACGTTGAGCGTTCAGGCTCCGGTCAGTTTCGTTGGGTATCCAGACTCCGGTTATTACGTTGAGCGTTCAGGCTCCGTTCAGTTTCGTTGGGTATCCAGACTCCGGTTATTACGTTGAGCGTTCAGGCTCTGGTCAGTTTCGTTGTGTATCCAGACTCCGGTTATTACGTTGAGCGTTCAGGCTCCGGTCAGTTTCATTGGGTATCCAGACTCTGGTTTTTACGTTGAGCGTTCAGGCTCCGGTCAGTTTCGTTGGGTATCCAGACTCCGGTTATTACGTTGAGTGTTCAGGCTCCGGTCAGTTACATTGGGTATCCAGACTTCGGTTATTACGCTAAGCGTGCAGGCTCCGGTCAGTTTCGTTGGGTATCCAGACTCCGGTTATTACGTTGAGCGTTCAGGCTCCGGTCAGTTTCGTTTGATATCCAGACTTCAGTTATTACGTTGGGCGTCCAGGCTCCGGTCAGTTTCGTTGGGTATCCAGACTCCGGTTATTACGTTGAGCGTTCAGGTTCCGGTCAGTTTCGTTAGGTGTCCAGACTCCGGTTATTACGTTGAGCGTTCAGGCTCCGATCATTTTCGTTGAGCATCCAAACTCCAGTTATTACGTTGTGCGTTCAGGCTCCGGTCAGTTTCGTTGGGTATCCAGACTCCGGTTATTACGTTGAGCGTTCAGGCGCCGTTCAGTTTCGTTGGGTATCCAGACTCAGGTTATTACGTTGAGCGTTCAGGCTCTAGTCAGTTTCGTTGTGTATCCGGACTCCGGTTATTACGTTGAGCGTTCAGGCTCCGGTCAGTTTCGTTGGGTATCCAGACTCCGGTTTTTACGTTGAGCGTTCAGGCTCCGGTCAGTTTTGCTGGGTATCCAGACTCCGGTTATTACGTTGAGCGTTCAGGCTCCGGTCAGTTTCGTTGGGTATCCAGACTCCAGTTATTACGTTGAGCGAGCAGGCTCTGGTCAGTTTCGTTGGGTATCTAGACTCCGGTTATTACGTTGAGAGTTCAGGCTCCGGTCAGTTTCGTTGGGTATCCAGACTCCGGTTATTACGTTGAGCGTTTAGGCTCTGGTCAGTTTCGTTGGGTATCCAGACTCCGGTTTTTACGTTGAGTGTTCAGGCTCCGGTCAGTTTTGTTTGGTATCCAGACTCCGGTTATTACGTTGAGGGTTCAGGCTCCGGTCAGTTTTGTTGGGTGTCTAGACTCCGGTTATTACATTGAGCGTTCAGGCTCCGGTCAGTTTCGTTGGGTATCCAGACTCCGGTTATAACGTTGAGCGTTCAGGCTCCGGTCAGTTTTGTTGGGTATCCAAACTCTGGTTTTTACGTTGAGCGTTCAGGCTCCGATCAATTTTGTTGGGTATCCAGACTCAGGTTATTAAGTTAAGGGTTCAGGCTCCGGTTAGTTTCGTTGGGTATCAAGACACCGGTTATTACATTGAGCGTTCAGGCTCCGGTCTGTTTCGTTGGGTATCCAGACTCCTGTTATTACGTTGATCGTTCAGGCTCCAGTCAGTTTCGTTGGATATCCAGACTCCGGTTATTACGTTGAGCGTTCAGGCTCCGGTCATTTTCGTTGAGCATCCAGACTCCAGTTATTACGTTGTGTGTTCAGGGTCCGGTCAGTTTCGTTGAGTATCAAGACTCCGGTTATTACGTAGAGCGTTCGGGCTCCGGTCAGTTTCGTTGGGTATCCAGACTCCGGTTATTACGTTGAGCGTTCAGGCTCCGGTCAGTTTCGTTGTGTATCCAGACTCCGGTTATTACGTTGAGCGATCAGGCTCCGATCAATTTCGTTGTGTATCCAGACTCCAGTTATTACGTTGATCATTCAGGCTCTAGTCAGTTTCATTGAGTATTCAGACTCCGGTTATTACGTTGAGCGTTCATGCTCCGGTCAGTTTCGTTGGGTATCTAGATTCCGGTTATTACGTTGAGCCTTCAGGCTCCGGTCAATTTCGTTGGGTATCCAGAGTGCGGTTATTACGTTGAACGTTCAGGCTCCGGTCAGTTATGTTGGGTATCCAGACTCCGGTTATTATGTTGAGTGTTCAGGCTCCGATCATTTTCGTTGAGCATCCAGACTCCAGTTATTACGTTGTGCGTTCAGACTCCGGTCAGTTTCGTTGAGCATCCAGACTCCGGTTATTACGTTGAGCGTTCAGGCTCCGGTCAGTTTCGTTGGGTATCCAGACTCCGGTTATTACGTTGAGTGTTCAAGCTCCGGTCAGTTTCGTTGGGTATCCAGACTCCGGTTATTACGTTGATCGTTCAGGCTCCAGTCAGTTTCGTTGGGTATCCAGACTTCGGTTATTACGTTGAGCGTTCAGGCTCCGGTCAGTTTCGTTGGGTATCCAGGCTCCGGTTATTACATTGCATGTCCAGGCTCCGGTCAGTTTCGTTGGGTGTCCAGAATCTGGTTATTACGTTGAGCATTCAGGCTCCGATCATTTTCGTTGAGCATCCAGACTCCATTTATTACGTTGTGCGTTCTGGCTCCGGTCAGTTTCGTTGGGTATCCAGACTCCGGTTATTACGTTGAGCGTTAAGGCTCCGTTCAGTTTCGTTGGGTATCCAGACTCCGGTTATTATGTTGAGCGTTCAGGCTCTGGTCAGTTTCGTTGTGTATCCAGACTCCGGTTATTACGTTGAGCGTTCAGGCTCCGGTCAGTTTCGTTGGGTATCCAGACACCGGTTATTACGTTGAGCGTTCAGGCTCCGGTCAGTTTCGTTGGGTATCCAAACTCCGGTTATTATGTTGAGCGTTCAGCTCCGGTCAGTTTCGTTGGGTATCCAGACTCCGGTTATTACATTGAGTGTTCAGGCTCCGGTCAGTTTCGTTTGGTATCCAGACTTCAGTTGTTACGGTGAGCGTTCAGGCTCCGGTCAGTTTCGTTGGGTATCCAGACTCCGGTTTTTACGTTGAGCGTTCAGGCTCCGGTCATTTTTGTTGGGTATCCAGACTCTGGTTTTTACGTTGAGCGTTCAGGCTCCGGTCAATTTTGTTGGGTATCCAGACTCCGGTTATTACGTTATACGTTCAGGCTCCGGTCAGTTTCGTTGGGTATCCAGACTCCGGTTATTACGTTGAGCGTTCAGGCTCCGGTCAGTTTCGTTGGGTATCCAGACTCCGGTTATTACGTTGAGCGTTCAGGCTCCGTTCAGTTTCGTTGGGTATCCAGACTCCGGTTATTACGTTGAGCGTTCAGGCTCTGGTCAGTTTCGTTGTGTATCCAGACTCCGGTTATTACGTTGAGCGTTCAGGCTCCGGTCAGTTTCATTGGGTATCCAGACTCTGGTTTTTACGTTGAGCGTTCAGGCTCCGGTCAGTTTCGTTGGGTATCCAGACTCCGGTTATTACGTTGAGTGTTCAGGCTCCGGTCAGTTACATTGGGTATCCAGACTTCGGTTATTACGCTAAGCGTGCAGGCTCCGGTCAGTTTCGTTGGGTATCCAGACTCCGGTTATTACGTTGAGCGTTCAGGCTCCGGTCAGTTTCGTTTGATATCCAGACTTCAGTTATTACGTTGGGCGTCCAGGCTCCGGTCAGTTTCGTTGGGTATCCAGACTCCGGTTATTACGTTGAGCGTTCAGGTTCCGGTCAGTTTCGTTAGGTGTCCAGACTCCGGTTATTACGTTGAGCGTTCAGGCTCCGATCATTTTCGTTGAGCATCCAAACTCCAGTTATTACGTTGTGCGTTCAGGCTCCGGTCAGTTTCGTTGGGTATCCAGACTCCGGTTATTACGTTGAGCGTTCAGGCGCCGTTCAGTTTCGTTGGGTATCCAGACTCAGGTTATTACGTTGAGCGTTCAGGCTCTAGTCAGTTTCGTTGTGTATCCGGACTCCGGTTATTACGTTGAGCGTTCAGGCTCCGGTCAGTTTCGTTGGGTATCCAGACTCCGGTTTTTACGTTGAGCGTTCAGGCTCCGGTCAGTTTTGCTGGGTATCCAGACTCCGGTTATTACGTTGAGCGTTCAGGCTCCGGTCAGTTTCGTTGGGTATCCAGACTCCAGTTATTACGTTGAGCGAGCAGGCTCTGGTCAGTTTCGTTGGGTATCTAGACTCCGGTTATTACGTTGAGAGTTCAGGCTCCGGTCAGTTTCGTTGGGTATCCAGACTCCGGTTATTACGTTGAGCGTTTAGGCTCTGGTCAGTTTCGTTGGGTATCCAGACTCCGGTTTTTACGTTGAGTGTTCAGGCTCCGGTCAGTTTTGTTTGGTATCCAGACTCCGGTTATTACGTTGAGGGTTCAGGCTCCGGTCAGTTTTGTTGGGTGTCTAGACTCCGGTTATTACATTGAGCGTTCAGGCTCCGGTCAGTTTCGTTGGGTATCCAGACTCCGGTTATAACGTTGAGCGTTCAGGCTCCGGTCAGTTTTGTTGGGTATCCAAACTCTGGTTTTTACGTTGAGCGTTCAGGCTCCGATCAATTTTGTTGGGTATCCAGACTCAGGTTATTAAGTTAAGGGTTCAGGCTCCGGTTAGTTTCGTTGGGTATCAAGACACCGGTTATTACATTGAGCGTTCAGGCTCCGGTCTGTTTCGTTGGGTATCCAGACTCCTGTTATTACGTTGATCGTTCAGGCTCCAGTCAGTTTCGTTGGATATCCAGACTCCGGTTATTACGTTGAGCGTTCAGGCTCCGGTCATTTTCGTTGAGCATCCAGACTCCAGTTATTACGTTGTGTGTTCAGGGTCCGGTCAGTTTCGTTGAGTATCAAGACTCCGGTTATTACGTAGAGCGTTCGGGCTCCGGTCAGTTTCGTTGGGTATCCAGACTCCGGTTATTACGTTGAGCGTTCAGGCTCCGGTCAGTTTCGTTGTGTATCCAGACTCCGGTTATTACGTTGAGCGATCAGGCTCCGATCAATTTCGTTGTGTATCCAGACTCCAGTTATTACGTTGATCATTCAGGCTCTAGTCAGTTTCATTGAGTATTCAGACTCCGGTTATTACGTTGAGCGTTCATGCTCCGGTCAGTTTCGTTGGGTATCTAGATTCCGGTTATTACGTTGAGCCTTCAGGCTCCGGTCAATTTCGTTGGGTATCCAGAGTGCGGTTATTACGTTGAACGTTCAGGCTCCGGTCAGTTATGTTGGGTATCCAGACTCCGGTTATTATGTTGAGTGTTCAGGCTCCGATCATTTTCGTTGAGCATCCAGACTCCAGTTATTACGTTGTGCGTTCAGACTCCGGTCAGTTTCGTTGAGCATCCAGACTCCGGTTATTACGTTGAGCGTTCAGGCTCCGGTCAGTTTCGTTGGGTATCCAGACTCCGGTTATTACGTTGAGTGTTCAAGCTCCGGTCAGTTTCGTTGGGTATCCAGACTCCGGTTATTACGTTGATCGTTCAGGCTCCAGTCAGTTTCGTTGGGTATCCAGACTTCGGTTATTACGTTGAGCGTTCAGGCTCCGGTCAGTTTCGTTGGGTATCCAGGCTCCGGTTATTACATTGCATGTCCAGGCTCCGGTCAGTTTCGTTGGGTGTCCAGAATCTGGTTATTACGTTGAGCATTCAGGCTCCGATCATTTTCGTTGAGCATCCAGACTCCATTTATTACGTTGTGCGTTCTGGCTCCGGTCAGTTTCGTTGGGTATCCAGACTCCGGTTATTACGTTGAGCGTTAAGGCTCCGTTCAGTTTCGTTGGGTATCCAGACTCCGGTTATTATGTTGAGCGTTCAGGCTCTGGTCAGTTTCGTTGTGTATCCAGACTCCGGTTATTACGTTGAGCGTTCAGGCTCCGGTCAGTTTCGTTGGGTATCCAGACACCGGTTATTACGTTGAGCGTTCAGGCTCCGGTCAGTTTCGTTGGGTATCCAAACTCCGGTTATTATGTTGAGCGTTCAGCTCCGGTCAGTTTCGTTGGGTATCCAGACTCCGGTTATTACATTGAGTGTTCAGGCTCCGGTCAGTTTCGTTTGGTATCCAGACTTCAGTTGTTACGGTGAGCGTTCAGGCTCCGGTCAGTTTCGTTGGGTATCCAGACTCCGGTTTTTACGTTGAGCGTTCAGGCTCCGGTCATTTTTGTTGGGTATCCAGACTCTGGTTTTTACGTTGAGCGTTCAGGCTCCGGTCAATTTTGTTGGGTATCCAGACTCCGGTTATTACGTTATACGTTCAGGCTCCGGTCAGTTTCGTTGGGTATCCAGACTCCGGTTATTACGTTGAGCGTTCAGGCTCCGGTCAGTTTCGTTGGGTATCCAGACTCTGGTTTTTACATTGAGCATTCAGGCTCCGGTCAGTTTCGTTGGGTATCCAGACTCCGGTTATTACGTTGAGTGTTCAGGCTCCGGTCAGTTACGTTGGGTATCAAGACTTCGGTTATTACGCTAAGCGTTCAGGCTCCGGTCAGTTTCGTTGGGTATCCAGACTCCGGTTATTACGTTGAGTGTTCAGGCTCCGTTCAGTTTCGCTGGGTATCCAGACTCCGGTTATTACGTTGAGCGTTCAGGCTCTGGTCAGTTTCGTTGTGTATCCAGACTCCGGTTATTACATTGAGCGTTCAGGCTCCGGTCAGTTTCGTTGGGTATCCAGACTCCGGTTTTTACGTTGAGCGTTCAGGCTCCGGTCAGTTTTGCTGGGTATCCAGACTCCGGTTATTACGTTGAGCGTTCAGGCTCCGGTCAGTTTCGTTGGGTATCCAGACTCCGGTTATTACGTTGAGCGAGCAGGCTCCGGTCAATTTCGTTGGGTATCTAGACTCCGGTTATTACGTTGAGCGTTCAGGCTCCGGTCAGTTTCGTTGGGTATCCAGACTCCGGTTATTACTTTGAGGGTTCAGGCTCCGGTCAATTTCGTTGGGTATCCAGACTCCGGTTATTACATTGAGCGTTCAGGCTCCGGTCAGTTTCGTTGGGTATCCAGACTCCGGTTATTACGTTGATCGTTCAGGCTCTAGTCAGTTTTGTTGGGTATCCAGACTCCGGTTATTACGTTGAGCGTTCAGGCTCCGGTCAGTTTCGTTGGGTATCCAGACTCCGGTTATTACGTTGAGCGTTCAGGCTCCGGTCAGTTTCGTTGGGTATCCAGACTCCGGTTATTACATTGAATGTTCAGGCTCCGGTCAGTTTCGTTGGGTGTCTAGAATCTGGTTATTACGTTGAGCGTTCAGGCTCCGGTCAGTTTCGTTGGGTATCCAGACTCCGGTTATTACGTTGAGCGTTCAGGCTCCGTTCAGTTTCGCTGGGTATCCAGACTCCGGTTATTACGTTGAGCGTTCAGGCTCCGGTCAGTTTCGTTGTGTATCCAGACTCCGGTTATTAAATTGAGCGTTCAGGCTCCGGTCAGTTTCGTTGGGTATCCAAACTCCGGTTTTTACGTTGAGCGTTCAGGCTCCGGTCAGTTTTGCTGGGTATCCAGACTCTGGTTATTACGTTGAGCGTTCAGGCTCCGGTCAGTTTCGTTGGGTATCCAGACTCCGGTTATTACGTTGAGCGAGCAGGCTCCGGTCAATTTCGTTGGGTATCTAGACTCCGGTTATTACGTTGAGCGTTCAGGCTCCGGTCAGTTTCATTGGGTATCCAGACTCCGGTTATTACTTTGAGGGTTCAGGCTCCGGTCAGTTTCGTTGGGTATCCAGACTCCGGTTATTACATTGAGCGTTCAGGCTCCGGTCAGTTTCGTTGGGTATCCAGACTCCGGTTATTACGTTGATCGTTCAGGCTCTAGTCAGTTTCGTTGGGTATCCAGACTCCGGTTATTACGTTGAGCGTTCAGGCTCCGGTCAGTTTCGTTGGGTATCCAGACTCCGGTTATTACGTTGAGCGTTCAGGCTCCGGTCAGTTTCGTTGGGTATCCAGACTCCGGTTATTACATTGAATGTTCAGGCTCCGGTCAGTTTCGTTGGGTGTCTAGAATCTGGTTATTACGTTGAGCGTTCAGGCTCCGGTCAGTTTCGCTGGGTATCCAGACTCCGGTTATTACGTTGAGCGTTCAGGCTCCGGTCAGTTTCGTTGGGTATCCAGACTCCGGTTATTACATTTAGCGTTCAGGCTCCGGTCAGTTTCGTTGGGTATCCAGACTCCGGTTATTACGTTGAGCGTTAAGGCTCCGGTCAGTTTTGCTGGGTATCCAGACTCCGGTTATTACATTGATCGTTCAGGCTCCAGTCAGTTTCGTTGGGTATCCAGACTCCGGTTATTACGTTGAGCGAGCAGGCTCCGGTCAATTTCGTTGGGTATCTAGGCTCCGGTCAGTTTCGTTGGGTATCCAGACTCCTGTTATTACGTTGATCGTTCAGGCTCCAGTCAGTTTCGTTGGGTATCCAGACTCCGGTTATTACGTTGAGCGTTCAGGCTCCGGTCAGTTACGTTGGGTATCCAGACTCCGGTTATTACGTTGAGCGTTCAGGCTCCGGTCATTTTCGTTGAGCATCCAGACTCCAGTTATTACGTTGTGTGTTCAGGGTCCGGTCAGTTTCGTTGAGTATCAAGACTCCGGTTATTACGTAGAGCGTTCGGGCTCCGGTCAGTTTCGTTGGGTATCCAGACTCCGGTTATTACGTTGAGCGTTCAGGCTCCGGTCAGTTTCGTTGTGTATCCAGACTCCGGTTATTACGTTGAGCGATCAGGCTCCGATCAATTTCGTTGTGTATCCAGACTCCAGTTATTACGTTGATCATTCAGGCTCTAGTCAGTTTCATTGAGTATTCAGACTCCGGTTATTACGTTGAGCGTTCATGCTCCGGTCAGTTTCGTTGGGTATCTAGATTCCGGTTATTACGTTGAGCCTTCAAGCTCCGGTCAATTTCGTTGGGTATCCAGAGTGCGGTTATTACGTTGAACGTTCAGGCTCCGGTCAGTTATGTTGGGTATCCAGACTCCGGTTATTATGTTGAGTGTTCAGGCTCCGATCATTTTCGTTGAGCATCCAGACTCCAGTTATTACGTTGTGCGTTCAGACTCCGGTCAGTTTCGTTGAGCATCCAGACTCCGGTTATTACGTTGAGCGTTCAGGCTCCGGTCAGTTTCGTTGGGTATCCAGACTCCGGTTATTACGTTGAGTGTTCAAGCTCCGGTCAGTTTCGTTGGGTATCCAGACTCCGGTTATTACGTTGATCGTTCAGGCTCCAGTCAGTTTCGTTGGGTATCCAGACTTCGGTTATTACGTTGAGCGTTCAGGCTCCGGTCAGTTTCTTTGGGTATCCAGGCTCCGGTTATTACATTGCATGTCCAGGCTCCGGTCAGTTTCGTTGGGTGTCCAGAATCGGGTTATTACGTTGAGCATTCAGGCTCCGATCATTTTCGTTGAGCATCCAGACTCCATTTATTACGTTGTGCGTTCTGGCTCCGGTCAGTTTCGTTGGGTATCCAGACTCCGGTTATTACGTTGAGCGTTCAGGCTCCGTTCAGTTTCGTTGGGTATCCAGACTCCGGTTATTACGTTGAGCGTTCAGGCTCTGGTCAGTTTCGTTGTGTATCCAGACTCCGGTTATTACGTTGAGCGTTCAGGCTCCGGTCAGTTTCGTTGGGTATCCAGACACCGGTTATTACGTTGAGCGTTCAGGCTCCGGTCAGTTTCGTTGGGTATCCAAACTCCGGTTATTATGTTGAGCGTTCAGCTCCAGGCAGTTTCGTTGGGTATCCAGACTCCGGTTATTACATTGAGTGTTCAGGCTCCGGTCAGTTTCGTTTGGTATCCAGACTTCAGTTGTTACGGTGAGCGTTCAGGCTCCGGTCAGTTTCGTTGGGTATCCAGACTCCGGTTTTTACGTTGAGCGTTCAGGCTCCGGTCATTTTTGTTGGGTATCCAGACTCTGGTTTTTACGTTGAGCGTTCAGGCTCCGGTCAATTTTGTTGGGTATCCAGACTCCGGTTATTACGTTATACGTTCAGGCTCCGGTCAGTTTCGTTGGGTATCCAGACTCCGGTTATTACGTTGAGCGTTCAGGCTCCGGTCAGTTTCGTTGGGTATCCAGACTCTGGTTTTTACATTGAGCGTTCAGGCTCCGGTCAGTTTCGTTGGGTATCCAGACTCCGGTTATTACGTTGAGTGTTCAGGCTCCGGTCAGTTACGTTGGGTATCCAGACTTCGGTTATTACGCTAAGCGTTCAGGCTCCGGTCAGTTTCGTTGGGTATCCAGACTCCGGTTATTACGTTGAGCGTTCAGGCTCCGTTCAGTTTCGCTGGGTATCCAGACTCCGGTTATTACGTTGAGCGTTCAGGCTCTGGTCAGTTTCGTTGTGTATCCAGACTCCGGTTATTACATTGAGCGTTCAGGCTCCGGTCAGTTTCGTTGGGTATCCAGACTCCGGTTTTTACGTTGAGCGTTCAGGCTCCGGTCAGTTTTGCTGGGTATCCAGACTCCGGTTATTACGTTGAGCGTTCAGGCTCCGGTCAGTTTCGTTGGGTATCCAGACTCCGGTTATTACGTTGAGCGAGCAGGCTCCGGTCAATTTCGTTGGGTATCTAGACTCCGGTTATTACGTTGAGCGTTCAGGCTCCGGTCAGTTTCGTTGGGTATCCAGACTCCGGTCAATTTCGTTGGGTATCCAGACTCCGGTTATTACATTGAGCGTTCAGGCTCCGGTCAGTTTCGTTGGGTATCCAGACTCCGGTTATTACGTTGATCGTTCAGGCTCTAGTTAGTTTCGTTGGGTATCCAGACTCCGGTTATTACGTTGAGCGTTCAGGCTCCGGTCAGTTTCGTTGGGTATCCAGACTCCGGTTATTACGTTTAGCGTTCAGGCTCCGGTCAGTTTCGTTGGGTATCCAGACTCCGGTTATTACATTGAATGTTCAGGCTCCGGTCAGTTTCGTTGGGTGTCTAGAATCTGGTTATTACATTGAGCGTTCAGGCTCCGGTCAATTTTGCTGGGTATCCAGACTCCGGTTATTACGTTGAGCGTTCAGGCTCCGGTCAGTTTCGTTGGGTATCCAGACTCCGGTTATTACGTTGAGCGTTCAGGCTCCGTTCAGTTTCGCTGGGTATCCAGACTCCGGTTATTACGTTGAGCGTTCAGGCTCTGGTCAGTTTCGTTGTGTATCCAGACTCCGGTTATTACATTGAGCGTTCAGGCTCCGGTCAGTTTCGTTGGGTATCCAGACTCCGGTTTTTACGTTGAGCGTTCAGGCTCCGGTCAGTTTTGCTGGGTATCCAGACTCTGGTTATTACGTTGAGCGTTCAGGCTCCGGTCAGTTTCGTTGGGTATCCAGACTCCGGTTATTACGTTGAGCGAGCAGGCTCCGGTCAATTTCGTTGGGTATCTAGACTCCGGTTATTACGTTGAGCGTTCAGGCTCCGGTCAGTTTCGTTGGGTATCCAGACTCCGGTTATTACTTTGAGGGTTCAGGCTTCGGTCAGTTTCGTTGGGTATCCAGACTCCGGTTATTACATTGAGCGTTCAGGCTCCGGTCAGTTTCGTTGGGTATCCAGACTCCGGTTATTACGTTGATCGTTCAGGCTCTAGTCAGTTTCGTTGGGTATCCAGACTCTGGTTATTACGTTGAGCGTTCAGGCTCCGGTCAGTTTCGTTGGGTATCCAGACTCCGGTTATTACGTTGAGCGTTCAGGCTCCGGTCAGTTTCGTTGGGTATCCAGACTCCGGTTATTACATTGAATGTTCAGGCTCCGGTCAGTTTCGTTGGGTGTCTAGAATCTGGTTATTACATTGAGCGTTCAGGCTCCGGTCAGTTTTGCTGGGTATCCAGACTCCGGTTATTACGTTGAGCGTTCAGGCTCCGGTCAGTTTCGTTGGGTATCCAGACTCCGGTTATTACGTTGAGCGTTCAGGCTCCGTTCAGTTTCGCTGGGTATCCAGACTCCGGTTATTACGTTGAGCGTTCAGGCTCTGGTCAGTTTCGTTGTGTATCCAGACTCCGGTTATTACATTGAGCGTTCAGGCTCCGGTCAGTTTCGTTGGGTATCCAGACTCCGGTTTTTACGTTGAGCGTTCAGGCTCCGGTCAGTTTTGCTGGGTATCCAGACTCCGGTTATTACGTTGAGCGTTCAGGCTCCGGTCAGTTTCGTTGGGTATCCAGACTCCGGTTATTACGTTGAGCGAGCAGGCTCCGGTCAATTTCGTTGGGTATCTATACTCCGGTTATTACGTTGAGCGTTCAGGCTCCGGTCAGTTTCGTTGGGTATCCAGACTCCGGTTATTACTTTGAGGGTTCAGGCTCCGGTCAGTTTCGTTGGGTATCCAGACTCCGGTTATTACATTGAGCGTTCAGGCTCCGGTCAGTTTCGTTGGGTATCCAGACTCCAGTTATTACGTTGATCGTTCAGGCTCTAGTCAGTTTCGTTGGGTATCCAGACTCCGGTTATTACGTTGAGCGTTCAGGCTCCGGTCAGTTTCGTTGGGTATCCAGACTCCGGTTATTACGTTGAGCGTTCAGGCTCCGGTCAGTTTCGTTGGGTATCCAGACTCCGGTTATTACATTGAATGTTCAGGCTCCGGTCAGTTTCGTTGGGTGTCTAGAATCTGGTTATTACGTTGAGCATTCAGGCTCCGATCATTTTCGTTGAGCATCCAGACTCCAGTTATTACGTTGTGCGTTCTGGCTCCGGTCAGTTTCGTTGGGTATCCAGACTCCGGTTATTACGTTGAGCGTTCAGGCTCCGTTCAGTTTCGTTGGGTATCCAGACTTCGGTTATTACGTTGAGCATTCAGGCTCTGGTCTGTTTCATTGTGTATCCAAACTCCGGTTATTACATTGAGCGTTCAGGCTCCGGTCAGTTTCGTTGGGTATCCAGACTCCGGTTATTACGTTGAGCGTTCAGGCTCCGGTCAGTTTCTTTGGGTATCCACACTCCGGTTATTATGTTGAGCGTTCAGCTCCGGTCAGTTTCGTTGGGTATCCAGACTCCGGTTATTACATTGAGTGTTCAGGCTCCGGTCAGTTTCGTTTGGTATCCAGACTTCAGTTGTTACGTTGAGCGTTCAGGCTCCGGTCAGTTTCTTTGGGTATCCAGACTCCGGTTTTCACGTTGAGCATTCAGGCTCCGGTCAGTTTTGTTGGGTATCCAGACTCCGGTTATTACGTTATACATTCAGGCTCCGGTCAGTTTCGTTGAGTATGCAGACTCTGGTTATTACGTTGAGCGTTCAGGCTCCGGTCAGTTTCGTTGGTTATCCAGACTCTGGTTTTTACATTGAGCGTTCAGGCTCCGGTAAGTTTCGTTGGGTATCCAGACTCCGGTTATTACGTTGAGTGTTCAGGCTCCGGTCAGTTACATTGGGTATCCAGACTTCGGTTATTACGCTAAGCGTTCAGGCTCCGGTCAGTTTCGTTGGGTGTCCAGACTCCGGTTATTACGTTGAGCGTTCAGGCTCCGGTCAGTTTCGTTTGGTATCCAGACTTCAGTTATTACGTTGAGCGTCCAGGCTCTGGTCTGTTTCGTTGGGTATCCAGACTCCGGTTATTACATTGAGCGTTCAGGCTCCGGTCAGTTTCGTTGGGTGTCCAGACTCCGGTTATTACGTTGAGCGTTCAGGCTCCGATCATTTTCGTTGAGCATCCAGACTCCCGATATTACGTTGTGCGTTCAGGCTTCGGTCAGTTTCGTTGGGTATCCAGACTCCGGTTACTACGTTGAATGTTAAGGCTCCGGTCAGTTTCGTTGGGTGTCCAGACTCCGGTTATTACGTTGTGCGTTCAGGCTCACATCAGTTTCGTTGGGTATCCAGACTCCGGTTATTATGTTGAGCGAGCAGGCTCCGGTCAGTTTCGTTGGGTATCTAGAGTCCGGTTATTACGTTGAGCGTTCAGGCTCTAGTCAGTTTCGTTGGGTATCCAGACTCCGGTTATTACGTTGAGCGTTCAGGCTCCGGTTAGTTTCGTTGGGTATCCAAACCCCGGTTTTTACGTTGAGCGTTAAGGCTCCGGTCAATTTTGTTGGGTATCCAGACTCCGGTTATTAAGTTAAGGGTTCAGGCTCCGGTTAGTTTCGTTGGGTATCAAGACTCCGGTTATTACATTGAGCGTTCAGGCTCCGATAAGTTTCGTTGGGTATCCAGACTCCGGTTATTACGTTGAGCGTTCAGGCTCCGGTCAGTTTCGTTGGGTATCCAGACTCCGGTTATTACGTTGAGCGTTCAGGCTCCGGTCATTTTCGTTGAGCATCCAGACTCCAGTTATTACGTTGTGTGTTCAGGGTCCGGTCAGTTTCGTTGAGTATCAAGACTCCGGTTATTACGTTGAGCGTTCGGGCTCCGGTCAGTTTCGTTGGGTATCCAGACTCCGGTTATTACGTTGAGCGTTCAGGCTCCGGTCAGTTTCATTGTGTATCCAGACTCCGGTTATTACGTTGAGCGATCAGGCTCCGATCAATTTCGTTGTGTATCCAGACTCCAGTTATTACGTTGATCATTCAGGCTCCAATCAGTTTCATTGAGTATCCAGACTCCAGTTATTACGTTGAGCGTTCAGGCTCCGGTCTGTTTCGTTGGGTATCTAGATTTCGGTTATTACGTTGAGCCTTCAGGCTCCGGTCAATTTCGTTGGGTATCCAGACTGCGGTTATTACGTTGAACGTTCAGGCTCCGGTCAATTATGTTGGGTATCCAGACTCCGGTTATTACGTTGAGTGTTCAGGCTCCGACCATTTTCGTTGAGCATCCAGACTCCAGTTATAACGTTGTGCGTTCAGACTCCGGTCAGTTTCGTTGGGTATCGAGACTACGGTTATTACGTTGAGCGTTCAGGCTCCGTTCAGTTTCGTTGGGTATCCAGACTCAAGTTATTACGTCGAGCGTTCAGGCTCTGGTCAGTTTCGTTGTGTATCCGGACTCCGATTTTTACGTTGAGCGTTCAGGCTCCGGTCAGTTTTGTTGGGTATACAGACTCCGGTTATTACGTTGAGGGTTCAGGCTCCGGTCAGTTTCGTTGGGTATCCAGACTCCGGTTATTACATTGAGCGTTCAGGCTCCGGTCAGTTTCGTTGGGTATCCAGACTCCGGTTATTACGTTGATCATTCAGGCTCTAGTTAGTTTCGTTGGGTATCCAGACTCCGGTTATTACGTTGAGCGTTCAGGCTCCGGTCAGTTTCGTTGGGTATCCAGACTCCGGTTATTACATTGAATGTCCAGGCTCCGGTCAGTTTCGTTGGGTGTCAAGAATCTGGTTATTACGTTGAGCATTCAGGCTCCGATCATTTTCGTTGAGCATCCAGACTCTAGTTATTACGTTGTGCGTTCTGGCTCCGGTCAGTTTCGTTGGGTATCCAGACTCCGGTTATTACGTTGAGCATTCAGGCTCCGTTCAGTTTCGTTGGGTATCCAGACTCCGGTTATTACGTTGAGCGTTCAGGCTCTGGTCAGTTTCGTTGTGTATCCAGACTCCGGTTATTACGTTGAGCGTTCAGGCTCCAGTCAGTTTCGTTGGATATCCAAACTCCGATTATTATGTTGAGCGTTCAGTTCCGGTCAGTTTCGTTGGGTATCCAGACTCCGGTTATTACATTGAGTGTTCAGGCTCTGGTCAGTTTCGTTTGGTATCCAGACTTCAGTTGTTTCGTTAAGCGTTCAGGCTCCGGTCAGTTTCGTTGGGTATCCAGACTCCGGTTTTTACGTTGAACGTTAAGGCTCCGGTTAGTTTTGTTGGGTATCCAGACTCTGGTTTTTACGTTGAGCGTTCAGGCTCCGGTGAGTTTTGTTGGGTATCCAGACTCCGGTTATTACGTTATACGTTCAGGCTCCGGTCAGTTTCGTTGAGTATCGAGACTACGGTTATTACGTTGAGCGTTCAGGCTCCGGTCAGTTTCGTTGGGTATCCAGACTCTGGTTTTTACATTGAGCGTTCAGGCTCCGGTCAGTTTCGTTGGGTATCCAGACTCTGGTTTTTACGTTGAGCGTTCAGGCTCCGGTCAGTTTCGTTGGGTATCCAGACTCCGATTATTACGTTGAGTGTTCAGGCTCCGGTCAGTTACGTTGGGTATCCAGACTTCGGTTATTACGCTAAGCGTGCAGGCTCCGGTCAGTTTCGTTGGGTATCCAGACTCCGGTTATTACGTTGAGCGTTCAGGCTCCGGTCAGTTTCGTTTAGTATCCAGACTTCAGTTATTACGTTGGGCGTCCAGGCTCCGGTCAGTTTCGTTGGGTATCCAGACTCCGGTTATTACGTTGAGCGTTCAGGTTCCGGTCAGTTTCGTTAGGTGTCCAGACTCCGGTTATTACGTTGAGCGTTCAGGCTCCGATCATTTTCGTTGAGCATCCAGACTCCAGTTATTACGTTGTGCGTTCAGGCTCCGGTCAGTTTCGTTGGGTATCCAGACTCCGGTTATTACGTCGAGCGTTCAGGCGCCGTTCAGTTTCGTTGGGTATCCAGACTCCGGTTATTACGTTGAGCGTTCAGGCTCTAGTCAGTTTCGTTGTGTATCCGGACTCCGGTTATTACGTTGAGCGTTCAGGCTCCGGTAAGTTTCGTTGGGTATCCAGACTCCGGTTTTTACGTTGAGCGTTCAGGCTCCGGTCAGTTTTGCTTGGTATCCAGACTCCGGTTATTACGTTGAGCGTTCAGGCTCCGGTCAGTTTCGTTGGGTATCCAGACTACGGTTGTTACGTTAAGCGTTCAGGCTCCGTTCAGTTTCGTTGGGTATCCAGACTCTGGTTATTACGTCGAGCGTTCAGGCTCTGGTCAGTTTCGTTGTGTATCCGGACTCCGGTTTTTACGTTGAGCGTTCAGGCTCCGGTCAGTTTTGTTGGGTATACAGACTCCGGTTATTACGTTGACGGTTCAGGCTCCGGTCAGTTTCGTTGGGTATCCAGACTCCGGTTATTACATTGAGCGTTCAGGCTCCGGTCAGTTTCGTTGGGTATCCAGACTCCGGTTATTACGTTGATCGTTCAGGCTCCGGTCAGTTTCGTTGGGTATCCAGACTCTGGTTTTTACGTTGAGCGTTCAGGCTCCGGTCAGTTTCGTTGGGTATCCAGACTCCGATTATTACGTTGAGTGTTCAGGCTCCGGTCAGTTACGTTGGGTATCCAGACTTCGGTTATTACGCTAAGCGTGCAGGCTCCGGTCAGTTTCGTTGGGTATCCAGACTCCGGTTATTACGTTGAGCGTTCAGGCTCCGGTCAGTTTCGTTTGGTATCCAGACTTCAGTTATTACGTTGGGCGTCCAGGCTCCGGTCAGTTTCGTTGGGTATCCAGACTCCGGTTATTACGTTGAGCGTTCAGGTTTCGGTCAGTTTCGTTAGGTGTCCAGACTCCGGTTATTACGTTGAGCGTTCAGGCTCCGATCATTTTCGTTGAGCATCCAGACTCCAGTTATTACGTTGTGCGTTCAGGCTCCGGTCAGTTTCGTTGGGTATCCAGACTCCGGTTATTACGTTGAGCGTTCAGGCGCCGTTCAGTTTCGTTGGGTATCCAGACTCCGGTTATTACGTTGAGCGTTCAGGCTCTAGTCAGTTTCGTTGTGTATCCGGACTCCGGTTATTACGTTGAGCGTTCAGGCTCCGGTCAGTTTCGTTTGGTATCCAGACTTCAGTTATTACGTTGGGCGTCCAGGCTCCGGTCAGTTTCGTTGGGTATCCAGACTCCGGTTATTACGTTGAGCGTTCAGGTTCCGGTCAGTTTCGTTAGGTGTCCAGACTCCGGTTATTACGTTGAGCGTTCAGGCTCCGATCATTTTCGTTGAGCATCCAGACTCCAGTTATTACGTTGTGCGTTCAGGCTCCGGTCAGTTTCGTTGGGTATCCAGACTCCGGTTATTACGTTGAGCGTTCAGGCGCCGTTCAGTTTCGTTGGGTATCCAGACTCCGGTTATTACGTTGAGCGTTCAGGATCTAGTCAGTTTTGTTGTGTATCCGGACTCCGGTTATTACGTTGAGCGTTCAGGCTCCAGTCAGTTTCGTTGGGTATCCAGACTCCGGTTTTTACGTTGAGCGTTCAGGCTCCGGTCAGTTTTGCTTGGTAACCAGACTCCGGTTATTACGTTGAGCGTTCAGGCTCCGGTCAGTTTCGTTGGGTATCCAGACTCCGGTTATTACGTTGAGCGAGCAGGCTCCGGTCAGTTTCGTTGGGTATCTAGACTCCGGTTATTACGTCGAGCGTTCAGGCTCCGGTCAGTTTCGTTGTGTATCCGGACTCCGGTTTTTACGTTGAGCGTTCAGGCTCCGGTCAGTTTTGTTGGGTATACAGACTCCGGTTATTACGTTGAGGGTTCAGGCTCCGGTCAGTTTCGTTGGGTATCCAGACTCCGGTTATTACATTGAGCGTTCAGGCTCCGGTCAGTTTCGTTGGGTATCCAGACTCCGGTTATTACGTTGATCGTTCAAGCTCTAGTCAGTTTCGTTGGGTATCTAGACTCCGGTTATTACGTTGAGCGTTCAGGCTCCGGTCAGTTTCGTTGGGTATCCAGACTCCGGTTATTACATTGAATGTCCAGGCTCCGGTCAGTTTCGTTGGGTATCCAGAATCTGGTTATTACGTTGAGCATTCAGGCTCCGATCATTTTCGTTGAGCATCCAGACTCCAGTTATTACGTTGTGCGTTCAGGCTCCGGTCAGTTTCGTTGGATATCCAAACTCCGGTTTTTACGTTGAGCGTTCAGGCTCCGGTCAGTTTTGCTTGGTATCCAGACTCCGGTTATTACGTTGAGCGTTCAGGCTCCGGTCAGTTTCGTTGGGTATCCAGACTACGGTTGTTACGTTAAGCGTTCAGGCTCCGTTCAGTTTCGTTGGGTATCCAGACTCTGGTTATTACGTCGAGCGTTCAGGCTCTGGTCAGTTTCGTTGTGTATCCGGACTCCGGTTTTTACGTTGAGCGTTCAGGCTCCGGTCAGTTTTGTTGGGTATACAGACTCCGGTTATTACGTTGAGGGTTCAGGCTCCGGTCAGTTTCGTTGGGTATCCAGACTCCGGTTATTACATTGAGCGTTCAGGCTCCGGTCAGTTTCGTTGGGTATCCAGACTCCGGTTATTACGTTGATCGTTCAGGCTCCGGTCAGTTTCGTTGGGTATCCAGACTCTGGTTTTTACGTTGAGCGTTCAGGCTCCGGTCAGTTTCGTTGGGTATCCAGACTCCGATTATTACGTTGAGTGTTCAGGCTCCGGTCAGTTACGTTGGGTATCCAGACTTCGGTTATTACGCTAAGCGTGCAGGCTCCGGTCAGTTTCGTTGGGTATCCAGACTCCGGTTATTACGTTGAGCGTTCAGGCTCCGGTCAGTTTCGTTTGGTATCCAGACTTCAGTTATTACGTTGGGCGTCCAGGCTCCGGTCAGTTTCGTTGGGTATCCAGACTCCGGTTATTACGTTGAGCGTTCAGGTTTCGGTCAGTTTCGTTAGGTGTCCAGACTCCGGTTATTACGTTGAGCGTTCAGGCTCCGATCATTTTCGTTGAGCATCCAGACTCCAGTTATTACGTTGTGCGTTCAGGCTCCGGTCAGTTTCGTTGGGTATCCAGACTCCGGTTATTACGTTGAGCGTTCAGGCGCCGTTCAGTTTCGTTGGGTATCCAGACTCCGGTTATTACGTTGAGCGTTCAGGCTCTAGTCAGTTTCGTTGTGTATCTGGACTCTGGTTATTACGTTGAGCGTTCAGGCTCCGGTCAGTTTCGTTTGGTATCCAGACTCCAGTTATTACGTTGGGCGTCCAGGCTCCGGTCAGTTTCGTTGGGTATCCAGACTCCGGTTATTACGTTGAGCGTTCAGGTTCCGGTCAGTTTCGTTAGGTGTCCAGACTCCGGTTATTACGTTGAGCGTTCAGGCTCCGATCATTTTCGTTGGGTATCCAGACTCCGGTTATTACGTTGAGAGTTCAGGCTCCGGTCAGTTTCGTTGGGTATCCAGACTCCGGTTATTACGTTGAGCGTTTAGGCTCTGGTCAGTTTCGTTGGGTATCTAGACTCCGGTTTTTACGTTGAGTGTTCAGGCTCCGGTCAGTTTTGTTTGGTATCCAGACTCCGGTTATTACGTTGAGCGTTCAGGCTCCGGTCAGTTTTGTTGGGTGTCTAGACTCCGGTTATTACGTTGAGCGTTCAGGCTCCGATCAATTTTGTTGGGTATCCAGACTCAGGATATTAAGTTAAGGGTTCAGGCTCCGGTTAGTTTCGTTGGGTATCAAGATACCGGTTATTACATTGAGCGTTCAGGCTCCGGTCAGTTTCGTTGGGTATCCAGACTCCTGTTATTACGTTGATTGTTCAGGCTCCAGTCAGTTTCGTTGGGTATCCAGACTCCGGTTATTACGTTGAGCGTTCAGGCTCCGGTCAGTTTCGTTGGGTATCCAGACTCCGGTTATTACGTTGAGCGTTCAGGCTCCGGTCATTTTCGTTGAACATCCAGACTCCAGTTATTACGTTGTGTGTTCAGGGTCCGGTCAGTTTCGTTGAGTATCAAGACTCCGGTTATTACGTAGAGCGTTCGGGCTCCGGTCAGTTTCGTTGGGTATCCAGACTCCGGTTATTACGTTGAGCGTTCAGGCTCCGGTCAGTTTCGTTGTGTATCCAGACTCCGGTTATTACGTTGAGCGATCAGGCTCCGATCAATTTCGTTGTGTATCCAGACTCCAGTTATTACGTTGATCATTCAGGCTCCAGTCAGTTTCATTGAGTATTCAGACTCCGGTTATTACGTTGAGCGTTCATGCTCCGGTCAGTTTCGTTGGGTATCTAGATTCCGGTTATTACGTTGAGCCTTCAGGCTCCGGTCAATTTCGTTGGGTATCCAGAGTGCGGTTATTACGTTGAACGTTCAGGCTCCGGTCAGTTATGTTGGGTATCCAGACTCCGGTTATTATGTTGAGTGTTCAGGCTCCGATCATTTTCGTTGAGCATCCAGACTCCAGTTATTACGTTGTGCGTTCAGACTCCGGTCAGTTTCGTTGAGCATCCAGACTCCAGTTATTACGTTGTGCGTTCAGACTCCGGTCAGTTTCGTTGAGCATTCAGACTCCGGTTATTACGTTGAGCGTTCAGGCTCCGCTCAGTTTCGTTGGGTATCCAGACTCCGGTTATTACGTTGATCGTTCAGGCTCCAGTCAGTTTCGTTGGGTATCCAGACTTCGGTTATTACGTTGAGCGTTCAGGCTCCGGTCAGTTTCGTTGGGTATCCAGGCTCCGGTTATTACATTGCATGTCCAGGCTCCGGTCAGTTTCGTTGGGTGTCCAGAATCTTGTTATTACGTTGAGCATTCAGGCTCCGATCATTTTCGTTGAGCATCCAGACTCCATTTATTACGTTGTGCGTTCTGGCTCCGGTCAGTTTCGTTGGGTATCCAGACTCCGGTTATTACGTTGAGCGTTCAGGCTCCGTTCAGTTTCGTTGGGTATCCAGACTCCGGTTATTACGTTGAGCGTTCAGGCTCTGGTCAGTTTCGTTGTGTATCCAGACTCCGGTTATTACGTTGAGCGTTCAGGCTCCGGTCAGTTTCGTTGGGTATCCAGACACCGGTTATTACGTTGAGCGTTCAGGCGCCGGTCAGTTTCGTTGGGTATCCAAACTCCGGTTATTATGTTGAGCGTTCAGCTCCGGTCAGTTTCGTTGGGTATCCAGACTCCGGTTATTACATTGAGTGTTCAGGCTCCGGTCAGTTTCGTTTGGTATCCAGACTTCAGTTGTTACGGTGAGCGTTCAGGCTCCGGTCAGTTTCGTTGGGTATCCAGACTCCGGTTTTTACGTTGAGCGTTCAGGCTCCGGTCATTTTTGTTGGGTATCCAGACTCTGGTTTTTACGTTGAGCGTTCAGGCTCTGGTCAATTTTGTTGGGTATCCAGACTCCGGTTATTACGTTATACATTCAGGCTCCGGTCAGTTTCGTTGAGTATCCAGACTCCGGTTATTACGTTGAGTGTTCAGGCTCCGGTCAGTTTCGTTGGGTATCCAGACTCTGGTTTTTACATTGAGCGTTCAGGCTCCGGTCAGTTTCGTTGGGTATCCAGACTCCGGTTATTACGTTGAGTGTTCAGGCTCCGGTCAGTTACGTTGGGTATCCAGAATTCGGTTATTACGCTAAGCGTTCAGGCTCCGGTTAGTTTCGTTGGGTATCCAGACTCCGGTTATTACGTTGAGCGTTCAGGCTCCGTTCAGTTTCGTTGGGTATCCAGACTCCGGTTATTACGTTGAGCGTTCAGGCTCTGGTCAGTTTCGTTGTGTATCCTGACTCCGGTTATTACATTGAGCGTTCAGGCTCCGGTCAGTTTCGTTGGGTATCCAGACTCCGGTTTTTACGTTGAGCGTTCAGGCTCCGATCAGTTTTGCTGGGTATCCAGACTCCGGTTATTACGTTGAGCGTTCAGGCTCCGGTCAGTTTCGTTGGGTATCCAGACTCCGGTTATTACGTTGAGCGAGCAGGCTCCGGTCAATTTCGTTGGGTATCTAGACTCCGGTTATTACGTTGAGCGTTCAGGCTCCGGTCAGTTTCGTTGGGTATCCAGACTCCGGTTATTACTTTGAGGGTTCAGGCTCCGGTCAGTTTCGTTGGGTATCCAGTCTCCGGTTATTACATTGAGCGTTCAGGCTCCGGTCAGTTTCGTTGGGTATCCAGACTCCGGTTATTACGTTGATCGTTCAGGCTCTAGTCAGTTTCGTTGGGTATCCAGACTCCGGTTATTACGTTGAGCGTTCAGGCTCCGGTCAGTTTCGTTGGGTATCCAGACTCCGGTTATTACGTTGAGCGTTCAGGCTCCGGTCAGTTTCGTTGGGTATCCAGACTCCGGTTATTACATTGAATGTTCAGGCTCCGGTCAGTTTCGTTGGGTGTCTAGAATCTGGTTATTACGTTGAGCGTTCAGGCTCCGGTCAGTTTTGCTGGGTATCCAGACTCCGGTTATTACGTTGAGCGTTCAGGCTCCGGTCAGTTTCGTTGGGTATCCAGACTCCGGTTATTACGTTGAGCGTTCAGGCTCCGTTCAGTTTCGCTGGGTATCCAGACTCCGGTTATTACGTTGAGCGTTCAGGCTCTGGTCAGTTTCGTTGTGTATCCAGACTCCGGTTATTACGTTGAGCGTTCAGGCTCCGGTCAGTTTCGTTGGGTATCCAGACTCCGGTTATTACGTTGAGCGAGCAGGCTCCGGTCAATTTCGTTGGGTATCTAGACTCCGGTTATTACGTTGAGCGTTCAGGCTCCGGTCAGTTTCGTTGGGTATCCAGACTCCGGTTATTACGTTGAGGGTTCAGGCTCCGGTCAGTTTCGTTGGGTATCCAGACTCCGGTTATTACATTGAGCGTTCAGGCTCCGGTCAGTTTCGTTGGGTATCCAGACTCCGGTTATTACGTTGATCGTTCAGGCTCTAGTCAGTTTCGTTGGGTATCCAGACTCCGGTAATTACGTTGAGCGTTCAGGCTCCGGTCAGTTTCGTTGGGTATCCAGACTCCGGTTATTACGTTGAGCGTTCAGGCTCCGGTCAGTTTCGTTGGGTATCCAGACTCCGGTTATTACATTGAATGTTCAGGCTCCGGTCAGTTTCGTTGGGTGTCTAGAATCTGGTTATTACGTTGAGCATTCAGGCTCCGATCATTTTCGTTGAGCATCCAGACTCTAGTTATTACGTTGTGCGTTCTGGCTCCGGTCAGTTTCGTTGGGTATCCAGACTCCGGTTATTACGTTGAGCGTTCAGGCTCCGGTCAATTTCGTTGGGTATCCAGACTCCGGTTATTACGTTGAGCGTTCAGGCTCCGGTCAGTTTCGTTGGGTATCCAGACTCCGGTTATTACGTTGATCGTTCAGGCTCCAGTCAGTTTCGTTGGGTATCCAGACTTCGGTTATTACGTTGAGCGTTCAGGCTCCGGTCAGTTTCGTTGGGTATCCAGGCTCCGGTTATTACATTGCATGTCCAGGCTCCGGTCAGTTTCGTTGGGTGTCCAGAATCTGGTTATTACGTTGAGCATTCAGGCTCCGATCATTTTCGTTGAGCATCCAGACTCCATTTATTACGTTGAGCATTCTGGCTCCGGTCAGTTTCGTTGGGTATCCAGACTCCGGTTATTACGTTGAGCGTTCAGGCTCCGTTCAGTTTCGTTCGGTATCCAGACTCCGGTTATTACGTTGAGCGTTCAGGCTCTGGTCAGTTTCGTTGTGTATCCAGACTCCGGTTATTACGTTGAGCGTTCAGGCTCCGGTCAGTTTCGTTGGGTATCCAGACACCGGTTATTACGTTGAGCGTTCAGGCTCCGGTCAGTTTCGTTGGGTATCCAAACTCCGGTTATTATGTTGAGCGTTCATCTCCGGTCAGTTTCGTTGGGTTTCCAGACTCCGGTTATTACATTGAGTGTTCAGGCTCCGGTCAGTTTCGTTTGGTATCCAGACTTCAGTTGTTACGGTCGTTCAGGCTCCGGTCAGTTTCGTTGGGTATCCAGACTCCGGTTTTTACGTTGTGCGTTCAGGCTCCGGTCAGTTTCGTTGAGTATCCAGACTCCGGTTATTACGTTGAGCGTTCAGGCTCCGGTCAGTTTCGTTGGGTATCCAGACTCTGGTTTTTACATTGAGCGTTCAGGCTCCGGTCAGTTTCGTTGGGTATCCAGACTCCGGTTATTACGTTGAGTGTTCAGGCTCCGGTCAGTTACGTTGGGTATCCAGACTTCGGTTATTACGCTAAGCGTTCAGGCTCTGGTCAGTTTCGTTGGGTATCCAGACTCCGGTTATTACGTTGAGCGTTCAGGCTCCGTTCAGTTTCGTTGGGTATCCAGACTCCGGTTATTACGTTGAGCGTTCAGGCTCTGGTCAGTTTCGTTGTGTATCCAGACTCCGGTTATTACATTGAGCGTTCAGGCTCCGGTCAGTTTCGTTGGGTATCCAGACTCCGGTTTTTACGTTGAGCGTTCAGGCTCCGGTCAGTTTTGCTGGGTATCCAGACTCCGGTTATTACGTTGAGCGTTCAGGCTCCGGTCATTTTCGTTGGGTATCCAGACTCCGGTTATTACGTTGAGCGAGCAGGCTCCGGTCAATTTCGTTGGGTATCTAGACTCCGGTTATTACGTTGAGCGTTCAGGCTCCGGTCAGTTTCGTTGGGTATCCAGACTCCGGTTATTACGTTGAGGGTTCAGGCTCCGGTCAGTTTCGTTGGTTATCCAGACTCCGGTTATTACATTGAGCGTTCAGGCTCCGGTCAGTTTCGTTGGGTATCCAGACTCCGGTTATTACGTTGATCGTTCAGGCTCTAGTCAGTTTCGTTGGGTATCCAGACTCCGGTAATTACGTTGAGCGTTCAGGCTCCGGTCAGTTTCGTTGGGTATCCAGACTCCGGTTATTACATTGAATGTTCAGGCTCCGGTCAGTTTCGTTGGGTGTCTAGAATCTGGTTATTACGTTGAGCATTCAGGCTCCGATCATTTTCGTTGAGCATCCAGACTCCAGTTATTACGTTGTGCGTTCTGGCTCCGGTCAGTTTCGTTGGGTATCCAGACTCCGGTTATTACGTTGAGCGTTCAGGCTCCGTTCAGTATCGTTGGGTATCCAGACTCCGGTTATTACGTTGAGCATTCAGGCTCTGGTCTGTTTCATTGTGTATCCAAACTCCGGTTATTACATTGAGCGTTCAGGCTCCGGTCAGTTTCGTTGGGTATCCAGACTCCGGTTATTACGTTGAGCGTTCAGGCTCCGGTCAGTTTCGTTGGGTATCCAGACTCCGGTTATTATGTTGAGCGTTCAGCTCCGGTCAGTTTCGTTAGGTATCCAGACTCCGGTTATTACATTGAGTGTTCAGGCTCCGGTCAGTTTCGTTTGGTATCCAGACTTCAGTTGTTACGTTGAGCGTTCAGGCTCCGGTCAGTTTTGTTGGGTATCCAGACTCCGGTTTTCACGTTGAGCATTCAGGCTCCGGTCAGTTTTGTTGGGTATCCATGATCCGGTTATTACGTTATACGTTCAGGCTCCGGTCAGTTTCGTTGAGTATCCAGACTCCGGTTATTACGTTGAGCGTTCAGGCTCCGGTCAGTTTCGTTGGTTATCCAGACTCTGGTTTTTACATTGAGCGTTCAGGCTCCGGTAAGTTTCGTTGGGTATCCAGACTCCGGTTATTACGTTGAGTGTTCAGGCTCCGGTCAGTTACGTTGGGTATCCAGACTTCGGTTATTACGCTAAGCGTTCAGGCTCCGGTCAGTTTCGTTGGGTGTCCAGACTCCGGTTATTACGTTGAGCGTTCAGGCTCCGGTCAGTTTCGTTTGGTATCCAGACTTCAGTTATTACGTTGAGCGTCCAGGCTCCGGTCAGTTTCGTTGGGTATGCAGACTCCGGTTATTACATTGAGCGTTCAGGCTCCGGTCAGTTTCGTTGGGTGTCCAGACTCCGGTTATTACGTTGAGCGTTCATGCTCCGATCATTTTCGTTGAGCATCCAGACTCCCGATATTACGTTGTGCGTTCAGGCTTCGGTCAGTTTCGTTGGGTATCCAGACTCCGGTTATTACGTTGAATGTTAAGGCTCCGGTTAGTTTCGTTGGGTGTCCAGACTCCGGTTATTACGTTGTGCGTTCAGGCTCACATCAGTTTCGTTGGGTATCCAGACTCCGGTTATTACGTTGAGCGAGCAGGCTCCGGTCAGTTTCGTTGGGTATCTAGAGTCCGGTTATTACGTTGAGCGTTCAGGCTCTAGTCAGTTTCGTTGGGTATCCAGACTCCGGTTATTACGTTGAGCGTTCAGGCTCCGGTCAGTTTCGTTGGGTATCCAAACCCCGATTTTTACGTTGAGCGTTCAGGCTCCGGTCAATTTTGTTGGGCATCCAGACTCCGGTTATTAAGTTAAGGGTTCAGGCTCCGGTTAGTTTCGTTGGGTATCAAGACTCCGGTTATTACATTGAGCGTTCAGGCTCCGGTAAGTTTCGTTGGGTATCCAGACTCCGGTTATTACGTTGAGCGTTCAGGCTCCGGTCAGTTTCGTTGAGCATCCAGACTCCAGTTATTACGTTGTGTGTTCAGGGTCCGGTCAGTTTCGTTGAGTATCAAGACTCCGGTTATTACGTTGAGCGTTCGGGCTCCGGTCAGTTTCGTTGGGTATCCAGACTCCGGTTATTACGTTGAGCGTTCAGGCTCCGGTCAGTTTCATTGTGTATCCAGACTCCGGTTATTACGTTGAGCGATCAGGCTCCGATCAATTTCGTTGTGTATCCAGACTCCAGTTATTACGTTGATCATTCAGCCTCCAATCAGTTTCATTGAGTATCCAGACTCCGGTTATTACGTTGAGTGTTCAGGCTCCGGTCAGTTTCGTTGGGTATCCAGATTTCGGTTATTACGTTGAGCCTTCAGGCTCCGGTCAATTTCGTTGGGTATCCAGACTGCGGTTATTACGTTGAACGTTCAGGCTCCGGTCAATTATGTTGGGTATCCAGACTCCGGTTATTACGTTGAGTGTTCAGGCTCCGACCATTTTCGTTGAGCATCCAGACTCCAGTTATAACGTTGTGCGTTCAGACTCCGGTCAGTTTCGTTGGGTATCGAGACTACGGTTATTACGTTGAGCGTTCAGGCTCCGTTCAGTTTCGTTGGGTATCCAGACTCTGGTTATTACGTCGAGCGTTCAGGCTCTGGTGAGTTTCGTTGTGTATCCGGACTCCGGTTTTTACGTTGAGCGTTCAGGCTCCGGTCAGTTTTGTTGGGTATACAGACTCCGGTTATTACGTTGAGGGTTCAGGCTCCAGTCAGTTTCGTTGGGTATCCAGACTCCGGTTATTACATTGAGCGTTCAGGCTCCGGTCAGTTTCGTTGGGTATCCAGACTCCGGTTATTACGTTGATCGTTCAGGCTCCAGTCAGTTTCGTTGGGTATCCAGACTCCGGTTATTACGTTGAGCGTTCAGGCTCCGGTCAGTTTCGTTGGGTATCCAGACTCCGGTTATTACATTGAATGTCCAGGCTCCGGTCAGTTTTGTTGGGTGTCCAGAATCTGGTTATTACGTTGAGCATTCAGGCTCCGATCATTTTCGTTGAGCATCCAGACTCCAGTTATTACGTTGTGCGTTCTGGCTCCGGTCAGTTTCGTTGGGTATCCAGACTCCGGTTATTACGTTGAGCGTTCAGGCTCTGTTCAGTTTCGTTGGGTATCCACACTCCGGTTATTACGTTGAGGGTTCAGGCTCTGGTCAGTTTCGTTGTGTATCCAGACTCCGGTTATTACGTTGAGCGTTCAGGCTCCGGTCAATTTCGTTGGATATCCAAACTCCGGTTATTATGTTGAGCGTTCAGCTCCGGTCAGTTTCGTTGGGTATCCAGACTCCGGTTATTACATTGAGTGTTCAGGCTCCGGTCAGTTTCGTTTGGTATCCAGACTTCAGTTGTTACGTTAAGCGTTCAGGCTCCGGTCAGTTTCGTTGGGTATCCAGACTCCGGTTTTTACGTTGAGCGTTAAGGCTCCGGTTAGTTTTGTTGGGTATCAAGACTCTGGTTTTTACGTTGAGCGTTCAGGCTCCGGTCAGTTTTGTTGGGTATCCAGACTCCGGTTATTACGTTATACGTTCAGGCTCCGGTCAGTTTCGTTGAGTATCAAGACTCCGGTTATTACGTTGAGCGTTCAGGCTCCGGTCAGTTTCGTTGGGTATCCAGACTCTGGTTTTTACATTGAGCGTTCAGGCTCCGGTCAGTTTCGTTGGGTATCCAGACTCTGGTTTTTACGTTGAGCGTTCAGGCTCTGGTCAGTTTCGTTGGGTATCCAGACTCCGGTTATTACGTTGAGTGTTCAGGCTCCGGTCAGTTACGTTGGGTATCCAGACTTCGGTTATTACGCTAAGCGTGCAGGCTCCGGTCAGTTTCGTTGGGTATCCAGACTCCGGTTATTACGTTGAGCGTTCAGGCTCCGGTCAGTTTCGTTTGGTATCCAGACTTCAGTTATTACGTTGGGCGTCCAGGCTCCGGTCAGTTTCGTTGGGTATCCAGACTCCGGTTATTACGTTGAGCGTTCAGGTTCCGGTCAGTTTCGTTAGGTGTCCAGACTCCGGTTATTACGTTGAGCGTTCAGGCTCCGATCATTTTCGTTGAGCATCCAGACTCCAGTTATTACGTTGTGCGTTCAGGCTCCGGTCAGTTTCGTTGGGTATCCAGACTCCGGTTATTACGTTGAGCGTTCAGGCGCCGTTCAGTTTCGTTGGGTATCCAGACTCCGGTTATTACGTTGAGCGTTCAGGCTCTAGTCAGTTTCGTTGTGTATTCGGACTCCGGTTATTACGTTGAGCGTTCAGGCTCCGGTCAGTTTCGTTGGGTATCCAGACTCCGGTTTTTACGTTGAGCGTTCAGGCTCCGGTCAGTTTTGCTGGGTATCCAGACTCCGGTTATTACGTTGAGCGTTCAGGCTCCGGTCAGTTTCGTTGGGTATCCAGACTCCGGTTATTACGTTAAGCGAACAGGCTCTGGTCAGTTTCGTTGGGTATCTAGACTCCGGTTATTACGTTGAGAGTTCAGGCTCCGGTCAGTTTCGTTGGGTATCCAGACTCCGGTTATTACGTTGAGCGTTTAGGCTCTGGTCAGTTTTGTTGGGTATCCAGACTCCGGTTTTTACGTTGAGCGTTCAGGCTCCGGTCAGTTTTGTTTGGTATCCAGACTCCGGTTATTACGTTGAGGGTTCAGGCTCCGGTCAGTTTTGTTGGGTGTCTAGACTCCGGTTATTACATTGAGCGTTCAGGCTCCGGTCAGTTTCGTTGGGTATCCAGACTCCGGTTATAACGTTGAGCGTTCAGGCTCTGGTCAGTTTTGTTGGGTATCCAAACTCTGGTTTTTACGTTGAGCGTTCAGGCTCCGGTCAATTTTGTTGGGTATCCAGACTCAGGTTATTAAGTTAAGGGTTCAGGCTCCGGTTAGTTTCGTTGGGTATCAAGACACCGGTTATTACATTGAGCGTTCAGGCTCCGGTCAGTTTCGTTGGGTATCCAGACTCCTGTTATTACGTTGATCGTTCAGGCTCCAGTCAGTTTCGTTGGGTATCCAGACTCCGGTTATTACGTTGAGCGTTCAGGCTCCGGTCAGTTTCGTTGGGTATCCAGACTCCGGTTATTACGTTGAGCATTCAGGCTCCGGTCATTTTCGTTGAGCATTCAGACTCCAGTTATTACGTTGTGTGTTCAGGGTCCGGTCAGTTTCGTTGAGTATCAAGACTCCGGTTATTACGTAGAGCGTTCGGGCTCCGGTCAGTTTCGTTGGGTATCCAGAATCCGGTTATTACGTTGAGCGTTCAGGCTCCGGTCAGTTTCGTTGTGTATCCAGACTCCGGTTATTACGTTGAGCGATCAGGCTCCGATCAATTTCGTTGTGTATCCAGACTCCAGTTATTACGTTGATCATTCAGGCTCCAGTCAGTTTCATTGAGTATTCAGACTCCGGTTATTACGTTGAGCGTTCATGCTCCGGTCAGTTTCGTTGGGTATCTAGATTCCGGTTATTACGTTGAGCCTTCAGGCTCCGGTCAATTTCGTTGGGTATCCAGAGTGCGGTTATTACGTTGAACGTTCAGGCTCCGGTCAGTTATGTTGGGTATCCAGACTCCGGTTATTACGTTGAGTGTTCAGGCTCCGATCATTTTCGTTGAGCATCCAGACTTCAGTTATTACGTTGTGCGTTCAGACTCCGGTCAGTTTCGTTGGGTATCCAGACTCCGGTTATTACGTTGAGCATTCAGGCTCTGGTCAATTTCGTTGTGTATCCAAACTCCGGTTATTAGATTGAGCGTTCAGGCTCCGGTCAGTTTCGTTGGGTATCCTGACTCCGGTTTTTACGTTGAGCGTTCAGGCTCCGGTCAGTTTTGCTGGGTATCCAGACTCCGGTTATTACGTTGAGCGTTCAGGCTCCGGTCAGTTTCGTTGGGTATCCAGACTCCGGTTATTACGTTGAGCGAGCAGGCTCTGGTCAGTTTCGTTGGGTATCTAGACTCCGGTTATTACGTTGAGCGTTCAGGCTCCGGTCAGTTTCGTTGGGTATCCAGACTCCGGTTATTACGTTATGCGTTCAGGCTCTGGTCAGTTTCGTTGGGTATCCGGACTCCGGTTTTTACGTTGAGCGTTCAGGCTCCGGTCAGTTTTGTTGGGTATCCAGACTCCGGTCAGCAGACAGGTTCGTCTACTACTCTCCGCAACTATGTCTAGGTGCATACTCAAGCCCAGGTCCGGCTTTTCACTCATAGTAATCTCCCTCTCCCACAACAATAATCATAATAATATAATGTTGAAAGTAAATGCGGAAAGGTAAAGGTGCGGGAAAGTAAAGTGCGGAAAGATAAAACACATATGCACAACACCCAACAAATAAACACCCAAGTGCTAGGATTGACTCGCGTAGGGGATGGGAAACGGTCCCAGCATAAGGGATGGGAAAAGTCCCTAGATGCTATAAATGTCCCCAGCAGAGTCGCCAGCTGTCGCTACTGCGAAAATCGGCGCCGGCTGACAGAAGAGTCGCCACCGTGCGTTATTTATCCCAACGGAGGGAAAGGAAACGCTCGAAGTAAACCTCGCAAAAACGGGAAAGGTATGGTCGTCGCAACCAAAACCTGGATTCGGGAGTCGGTTACGCAAGGGGAAGGTATTAGCACCCCTCACGTCCGTCGTACTCGACGGGATCCACGCTTGGTGTTTATAAGGAAAAGGGTGTGTTTATCTATCTACGCTAATGGTCAGTCTGAAAAGAAAAGAAAAGGACAGGACTCGACAGAACATACGGTGTTCTGGGCCTACGTACTCCCTCGTGCAATGGGAAAGTCAGAGTCAACGTAGTTCGACTACCTACGTCTAGACGGGGGGAAGGTTGCTCGCCAGGACATCGCGTCCTGTGCCTACGTACTTCCACACGGCATGGAAGATCAGAGCAAACGTAGTTCGACTACGGAAGAAATGAATTCACTTTTGTTTTATCCTTTATTAAGTGTTTTTCTGTTGTTTTGAGAAAGGAAAGAGACACCCTAAAACTATGGTCGAAAAGGGGAACCTACCTACTGTTATCATGCCTGGTTGACCAACTTAATGTCTATCATAACGTCTCCGCAGCGGAGAAGTTAGAGCTCCTAAGGGATCATGGCAACAGGACTAAACAGCAAACAGGAATCAACTGCAAAGTAAAGAAATACTGGAAATATGCATGAATGCAACAACCAAACAACCAAGGCACAAAGGCCGCAAACCACAGAGGTAAGGGAGCTCAGCTCTACCAAATACCAGCAAGCAAAGCCACTCAATAACAAACAAGCAGAAGGAGGACCACCTCAACTTCTCATGCACACAAAGCCTATTTCTAAGATGCGCCTATCTCAGAAATATCTAGATGAACCCCTAAGTCTAATGCAGCACAGCACCACACAAGTCAAACAACACAAAGAGAAGGCGAACCAGCCTGACAAGCTCCTATCCAAAACTTAAACCAGAACCCTGAGCAGGACCCCTAAACAAAACCCTAATCAAACCCCTGAGCAAAGCCCTATGCAAAACCCTAATCAAATCTCTAAGAAAAAACCCTAAGCAAAACCCTAATCAAATCTCTAAGCAAAACCCTAAGCAAACCCTACACAAGAGAAATCAATCCAGTCTTCAAGCTTCAAAACAAGCTTACCAAAGAAAGGGAGCTAAGTAGGAAACTCATAGTGCTCTCCTCAGGAAAGTACTAGGAGGCTTATACTTAGGACTCATATCCTATGCGGCTCAACAACTGTGAACGGTTTACATTCCTCCTCAGGAGAAACTAAACTCACATGAAGGCTCCGACATCATTGGATACTTGAGAAATCCTACCTGAACTAAGTGAACTAAGTGAACAGACCCATAGTGCCTTCCTCAGGAAAATACTAGGGGACTTCCACTTAGGAATCATATCCCATGTGGCTCAACAACTGTGATCGGTTTACATTCCTCCTCAGGAGAAACTAAACTCACATGAAGGCTCCAACATCATTGGATACTTGAAAAATCCTATATGAACTAAGTGAACTAAGTGAACAGACCCATAGTGCCTTCCTCAGGAAAATACTAGGGGACTTCCACTTAGGAATCATATCCCATGTGGCTCAACAACTGTGATCGGTTTACATTCCTCCTCAGGAGAAACTAAACTCACATGAAGGCTCCAACACCATTGGATACTTGAGAAAGAGACGAGAAGAAAGAATGAAAGACATCCATAGTGCCTTCCTCAGGAAAGTACCATAAATTTCCCTCAAACTTCAGGATCTCAAACCTCACAAACAGAGAGCAAGCTCCTAGACTAGGCCTCAATCCATGCATCCTTGCAAGCTCCATCAAGACTTCATCCAGCCTCCACCTTCAAGAAGAAACCACAGGCCCTCAAACCACAAGAAACTATCTCTGAAGTTCAACCACAGTTGAACTTCAAAGTCAGAAGCCATCAAGACTTCTCCTATTCTCAAGCTCAAGCAAAAATAACAGAACACCCTCTAAAAATCTATCAAAAATCTAGGGGAAACCTACATGGCTCTATGATCCCAAGATCAAATCTCAAAGCCTAAGTCAACTTCTAAGGCTACTAAACAATCCCTACCATTGAATGGTCAAGGGTTAACCAGCAAGTTAGGAGGTCTCTATTCTCTAACCCTAAAACCACATCAATCAAACTCTGAAAAATCCACAAAAAATCCTATGGGGAGCATGCATCAGTCTAGTATAACATACTAAAAAACTAAAGCAAAAATCAATACCAAATGAGAAAACTAAAATCAGCAAAGCAGACACATCACAAACCAATTATTCAATATCCATTAAAATACAACAATGCAAACAAAAATGAAAATGCATGATCTAATTAATATTTTTGCACTATAAAATTCTAAATTGAATTATGAGTCTACAGAAAAAAGAAGGGAATTAATTGATCAATCCTACTATTTTTTATGCATTTGTTTCTAACATGATACAAAACAAAGAAATAACAAAGAAAATAAAATAAAAAAGAAATAAAACAGGGGGGGTGCAGCGAGTAACAACTCTAGTTACTCAGATTGGGCCCAAACACAGGGGGGGTGCGCGTAGCACTTAGGGCACGGCCCAATCCATATCCACTCTATGCTTCTCACAGCCAGGGGGGATGACGAGCAAACGGGGGGTGAGCTTCAGCAAACTCACACTTGGGCTTAACCCAGCCCAAACCCTAATCCAAGTGTCAACTTAACAAAACTAAACCTTCTTCCCCAACGCTGTTCACTGTTCATCATCCTAACCCTAGCTGCGCCATCCTCTCTCTAACCTACTCTCAAGAATCCTCAACCAAATCTCAGAAACAATCAAACCCTACTCAAAACACCTTCTTCCTCAGCTTAACACCATCAACAACGAACCTCAAATCTTAAAACGAGAAACCCTAAATCAATGAATGAACAGCAATGGAGGTGGCGAAAAGGAAACGAACCTGGAGTGAAGCAACTGAGACGATGAAGTTTCTGGAACTTCTTGAAGACGCTCGAAGATCAACAGGCCGGACGATGTTTGAAGATGATCTAGAAAACTTCTGGTGATGCAACCTGGAAACTACGATGAATGTTATCCTCAAGCTGAAGATCGTTGAATGTTTTATGCAGTTCGCTTGAAGATTTTGAAGACGTTCTGGAGGATCTTGAAGAATATGATCTGGAAACGGAGGAAAATTGAAGGTGACGAACACGAATGCTCTTGCTCGTTGAAGTTAGTTGAAGATCAGGCGGATTTCTGGAGATCTTTGAGGTCCCTGATGAGCAAGATGAAGATCTGGAGATTGTTCGTGATGTATGATGAACGAGTCTGGAAATCTGGATGAAGCTTCATGAGTTTGATGAGTTTTCCGGCGTGCATATGAATTTTCCGGCGACGTGTATGAGTTCTCCGGCGAATAATGGATGAAGAGGGACGGGGGAGATTGGAGGAGAAGGAAGAAGATGGGAGGATTCTGGGCAAAAAATGGCTCCGGCGGGTTGTTACGGTGGTCCGGTGACGGTTAGGGTTGCCGGCGGTGGGAGGTTAACGGATTTGCATGGCCGGCGGTAGGGGTCCCGGTGAAGCGACAGGTGGCAGGGAGATAGGGTTAGTGGGTGCATGCGTGAAGCCACGTGTGGGGAGAGACAATTAGTGGGGGATTACGTGGAAGGTTTCTGAGTGTGTGAGATCAATGAGGTGGGGTCCTTATGGTTGAACGCGTGGAGCATTATATATACGACAAGTGGCATTTCCATTTTTCTGGACAAACAAAACGGACTGATATTGATGTGGGCCTCCAAAAACTACACTCTGAGCCCACGAAAAATTAGCTCAATAACCCCAAAAAATCTGAATAAAAATGATTAAACTCAATTAAGAGCTAATTAAAGCTAAACTACAATTAAAAATTGATTATGGATTTAAACTTCAATTAACTAACAATTAAAACTACAATTAACTCTAAATGAAGATTAAACTATCCTAATTAATTCTAACAAATTCAATTAAAATCTAAACAAAAGATTAAATCCTAATTAACCTAATTAAACCCTAATTAAATCTAAAATGATTAAAATCTAGCTAAACTCTATTAACCCAAATTAATTTCTAAACTCTACTAATTTCTATTTAAAAAACTATTAAAATCCTATTAAATCTCTAATAAAATCTATACCATTTATTTAAAACTATTAAAAAAGCTATTAACCTATAAAAAAACTATTTAAATTCTAAAAAATGATTTAAAGCTATTAAAAATATAAAAAATCTATTTAAATTCTAAAAAATTCTAAAAAGCCTATTTAAAATCCACAAAAGGCTATTAAATCCTAAAAAAATGCAGACAAATGCAAATGACCAACATAAAAGAGAGCGCGAGACCAGATCGACGCAAACAGTAAACCCCCGGGCATCAGAATATCCCAAAAACCACCATGTAAGCTGAAAACACCGAGAAGCGCACAATTCCCCGAAAATAAAACCCTGATTATCTAGACTGGATCTGAAATATCCGGTAAATGAAAACCCAAGCTGTAACCCTGACATCCTCTGTCTGTGCACAAATGTCATGCATCTGATATGCGGATACGAATTGAACCATGAACCAGATAGGAGAATCGGTTGGTCAAATTTTAGGGTGCAACAGCTGCCCCTATTCAAGCGACTTTGGACCTGAAGGGTTGAAGAGCGCCCAACCTTCAAACATTCAGAGGTACGAGACGGTTGAATACCAATAAATCCGAAAATTTGCCAACCGTGAGAATATACTGTAAAACTGCTTGGGGAACCATAATCCAGAACCAAACCCAGTCATCACGGCAATAAACTGATCAATCATCTGATAAAGAACTCATGATCTTAACGCCAGTTACCTGCGATACCCCATATAACAAACCCGAGGATTGCAACAAAACACCTGATCCTCTCACATCGTCTACTGATCGACAGGAAGAGAAATATACTCACATCGTCTAAAGATAGACGGAAAGACACCCCTCCCGAAGGAAAACCATCAATACTCACATCGTCTAAAGATAGACGGAAAGACACCCAAAATCCATACTCACATCGTCTAAAGATAGACGGGAAGACACCCTTAATCCATACTCACATCGTCTACTGATAGACGGGAAGACACCCTTAATCCATACATCGTCTACCGATAGACGGGAAGACACCCATAATCCCGAAGGAAAAAAAATTCAATACTCACATCGTCTAAAGATAGACGGGAAGACACCCATAATCCCGAAGGAAAAAATTCAATACTCACATCGTCTAAAGATAGACGGAAAGACACCTAAAATCCATACTCACATCGTCTAATGATAGACGGAAAGACACCCAAAATCCATACTCACATCGTCTAATGATAGACGGGAAGACACCCATAATCCCGAAGGAAAAAATTCAATACTCACATCGTCTAATGATAGACGGGAAGACACCCATAATCCCGAAGGAAAAAATTCAATACTCACATCGTCTAAAGATAGACGGGAAGACAATCATAGAAAAACCCCATCTTGAAACCCCACTGGAAAAAACAACCGAAACTTCACATCGTCTACTGCTAGACAGAAAGAAAACCACTTAGAGAAACCCCCTCTTGAAACCCCACTAAAACAAACCCGAAACTTCACATCGTCTACTGATAGACGGAAAGAAAGCCATAGAAAAACCCCATCTTGAAACCCCACTGGAAAAAACAACCGAAACTTCACATCGTCTACTGCTAGACGGAAAGAAAACCACTTAGAGAAACCCCCTCTTGAAACCCCACTGGAAAATTAACTGAAACTTCACATCGTCTACTGATAGACGGAAAGAAAACCATATGCTAGAGAACCCCCATCTTGAAACCCTACTGAAAAATCATCCGAAACTTCACATCGTCTACTGATAGACGGGAAGAAAGCCATATTCGAACTCAAAACGTCTAATGATAGACGGAGAAATCCACTTATTGGAGGAACGCATCGTCAATATGAATTGACGGGAAGAAAAGTCTGTCGATACCAGATGACTGATTGATCAAAGCATAACTGTTGTATGATCTGAAATACGAATACACTGCTGAATTGTCTGAACACTGCTGCTGGATTAATGCCCCTGAACTGATCACAGAGTAATTCACGCGCCATATGAGGCTGATAGAAAACCTGGCTTATGCTTCGTATGCATATGCATATGTTTGAATCTTTCTATGGCGTAATGCTCCATTCAGGATGGAAATGCTACGCTGCATATGCTTGAATCTTTCTATGGCGTAATGCTCCATTCAGGATGGAAATGCTACGCTGCATTTTGAAAATGAAATGCAAGTATGATGAAAATATGATGCTATATGCAATATGCTAATGCAGGCTCGGGCTGCTGGAGAAAGCTGGATACAGAAAACCACTTCAACAAAATAAATGCTGAAGACGAAGCCAACTCCGCTGGGGATAAACCGAATATCACAGAATCATTCCAGCAAAATAAATGCTGGAAGAGTGAAATCAACTCCGCTGGGGAAATTGGGAACTTAACCAGGCACCTCGTTGAAGTAACACCCCGCTGGGGAATACAACTCTGCTGGGGAATAGCAGATGTGCCAAGTATGATTGGACTTCTCTGGGGGTAGCTGACCCGTGCCAATGAAAAATTGGACTTTGCTGGAGAGAATAGACAGAGTCTTCCTACATACTGACGAAGATTAGATTTGGAAACTGATACACCAACACGGATGGGCCTCACAGTGACCGCTAACATGGATTTGGACTCTTAGGCTATCTGTGATGGGTCAGGTACAACTGACGCTGGAAAACATTCTGTCTGAATACACAGTCTTCTGATTGAAGAGTCAAAGGATAGTAACACAACTTCCCAACATTCGTCTCGCACTCGAAAATTGGCTGAATCTGCTCGAATAGCCCTGAATAACTCTGATGATACGGAGAAGAACAATCTCTTCGCTTCTGATATGCCCCAGCCTGCGGGACCTCTGTGGTGATGCTCCTCGAAAGGAAATCTGAAAATCTGTATCCTGATAGTCTGATATAGAATGCCCCAGCATTCTGAACTCCGGAGAGATACTTCACCTCAAATGCTTCTCGAATAAAGAACAACTTCTACGCCCTTACAATGGCCTGCCCCTGACTGCAATGACTTTGCCCCTGATTAGCTGATTCAAAGTAGTGCCCCTTGACTACAAAATATTCACCGAATCCCAACTTGATTGCCTCCAGGATAACTGACTTCGAAAGGCTGACCTGACTGGGGATCACTTGATGGCGCTTGCCCTGGCTTGCGGAGCATTCGGATGTTCTGCATTCTATCCTGACCATACTTTCCATTGTAGAAAACTTTCCTGCTGTCAAGCGCTTACTCGCAGGTAAAACAAGTTGTTCTGCGTAAAAGATATACTAATGCAACACATATGACAGCTTTGACATCCAATCTGTTCACTGGGAAAAGGGAAAACATTTCATGGCATATAATGCACCAAACATTTATCAACATCAGTACCAACATGGTAAGAGGAACCCTTTCAGGAGTCAGAATCGACGCGACCTTTACCGAAGTATGCTTTCGAAATAACCTGCTTTAATTAGGACTTTTGAAGGTTGTAACATGGTCAGGTTCACGGTTTTGAAAGAAAGGATAAAGGCTCAAAGTTTATTTTAACCCACCCATTCTCCTTGATGTTCTCCCATCCTACATTTAGCTAATTTGACCTTAGCGCTCACCTCTCAGAGGTTGAAAGATAGGAGTGATAGTTCGAGAAACCCTGAGTTTTTGGAGTGACAGCCACTCACTCTTCGTCTTTGACACTTGAGGTCACACGACTCGTATTTGATTTGAGGATTTTTCTTTTGTCATCCTTTCATCTTTTTTTCTTATCCCTAACTTTTGCCTGGACTGACTCTTCTTGAGTTTCTTCTGATTTTAAGTCCAGCGGGATGCCCTCATTTTTGCCTAAGTCGTTTGCTTTGAAGTTTCGACTTAGCGGGCTTTTGATTCTTTTTTTTTTTGCTTTCTTTTTCCGAACAAGTCGTGTGACACTGGTTGCTTGACTCATTGGAGAATAATGTGACTGTCTCATTCTTGATTTAACCATTGTGGTTTTTTTTTAGGCATGACCTCTAGAGGTGTGATTGATCCTCGAACGGACACTCCTTTTGCAACTTGAACGCTCGGCCAAATTAGCTAACACCTACCCTGCCCCAGGTTAAAGATGGAGGGTTTTTCGTTTTCAGAAAGAACTCATACTACTAGGCTCAAAGGGGTTGTCAAGGGATTATCTTCCTTATATCACCGGTATTTAGGGATTTGAAACAATGCCTGTACATCATCAGCAGGTTTTATCTCAAAAGCATACAATATCGGAAGTCGCATGTCGTTCATTTTCGTCATCCTCCTCAGATCCTTCTTAACCAGGCGTTGGACATTTGTAAAAACAATTAGTGAACACAAATGGATTTAATCAAAACATGCATACTTATTCCATTATCATCAATTGCATGAAAACAACAAGTTTTACAAACAAGATTGCAATTTAAACAGGAAAGAAACTACAAACGTAAAGGAATGACAAGATACAACAAAGAAAAATGCCAGCTTCCGAGAACCGGGCTTTCACATTTGTCTTGCTGCTGAACCAGCTATCTCCACAATCAATTATTAGAGGCAACCCGATGTTGTCCTGATCTGCTTTCAGCGACCCAACCAAATTATAGAGCCCCTCCTCCTCATTCAGATGATTTTGGGCCCTTCCTGCCCGAAGTTGATAGCTGCACTGTCAAGTAGGTCCTGCACCTTGTGCTTGAAGGCCAAGCAATCTTCAATGTTGTGCCCAGGTGCTCCTGAATGGAAATCACAGTGCTCAATGATATTATACCCTGCTGGAGGCGTACCCGTCAGCGGGGCTAACTTCCTCTTCTCAACCAACTGTAATCGTAGCAACACCTGAAGAAGTTCGGCATACGGCATCGGAGGCACCTCAAATACCCTCACCGGCCTCTGATTTTAAGCTCTTCGCTGATTGAGATGCTGTTGCCTCTGCCACTGTTGAGATCGTTGTTGTCGTCGCTGGTATCGGGTTGACTGTTGAACAACTTTCGTAGCAAATACAACATCGGTTTCTTGACTTCCACCGCACTGACTAAAGCACTCCTTATGCTTAGCCATTTTCTTTCTCAGATCTGCCCCAGGAATAGGCAACAGTTGTGGGCATGGAGATTCTGACACCATGGAGTCCAGGATACGTTTCTGACCTACTGCAGCTTTAGCAACATCCATCATATTAGCATCAACTGGGATAGGAGCAATACGTACAGCTACACCGCTTGGCGTGAATTCAATATCTTTCGAGTCAATCAGGTCTTGAACATTGTGCTTAAAAGCATGACAACCCTCGATGTCGTGTCCGAGTGCCCCAGAATGAAACTCACATTGCTTACTGGCATCGTATACATAAGGAAGCGCTCCTGTGGGGGGATCCAACGTTCTCTTCTCAACCAGATTAAACCTCAATAAAGTCTGCAAGAGATCAGCATACGTTGAAGGTGGCGCCTCAAATACCCTCTTTAGCCTCCCCTCCTGAATCCTCTGTTGCTGTTGCTCAGGTTCCACAGGCACAGGTGGCACGAGCTCCTTCACTGCGGCTTCAAATAGCTGATCATCCCCTTTCCTAAGCACATTCTTGACAACCTCCATGATCAAGCTCATTTGGGTCTTCAGCTGACTATTTTCCTCTTTGAGGATCTTCTGCTCCAGACGCATCTCTTGCATATCTCTCATTATCTTCCCCAGCTGGCTTCGAACTTCAATCAATTCAACCTGATTCTGTTCCATATCTCTGGAGGAATCCCTACAACAAACTGGATGTTGAGGAAATAAGACCCACAGTTCTGATGTACCTGTTAAATGATAATGCAACGCAGAAAGCAAACACATATTCATGACAAGACAAAGAGAAACTCAAGCTATAAGCACCCAGACGAACATCTCCCACACATGTATAACCAACAAAGCAGCACGTAAGCACAAATGAGTACGAATACAATGACCCCAGCCAACAATCCTGGTGGTGGTCAGCAAACACTAGTGCACAAAAGCTAAACGGGTCAGCAGAGAAAACAGATGCGACACCCGGCACCGAAACCTCTAGAAACTTCTCCCATATTCAACTGAACTCTCCGTTTGACATTCTTCAGAACACACACTTCCCGTGGAGTCTTCCATGATATTAACTGACGAACCCACACAACTGGATGACGGAGAATCGTTAATCTGAACAAAACCCTGGGGCGCGATGAAAATCCGATTAGAGTCTAACAGATCCTGAACCTGGCTCCTAAGCACCTTACAACCATTTGTTGAATGCCCCTGTGCCCCAACATGGTACTCACAGCAGGCGCTGGCATCAAAACCTGGAGGATATGGTGGAATCACTGGTTTAGTCTCTTTCGGCACTATCAATCCACTTCTGACCAGATCTGGCAACAACTGACTGTACGACACCGGTAGCTGAGTAAACTGCCTTTCAGGTTTCCTTGGTCTTCGCTGGGCGTGCTGACGCGATCGACGACAGGATGACCGTTGACTTGAACTGTCTGAAAACCGATCCTGAGATGCTAGAGATTCTGAGACGACGTCATTTCCTTCTTCCCACTCTTCTTGAGAACTGACAACCGACTCATTCTTATCAACTGGGATATAAAGAGCATCTCGAAGCTTTCCACCCTTGAGTCCTCTCTCAACAAGCTCCCCCATTCTCATCAGGCCCACAAAGCTTGTACAGCCGAACAATTTGTCATAATAATGGCCTTTCAGAGTACCCAAGAAGATGTCAACCGTTTCTCTTTCCTGTAGCGGTGGTTGAACACTAGCAGCTAATTCTTTCCATCTTTGCACATACCCTCTGAATGATTCATTCTCCGCCCGAGATAATCCTTGCAGATGTACGAGACTAGGAGCCATATCCAGGTTGTAATTGTACTGCTTCATGAAAGCTCTGGCTAAATCCACCCATGATCGAATCTGATTACTCTCCAACTGCACATACCACCTCAAAGATGCCCCAGTCAGACTATACTGAAAGCAATGGATCATCAATTGGTCATTTCGCACAAACGCAGTCATTCTTCGACAGAACATCATCAAATGCAGCTTCGGACAGCTATCTCCCGTGTACTTCTCGAATTCCGGCACTTTGAACTTATAAGGCCACACCAGGTCAGGGACCAAACACATGTCTGCAGCATTCAGGTTAACAGCATCTTTGACCTCCAAAGCTTTAACTCTTTCTTCCAATGCTCGAAACCTTCTATCACCTTCAAGAGCTCTTGAGTTTACAGTCCTGGCTACCGGGATATATCTGCGTGGATTCCTCTCAGGGAAAACAGCACCTTGATTGCTAGCAGGAGGAGGACGTTCATTTCGGGCAACAAACTGCTCATGTCGATCTCGGTTCTCAACAGTAGGCTGTACAACTTGGTTTGCAGTAAGGTTGTTCGCTTGCGGGAAGTCTTCCATAGAATCATACGGAGGATGGGACGTCATAGTAAACCCTGTCAAGGTGTTAGGAGCCTGGAAATTTCCTTCACACATAGCCATCAATTACCTGTAAATGACTACACTGCTTGATCCTCAAATCTGCTCAAGTCTGTTCCAACCCCCTGGTCGTCTTCAACACTCCACACTTGCCTCGAACAATCCCCCGAGAATCACCCTCTGGAGAAAAAAAAGGCTGGATAAGTGCTCTGGCCAGCTAGAGAAATGCTATGCAATATGATTTATGCCGACAGAAAAATGCTAACGTGCATGTGTGCATTGGGGATATTTCCCCTCCAATTCCAGTGTCGAGGTAGCAAGACAAGATAAACCATAAAGACAATATTTAGAAAAACCCTCATATATTTATTGGACTGACAGTCTTGTCAAGACGTTACACAACTATGTTCCATACAACTGATATGATAAAGGAGGATCCCAACCAACATGCCTGGTGGTGATCTCAACACACAGAATACAAGAGAGAAATCAAGTGCGGGTACGGTCGCAGAAATCCTCGAACAGCTTCTTCGTCTCTGCGTGATCCGGTCGATAAATCAAGCCTTCTATCAACTGGTCCCTTTTCCTGACCGTTCCATGGATATCTCTGACAAAATCTTCCCAAGCCTTATCCTGGGCACCATCCTCAGGTTTGGGCCTCTTGATGTCTGCCCTGCGCTGACAATCTTTCAGATTCTTCAAGGCATCAATCAGTTGGCGTTCGGCCTCGTATCGACGACATGCTTCTTCTTCAAGCTCTTCAGACTTCACCTTAACCTGTTCTCCCAACTGAGCAACCTGTGTCTTTAGCTTTTCTTCCCGTTCTTTGCGTTTGGCCAAAGTGAGATCCCAGTGCTCTCTGAACTTAGCTAACTTCGTGTAGGCCCTCTCCAGCTCTTGTTTCTTAGTAGCCAATACACTGCTAACTGAGTCTACATCTAACTCCAGACGCTTCTTGGTTTCAGTCAACTCCAATAAAGTAGTCTTCAGATGTTTCAAAGTTTCGGCCTGTTGCTTGGAAAAATATCCTGTTTCAGTCTTTTCATGACGAAGTTGGGCGTTCTCTTTCTCTAAAGCTTCTTTAGCCTTTGCTAACTCTTCTTTCTCCGCCATCAGCTGCTTGTATACCTGCATGTCTATAGTGATGGGCTCCTCCACCGGAGAAGGATACAATGGCTGAACTGCAGGGTAAGGCATAAGGAATTTCGTAGCTCGTTCACGAATCCATTCCACATACGGACCAAGAACTCGAGTACCCCCTTTGCTACATGAAGGCTTCCCTCTCTTATGCAGGTTCTTCCATGCTTTCTCAAGCTTGATCAACATCTCTTCCTCTATTGCCCCAGTGAGATACAGAGATTCCTGTATCTCCTCGGGCTTCGGCGCTTCCTGAGGTGCATACCCAAACTGCCTGATTAATAAGGAAGGGTTGTAATTGACACACCCTTTCCTTCCTATCAAAGGAACATTAGGGAATCCTTCACATCTGTATATGACCTCAACTCCAAACACCTCCTCATTAACCCACGCCACATTCTCAGAAGTCAACCCCATCAAGCGCTCAGGTCATCCTAAAGAATCAATAGAAGTGACAAAAGGCCCTGACTTCGGCATATGACTAGTAAACCACCTGCATAGTAGAGGTACACAGCAAGAGACATTCCTTCCTCGCCGCTTTTCATTTTGGTAGTGAGTGGAATGGTGGATATCTCCCAGCAAGGTAGGAACTGGGTTCTTTGCAGCCAGAATATAGAAAGCATCTGCATCAACAAAATCAGGAATGTTTGGGAACAATACAATGCCATAGACACACACAGCAAGGATGGCGTCAAAATCAACCCAGCCACCCTTCTTGGCATACTCCTGAGCCTTCTCCACCAAAACAACCAACGGAAATCCCCACGCATCTCCTCTTCTGATCATCTTCCCTGTCAGCTCAAACTCTCCTAAGTGCTGAATATCAGAAAGCGCAGCCAGATTAGGCTTAGCGTCCGTGTGATAGAAAGGCATCTGCTCGCGAATCGGTATATCCAAGAGTGCAGAATACTCCTCCAGGGTAGGAGCCAAGACAAAATCATGAAATACGAAACACCTGAGCTCCGCATCATAAAACTGCAACAGGGTGTAAATGCCGCTGATCTCATAAGCCGAGGGCTGGTAAACATAAGTCAGGATCCTCCCGTATGTCTTCCTGAAATCTCCCATCACCTTCTTCCTGGAAATAGTAATTAACTCTGACAACAGACTGATATCTGGAGACGGGAATTTGTAGGGTAACACTCTCTTCATGGCTTCCATGTCTTGCTAGGAAACAAACACCGAAACTGGGAGGGAAAATATGTACCTGCAATACACACACGTTAGTTGGATGCAAATGGTAATGCAATAATGCAATATGATAAATGATGCAATCAGTGCACACAGGGGCCATGCTGTAGCCCAAAGAGGAACATCTCTGTGATATCAAGAACAGAAAACCACCACAGTCACTAGGACCTCATGACGCTGACTATCATCTGATACTCAAAATACCAATCCCCTGGTAAGAAATCCATCTGAACCTCTGTATCTGACGAGAAAACCATCTGATAATAGTATCAACCTCAAACAAGAAACCCATCTGATCCAAACAACACACCTGTTAACGAGCCAAGAAGAATATTTGATAAATACTGAATCACGGTTTCTGAAGGCCAGTTTTCCTGCAATAACCCAATCCCCCTCACAGGTATGGACCTAATCCACGGACAAGGGTACGACATCCTATGCGGTCATCAGCGTCACAGACTTTCATGAGTGACGATACGATTCCCAGAAGGAGTGGCATCATCAAGTCATGAAGAGGCCTCACTTAGCTGACTTCCAAATGATCGGTCCCCAGAGTCGACAATCCTCACGTCTGGACTCCTCTCAGATCCTCAGGACCGGAAAGGAGCACCTCGGAGAGAACCTCGTCTGAGCGCAGATTTCGTAGGGAACTGTGCCTGCTCAGCAGACAGGTTTGTCTACTACTCTCCGCAACTATGTCTAGGTGCATACTCAAGCCAAGGTCCGGCTTTTCACTCATAGTAATCTCCCTCTCCCACAACAATAATCATAATAATATAATGGTGAAAGTAAATGCGGAAAGGTAAAGGTGCGGGAAAGTAAAGTGCGGAAAGATAAAACACATATGCACAACACCCAATAGATAAACACCCAAGCGCTAGGATTGACTCGCGTAGGGGATGGGAAACGGTCCCAGCATAAGAGATGGGAAAAGTCCCTAGATGCTATAAATGTCCCCAGCAGAGTCGCCAGCTGTCGCTACTGCGAAAATTGGCGCCGGCTGACAGAAGAGTCGCCACCGTGCGTTATTTATCCCAACGGAGGGAAAGGAAATGCTCGAAGTAAACCTCGCAAAAACGGGAAAGGTATGGTCGTCGCAACCAAAACCTGGATTTGGGAGTCGGTTACGCAAGGGGAAGGTATTAGCACCCCTCACGTCCATCGTACTCGACGGGATCTACGCTTGGTGTTTATAAGGAAAAGGGTGTGTTTATCTATCTACGCTAATGGTCAGTCTGAAAAGAAAAGAAAAGGACAGGACTCGACAGAACATACGGTGTTCTGGGCCTACGTACTCCCTCGTGCAATGGGAAAGTCAGAGTCAACGTAGTTCGACTACCTACGTCTAGACGGGGGGAAGGTTGCTCGCCAAGACATCGCGTCCTGTGCCTACGTACTTCCACACGGCATGGAAGATCAGAGCAAACGTAGTTCGACTACGGAAGAAATGAATTCACTTTTGTTTTATCCTTTATTAAGTGTTTTTCTATTGTTTTGAGAAAGGAAAGAGACACCCTAAAACTATGGTCGAAAAGGGGAACCTACCTACTGTTATCATGCCTGGTTGACCAACTTAATGTCTATCATAACGTTTCCGCAGCGGAGAAGTTAGAGCTCCTAAGGGATCATGGCAACAGGACTAAACAGCAAATAGGAATCAACTGCAAAGTAAAGAAATACTGGAAATATGCATGAATGCAACAACCAAACAACCAAGGCACAAAGGCCGCAAACCACAGAGGTAAGGGAGCTCAGCTCTACCAAATACCAGCAAGCAAAGCCACTCAATAACAAACAAGCAGAAGGAGGACCACCTCAACTTCTCATGCACACAAAGCCTATTTCTAAGATGCGCATATCTCAGAAATATCTAGATGAACCCCTAAGTCTAATGCAGCACAACACCACACAAATCAAACAACACAAAGAGAAGGCGAACCAGCCTGACAAGCTCCTATCCAAAACTTAAACCAGAACCCTGAGCAGGACCCCTAAACAAAACCCTAATCAAACCCCTGAGCAAAGCCCTATGCAAAACCCTAATCAAATCTCTAAGCAAAAACCCTAAGCAAAACCCTAATCAAATCTCTAAGCAAAACCCTAAGCAAACCCTACACAAGAGAAATCAATCCAGTCTTCAAGCTTCAAAACAAGCTTACCAAAGAAAGGGAGCTAAGTAGGAGACTCATAGTGCTCTCCTCAGGAAAGTACTAGGAGGCTTATACTTAGGACTCATATCCTATGAGGCTCAACAACTGTGAACGGTTTACATTCCTCCTCAGGAGAAACTAAACTCACATGAAGGCTCCGACATCATTGGATACTTGAGAAATCCTACCTGAACTAAGTGAACAGACCCATAGTGCCTTCCTCAGGAAAATACTAGGGGACTTCCACTTAGGAATCATATCCCATGTGGCTCAACAACTGTGATCGGTTTACATTCCTCCTCAGGAGAAACTAAACTCACATGAAGGCTCCAACATCATTGGATACTTGAGAAATCCTATATGAACTAAGTGAACTAAGTGAACTAAGTGAACAGACCCATAGTGCCTTCCTCAGGAAAATACTAGGGGACTTCCACTTAGGAATCATATCCCATGTGGCTCAACAACTGTGATCGGTTTACATTCCTTCTCAGGAGAAACTAAACTCACATGAAGGCTCCAACACCATTGGATACTTGAGAAAGAGACGAGAAGAAAGAATGAAAGACATCCATAGTGCCTTCCTCAGGAAAGTACCATAAATTTCCCTCAAACTTCAGGATCTCAAACCTCACAAACAGAGAGCAAGCTCCTAGAATAGGCCTCAATCCATGCATCCTTGCAAGCTCCATCAAGACTTCATCCAGCCTCCACCTTCAAGAAGAAACCACAGGCCCTCAAACCACAAGAAACTATCTCTGAAGTTCAACCACAGTTGAACTTCAAAGTCAGAAGCCATCAAGACTTCTCCTATTCTCAAGCTCAAGCAAAAATAACAGAACACCCTCTAAAAATCTGTCAAAAATCTAGGGGAAACCTACATGGCTCTATGATCCCAAGATCAAATCTCAAAGCCTAAGTCAACTTCTAAGGCTACTAAACAATCCCTACCATTGAATGGTCAAGGGTTAACCAGCAAGTTAGGAGGTCTCTATTCTCTAACCCTAAAACCACATCAATCAAACTCTAAAAAATCCACAAAAAATCCTATGGGGAGCATGCATCAGTCTAGTATAACATACTAAAAAACTAAAGCAAAAATCAATACCAAATGAGAAAACTAAAATCAGCAAAGCAGACACATCACAAACCAATTATTCAATATCCATTAAAATACAACAATGCAAACAAAAATGAAAATGCATGATCTAATTAATATTTTTGCACTATAAAATTCTAAATTGAATTATGAGTCTACAGAAAAAAGAAGGGAATTAATTGATCAATCCTACTATTTTTTATGCATTTGTTTCTAACATGATACAAAACAAAGAAATAACAAAGAAAATAAAATAAAAAAGAAATAAAACAGGGGGGGTGCAGCGAGTAACAACTCTAGTTACTCAGATTGGGCCCAAACACAGGGGGGGTGCGCGTAGCACTTAGGGCACGGCCCAATCCATATCCACTCTATGCTTCTCACAGCCAGGGGGGATGACGAGCAAACGGGGGGTGAGCTTCAGCAAACTCACACTTGGGCTTAACCCAGCCCAAACCCTAATCCAAGTGTCAACTTAACAAAACTAAACCTTCTTCCCCAACGCTGTTCACTGTTCATCATCCTAACCCTAGCTGCGCCATCCTCTCTCTAACCTACTCTCAAGAATCCTCAACCAAATCTCAGAAACAATCAAACCCTACTCAAAACACCTTCTTCCTCAGCTTAACACCATCAACAACGAACCTCAAATCTTAAAACGAGAAACCCTAAATCAATGAATGAACAGCAATGGAGGTGGCGAAAAGGAAACGAACCTGGAGTGAAGCAACTGAGACGATGAAGTTTCTGGAACTTCTTGAAGACGCTCGAAGATCAACAGGCCGGACGATGTTTGAAGATGATCTAGAAAACTTCTGGTGATGCAACCTGGAAACGACGATGAACGCTATCCTCAAGCTGAAGATCGTTGAATGTTTTATGCAGTTCGCTTGAAGATTTTGAAGACGTTCTGGAGGATCTTGAAGAATATGATATGGAAACTGAGGAAAATTGAAGGTGACGAACACGAATGCTCTTGCTCGTTGAAGTTAGTTGAAGATCAGGCGGATTTCTGGAGATCTTTGAGGTCCCTGATGAGCAAGATGAAGATCTGGAGATTGTTCGTGATGTATGATGAATGAGTCTGGAAATCTGGATGAAGCTTCATGAGTTTGATGAGTTTTCCGGCGTGCATATGAATTTTCCGGCGACGTGTATGAGTTCTCCGGCGAATAATGGATGAAGAGGGATGGGGGAGATTGGAGGAGAAGGAAGAAGATGGGAGGATTCTGGGCAAAAAATGGCTCCGGCGGGTTGTTACGGTGGTCCGGTGACGGTTAGGGTTGCCGGCGGTGGGAGGTTAACGGATTTGCATGGCCGGCGGTAGGGGTCCCGGTGAAGCTTGGTGAGGCGACATGTGGCAGGGAGATAGGGTTAGTGGGTGCATGCGTGAAGCCACGTGTGGGGAGAGACAGTTAGTGGGGGATTACGTGGAAGGTTTCTGAGTGTGTGAGATCAATGAGGTGGGGTCCTTATGGTTGAACGCATGGAGCATTATATATACGACAAGTGGCATTTCCATTTTTCTGGACAAACAAAACAGACTGATATTGATGTGGGCCTCCAAAAACTACACTCTGAGCCCACGAAAAATTAGCTCAATAACCCCAAAAAATCTGAATAAAAATGATTAAACTCAATTAAGAACTAATTAAAGCTAAACTACAATATAAAATTGATTATAGATTTAAACTTCAATTAACTAACAATTAAAACTACAATTAACTCTAAATGAAGATTAAACTATCCTAATTAATTCTAACAAATTCAATTAAAATCTAAACAAAAGATTAAATCCTAATTAACCTAATTAAACCCTAATTAAATCTAAAATGATTAAAATCTAGCTAAACTCTATTAACCCAAATTAATTTCTAAACTCTACTAATTTCTATTTAAAAAACTATTAAAATCCTATTAAATCTCTAATAAAATCTATACCATTTATTTAAAACTATTAAAAAAGCTATTAACCTATAAAAAAAACTATTTAAATTCTAAAAAATGATTTAAAGCTATTAAAAATATAAAAAATCTATTTAAATTCTAAAAAAATCTAAAAAGCCTATTTAAAATCCACAAAAGGCTATTAAATCCTAAACAAATGCAGACAAATGCAAATGACCAACATAAAAGAGAGCGCGAGACCAGATCGACGCAAACAGTAAACCCCCGGGCATCAGAATATCCCAAAAACCACCATGTAAGCTGAAAACACAGAGAAGCGCACAATTCCCCGAAAATAAAACCCTGATTATCTAGACTGGATCTGAAATATCCGGTAAATGAAAACCCAAGCTGTAACCCTGACATCCTCTGTCTGTGCACAAATGTCATGCATCTGATATGCGGATACGAATTGAACCATGAACCAGATAGGAGAATCGGTTGGTCAAATTTTAGGGTGCAACAGGTATCCAGACTCCGGTTATTACGTTGAGCGTTCAGGCTCTGGTCAGTTTCGTTGGGTATCCAGACTCCGGTTTTTACGTTGAGCGTTCAGGCTCCGGTCAGTTTTGTTTAGCATCCAGACTCCGGTTATTACGTTGAGGGTTCAGGCTCCGGTCAGTTTTGTTGGGTATCTAGACTCCGGTTATTACATTGAGCGTTCAGGCTCCGATCAGTTTCGTTGGGTATCCAGACTCCAGTTATTACGTTGAGCGTTCAGGCTCCGGTCAGTTTCGTTGGGTATCCAAACTCCGGTTTTTACGTTGAGCGTTCAGGCTCCGGTCAATTTTGTTGGGTATCCAGACTCAGGTTATTAAGTTAAGGGTTCAGGCTCCGGTTAGTTTCATTGGGTATCAAGACACCGGTTATTACATTGAGCGTTCAGGCTCCGGTCAGTTTCGTTGGGTATCTAGACTCCTGTTATTACGTTGATCGTTCAGGCTCCAGTCAGTTTCGTTGGGTATCCAGACTCCGGTTATTACGTTGAGCGTTCAGGCTCCGGTCAGTTTCGTTGGGTATCCAGACTCCGGTTATTACGTTGAGCGTTCAGGCTCCGGTCATTTTCGTTGAGCATCCAGACTCCAGTTATTACGTTGTGTGTTCAGGGTCCGGTCAGTTTCGTTGAGTATCAAGACTCCGGTTATTACGTTGAGCGTTCGGGCTCCGGTCAGTTTCGTTGGGTATCCAGACTCCGGTTATTACGTTGAGCGTTCAGGCTCTGGTCAGTTTCGTTGTGTATCCAGACTCCGGTTATTACATTGAGCGATCAGGCTCCGATCAATTTCGTTGTGTATCCAGACTCCAGTTATTACGTTGATCATTCAGGCTCCAGTCAGTTTCATTGAGTATCCAGACTCCGGTTATTATGTTGAGCGTTCAGGCTCCGGTCAGTTTCGTTCGGTATCCAGATTTCGGTTATTACGTTGAGCCTTCAGGCTCCGGTCAATTTCGTTTGGTATCCAGACTGCGGTTATTACATTGAACGTTCAGGCTCCGATCAGTTATGTTAGGTATCCCGACTCCGGTTATTACGTTGAGTGTTCAGGCTCCGATCATTTTCGTTAGGCATCCAGACTCCAGTTATTACGTTGTGCGTTCAGACTCCGGTCAGTTTCGTTGGGTATCCAGACTACGGTTATTACGTTGAGCGTTCAGGCTCCGTTACTTTTTGGTGGGTATCCAGACTCCAGTTATTACGTTGAGCGTTCAGGCTCTGGTCAGTTTCGTAGTGTATCCAGACTCCGGTTATTACATTGAGCGTTCAGGCTCCGGTCAGTTTCGTTGGGTATCGAGACTCCGGTTTTTACGTTGAGCGTTCAGGCTCCGGTCAGTTTTGCTGGGTATCCAGACTCCGGTTATTACGTTGAGCGTTTAGGCTCCGGTCAGTTTCGTTGGGTATCTAGACTCCGGTTATTACGTTGAGTGAGCAGGCTCTGGTCAGTTTCATTGGGTATCTAGACTCCGGTTATTACGTTGAGCGTTCAGGCTCCGGTCAGTTTCGTTGGGTATCCAGACTCCGGTTATTACGTTAGGCGTTCAGGCTCTGGTCAGTTTCGTTGGGTATCCGGACTCCGGTTTTTACGTTGAGTGTTCAGGCTCCGGTCAGTTTTGTTGGGTATCCAGACTCCGGTTATTACGTTGAGGGTTCAGGCTCCGGTCAGTTTCGTTGGGTATCCAGACTCCGGTTATTACATTGAGCGTTCAGGCTCCGGTCAGTTTCGTTGGATATCCAGACTCCGGTTATTACGTTGATCGTTCAGGCTCCAGTCAGTTTCGTTGGGTATCCAGACTCCGGTTATTACGTTGAGCGTTCAGGCTCCGGTCAGTTTCGTTGGGTATCCAGACTTCGGTTATTAAGTTGAGCGTTCAGGCTCCGGTCAGTTTCGTTGGGTATCCAGACTCCGCTTATTACATTGAATTTTCAGGCTCCGGTCAGTTTCGTTGGGTGTCCGGAATCTGGTTATTACGTTGAGCATTCAGGGTCCGATCATTTTCGTTGAGCATCCAGACTCCAGTTATTACGTTGTGCGTTCTGGCTCCGGTCAGTTTCGTTGGGTATCCAGACTCCGGTTATTACCTTGAGCGTTCAGGCTCCGTTCAGTTTTGTTGGGTATCCAGACTCCGGTTATTACGTTGAGCGTTCAGGCTCTGGTCAGTTTCGTTGTGTATCCAGACTCCGGTTATTACGTTGAGCGTTCAGGCTCCGGTCAGTTTCGTTGGGTATCCAGACTCCGGTTATTACGTTGAGCGTTCAGGCTCCGGTCAGTTTCGTTGGGTATCCAGACTCCGGTTATTATGTTGAGCGTTCAGCTCCCGTCAGTTTCGTTGGGTATCCAGACTCCGGTTATTACATTGAGTGTTCAGGCTCCGGTCAGTTTCGTTTGGTATCCAGACTTCAGTTGTTACGTTGAGCGTTTAGGCTCCGGCCAGTTTCGTTGGGTATCCAGACTCCGGTTTTTACGTTGAGCGTTCAGGCTCCGGTCAGTTTTGTTGGGTATCCAGACTCTGGTTTTTACGTTGAGCGTTCAGGCTCCGGTCAGTTTTGTTGGGTATCCAGACTCCGGTTATTACGTTATACGTTCAGGCTCCGGTCAGTTTTGTTGAGTATCCAGACTCCGGTTATTACGTTGAGCGTTCAGGCTCCGGTCAGTTTCGTTGGGTATCCAGACTCTGGTTTTTACATTGAGCGTTCAGGCTCTGGTCAGTTTCGTTGGGTATCCAGACTCCGGTTATTACGTTGAGTGTTCAGGCTCCGGTCAGTTAGGTTGGGTATCCAGACTTCGGTTATTACGCTAAGCGTTCAGGCTCTGGTCAGTTTCGTTGGGTATCCAGACTCCTGTGATTACGTTCAGCGTTCAGGCTCCGGTCAGTTTCCTTTGGTATCCAGACTTCAGTTATTACGTTGGGCGTCCAGGCTCCGGTCAGTTTCGTTGGGTATCCAGACTCCGGTTATTACGTTGAGCGTTCAGGCTCCGGTCAGTTTCGTTGGGTGTCCAGACTCCGGTTATTACGTTGAGCGTTCAGGCTCCGATCATTTTCGTTGAGGATCCAGACTCCAGTTATTACATTGTGCGTTCAGGCTTCGGTCAGTTTCGTTGGGTAGCCATACTCCGGTTATTATGTTAAGCGTTCAGGCTCTGTTCAGTTTCGTTGGGTATCCAGACTCCGGTTATTACGTTGAGCGTTCAGGCTCTAGTCAGTTTCGTTGTGTATCCGGACTCCGGTTATTACGTTGAGCGTTCAGGCTCCGGTCAGTTTCGTTGGGTATCCAGACTCCGGTTTTTACGTTGAGCGTTCAGGCTCCGGTCAGTTTTGCTGGGTATCCAGACTCCGGTTATGACGTTGAGCGTTCAGGCTCCGGTCAGTTTCGTTGGGTATCCAGACTCCGGTTATTACGTTGAGCGAGCAGGCTCTGGTCAGTTTCGTTGGGTATCTAGACTCCGGTTATTACGTTGAGAGTTCAGGCTCCGGTCAGTTTCGTTGGGTATCCAGACTCCGGTTATTACGTTGAGCATTCAGGCTCTGGTCAGTTTCGTTGGCTATCCAGACTCCGGTTTTTACGTTGAGCGTTCAGGCTCCGGTCAGTTTTGTTTGGTATCCAGACTCCGGTTATTACGTTGAGGGTTCAGGCTCCGGTCAGTTTTGTTGGGTATCTAAACTCCGGTTTTTACATTGAGCGTTCAGGCTCCGGTCAGTTTCGTTCGGTATCCAGACTCCGGTTATTACGGTGATCATTCAGGCTCCAGTCAATTTCGTTGGGTATCCAGACTCCGGTTATTACGTTGAGCGTTCAGGCTCCGGTCAGTTTCGTTGGGTATCCAGACTCCGGTTATTACGTTGAGCGTTCAGGCTCCGGACAGTTTCGTTGTGTATCCAGACTCCGGTTATTACATTGAATGTTCAGGCTCTGGTCAGTTTCGTTAGGTATCCAGACTCTGGTTATTACGTTGAGCGTTCAGGCTCCGGTTATTTTCGTTGAGCATTCAGACTCCAGATATTACATTGTGCGTTCAGGCTCCGGTCAGTTTCGTTGGGTATCCAGACTCCGGTTATTACGTTGAGCGTTCAGGCTCTGTTCAGTTTTGTTGGGTATCTAGACTCCGGTTATTACGTTGAGCGTTCGGGCTCTGGTCAGTTTCGTTGTGTATCCAGACTCCGGTTATTACGTTGAGCGTTCAGGCTCCGGTCAGTTTCGTTGGGTATCCAGACTCCGGTTTTTACCTTGAGCGTTCAGGCTCCGGTCAGTTTTGTTGGGTATCCAGACTCCGGTTATTATGTTGAGCGTTCAGGCTCCGGTCAGTTTCGTTGGGTATCCAGACTCCGGTTATTACGTTGAGCGTTCAGGCTCCAGTCAGTTTCGTTGGATATCCAGACTCCGGTTATTACATTGAGCGTTCAGGCTCCGGTCAGTTTCGTTGGGTATCCAGACTCCGGTTATCACGTTGATCGTTCAGGCTCCAGTCAGTTTCGTTGGGTATCCAGACTCCGGTTATTACGTTGAGCGTTCAGGCTCCGGTCAGTTTCGTTAGGTATCCAGACTCTGGTTATTACGTTGAGCGTTCAGGCTCCGGTCATTTTCGTTGAGCATCCAGACTCCAGTTATTACGTTGTGCGTTCAGGGTCCGGTCAGTTTCGTTGAGTATCCAGACTCCGGTTATTACGTTGAGCGTTCAGGCTCCGGTCCGTTTCGTTGGGTATCCAGACTCCGGTTATTATGTTGAGCGTTCAGGCCCTGGTCAGTTTCGTTGGGTATCCAGACTCCGATTTTTACGTTGAGCGTTCAGGCTCCGGTCAGTTTTGTTGGGTATCCAGATTCCGGTTATTACGTTGAGGGTTCAGGCTCCAGTCAGTTTCGTTGGGTATCCAGACTCCGGTTATTACATTGAGTGTTCAGGCTCCGGTCAGTTTCGTTTGTTATCCAGACTTCAGTTGTTACGTTGAGCGTTCAGGCTCCGGTCAGTTTCGTTGGGTATCCAGACTCCGGTTTTTACGTTGAGCGTTTAGGCTCCGGTCAGTTTTGTTGGGTATCCAGACTCTGGTTTTTACGTTGAGCGTTCAGGCTCCGGTCAGTTTTGTTGGGTATCCAGACTCCGGTTATTACGTTATACGTTCAGGCTCCGTTCAGTTTCGTTGGTTATCCAGACTCCGGTTATTACGTTGAGCATTCAGGCTCTAGTCAGTTTAGTTGAGTATCCAGATTCCGGTTATTATGTTGAGCGTTCAGGCTCCGGTTTAGTTTCGTTGGGTATCCAGACTCCGGTTTTTACGTTGAGCGTTCAGGCTCCGGTCAGTTTCGTTGGGTGTCCAGACTCCGGTTATTACGTTGAGCGTTCAGGCTCCGGTCAGTTTCGTTGGGTATCCAGACTCCGGTTATTACGTTGATCGTTCAGGCTCCTGTCAGTTTCGTTGGGTATCCAGACTCCGGTTATTATGTTGAGCGTTCAGGCTCCGGTCAGTTTCGTTAGGTATCCAGACTCTGGTTATTACGTTGAGCGTTCAGGCTCCGGTCATTTTCGTTGAGCATCCAGACTCCAGTTATTACGTTGTGCGTTCAGGCTCCGGTCAGTTTCGTTGGGTATCCAGACTCCGGTTATTACGTTGAGCGTTCAGGCTCCGTTCAGTTTCGTTGGGTATCCAGACTCCGGTTATTACGTTGAGCGTTCGGGCTCTGGTTAGTTTCGTTGTGTATCCAGACTCCGGTTATTACGTTGAGCGTTCAGGCTCCGGTCAGTTTCGTTGGGTATCCAGACTGCGGTTTTTACGTTGAGCGTTCAAGCTCCGATCAGTTTTTTTGGGTATCCAAACTCCGGTTATTACGTTGAGCGTTCAGGCTCCGGTCAGTTTCGTTGGGTATCTAGACTCCGATTATTACGTTGAGCGAGCAGGCTCCGGTCATTTTCGTTGGGTATCTAGACTCCGGTTATTACGTTGACCGTTCATGCTCCGGTCAGTTTCGTTGGGTATCCAGACTCCGGTTATTACGTTGAGCGTTCAGGCTCTGGTCAGTTTCGTTGGGTATCCAGACTCCGGTTTTTACGTTGAGCGTTCAGGCTCCGGTCAGTTTTGTTGGGTATCCAGACTCCGGTTATTACGTTGAGGGTTCAGGCTCCGGTCAGTTTCGTTGGGTATCCAGACTCCGGTTATTACATTGAGCGTTCAAGCTCCGGTCAGTTTCGTTGGGTATCCAGACTCCGGTTATTACGTTGATCGTTCAGGCTCCAGTCAGTTTCGTTGGGTATCCAGACTCCGGTTATTACGTTGAGCGTTCAGGCTATGGTCAGTTTCGTTAGGTATCCAGACTCTGGTTATTACGTTGAGCGTTCAGGCTCCGGTCATTTTCGTTGAGCATTCAGACTCCAGTTATTACGTTGTGCGTTCAGGCTCCGGTCAGTTTCGTTGGGTATCCAGACTCCGGTTATTACGTTGAGCGTTCAGGCTCTGTTCAGTTTTGTTGGGTATCTAGACTCCGGTTATTACGTTGAGCGTTCGGGCTCTGGTCAGTTTCGTTGTGTATCCAGACTCCGGTTATTACGTTGAGCGTTCAGGCTCCGGTCAGTTTCTTTGGGTATCCAGACTCCGGTTTTTACCTTGAGCGTTCAGGCTCCGGTCAGTTTTGTTGGGTATCCAGACTCCGGTTATTATGTTGAGCGTTCAGGCTCCGGTCAGTTTCGTTGGGTATCCAGACTCCGGTTATTATGTTGAGCGTTCAGGCTCCAGTCAGTTTCGTTGGATATCCAGACTCCGGTTATTACATTGAGCGTTCAGGCTCCGGTCAGTTTCGTTGGGTATCCAGACTCCGGTTATCACGTTGATCGTTCAGGCTCCAGTCAGTTTCGTTGGGTATCCAGACTCCGGTTATTACGTTGAGCGTTCAGGCTCCGGTCAGTTTCGTTAGGTATCCAGACTCTGGTTATTACGTTGAGCGTTCAGGCTCCGGTCATTTTCGTTGAGCATCCAGACTCCAGTTATTACGTTGTGCGTTCAGGGTCCGGTCAGTTTCGTTGAGTATCCAGACTCCGGTTATTACGTTGAGCGTTCAGGCTCCGGTCAGTTTCGTTGGGTATCCAGACTCCGGTTATTATGTTGAGCGTTCAGGCCCTGGTCAGTTTCGTTGGGTATCCAGACTCCGGTTTTTACGTTGAGCGTTCAAGCTCTGGTCAGTTTCGTTGAGTATCCAGACTCCGGTTATTACGTTGAGCGTTCAGGCTCCGGTCAGTTTCGTTGGGTATCCAGACTCCGGTTATTATGTTGAGCGTTCAGGCCCTGGTCAGTTTCGTTGGGTATCCAGACTCCGATTTTTACGTTGAGCGTTCAGGCTCCGGTCAGTTTTGTTGGGTATCCAGATTCCGGTTATTACGTTGAGGGTTCAGGCTCCAGTCAGTTTCGTTGGGTATCCAGACTCCGGTTATTACATTGAATGTTCAGGCTCCGGTCAGTTTCGTTTGTTATCCAGACTTCAGTTGTTACGTTGAGCGTTCAGGCTCCGGTCAGTTTCGTTGGGTATCCAGACTCCGGTTTTTACGTTGAGCGTTTAGGCTCCGGTCAGTTTTGTTGGGTATCCAGACTCTGGTTTTTACGTTGAGCGTTCAGGCTCCGGTCAGTTTTGTTGGGTATCCAGACTCCGGTTATTACGTTATACGTTCAGGCTCCGTTCAGTTTCGTTGGGTATCCAGACTCCGGTTATTACGTTGAGCATTCAGGCTCTAGTCAGTTTCGTTGTGTATCCGGACTCCGGTTATTACGTTGAGCGTTCAGGCTCCGGTCAGTTTTGTTGGGTATCCAGACAACGGTTTTTACGTTGAGCGTTCAGGCTCCGGTCAGTTTCGTTGGGTATCCAGACTCCGGTTTTTACGTTGAGCGTTCAGGCTCCGGTCAGTTTCGTTGGGTGTCCAGACTCCGGTTATTACGTTGAGCGTTCAGGCTCCAGTCAGTTTCGTTGGGTATCCAGACTCCGGTTATTACGTTGATCGTTCAGGCTCCAGTCAGTTTCGTTGGGTATCCAGACTCCGGTTATTATGTTGAGCGTTCAGGCTCCGGTCAGTTTCGTTAGGTATCCAGACTCTGGTTATTACGTTGAGCGTTCAGGCTCCGGTCATTTTCGTTGAGCATCCAGACTCCAGTTATTACGTTGTGCGTTCAGGCTCCGGTCAGTTTCGTTGGGTATCCAGACTCCGGTTATTACGTTGAGCGTTCAGGCTCCGTTCAGTTTCGTTGGGTATCCAGACTCCGGTTATTACGTTGAGCGTTCGGGCTCTGGTTAGTTTCGTTGTGTATCCAGACTCCGGTTATTACGTTGAGCGTTCAGGCTCCGGTCAGTTTCGTTGGGTATCCAGACTCCGGTTTTTACGTTGAGCGTTCAAGCTCCGATCAGTTTTGTTGGGTATCCAGACTCCGGTTATTATGTTGAGCGTTCAGGCTCCGGTCAGTTTCGTTGGGTATCTAGACTCCGGTTATTACGTTGAGCGAGCAGGCTCCGGTCATTTTCGTTGGGTATCTAGACTCCGGTTATTACGTTGACCGTTCAGGCTCCGGTCAGTTTCGTTGGGTATCCAGACTCCGGTTATTACGTTGAGCGTTCAGGCTCTGGTCAGTTTCGTTGGGTATCCAGACTCCGGTTTTTACGTTGAGCGTTCAGGCTCCGGTCAGTTTTGTTGGGTATCCAGACTCCGGTTATTACGTTGAGGGTTCAGGCTCCGGTCAGTTTCGTTGGGTATCCAGACTCCGGTTATTACATTGAGCGTTCAAGCTCCGGTCAGTTTCGTTGGGTATCCAGACTCCGGTTATTACGTTGATCGTTCAGGCTCCAGTCAGTTTCGTTGGGTATCCAGACTCCGGTTATTACGTTGAGCGTTCAGGCTCCGGTCAGTTTCGTTAGGTATCCAGACTCTGGTTATTACGTTGAGCGTTCAGGCTCCGGTCATTTTCGTTGAGCATTCAGACTCTAGTTATTACGTTGTGCGTTCAGGCTCCGGTCAGTTTCGTTGGGTATCCAGACTCCGGTTATTACGTTGAGCGTTCAGGCTCTGTTCAGTTTTGTTGGGTATCTAGACTCCGGTTATTACGTTGAGCGTTCGGGCTCTGGTCAGTTTCGTTGTGTATCCAGACTCCGGTTATTACGTTGAGCGTTCAGGCTCCGGTCAGTTTCTTTGGGTATCCAGACTCCGGTTTTTACCTTGAGCGTTCAGGCTCCGGTCCGTTTTGTTGGGTATCCAAACTCCGGTTATTATGTTGAGCGTTCAGGCTCCGGTCAGTTTCGTTGGGTATCCAGACTCCGGTTATTATGTTGAGCGTTCAGGCTCCAGTCAGTTTCGTTGGATATCCAGACTCCGGTTATTACATTGAGCGTTCAGGCTCCGGTCAGTTTCGTTGGGTATCCAGACTCCGGTTATCACGTTGATCGTTCAGGCTCCAGTCAGTTTCGTTGGGTATCCAGACTCCGGTTATTACGTTGAGCGTTCAGGCTCCGGTCAGTTTCGTTAGGTATCCAGACTCTGGTTATTACGTTGAGCGTTCAGGCTCCGGTCATTTTCGTTGAGCATCCAGACTCCAGTTATTACGTTGTGCGTTCAGGGTCCGGTCAGTTTCGTTGAGTATCCAGACTCTGGTTATTACGTTGAGCGTTCAGGCTCCGGTCAGTTTCGTTGGGTATCCAGACTCCGGTTATTATGTTGAGCGTTCAGGCCCTGGTCAGTTTCGTTGGGTATCCAGACTCCGGTTTTTACGTTGAGCGTTCAAGCTCCGGTCAGTTTTGTTGGGTATCCAGATTCCGGTTATTACGTTGAGGGTTCAGGCTCCGGTCAGTTTCGTTGGGTATCTAGACTCCGATTATTACGTTGAGCGAGCAGGCTCCGGTCAGTTTCAGTGGGTATCCAGACTCCGGTTATTACGTTGAGCGTTCAGGCTCTGGTCAGTTTCGTTGGGTACCCAGACTCCGGTTATTATGTTGAGCGTTCAGCTCCGGTCAGTTTCGTTGGGTATCCAGACTCCGGTTATTAAATTGAGTGTTCAGGCTCCGGTCAGTTTCGTTTGTTATCCAGACTTCAGTTGTTACGTTAAGCGTTCAGGCTCCGGTCAGTTTCGTTGGGTATCCAGACTCTGGTTATTACGTTGAGCGTTCAGGCTCCGGTCATTTTCGTTGAGCATCCAGACTCCAGTTATTACGTTGTGCGTTCAGGGTCCGGTCAGTTTCGTTGAGTATCCAGACTCCGGTTATTACGTTGAGCGTTCAGGCTCCGGTCAGTTTCGTTGGGTATCCAGACTCCGGTTATTATGTTGAGCGTTCAGGCCCTGGTCAGTTTCGTTGGGTATCCAGACTCCGGTTTTTACGTTGAGCGTTCAAGCTCCGGTCAGTTTCGTTGAGTATCCAGACTCCGGTTATTACGTTGAGCGTTCAGGCTCCGGTCAGTTTCGTTGGGTATCCAGACTCCGGTTATTATGTTGAGCGTTCAGGCCCTGGTCAGTTTCGTTGGGTATCCAGACTCCGATTTTTACGTTGAGCGTTCAGGCTCCGGTCAGTTTTGTTGGGTATCCAGATTCCGGTTATTACGTTGAGGGTTCAGGCTCCAGTCAGTTTCGTTGGGTATCCAGACTCCGGTTATTACATTGAGTGTTCAGGCTCCGGTCAGTTTCGTTTGTTATCCAGACTTCAGTTGTTACGTTGAGCGTTCAGGCTCCGGTCAGTTTCGTTGGGTATCCAGACTCCGGTTTTTACGTTGAGCGTTTAGGCTCCGGTCAGTTTTGTTGGGTATCCAGACTCTGGTTTTTACGTTGAGCGTTCAGGCTCCGGTCAGTTTTGTTGGGTATCCAGACTCCGGTTATTACGTTATACGTTCAGGCTCCGTTCAGTTTCGTTGGGTATCCAGACTCCGGTTATTACGTTGAGCATTCAGGCTCTAGTCAGTTTCGTTGTGTATCCGGACTCCGGTTATTACGTTGAGCGTTCAGGCTCCGGTCAGTTTTGTTGGGTATCCAGACAACGGTTTTTACGTTGAGCGTTCAGGCTCCGGTCAGTTTCGTTGGGTATCCAGACTCCGGTTTTTACGTTGAGCGTTCAGGCTCCGGTCAGTTTCGTTGGGTGTCCAGACTCCGGTTATTACGTTGAGCGTTCAGGCTCCGGTCAGTTTCGTTGGGTATCCAGACTCCGGTTATTACGTTGATCGTTCAGGCTCCAGTCAGTTTCGTTGGGTATCCAGACTCCGGTTATTATGTTGAGCGTTCAGGCTCCGGTCAGTTTCGTTAGGTATCCAGACTCTGGTTATTACGTTGAGCGTTCAGGCTCCGGTCATTTTCGTTGAGCATCCAGACTCCAGTTATTACGTTGTGCGTTCAGGCTCCGGTCAGTTTCGTTGGGTATCCAGACTCCGGTTATTACGTTGAGCGTTCAGGCTCCGTTCAATTTCGTTGGGTATCCAGACTCCGGTTATTACGTTGAGCGTTCGGGCTCTGGTTAGTTTCGTTGTGTATCCAGACTCCGGTTATTACGTTGAGCGTTCAGGCTCCGGTCAGTTTCGTTGGGTATCCAGACTCCGGTTTTTACGTTGAGCGTTCAAGCTCCGATCAGTTTTGTTGGGTATCCAGACTCCGGTTATTACGTTGAGCGTTCAGGCTCCGGTCAGTTTCGTTGGGTATCTAGACTCCGGTTATTACGTTGAGCGAGCAGGCTCCGGTCATTTTCGTTGGGTATCTAGACTCCGGTTATTACGTTGACCGTTCAGGCTCCGGTCAGTTTCGTTGGGTATCCAGACTCCGGTTATTACGTTGAGCGTTCAGGCTCTGGTCAGTTTCGTTGGGTATCCAGACTCCGGTTTTTACGTTGAGCGTTCAGGCTACGGTCAGTTTTGTTGGGTATCCAGACTCCGGTTATTACGTTGAGGGTTCAGGCTCCGGTCAGTTTCGTTGGGTATCCAGACTCCGGTTATTACATTGAGCGTTCAAGCTCCGGTCAGTTTCGTTGGGTATCCAGACTCCGGTTATTATGTTGATCGTTCAGGCTCCAGTCAGTTTCGTTGGGTATCCAGACTCCGGTTATTACGTTGAGCGTTCAGGCTCCGGTCAGTTTCGTTAGGTATCCAGACTCTGGTTATTACGTTGAGCGTTCAGGCTCCGGTCATTTTCGTTGAGCATTCAGACTCCAGTTATTACGTTGTGCGTTCAGGCTCCGGTCAGTTTCGTTGGGTATCCAGACTCCGGTTATTACGTTGAGCGTTCAGGCTCTGTTCAGTTTTGTTGGGTATCTAGACTCCGGTTATTACGTTGAGCGTTCGGGCTCTGGTCAGTTTCGTTGTGTATCCAGACTCCGGTTATTACGTTGAGCGTTCAGGCTCCGGTCAGTTTCTTTGGGTATCCAGACTCCGGTTATTACGTTGAGCATTCAGGCTCTAGTCAGTTTCGTTGTGTATCCGGACTCCGGTTATTACGTTGAGCGTTCAGGCTCCGGTCAGTTTTGTTGGGTATCCAGACAACGGTTTTTACGTTGAGCGTTCAGGCTCCGGTCAGTTTCGTTGGGTATCCAGACTCCGGTTTTTACGTTGAGCGTTCAGGCTCCGGTCAGTTTCGTTGGGTGTCCAGACTCCGGTTATTACGTTGAGCGTTCAGGCTCCGGTCAGTTTCGTTGGGTATCCAGACTCCGGTTATTACGTTGATCGTTCAGGCTCCAGTCAGTTTCGTTGGGTATCCAGACTCCGGTTATTATGTTGAGCGTTCAGGCTCCGGTCAGTTTCGTTAGGTATCCAGACTCTGGTTATTACGTTGAGCGTTCAGGCTCCGGTCATTTTCGTTGAGCATCCAGACTCCAGTTATTACGTTGTGCGTTCAGGCTCCGGTCAGTTTCGTTGGGTATCCAGACTCCGGTTATTACGTTGAGCGTTCAGGCTCCGTTCAATTTCGTTGGGTATCCAGACTCCGGTTATTACGTTGAGCGTTCGGGCTCTGGTTAGTTTCGTTGTGTATCCAGACTCCGGTTATTACGTTGAGCGTTCAGGCTCCGGTCAGTTTCGTTGGGTATCCAGACTCCGGTTTTTACGTTGAGCGTTCAAGCTCCGATCAGTTTTGTTGGGTATCCAGACTCCGGTTATTACGTTGAGCGTTCAGGCTCCGGTCAGTTTCGTTGGGTATCTAGACTCCAGTTATTACGTTGAGCGAGCAGGCTCCGGTCATTTTCGTTGGGTATCTAGACTCCGGTTATTACGTTGACCGTTCAGGCTCCGGTCAGTTTCGTTGGGTATCCAGACTCCGGTTATTACGTTGAGCGTTCAGGCTCTGGTCAGTTTCGTTGGGTATCCAGACTCCGGTTTTTACGTTGAGCGTTCAGGCTACGGTCAGTTTTGTTGGGTATCCAGACTCCGGTTATTACGTTGAGGGTTCAGGCTCCGGTCAGTTTCGTTGGGTATCCAGACTCCGGTTATTACATTGAGCGTTCAAGCTCCGGTCAGTTTCGTTGGGTATCCAGACTCCGGTTATTACGTTGATCGTTCAGGCTCCAGTCAGTTTCGTTGGGTATCCAGACTCCGGTTATTACGTTGAGCGTTCAGGCTCCGGTCAGTTTCGTTAGGTATCCAGACTCTGGTTATTACGTTGAGCGTTCAGGCTCCGGTCATTTTCGTTGAGCATTCAGACTCCAGTTATTACGTTGTGCGTTCAGGCTCCGGTCAGTTTCGTTGGGTATCCAGACTCCGGTTATTACGTTGAGCGTTCAGGCTCTGTTCAGTTTTGTTGGGTATCTAGACTCCGGTTATTACGTTGAGCGTTCGGGCTCTGGTCAGTTTCGTTGTGTATCCAGACTCCGGTTATTACGTTGAGCGTTCAGGCTCCGGTCAGTTTCTTTGGGTATCCAGACTCCGGTTTTTACCTTGAGCGTTCAGGCTCCGGTCAGTTTTGTTGGGTATCCAGACTCCGGTTATTATGTTGAGCGTTCAGGCTCCGGTCAGTTTCGTTGGGTATCCAGACTCCGGTTATTATGTTGAGCGTTCAGGCTCCAGTCAGTTTCGTTGGCTATCCAGACTCCGGTTATTACATTGAGCGTTCAGGCTCCGGTCAGTTTCGTTGGGTATCCAGACTCCGGTTATCACGTTGATCGTTCAGGCTCCAGTCAGTTTCGTTGGGTATCCAGACTCCGGTTATTACGTTGAGCGTTCAGGCTCCGGTCAGTTTCGTTAGGTATCCAGACTCTGGTTATTACGTTGAGCGTTCAGGCTCCGGTCATTTTCGTTGAGCATCCAGACTCCAGTTATTACATTGTGCGTTCAGGGTCCGGTCAGTTTCGTTGAGTATCCAGACTCCGGTTATTACGTTGAGCGTTCAGGCTCCGGTCAGTTTCGTTGGGTATCCAGACTCCGGTTATTATGTTGAGCGTTCAGGCCCCGGTCAGTTTCGTTGGGTATCCAGACTCCGGTTTTTACGTTGAGCGTTCAAGCTCCGGTCAGTTTTGTTGGGTATCCAGATTCCGGTTATTACGTTGAGGGTTCAGGCTCCGGTCAGTTTCGTTGGGTATCTAGACTCCGATTATTACGTTGAGCGAGCAGGCTCCGGTCAGTTTCAGTGGGTATCCAGACTCCGGTTATTACGTTGAGCGTTCAGGCTCTGGTCAGTTTCGTTGGGTATCCAGACTCCGGTTATTATGTTGAGCGTTCAGCTCCGGTCAGTTTCGTTGGGTATCCAGACTCCGGTTATTAAATTGAGTGTTCAGGCTCCGGTCAGTTTCGTTTGTTATCCAGACTTCAGTTGTTACGTTAAGCGTTCAGGCTCCGGTCAGTTTCGTTGGGTATCCAGACTCCGGTTTTTACGTTGAGCGTTTAGGCTCCGGTCAGTTTTGTTGGGTATCCAGACTCTGGTTTTTACGTTGAGCGTTCAGGCTCCGATCAGTTTTGTTGGGTATCCAGACTCCGGTTATTACGTTATACGTTCAGGCTCCGTTCAGTTTCGTTGGGTATCCAGACTCCGGTTATTACGTTGAGCATTCAGGCTCTAGTCAGTTTCGTTGTGTATCCGGACTCCGGTTATTACGTTGAGCGTTCAGGCTCCGGTCAGTTTTGTTGGGTATCTAGACTACGGTTTTTACGTTGAGCGTTCAGGCTCCGGTCAGTTTCGTTGGGTATCCAGACTCCGGTTATTACATTGAATGTTCAGGCTCCGGTCAGTTTCGTTGGGTGTCCAGACTCCGGTTATTACGTTGAGCGTTCAGGCTCCGGTCAGTTTCGTTGGGTATCCAGACTCCGGTTATTACGTTGATCGTTCAGGCTCCAGTCAGTTTCGTTGGGTATCCAGACTCCGGTTATTATGTTGAGCGTTCAGGCTCCGGTCAATTTCGTTAGGTATCCAGACTCTGGTTATTACGTTGAGCGTTCAGGCTCCGGTCATTTTCGTTGAGCATCCAGACTCCAGTTATTACGTTGTGCGTTCAGGCTCCGGTCAGTTTCGTTGGGTATCCAGACTCCGGTTATTACGTTGAGCGTTCAGGCTCCGTTCAGTTTCGTTGGGTATCCAGACTCCGGTTATTACGTTGAGCGTTCGGGCTCTGGTTAGTTTCGTTGTGTATCCAGACTCCGGTTATTACGTTGAGCGTTCAGGCTCCGGTCAGTTTCGTTGGGTATCCAGACTCCGGTTTTTACGTTGAGCGTTCAAGCTCCGATCAGTTTTGTTGGGTATCCAGACTCCGGTTATTACGTTGAGCGTTCAGGCTCCGGTCAGTTTCGTTGGGTATCTAGACTCCGGTTATTACGTTGAGCGAGCAGGCTCCGGTCATTTTCGTTGGGTATCTAGACTCCGGTTATTACGTTGACCGTTCAGGCTCCGGTCAGTTTCGTTGGGTATCCAGACTCCGGTTATTACGTTGAGCGTTCAGGCTCTGGTCAGTTTCGTTGGGTATCCAGCCTCCGGTTTTTACGTTGAGCGTTCAGGCTCCGGTCAGTTTTGTTGGGTATCCAGACTCCGGTTATTACGTTGAGGGTTCAGGCTCCGGTCAGTTTCGTTGGGTATCCAGACTCCGGTTATTACATTGAGCGTTGAAGCTCCGGTCAGTTTCGTTGGGTATCCAGACTCCGGTTATTACGTTGATCGTTCAGGCTCCAGTCAGTTTCGTTGGGTATCCAGACTCCGGTTATTACGTTGAGCGTTCAGGCTCCGGTCAGTTTCGTTAGGTATCCAGACTCTGGTTATTTTGTTGAGCATTCAGGCTCCGGTCATTTTCGGTTAGCATCCAGACTCTAGTTATTACGTTGTGCGTTCAGGGACCGGTTAGTTTCGTTGAGTATCCAGACTCCGGTTATTACGTTGAGCGTTCAGGCTCCGGTCAGTTTCGTTGGGTATCCAGACTCCGGTTATTATGTTGAGCGTTCAGGCCCTGGTCAGTTTCGTTGGGTATCCAGACTCCGGTTTTTACGTTGAGCGTTCAGGCTCCGGTCAGTTTTGTTGGGTATCCAGACTCCGGTTATTACGTTGAGGGTTCAGGCTCCGGTCAGTTTCGTTGGGTATCCAGACTCCGGTTATTACATTGAGCGTTCAGGCTCCGGTCTGTTTTGTTGGGTATCCAAACTCCGGTTATTACGTTGATCGTTCAGGCTCTAGTCAATTTCGTTGGGTATCCAGACTCCGGTTATTACGTTGAGCATTCAGGCTCCGGTCAGTTTCGTTGGGTATCCAGACTCCGGTTATTACGTTGAGCGTTCAGGCTCCGGTCATTTTCGTTGAGTATCCAGACTCCAGTTATTACGTTGTGCGTTCAGGCTCCGGTCAGTTTCGTTGGGTATCCAGACTCAGGTTATTACATTGTGCGTTCAGGCTCCGGTCAGTTTCGTTGGGTATCCAGACTCTGGTTATTACGTTGAGCATTCAGGCTCCGGTCAGTTTCGTTTGGTATCCAGACTTCAAGTATTACGTTGAGCGTCCAGGCTCCGGTCAGTTTCGTTGGGTATCCAGACTCCGATTATTACGTTGAGCGTTCAGGCTCCGGTCAGTTTCGTTGGGTATTCAGACTCCGGTTATTACGTTGAATGTTCATGCTCCGGTCAGTTTCGTTGGGTGTCCATACTCTGGTTATTACGTTGAGCGTTCAGGCTCCGATCATTTTCGTTGAGCATCCAGACTCCAGTTATTACGTTGTGCATTCAGGCTCCGGTCAATTTCGTTGGGTATCCAAACTCCAGTTATTACATTGAGCGTTCAGGCTCCGTTCAGTTTCGTTGGGTATCCAGACTCCGGTTATTACGTTGAGCGTTCAGGCTCTGATCAGTTTCGTTGTGTATCCAGACTCCGGTTATTACGTTGAGCGATCAGGCTCCGATCAATTTCGTTGTGTATCCGGACTCCAGTTATTACGTTGATCGTTCAGGCTCCAGTCAGTTTCGTTGAGTATCCAGACTCCGGTTATTACGTTGAGCGTTCAGGCTCCGGTCAGTTTCGTTGAGTATCTTGATTCCGGTTATTACGTTGAGCCTTCAGGCTCCGGTCAATTTCGTTGGGTATCCAGACTCCGGTTATTACGTTGAACGTTCAGGCTCTGGTCAGTTTTGTTGGGATCCAGACTCCGGTTATTACGTTGAGCGTTCAGGCCCTGGTCAGTTTCGTTGGGTATCCAGACTCCGGTTTTTATGTTGAGCGTTTAGGCTGCGGTCAGTTTTGTTGGGTATCCAGACTCCGGTTATTACGTTGAGGGTTCAGGCTCCGGTCAGTTTCGTTGGGTATCCAGACTCCGGTTATTACATTTAGCGTTCAGGCTCCGGTCAGTTTCGTTGTGTATCCAGACTCCGGTTATTACGTTGAGCATTCAGGCTCCGGTCAGTTTCGTTGTGTATCCAGACTCTGGTTATTACGTTGATCGTTCAGGCTCCAGTCAGTTTCGTTGAGTGTCCAGACTCCGGTTATTACATTGAGCGTTCAGGCTCCGGTTAGTTTCGTTGAGTATCCAGACTCCGGTTATTACATTGAACGTTCAGGCTCCGGTCAGTTTTGTTGGGTATCCAGACTCCGGTTATTACGTTGAGCGTTCAGGCGCTGGTCAGTTTCGTTGGGTATCCAGACTCCGGTTTTTACGTTGAGCATTCAGGCTCCAGTCAGTTTTGTTGGGTATCCAGACTCCGGTTATTACGTTGAGGGTTCAGGCTCCGGTCAGTTTCGTTTGGTATCCAGACTCCGTTTATTACATTGAGCGTTTAGGCTCCGGTCAGTTTCGTTGGGTATCCAGACTCCGGTTATTACGTTGAGCGTTCAGGCTCCGGTCAGTTTCGTTGTGTATCCAGACTCCGGTTATTACGTTGATAGTTCAGGCTTCAGTCAGTTTTGTTGAGTATCCAGACTCTGGTTATTACATTGAGCGTTCAGCTCCGGTTAGTTTCGTTGAATATCCAGATTCCGGTTATTACATTGAGCGTTCAGGCTCCGGTCAATTTCGTTGGGTATCCAGACTCCGGTTATTACGTTGAGCGTTCAGGCTCCGGTCAGTTTCGTTTGGTATCCAGACTTCGGTTATTACGTTGAGCGTTCAGGCTCTGGTCACTTTTGTTGGGTATCCAGACTCCGGTTATTACGTTGAGCGTTCAGGCTCCGGTCAGTTTCGTTATGTGTCCAGACTCCGGTTATTACGTTGAACGTTCAGGCTTCGGTCAGTTTCGTTGGGTATCCAGACTCCGTTTTTTACGTTGAGCGTTCAGGCTCCGGTCAGTTTTGTTGGGTATCCAGACTCCGGTTATTACGTTGAGCGTTCAGGCTCCGGTCAGTTTCGTTGGGTATCTAGACTCCGGTTATTACATTGAACGTTCAGGCTCCGGTCAGTTTTGTTGGGTATCCAAACTCCGATTATTACATTGAGCGTTCAGGCTCCGGTCAGTTTCGTTTGGTATCCAGACTTCAGTTATTACATTGAGCGTTCAGGCTCCGGTCAGTTTCGTTGGGTATCCAGACTACGGTTTTTACGTTGAGCGTTCAGGCTCCGGTCAGTTTCGTTGGGTATCCAGACTCCGGTTTTTACGTTGAGTGTTCAGGCTCCGGTCAGTTTCGTTGGGTATCCAGACTTCGGTTATTATGTTGAGCGTTCAGGCTCCGGTCAGTTTCGTTGGGTATCCAGACTCCGGTTATTACATTGAGTGTTCAGGCTCCGGTCAGTTTCGTTTGGTATCCAGACTTCAGTTATTACGTTGTGCGTTCAGGCTCCGGTCAGTTTCGTTGGGTATCCAGACTCCGATTTTTACGTTGAGCGTTCATGCTCCGGTCAGTTTTGTTGGGTATCCAGACTCTGGTTTTTACGTTGAGCGTTCAAGCTCCGGTGAGTTTCGTTGGGTATCCAGAATCTGGTTTTAACGTTGAGCGTTCAGGCTCGGGTCAGTTTCGTTAGGTATCTAGACTCCGGTTATTACGTTGAGCGTTCAGGCTCCGGTCAGTTTCGTTGGGTATCCAGACTCTGGTTTTTACGTTGAGCGTTCAGGCTCCGGTCAGTTTCGTTGCGTATCCAGATTCCGGTTATTATGTTGAGCCATCAGGCTCTGGTCAATTTCGTTGGGTATCCAGACTCCGGTTATTACGTTGAACATTCAGGCTCCAGTCAGTTTTGTTGGGATCCAGACTCCGGTTATTACGTTGAGCGTTCAGGCCCTGGTCAGTTTCGTTTGGTCTCCAGACTCCGGTTTTTACGTTGAGCGTTCAGGCTCTTGTCAGTTTTATTGGGTATCCAGACTCCGGTTATTACGTTGAGCGTTCAGTCTCCGGTCAGTTTCGTTGGGTATCCAGACTCCGGTTATTACGTTGAGCGAGCAGGCTCCGGTCTATTTCGTTGGGTATCTAGACTCCGGTTATTACGTTGACCGTTCAGGCTCCGGTCAGTTTCGTTGGGTATCCAGACTCCGGTTATTACGTTGAGCGTTCAGGCTCTGGTCAGTTTCGTTGGGTATCCAGACTCCGGTTTTTACGTTGAGCGTTCAGGCTCCGGTCAGTTTTGTTGGGTATCCAGACTCCGGTTATTACGTTGAGGGTTCAGGCTCCGGTCATTTTCGTTGGGTATCCAGACTCCGGTTATTACATTGAGCGTTCAGGCTCCGGTCAGTTTCGTTGGGTATCCAGACTCCGGTTATTACGTTGATCGTTCAGGCTCTAGTCAGTTTCGTTGGGTATCCAGACTCCAGTTATTACGTTGAGCGTTCAGGCTCCGGTCAGTTTCGTTAGGTATCCAGACTCTGGTTATTACGTTGAGCGTTCAGGCTCCGGTCATTTTCGTTGAGCATCCAGACTCCAGTTATTACGTTGTGCGTTCAGGGTCCGGTCAGTTTCGTTGAGTATCCAGACTCCGGTTATTACGTTGAGCGTTCAGGCTACGGTCAGTTTCGTTGGGTATCCAGACTCCGGTTATTATGTTGAGCGTTCAAGCCCTGGTCAGTTTCGTTGGGTATCCAGAATCCGGTTTTTACGTTGAGCGTTCAGGCTCCGGTCAGTTTTGTTGGGTATCCAGACTCCGGTTATTACGTTGAGGGTTCAGGCTCCGGTCAGTTTCGTTGGGTATCCAGATTCCGGTTATTACATTGAGCGTTCAGGCTCCGGTCAGTTTCGTTGGGTATCCAGACTGCGGTTATTACGTTGATCGTTCAGGCTCCAGTCAATTTCGTTGGGTATCCAGACTCCGGTTATTACGTTGAGCGTTCAGGCTCCAGTCAGTTTCGTTGGGTATCCAGACTCCGGTTATTACGTTGAGCGTTCAGGCTCCGGTCATTTTCGTTGAGTATCCAGACTCCAGTTATTACGTTGTGCGTTCAGGCTCCGGTCAGTTTCGTTGGGTATCCAGACTCCGGTTATTACATTGTGCGTTCAGGCTCCGGTCAGTTTCGTTGGGTATTCCGACTCCGGTTATTACGTTGAGCATTCAGGCTCCGGTCAGTTTCGTTTGGTATCCAGACTTCAAGTATTACGTTGAGCGTCCAGGCTCCGGTCAGTTTCGTTGGGTATCCAGACTCCGATTATTACGTTGAGCGTTCAGGCTCCGGTCAGTTTCGTTGAGTATCCAGACTCCGGTTATTACGTTGAATGTTCAGGCTCCGGTCAGTTTCGTTGGGTGTCCAGACTCCGGTTATTACGTTGAGCGTTCAGGCTCCGATCATTTTCGTTGAGCATCCAGACTCCAGTTATTACGTTGTGCATTCAGGCTACGGTCAGTTTTGTTGGGTATCCAAACTCCGGTTATTACGTTGAGCGTTCAGGCTCCGTTCAGTTTTGTTGGGTATCCAGACTCCGGTTATTACGTTGAGCGTTCAGGCTCCGGTCAGTTTCGTTGTGTATCCAGACTCCGGTTATTACGTTGAGCGATCAGGCTCCGATCAATTTCGTTGTGTATCCAGACTCCAGTTATTACGTTGATCGTTCAGGCTCCAGTCAGTTTTGTTGAGTATCCAGACTCCGGTTATTACGTTGAGCGTTCAGGCTCCGGTCAGTTTTGTTGAGTATCTAGATTCCGGTTATTACGTTGAGCCTTCAGGCTCCGGTCAATTTCGTTGGGTATCCAGACTCCGGTTATTACGTTGAACGTTCAGGCTCCGGTCAGTTTTGTTGGGATCAAGACTCAGGTTATTACGTTGAGCGTTCAGGCCCTGGTCAGTTTCGTTGGGTATCTAGACTCCGGTTTTTACGTTGAGCGTTTAGGCTGTGGTCAGTTTTGTTGGGTATCCAGACTCCGGTTATTACGTTGAGGGTTCAGGCTCTGGTCAGTTTCGTTGGGTATCCAGACTCCGGTTATTACATTTAGCGTTCAGGCTCCGGTCAGTTTCGTTGGGTATCCAGACTCCGGTTATTACGTTGAACGTTCAGGCTCCGGTCAGTTTTCGTTGGGATCCAGACTCCGGTTATTACGTTGAGCGTTCAGGCCCTGGTCAGTTTAGTTGGGTATCCAGACTCCGGTTTTTACGTTGAGCGTTTATGCTGCGGTCAGTTTTGTTGGGTATCCAGACTTCGGTTATTACGTTGAGCGTTAAGGCTCCGGTCAGTTTCGTTGTGTATCCAGACTCCGGTTATTACGTTGATCGTTCAGGCTCCAGTCAGTTTCGTTGAGTGTCCAGACTCCGGTTATTACATTGAGCGTTCAGGCTCCGGTTAGTTTCGTTGAGTATCCAGACTCCGGTTATTACGTTGAACGTTCAGGCTCCGGTTATTACATTGGCGTTCAGGCTCCGTTCAGTTTCGTTGGGTATCCAGACTCCGGTTATTACGTTGAGCGTTCAGGCTCCGGTCAATTTCATTGTGTATCCAGACTCCGGTTATTACGTTGAGCGTTCAGGCTTCGGTCAGTTTCGTTGGGTATCCAGACTCCGGTTTTTACGTTGAGCGTTCAGGCTCCGGTCAGTTTTGTTGGATATCCAGACTCCGGTTATTACGTTGAGCGTTCAGGCTCCGGTCAGTTTCGTTGTGTATCCAGACTCTGGTTATTACGTTGAGCGATCAGGCTCCGATCAATTTCGTTGTGTATCCAGACTCCAGTTATTACATTGATCGTTCAGGCTCCAGTCAGTTTCGTTGAGTATCCAGACTCCGGTTATTACGTTGAGCGTTCAGGCTCCTGTCAGTTTCGTTGAGTATCCAGATTCCGGTTATTACGTTGAGCCTTCAGGCTCCGGTCAATTTCGTTGGGTATCCAGACTCCGGTTATTACGTTGTACGTTCAGGCTCCGGTCAATTTTGTTGGGATCCAGACTCCGGTTATTACGATGAGCGTTCAGGCCCTGGTCAATTTCGTTGGGTATCCAGACTCCGGTTTTTACGTTGAGTGTTGAGGCTCTGGTCAGTTTTGTTGGGTATCCAGACTCCGGTTATTACGTTGAGGGTTCAGGCTCCGGTCAGTTTCGTTGGGTATCCAGACTCCGGTTATTACATTTAGCGTTCAGGCTCCGGTCAGTTTCGTTGGGTATCCAGACTCCGGTTATTACGTTGAGCGTTAAGGCTCCGGTCAGTTTCGTTGTGTATCCAGACTCCGGTTATTACATTGATCGTTCAGGCTCCAGTCAGTTTCGTTGAGTGTCCAGACTCCGGTTATTACATTGAGCGTTCAGGCTCCGGTTAGTTTCCTTGAGTATCCAGACTCCGGTTATTACGTTGAACGTTCAGGCTCCGGTCAGTTTTGTTGGGTATCCAGACTCCGGTTATTACGTTGAGCGTTCAGGCGCTGGTCAGTTTCGTTGGGTATCCAGACTCCGGTTTATACGTTGAGCGTTCAGGCTCCAGTCAGTTTTGTTTGGTATCCAGAATCCGATTATTACATTGAGCGTTTAGGCTCCGGTCAGTTTCGTTGGGTATCCAGACTCCGGTTATTACGTTGAGCGTTCAGGCTCCGGTCAGTTTCGTTATGTATCCAGACTCCGGTTATTACGTTGATCGTTCAGGCTTCAGTCAGTTTCGTTGAGTGTCCAGACTCCGGTTATTACATTGAGCTTTAAGGCTCCGGTTAGTTTCGTTGAGTATCCAGACTCCGGTTATTACGTTGAACGTTCAGGCTCCGGTCAGTTTTGTTGGGTATCCAGACTCCGGTTATTACGTTGAGCGTTCAGGCGCTGGTCAGTTTCGTTGGGTATCCAGACTCCGGTTATTACGTTGAGGGTTCAGGCTCCGGTCAATTTCGTTTGGTATCCAGAATCCGGTTATTACATTGAGCGTTTAGGCTCCGGTCAGTTTCGTTGGGTATCCAGACTCCGGTTATTACGTTGAGCGTTCAGGCTCCGGTCAATTTCGTTGTGTATCCAGACTCCGGTTATTACGTTGATCGTTCAGGCTCCAGTCAGTTTTGTTGAGTATCCAGACTCCGGTTATTACGTTGAGCGTTCAGGCTCCGGTCAGTTTTGTTGAGTATCTAGATTCCGGTTATTACGTTGAGCCTTCAGGCTCCGGTCAATTTCGTTGGGTATCCAGACTCCGGTTATTACGTTGAACGTTCAGGCTCCGGTCAGTTTTGTTGGGATCAAGACTCAGGTTATTACGTTGAGCGTTCAGGCCCTGGTCAGTTTCGTTGGGTATCTAGACTCCGGTTTTTACGTTGAGCGTTTAGGCTGTGGTCAGTTTTGTTGGGTATCCAGACTCCGGTTATTACGTTGAGGGTTCAGGCTCTGGTCAGTTTCGTTGGGTATCCAGACTCCGGTTATTACATTTAGCGTTCAGGCTCCGGTCAGTTTCGTTGGGTATCCAGACTCCGGTTATTACGTTGAACGTTCAGGCTCCGGTCAGTTTTCGTTGGGATCCAGACTCCGGTTATTACGTTGAGCGTTCAGGCCCTGGTCAGTTTAGTTGGGTATCCAGACTCCGGTTTTTACGTTGAGCGTTTATGCTGCGGTCAGTTTTGTTGGGTATCCAGACTTCGGTTATTACGTTGAGCGTTAAGGCTCCGGTCAGTTTCGTTGTGTATCCAGACTCCGGTTATTACGTTGATCGTTCAGGCTCCAGTCAGTTTCGTTGAGTGTCCAGACTCCGGTTATTACATTGAGCGTTCAGGCTCCGGTTAGTTTCGTTGAGTATCCAGACTCCGGTTATTACGTTGAACGTTCAGGCTCCGGTTATTACATTGGCGTTCAGGCTCCGTTCAGTTTCGTTGGGTATCCAGACTCCGGTTATTACGTTGAGCGTTCAGGCTCCGGTCAATTTCATTGTGTATCCAGACTCCGGTTATTACGTTGAGCGTTCAGGCTTCGGTCAGTTTCGTTGGGTATCCAGACTCCGGTTTTTACGTTGAGCGTTCAGGCTCCGGTCAGTTTTGTTGGATATCCAGACTCCGGTTATTACGTTGAGCGTTCAGGCTCCGGTCAGTTTCGTTGTGTATCCAGACTCTGGTTATTACGTTGAGCGATCAGGCTCCGATCAATTTCGTTGTGTATCCAGACTCCAGTTATTACATTGATCGTTCAGGCTCCAGTCAGTTTCGTTGAGTATCCAGACTCCGGTTATTACGTTGAGCGTTCAGGCTCCTGTCAGTTTCGTTGAGTATCCAGATTCCGGTTATTACGTTGAGCCTTCAGGCTCCGGTCAATTTCGTTGGGTATCCAGACTCCGGTTATTACGTTGTACGTTCAGGCTCCGGTCAATTTTGTTGGGATCCAGACTCCGGTTATTACGATGAGCGTTCAGGCCCTGGTCAATTTCGTTGGGTATCCAGACTCCGGTTTTTACGTTGAGTGTTGAGGCTCTGGTCAGTTTTGTTGGGTATCCAGACTCCGGTTATTACGTTGAGGGTTCAGGCTCCGGTCAGTTTCGTTGGGTATCCAGACTCCGGTTATTACATTTAGCGTTCAGGCTCCGGTCAGTTTCGTTGGGTATCTAGACTCCGGTTATTACGTTGAGCGTTAAGGCTCCGGTCAGTTTCGTTGTGTATCCAGACTCCGGTTATTACATTGATCGTTCAGGCTCCAGTCAGTTTCGTTGAGTGTCCAGACTCCGGTTATTACATTGAGCGTTCAGGCTCCGGTTAGTTTCCTTGAGTATCCAGACTCCGGTTATTACGTTGAACGTTCAGGCTCCGGTCAGTTTTGTTGGGTATCCAGACTCCGGTTATTACGTTGAGCGTTCAGGCGCTGGTCAGTTTCGTTGGGTATCCAGACTCCGGTTTATACGTTGAGCGTTCAGGCTCCAGTCAGTTTCGTTTGGTATCCAGAATCCGATTATTACATTGAGCGTTTAGGCTCCGGTCAGTTTCGTTGGGTATCCAGACTCCGGTTATTACGTTGAGCGTTCAGGCTCCGGTCAGTTTCGTTATGTATCCAGACTCCGGTTATTACGTTGATCGTTCAGGCTTCAGTCAGTTTCGTTGAGTGTCCAGACTCCGGTTATTACATTGAGCGTTCAGGCTCCGGTTAGTTTCGTTGAGTATCCAGACTCCGGTTATTACGTTGAACGTTCAGGCTCCGGTCAGTTTTGTTGGGTATCCAGACTCCGGTTATTACGTTGAGCGTTCAGGCGCTGGTCAGTTTCGTTGGGTATCCAGACTCCGGTTATTACGTTGAGGGTTCAGGCTCCGGTCAATTTCGTTTGGTATCCAGAATCCGGTTATTACATTGAGCGTTTAGGCTCCGGTCAGTTTCGTTGGGTATCCAGACTCCGGTTATTACGTTGAGCGTTCAGGCTCCGGTCAGTTTCGTTGTGTATCCAGACTCCGGTTATTACGTTGATCGTTCAGGCTTCAGTCAGTTTCGTTGAGTATCCAGACTCCGGTTATTACATTGAGCGTTCAGGCTCCGGTTAGTTTCGTTGAATATCCAGATTCCGGTTATTACATTGAGCGTTCATGCTCCGGTCATTTTCGTTGGGTATCCAGACTCCGGTTATTACGTTGAGCGTTCAGGCTCCGGTCAGTTTCGTTTGGTATCCAGACTTCGGTTATTACGTTGAGCGTTCAGGCTCCGGTCACTTTTGTTGGGTATCCAGACTCCGGTTATTACGTTGAGCGTTCAGGCTCCGGTCAGTTTCGTTGGGTATCTAGACTCCGGTTTTTACGTTGAGCGTTTAGGCTCCGGTCAGTTTTGTTGGGTATCCAGACTCCGGTTATTACGTTGAGCGTTCAGGCTCCGGTCAGTTTCGTTGGGTATCCAGACTCCGGTTTTTACGTTGAGCGTTCAGGCTCCGGTCAGTTTTGTTGGGTATCCAAACTCCGGTTATTACGTTGAGCGTTTAGGCTCCGGTCAGTTTCGTTGGGTATCTAGACTCTGGTTATTACATTGAACGTTCAGGCTCCGATCAGTTTTGTTGGGTATCCAGACTCCGATTATTACATTGAGCGTTCAGGCTCCGGTCAGTTTCGTTTGGTATCCAGACTTCAGTTATTACGTTGAGCGTTCAGGCTCCGGTCAGTTTCGTTGGGTATCCAGACTCCGGTTTTTACGTTGAGCATTCAGGCTCCGGTCAGTTTCGTTGGGTATCCAGACTCCGGTTTTTACGTTGAGTGTTCAGGCTCTGGTCAATTTCGTTGGGTATCCAGACTCCGGTTATTATGTTGAGCGTTCAGGCTCCGGTCAGTTTCGTTGGGTATCCAGACTCCGGTTATTACGTTGAGTGTTCAGGCTCCGGTCAGTTTCGTTGGGTATCCAAACTTCAGTTATTACGTTGAGCGTTCAGGCTCCGGTCAGTTTCGTTGGGTATCCAGACTCCGATTTTTACGTTGAGCGTTCAGGCTCCGGTCAGTTTCGTTGTGTATCCAGACTCCGGTTATTACGTTGATCGTTCAGGCTTCAGTCAGTTTCGTTGAGTATCCAGACTCCGGTTATTACATTGAGCGTTCAGGCTTCAGTCAGTTTCGTTGAATATCCAGATTCCGGTTATTACATTGAGCGTTCAGGCTCCGGTCAATTTCGTTGGGTATCCAGACTCCGGTTATTACGTTGAGCGTTCAGGCTCCGGTCAGTTTCGTTTGGTATCCAGACTCCGGTTATTACGTTGAGCGTTCAGGCTCCGGTCAGTTTCGTTTGGTATCCAGACTTCGGTTATTACGTTGAGCGTTCAGGCTCCGGTCACTTTTGTTGGGTATCCAGACTCCGGTTATTACGTTGAGCGTTCAGGCTCCGGTCAGTTTCGTTGGGTATCTAGACTCCGGTTTTTACGTTGAGCGTTTAGGCTCCGGTCAGTTTTGTTGGGTATCCAGACTCCGGTTATTACGTTGAGCGTTCAGGCTCCGGTCAGTTTCGTTGGGTATCCAGACTCCTGTTATTACGTTGAGCGTTTAGGCTCTGGTCCGTTTCGTTGGGTATCTAGACTCCGGTTATTACATTGAACGTTCAGGCTCCGGTCAGTTTTGTTGGGTATCCAGACTCCGATTATTACATTGAGCGTTCAGGCTCCGGTCAGTTTCGTTTGGTATCCAGGGATTCAGTTATTACGTTGAGCGTTCAGGCTCCGGTCAGTTTCGTTGGGTATCCAGACTCCGGTTTTTACGTTGAGCATTCAGGCTCCGGTCAGTTTCGTTGGGTATCCAGACTCCGGTTTTTACGTTGAGTGTTCAGGCTCCGGTCAATTTCGTTGGGTATCCAGACTCCGGTTATTATGTTGAGCGTTCAGGCTCCGGTCAGTTTCGTTGGGTATCCAGACTCCGGTTATTACGTTGAGTGTTCAGGCTCCGGTCAGTTTCGTTTGGTATCCAGACTTCAGTTATTACGTTGAGCGTTCAGGCTCCGGTCAGTTTCGTTGGGTATCCAGACTCCGATTTTTACGTTGAGCGTTCAGGATTCGGTCAGTTTCGTTGTGTATCCAGACTCCGAATATTACGTTGATCGTTCAGGCTTCAGTCAGTTTCGTTGAGTATCCAGACTCCGGTTATTACATTGAGCGTTCAGGCTCCGGTTAGTTTCGTTGAATATCCAGATTCCGGTTATTACATTGAGCGTTCAGGCTCCGGTCAATTTCGTTGGGTATCCAGACTCCGGTTATTACGTTGAGCGTTCAGGCTCCGGTCAGTTTCGTTTGGTATCCAGACTTCGGTTATTACGTTGAGCGTTCAGGCTCCGGTCACTTTTGTTGGGTATCCAGACTCCGGTTATTACGTTGAGCGTTCAGGCTCCGGTCAGTTTCGTTGGGTATCTAGACTCCGGTTTTTACTTTGAGCGTTTAGGCTCCGGTCAGTTTTGTTGGGTATCCTGACTCCGGTTATTACGTTGAGCGTTCAGGCTCCGGTCAGTTTCGTTGGGTATCCAGACTCCGGTTTTTACGTTGAGCGTTCTGGCTCCGGTCAGTTTTGTTGGGTATCCAGACTCCGGTTATTACGTTGAGCATTTAGGCTCCGGTCAGTTTCGTTGGGTATCTAGACTCCGGTTATTACATTGAACGTTCAGGCTCCGGTCAATTTTGTTGGGTATCCAGACTCCGATTATTACATTGAGCGTTCAGGCTCCAGTCAGTTTCGTTTGGTATCCAGACTTCAGTTATTACGTTGAGCGTTCAGGCTCCGGTCAGTTTCGTTGGGTATCCAGACTCCGGTTTTTACGTTGAGCATTTAGGCTCCGGTCAGTTTCGTTGGGTATCCAAACTCCGGTTTTTACGTTGAGTGTTCAGGCTCCGGTCAATTTCGTTGGGTATCCAGACTCCGGTTATTATGTTGAGCGTTCAGGCTCCGGTCAGTTTCGTTGGGTATCCAGACTCCGGTTTTTACGTTGAGCGTTCAGGCTCCGGTAAGTTTCGTTGGGTATCCAGACTCCGGTTATTACGTTGAGCGTTCAGGCTCCGGTCAGTTTCGTTGGGTATCCAGACTCCGGTTATTACGTTGAGCGTTCAGGCGCTGGTCAGTTTCGTTGGGTATCCAGACTCCGGTTTATACGTTGAGCATTCAGGCTCCAGTCAGTTTCGTTTGGTATCCAGAATCCGATTATTACATTGAGCGTTTAGGCTCCGGTCAGTTTCGTTGGGTATCCAGACTCCGGTTATTACGTTGAGCGTTCAGGCTCCGGTCAGTTTCGTTATGTATCCAGACTCCGGTTATTACGTTGATCGTTCAGGCTTCAGTCAGTTTCGTTGAGTGTCCAGACTCCGGTTATTACATTGAGCGTTCAGGCTCCGGTTAGTTTCGTTGAGTATCCAGACTCCGGTTATTACGTTGAACGTTCAGGCTCCGGTCAGTTTTGTTGGGTATCCAGACTCCGGTTATTACGTTGAGCGTTCAGGCGCTGGTCAGTTTCGTTGGGTATCCAGACTCCAGTTATTACGTTGAGGGTTCAGGCTCCGGTCAATTTCGTTTGGTATCCAGAATCCGGTTATTACATTGAGCGTTTAGGCTCCGGTCAGTTTCGTTGGGTATCCAGACTCCGGTTATTACGTTGAGCGTTCAGGCTCCGGTCAGTTTCGTTGTGTATCCAGACTCCGGTTATTACGTTGATCGTTCAGGCTTCAGTCAGTTTCGTTGAGTATCCAGACTCCGGTTATTACATTGAGCGTTCAGGCTCCGGTTAGTTTCGTTGAATATCCAGATTCCGGTTATTACATTGAGCGTTCATGCTCCGGTCATTTTCGTTGGGTATCCAGACTCCGGTTATTACGTTGAGCGTTCAGGCTCCAGTCAGTTTCGTTTGGTATCCAGACTTCGGTTATTACGTTGAGCGTTCAGGCTCCGGTCACTTTTGTTGGGTATCCAGACTCCGATTATTACGTTGAGCGTTCAGGCTCCGGTCAATTTCGTTGGGTATCTAGACTCCGGTTTTTACGTTGAGCGTTTAGGCTCCGGTCAGTTTTGTTGGGTATCCAGACTCCGGTTATTACGTTGAGCGTTCAGGCTCCGGTCAGTTTCGTTGGGTATCCAGACTCCGGTTTTTACGTTGAGCGTTCAGGCTCCGGTCAGTTTTGTTGGGTATCCAAACTCCGGTTATTACGTTGAGCGTTTAGGCTCCGGTCAGTTTCGTTGGGTATCTAGACTCTGGTTATTACATTGAACGTTCAGGCTCCGATCAGTTTTGTTGGGTATCCAGACTCCGATTATTACATTGAGCGTTCAGGCTCCGGTCAGTTTCGTTTTGTATCCAGACTTCAGTTATTACGTTGAGCGTTCAGGCTCCGGTCAGTTTCGTTGGGTATCCAGACTCCGGTTTTTACGTTGAGCATTCAGGCTCCGGTCAGTTTCGTTGGGTATCCAGACTCCGGTTTTTACGTTGAGTGTTCAGGCTCTGGTCAATTTCGTTGGGTATCCAGACTCCGGTTATTATGTTGAGCGTTCAGGCTCCGGTCAGTTTCGTTGGGTATCCAGACTCCGGTTATTACGTTGAGTGTTCAGGCTCCGGTCAGTTTCGTTGGGTATCCAGACTTCAGTTATTACGTTGAGCGTTCAGGCTCCGGTCAGTTTCGTTGGGTATCCAGACTCCGATTTTTACGTTGAGCGTTCAGGCTCCGGTCAGTTTCGTTGTGTGTCCAGACTCCGGTTATTACGTTGATCGTTCAGGCTTCAGTCAGTTTCGTTGAGTATCCAGACTCCGGTTATTACATTGAGCGTTCAGGCTTCAGTCAGTTTCGTTGAATATCCAGATTCCGGTTATTACATTGAGCGTTCAGGCTCCGGTCAATTTCGTTGGGTATCCAGACTCCGGTTATTACGTTGAGCGTTCAGGCTCCGGTCAGTTTCGTATGGTATCCAGACTCCGGTTATTACGTTGAGCGTTCAGGCTCCGGTCAGTTTCGTTTGATATCCAGACTTCGGTTATTACGTTGAGCGTTCAGGCTCCGGTCACTTTTGTTGGGTATCCAGACTCCGGTTATTACGTTGAGCGTTCAGGCTCCGGTCAGTTTCGTTGGGTATCTAGACTCCGGTTTTTACGTTGAGCGTTTAGGCTCCAGTCAGTTTTGTTGGGTATCCAGACTCCGGTTATTACGTTGAGCGTTCAGGCTCCGGTCAGTTTCGTTGGGTATCCAGACTCCGGTTATTACGTTGAGCGTTTAGGCTCCGGTCCGTTTCGTTGGGTATCCAGACTCCGGTTATTACATTGAACGTTCAGGCTCCGGTCAGTTTTGTTGGGTATCCAGACTCCGATTATTACATTGAGCGTTCAGGCTCCGGTCAGTTTCTTTTGGTATCCAGACTTCAGTTATTACGTTGAGCGTTCAGGCTCCGGTCAGTTTCGTTGGGTATCCAGACTCCGGTTTTTACGTTGAGCATTCAGGCTCCGGTCAGTTTCGTTGGGTATCCAGACTCCGGTTTTTACGTTGAGTGTTCAGGCTCCGGTCAATTTCGTTGGGTATCCAGACTCCGGTTATTATGTTGAGCGTTTAGGCTCCGGTCAGTTTCGTTGGGTATCCAGACTCCGGTTTTTACGTTGAGTGTTCAGGCTCCGGTCAGTTTCGTTTGGTATCCAGACTTCAGTTATTACGTTGAGCGTTCAGGCTCCGGTCAGTTTCGTTGGGTATCCAGACTCCGATTTTTACGTTGAGCGTTCAGGATTCGATCAGTTTCGTTGTGTATCTAGACTCCGAATATTACGTTGATCGTTCAGGCTTCAGTCAGTTTCGTTGAGTATCCAGACTCCGGTTATTACATTGAGCGTTCAGGCTCCGGTTAGTTTCGTTGAATATCCAGATTCCGGTTATTACATTGAGCGTTCAGGCTCCGGTCAATTTCGTTGGGTATCTAGACTCCGGTTATTACGTTGAGCATTCAGGCTCCGGTCAGTTTCGTTTGGTATCCAGACTTCGGTTATTACGTTGAGCGTTCAGGCTCCGGTCACTTTTGTTGGGTATCCAGACTCCGGTTATTACGTTGAGCGTTCAGGCTCCGGTCAGTTTCGTTGGGTATCTAGACTCCGGTTTTTACTTTGAGCGTTTAGGCTCCGGTCAGTTTTGTTGGGTATCCTGACTCCGGTTATTACGTTGAGCGTTCAGGCTCCGGTCAGTTTCGTTGGGTATCCAGACTCCGGTATTTACGTTGAGCGTTCTGGCTCCGGTCAGTTTTGTTGGGTATCCAGACTCCGGTTATTACGTTGAGCGTTTAGGCTCCGGTCAGTTTCGTTGGGTATCTAGACTCCGGTTATTACATTGAACGTTCAGGCTCCGGTCAATTTTGTTGGGTATCCAGACTCCGATTATTACATTGAGCGTTCAGGCTCCAGTCAGTTTCGTTTGGTATCCAGACTTCAGTTATTACGTTGAGCGTTCAGGCTCCGGTCAGTTTCGTTGGGTATCCAGACTCCGGTTTTTACGTTGAGCATTTAGGCTCCGGTCAGTTTCGTTGGGTATCCAAACTCCGGTTTTTACGTTGAGTGTTCAGGCTCCGGTCAATTTCGTTGGGTATCCAGACTCCGGTTATTATGTTGAGCGTTCAGGCTCCGGTCAGTTTCGTTGGGTATCCAGACTCCGGTTATTACGTTGAGTGTTCAGGCTCCGGTAAGTTTCGTTGGGTATCCAGACTTCAGTTATTACGTTGAACGTTCAGGCTCCGGTCAGTTTCGTTGGGTATCCAGACTCCGATTTTTACGTTGAGCGTTCAGGCTCCGGTCAGTTTCGTTGTGTATCCAGACTCCGGTTATTACGTTGATCGTTCAGGCTTCAGTCAGTTTCGTTGAGTATCCAGACTCCGGTTATTACATTTAGCGTTCAGGCTTCAGTCAGTTTCGTTGAATATCCAGATTCCGGTTATTACATTGAGCGTTCAGGCTCCGGTCAATTTCGTTGGGTATCCAGACTCCGGTTATTACGTTGAGCGTTCAGGCTCCGGTCAGTTTCGTTTGGTATCCAGACTTCGGTTATTACGTTGAGCGTTCAGGCTCCGGTCACTTTTGTTGGGTATCCAGACTCCGGTTATTACGTTGAGCGTTCAGGCTCCGGTCAGTTTCGTTGGGTATCTAGACTCCGGTTTTTACGTTGAGCGTTTAGGCTCCGGTCAGTTTTGTTGGGTATCCAGACTCCGGTTATTACGTTGAGCGTTCAGGCTCCGGTCAGTTTCGTTGGGTATCCAGACTCCGGTTATTACGTTGAGCGTTTAGGCTCCGGTCAGTTTCGTTGGGTATCCAGACTCCGGTTATTACATTGAACGTTCAGGCTCCGGTCAGTTTTGTTGGGTATCCAGACTCCGATTATTACATTGAGCATTCAGGCTCCGGTCAGTTTTGTTTGGTATCCAGACTTCAGTTATTACGTTGAGCGTTCAGGCTCCGGTCAGTTTCGTTGGGTATCCAGACTCTGGTTTTTACGTTGAGCATTCAGGCTCCGGTCAGTTTCGTTGGGTATCCAGACTCCGGTTTTTAAGTTGAGTGTTCAGGCTCCGGTCAATTTCGTTGGGTATCCAGACTCCGGTTATTATGTTGAGCGTTCAGGCTCCGGTCAGTTTCGTTGGGTATTCAGACTCCGGTTATTACGTTGAGTGTTCAGGCTCCGGTCAGTTTCGTTTGGTATCCAGACTTCAGTTATTACGTTGAGCGTTCAGGCTCCGGTCAGTTTCGTTGGGTATCCGGACTCCGATTTTTACGTTGAGCGTTCAGGCTCCGGTCAGTTTCGTTGTGTATCCAGACTCCGAATATTACGTTGATCGTTCAGGCTTCAGTCAGTTTCGTTGAGTATCCAGACTCCGGTTATTACATTGAGCGTTCAGGCTCCGGTTAGTTTCGTTGAATATCCAGATTCCGGTTATTACATTGAGCGTTCAGGCTCCGGTCAATTTCGTTGGGTATCCAGACTCCGGTTATTACGTTGAGCGTTCAGGCTCCGGTCAGTTTCGTTTGGTATCCAGACTTCGGTTATTACGTTGAGCGTTCAGGCTCCAGTCACTTTTGTTGGGTATCCAGACTCCGGTTATTACGTTGAGCGTTCAGGCTCCTGTCAGTTTCGTTGGGTATCTAGACTCCGGTTTTTACTTTGAGCGTTTAGGCTCCGGTCAGTTTTGTTGGGTATCCAGACTCTGGTTATTACGTTGAGCGTTCAGGCTCCGGTCAGTTTCGTTGGGTATCCAGACTCCGGTTTTTACGTTGAGCGTTCAGGCTCCGGTCAGTTTTGTTGGGTATCCAGACTCCGGTTATTACGTTGAGCGTTTAGGCTCCGGTCAGTTTCGTTGGGTATCTAGACTCCGGTTAGTACATTGAACGTTCAGGCTCCGGTCAATTTTGTTGGGTATCCAGACTCCGATTATTACATTGAGCGTTCAGGCTCCGGTCAGTTTCGTTTGGTATCCAGACTTCAGTTATTACGTTGAGCGTTCAGGCTCCGGTCAGTTTTGTTGGGTATCCAGACTCCGGTTTTTACGTTGAGCATTCAGGCTCCGGTCAGTTTCGTTGGGTATCCAGACTCCGGTTTTTACGTTGAGTGTTCAGGCTCCGGTCAATTTCGTTGGGTATCCAGACTCCGGTTATTATGTTGAGCGTTCAGGCTCCGGTCAGTTTCGTTGGGTATCCAGACTCCGGTTATTACGTTGAGTGTTCAGGCTCCGGTCAGTTTCGTTGGGTATCCAGACTTCAGTTATTAAGTTGAGCGTTCAGGCTCCGGTCAGTTTCGTTGGGTATCCAGACTCCGATTTTTACGTTGAGCGTTCAGGCTCCGGTCAGTTTCGTTGTGCATCCAGACTCCGGTTATTACGTTGATCGTTCAGGCTTCAGTCAGTTTTGTTGAGTATCCAGACTCCGGTTATTACATTGAGCATTCAGGCTTCAGTCAGTTTCGTTGAATATCCAGATTCCGGTTATTACATTGAGCGTTCAGGCTCCGGTCAATTTCGTTGGGTATCCAGACTTCGGTTATTACGTTGAGTGTTCAGGCTCCGGTCAGTTTCGTTTGGTATCCATACTCCGGTTATTACGTTGAGCGTTCAGGCTCCGGTCAGTTTCGTTTGGTATCCAGACTTCGGTTATTACGTTGAGCGTTCAGGCTCCGATCACTTTTGTTGGGTATCCAGACTCCGGTTCTTACGTTGAGCGTTCAGGCTCCGGTCAGTTTCGTTGGGTATCTAGACTCCGGTTTTTACGTTGAGCGTTTAGGCTCCGGTCAGTTTTGTTGGGTATCCAGACTCCGGTTATTACGTTGAGCGTTCAGGCTCCGGTCAGTTTCGTTGGGTATCCAGACTCCGGTTTTTACGTTGAGCATTTAGGCTCCGGTCAGTTTCGTTGGGTATCCAAACTCCGGTTTTTACGTTGAGTGTTCAGGCTCCGGTCAATTTCGTTGGGTATCCAGACTCCGGTTATTATGTTGAGCGTTCAGGCTCCGGTCAGTTTCGTTGGGTATCCAGACTCCGGTTATTACGTTGAGTGTTCAGGCTCCGGTAAGTTTCGTTGGGTATCCAGACTTCAGTTATTACGTTGAACGTTCAGGCTCCGGTCAGTTTCGTTGGGTATCCAGACTCCGATTTTTACGTTGAGCGTTCAGGCTCCGGTCAGTTTTGTTGTGTATCCAGACTCCGGTTATTACGTTGATCGTTCAGGCTTCAGTCAGTTTCGTTGAGTATCCAGACTCCGGTTATTACATTGAGCGTTCAGGCTTCAGTCAGTTTCGTTGAATATCCAGATTCCGGTTATTACATTGAGCGTTCAGGCTCCGGTCAATTTCGTTGGGTATCCAGACTCCGGTTATTACGTTGAGCGTTCAGGCTCCGGTCAGTTTCGTTTGGTATCCAGACTTCGGTTATTACGTTGAGCGTTCAGGCTCCGGTCACTTTTGTTGGGTATCCAGACTCCGGTTATTACGTTGAGCGTTCAGGCTCCGGTCAGTTTCGTTGGGTATCTAGACTCCGGTTTTTACGTTGAGCGTTTAGGCTCCGGTCAGTTTTGTTGGGTATCCAGACTCCGGTTATTACGTTGAGCGTTCAGGCTCCGGTCAGTTTCGTTGGGTATCCAGACTCCGGTTATTACGTTGAGCGTTTAGGCTCCGGTCAGTTTCGTTGGGTATCCAGACTCCGGTTATTACATTGAACGTTCAGGCTCCGGTCAGTTTTGTTGGGTATCCAGACTCCGATTATTACATTGAGCATTCAGGCTCCGGTCAGTTTCGTTTGGTATCCAGACTTCAGTTATTACGTTGAGCGTTCAGGCTCCGGTCAGTTTCGTTGGGTATCCAGACTCTGGTTTTTACGTTGAGCATTCAGGCTCCGGTCAGTTTCGTTGGGTATCCAGACTCCGGTTTTTAAGTTGAGTGTTCAGGCTCCGGTCAATTTCGTTGGGTATCCAGACTCCGGTTATTATGTTGAGCGTTCAGGCTCCGGTCAGTTTCGTTGGGTATTCAGAATCCGGTTATTACGTTGAGTGTTCAGGCTCCGGTCAGTTTCGTTTGGTATCCAGACTTCAGTTATTACGTTGAGCGTTCAGGCTCCGGTCAGTTTCGTTGGGTATCCAGACTCCGATTTTTACGTTGAGCGTTCAGGCTCCGGTCAGTTTCGTTGTGTATCCAGACTCCGAATATTACGTTGATCGTTCAGGCTTCAGTCAGTTTCGTTGAGTATCCAGACTCCGGTTATTACATTGAGCGTTCAGGCTCCGGTTAGTTTCGTTGAATATCCAGATTCCGGTTATTACATTGAGCGTTCAGGCTCCGGTCAATTTCGTTGGGTATCCAGACTCCGGTTATTACGTTGAGCGTTCAGGCTCCGGTCAGTTTCGTTTGGTATCCAGACTTCGGTTATTACGTTGAGCGTTCAGGCTCCAGTCACTTTTGTTGGGTATCCAGACTCCGGTTATTACGTTGAGCGTTCAGGCTCCTGTCAGTTTCGTTGGGTATCTAGACTCCGGTTTTTACTTTGAGCGTTTAGGCTCCGGTCAGTTTTGTTGGGTATCCAGACTCTGGTTATTACGTTGAGCGTTCAGGCTCCGGTCAGTTTCGTTGGGTATCCAGACTCCGGTTTTTACGTTGAGCGTTCAGGCTCCGGTCAGTTTTGTTGGGTATCCAGACTTCGGTTATTACGTTGAGCGTTTAGGCTCCGGTCAGTTTCGTTGGGTATCTAGACTCCGGTTAGTACATTGAACGTTCAGGCTCCGGTCAATTTTGTTGGGTATCCAGACTCCGATTATTACATTGAGCGTTCAGGCTCCGGTCAGTTTCGTTTGGTATCCAGACTTCAGTTATTACGTTGAGCGTTCAGGCTCCGGTCAGTTTCGTTGGGTATCCAGACTCCGGTTTTTACGTTGAGCATTCAGGCTCCGGTCAGTTTCGTTGGGTATCCAGACTCCGGTTTTTACGTTGAGTGTTCAGGCTCCGGTCAATTTCGTTGGGTATCCAGACTCCGGTTATTATGTTGAGCGTTCAGGCTCCGGTCAGTTTCGTTGGGTATCCAGACTCCGGTTATTACATTGAGTGTTCAGGCTCCGGCCAGTTTCGTTGGGTATCCAGACTTCAGTTATTAAGTTGAGCGTTCAGGCTCCGGTCAGTTTCGTTGGGTATCCAGACTCCGATTTTTACGTTGAGCGTTCAGGCTCCGGTCAGTTTCGTTGTGTATCCAGACTCCGGTTATTACGTTGATCGTTCAGGCTTCAGTCAGTTTTGTTGAGTATCCAGACTCCGGTTATTACATTGAGCATTCAGGCTTCAGTCAGTTTCGTTGAATATCCAGATTCCGGTTATTACATTGAGCGTTCAGGCTCCGGTCAATTTCGTTGGGTATCCAGACTTCGGTTATTACGTTGAGTGTTCAGGCTCCGGTCAGTTTCGTTTGGTATCCATACTCCGGTTATTACGTTGAGCGTTCAGGCTCCGGTCAGTTTCGTTTGGTATCCAGACTTCGGTTATTACGTTGAGCGTTCAGGCTCCGGTCACTTTTGTTGGGTATCCAGACTCCGGTTATTACGTTGAGCGTTCAGGCTCCGGTCAGTTTCGTTGGGTATCTAGACTCCGGTTTTTACGTTGAGCGTTTAGGCTCCGGTCAGTTTTGTTGGGTATCCAGACTCCGGTTATTACGTTGAGCGTTCAGGCTCCGGTCAGTTTCGTTGGGTATCCAGACTCCGGTTATTACGTTGAGCGTTTAGGCTCCGGTCAGTTTCGTTGGGTATCCAGATTCCGGTTATTACATTGAACGTTCAGGCTCCGGTCAGTTTTGTTGGGTATCCAGACTCCGATTATTACATTGAGCGTTCAGGCTCCGGTCAGTTTCGTTTGGTATCCAAACTTCAGTTATTACGTTGAGCGTTCAGGCTCCGGTCAGTTTCGTTGGGTATCCAGACTCCGGTTTTTACATTGAGCATTCAGGCTCTGGTCAGTTTCGTTGGGTATCCAGACTCCGGTTTTTACGTTGAGTGTTCAGGCTCCGGTCAATTTCGTTGGGTATCCAGACTCCGGTTATTATGTTGAGCGTTCAGGCTCCGGTCAGTTTCGTTGGGTATCCAGACTCCGGTTATTACGTTGAGTGTTCAGGCTCCGGTCTGTTTCGTTTGGTATCCAGACTTCAGTTATTACGTTGAGCGTTCAGGCTCCGGTCAGTTTCGTTGGGTATCCAGACTCCGATTTTTACGTTGAGCGTTCAGGCTACGGTCAGTTTCGTTGTGTATCCAGACTCCGAATATTACGTTGATTGTTCAGGCTTCAGTCAGTTTCGTTGAGTATCCAGACTCCGGTTATTACATTGAGCGTTCAGGCTCCGGTTAGTTTCGTTAAATATCCAGATTCCGGTTATTACATTGAGCGTTCAGGCTCCGGTCAATTTCGTTGGGTATCCAGACTCCGGTTATTACGTTGAGCGTTCAGGCTCCGGTCAGTTTCGTTTGGTATCCAGACTTTGGTTATTACGTTGAGCGTTCAGGCTCCGGTCACTTTTGTTGGGTATCCAGACTCCGGTTATTACGTTGAGCGTTCAGGCTCCGGTCAGTTTCGTTGGGTATCTAGACTCCGGTTTTTACTTTGAGCGTTTAGGCTCCGGTCAGTTTTGTTGGGTATCCAGACTCTGGTTATTACGTTGAGCGTTCAGGCTCCGGTCAGTTTCGTTGGGTATCCAGACTCCGGTTTTTACGTTGAGCGTTCAGGCTCCGGTCAGTTTTGTTGGGTATCCAGACTCCGGTTATTACGTTGAGCGTTTAGGCTCCGGTCAGTTTTGTTGGGTATCCAGACTCTGGTTATTACGTTGAGTGTTCAGGCTCCGGTCAGTTTCGTTTGGTATCCATACTCCGGTTATTACGTTGAGCGTTCAGGCTCCGGTCAGTTTCGTTTGGTATCCAGACTTCGGTTATTACGTTGAGCGTTCAGGCTCCGGTCACTTTTGTTGGGTATCCAGACTCCGGTTATTACGTTGAGCGTTCAGGCTCCGGTCAGTTTCGTTGGGTATCTAGACTCCGGTTTTTACGTTGAGCGTTTAGGCTCCGGTCAGTTTTGTTGGGTATCCAGACTCCGGTTATTACGTTGAGCGTTCAGGCTCCGGTCAGTTTCGTTGGGTATCCAGACTCCGGTTATTACATTGAGCGTTTAGGCTCCGGTCAGTTTCGTTGGGTATCCAGACTCCGGTTATTACATTGAACGTTCAGGCTCCGGTCAGTTTTGTTGGGTATCCAGACTCCGATTATTACATTGAGCGTTCAGGCTCCGGTCAGTTTCGTTTGGTATCCAAACTTCAGTTATTACGTTGAGCGTTCAGGCTCCGGTCAGTTTCGTTGGGTATCCAGACTCCGGTTTTTACATTGAGCATTCAGGCTCCGGTCAGTTTCGTTTGGTATCCAGACTTCGGTTATTACGTTGAGCGTTCAGGCTCCGGTCACTTTTGTTGGGTATCCAGACTCCGGTTATTACGTTGAGCGTTCAGGCTCCGGTCAGTTTCGTTGGGTATCTAGACTCCGGTTTTTACGTTGAGCGTTTAGGCTTCGGTCAGTTTTGTTGGGTATCCAGACTCCGGTTATTACGTTGAGCGTTCAGGCTCCGGTCAGTTTCGTTGGGTATCCAGACTCCGGTTATTACGTTGAGCGTTTAGGCTCCGGTCAGTTTCGTTGGGTATCCAGACTCCGGTTATTACATTGAACGTTCAGGCTCCGGTCAGTTTTGTTGGGTATCCAGACTCCGATTATTACATTGAGCGTTCAGGCTCCGGTCAGTTTCGTTTGGTATCCAAACTTCAGTTATTACGTTGAGCGTTCAGGCTCCGGTCAGTTTCGTTGGGTATCCAGACTCCGGTTTTTACATTGAGCATTCAGGCTCCGGTCAGTTTCGTTGGGTATCCAGACTCCGGTTTTTACGTTGAGTGTTCAGGCTCCGGTCAATTTCGTTGGGTATCCAGACTCCGGTTATTATGTTGAGCGTTCAGGCTCCGGTCAGTTTCGTTGGGTATCCAGACTCCGGTTATTACGTTGAGTGTTCAGGCTCCGGTCTGTTTCGTTTGGTATCCAGACTTCAGTTATTACGTTGAGCGTTCAGGCTCCGGTCAGTTTCGTTGGGTATCCAGACTCCGATTTTTACGTTGAGCGTTCAGGCTACGGTCAGTTTCGTTGTGTATCCAGACTCCGAATATTACGTTGATCGTTCAGGCTTCAGTCAGTTTCGTTGAGTATCCAGACTCCGGTTATTACATTGAGCGTTCAGGCTCCGGTTAGTTTCGTTAAATATCCAGATTCCGGTTATTACATTGAGCGTTCAGGCTCCGGTCAATTTCGTTGGGTATCCAGACTCCGGTTATTACGTTGAGCGTTCAGGCTCCGGTCAGTTTCGTTTGGTATCCAGACTTTGGTTATTACGTTGAGCGTTCAGGCTCCGGTCACTTTTTTTGGGTATCCAGACTCCGGTTATTACGTTGAGCGTTCAGGCTCCGGTCAGTTTCGTTGGGTATCTAGACTCCGGTTTTTACTTTGAGCGTTTAGGCTCCGGTCAGTTTTGTTGGGTATCCAGACTCTGGTTATTACGTTGAGCGTTCAGGCTCCGGTCAGTTTCGTTGGGTATCCAGACTCCGGTTTTTACGTTGAGCGTTCAGGCTCCGGTCAGTTTTGTTGGGTATCCAGACTCCGGTTATTACGTTGAGCGTTTAGGCTCCGGTCAGTTTTGTTGGGTATCCAGACTCTGGTTATTACGTTGAGTGTTCAGGCTCCGGTCAGTTTCGTTTGGTATCCATACTCCGGTTATTACGTTGAGCGTTCAGGCTCCGGTCAGTTTCGTTTGGTATCCAGACTTCGGTCATTACGTTGAGCGTTCAGGCTCCGGTCACTTTTGTTGGGTATCCAGACTCCGGTTATTACGTTGAGCGTTCAGGCTCCGGTCAGTTTCGTTGGGTATCTAGACTCCGGTTTTTACGTTGAGCGTTTAGGCTCCGGTCAGTTTTGTTGGGTATCCAGACTCCGGTTATTACGTTGAGCGTTCAGGCTCCGGTCAGTTTCGTTGGGTATCCAGACTCCGGTTATTACGTTGAGCGTTTAGGCTCCGGTCAGTTTCGTTGGGTATCCAGACTCCGGTTATTACATTGAACGTTCAGGCTCCGGTCAGTTTTGTTGGGTATCCAGACTCCGATTATTACATTGAGCGTTCAGGCTCCGGTCAGTTTCGTTTGGTATCCAAACTTCAGTTATTACGTTGAGCGTTCAGGCTCCGGTCAGTTTCGTTGGGTATCCAGACTCCGGTTTTTACATTGAGCATTCAGGCTCCGGTCAGTTTCGTTGGGTATCCAGACTCCGGTTTTTACGTTGAGTGTTCAGGCTCCGGTCAATTTCGTTGGGTATCCAGACTCCGGTTATTATGTTGAGCGTTCAGGCTCCGGTCAGTTTCGTTGGGTATCCAGACTCCGGTTATTACGTTGAGTGTTCAGGCTCCGGTCTGTTTCGTTTGGTATCCAGACTTCAGTTATTACGTTGAGCGTTCAGGCTCCGGTCAGTTTCGTTGGGTATCCAGACTCCGATTTTTACGTTGAGCGTTCAGGCTACGGTCAGTTTCGTTGTGTATCCAGACTCCGAATATTACGTTGATCGTTCAGGCTTCAGTCAGTTTCGTTGAGTATCCAGACTCCGGTTATTACATTGAGCGTTCAGGCTCCGGTTAGTTTCGTTAAATATCCAGATTCCGGTTATTACATTGAGCGTTCAGGCTCCGGTCAATTTCGTTGGGTATCCAGACTCCGGTTATTACGTTGAGCGTTCAGGCTCCGGTCAGTTTCGTTTGGTATCCAGACTTTGGTTATTACGTTGAGCGTTCAGGCTCCGGTCACTTTTGTTGGGTATCCAGACTCCGGTTATTACGTTGAGCGTTCAGGCTCCGGTCAGTTTCGTTGGGTATCTAGACTCCGGTTTTTACTTTGAGCGTTTAGGCTCCGGTCAGTTTTGTTGGGTATCCAGACTCTGGTTATTACGTTGAGCGTTCAGGCTCCGGTCAGTTTCGTTGGGTATCCAGACTCCGGTTTTTACGTTGAGCGTTCAGGCTCCGGTCAGTTTTGTTGGGTATCCAGACTCCGGTTATTACGTTGAGCGTTTAGGCTCTGGTCAGTTTCGTTGGGTATCTAGACTCCGGTTATTACATTGAACGTTCAGGCTCCGGTCAATTTTGTTGGGTATCCAGACTCCGATTATTACATTGAGCGTTCAGGCTCCGGTCAGTTTCGTTTGGTATCCAGACTTCAGTTATTACGTTGAGCGTTCAGGCTCCGGTCAGTTTCGTTGGGTATCCAGACTCCGGTTTTTACGTTGAGCATTCAGGCTCCGGTCAGTTTCGTTGGGTATCCAGACTCCGGTTTTTACGTTGAGTGTTCAGGCTCCGGTCAATTTCGTTGGGTATCCAGACTCCGGTTATTATGTTGAGCGTTCAGGCTCCGGTCAGTTCCGTTGGGTATCCAGACTCCGGTTATTACGTTGAGTGTTCAGGCTCCGGTCAGTTTCGTTTGGTATCCAGACTTCAGTTATTACGTTGAGCGTTCAGGCTCCGGTCAGTTTCGTTGGGTATCCAGACTCCGATTTTTACGTTGAGCGTTCAGGCTCCGGTCAGTTTTGTTGGGTATCCAGACTCTGGTTTTTACGTTGAGCGTTCAAGCTCCGGTCAGTTTCGTTGGGTATCCAGACTCTGGTTTTTACGTTGAGCGTTCAGGCTCCGGTCAGTTTCGTTGGGTATCCAGACTCCGGTTATTACGTTGAGCGTTCAGGCTCCGGTCAGTTTCGTTGGGTATCCAGACTCTGGTTTTTACGTTGAGCGTCCAGGCTCCGGCAGTTTCGTTGCGTATCCAGATTCCGGTTATTACGTTGAGCCTTCAAGCTCTGGTCAATTTCGTTGGGTATCCAGACTCCGGTTATTACGTTGAACGTTCAGGCTCCGGTCAGTTTTGTTGGGATCCAGACTCCGGTTATTACGTTGAGCGTTCAGGCCCTGGTCAGTTTCGTTGGGTATCCAGACTCCGGTTTTTACGTTGAGCGTTTAGGCTCCGGTTAGTTTCGTTGAGTATCCAGACTCCGGTTATTACGTTGAACGTTCAGGCTCCGGTTAGTTTCGTTGGGTATCCAGACTCCGGTTATTACGTTGAGCGTTCAGGCTCCGGTCAATTTCGTTGGGTATCCAGACTCCGGTTATTACGTTGAGCGTTCAGGCTCCGGTCAGTTTCGTTTGGTATCCAGACTTCGGTTATTACGTTGAGCGTTCAGGCTCCGGTCACTTTTGTTGGGTATCCAGACTCCGGTTATTACGTTGAGCGTTCAGGCTCCGGTCAGTTTCGTTGGGTATCTAGACTCCGGTTTTTACGTTGAGCGTTTAGGCTCCGGTCAGTTTTGTTGGGTATCCAGACTCTGGTTATTACGTTGAGCGTTCAGGCTCTGGTCAATTTCGTTGGGTATCCAGACTCCGGTTATTACGTTGAACGTTCAGGCTCCGGTCAGTTTTGTTGGGATCCAGACTCCGGTTATTACGTTGAGCGTTCAGGCCCTGGTCAGTTTCGTTGGGTATCCAGACTCCGGTTTTTACGTTGAGCGTTTAGGCTCCGGTTAGTTTCGTTGAGTATCTAGACTCCGGTTATTACGTTGAACGTTCAGGCTCCGGTCAGTTTTGTTGGGTATCCAGACTCCGGTTATTACATTGAGCGTTCAGGCTCCGGTTAGTTTCGTTGGGTATCCAGACTCCGGTTATTACGTTGAGCGTTCAGGCTCCGGTCAATTTCGTTGGGTATCCAGACTCCGGTTATTACGTTGAGCGTTCAGGCTCCGGTCAGTTTCGTTTGGTATCCAGACTTCGGTTATTACGTTGAGCGTTCAGGCTCCGGTCACTTTTGTTGGGTATCCAGACTCCGGTTATTACGTTGAGCGTTCAGGCTCCGGTCAGTTTCGTTGGGTATCTAGACTCCGGTTTTTACGTTGAGCGTTTAGGCTCCGGTCAGTTTTGTTGGGTATCCAGACTCTGGTTATTACGTTGAGCGTTCAGGCTCCGGTCAGTTTCGTTGGGTATCCAGACTCCGGTTTTTACGTTGAGCGTTCAGGCTCCGGTCAGTTTTGTTGGGTATCCAAACTCCGGTTATTACGTTGAGCGTTCAGGCGCTGGTCAGTTTCGTTGGGTATCCAGACTCCGGTTATTACATTGAACGTTCAGGCTCCGGTCAATTTTGTTGGGTATCCAGACTCCGATTATTACATTGAGCGTTCAGGCTCCGGTCAGTTTCGTTTGGTATCCAGACTTCAGTTATTACGTTGAGCGTTCAGGCTCCGGTCAGTTTCGTTGGGTATCCAGACACCGGTTATTACGTTGAGCGTTCAGGCTCCGGTCAGTTTCGTTGTGTATCCAGACTCCGGTTATTACGTTGATCGTTCAGGCTTCAGTCAGTTTCGTTGATTATCCAGACTCCGGTTATTACATTGAGCGTTAAGGCTCCGGTTAGTTTCGTTGAATATCCAGATTCCGGTTATTACATTGAGCATTCAGGCTCCGGTCAATTTCGTTGGGTATCCAGACTCCGGTTATTACGTTGAGCGTTCAGGCTCCGGTCACTTTTGTTGGGTATCCAGACTCCGATTTTTACGTTGAGCGTTCAGGCTCCGGTCAGTTTCGTTGTGTGTCCAGACTCCGGTTATTACGTTGAACGTTCAGGCTCCGGTCAGTTTCGTTGGGCATCCAGACTCCGGGTTTTACGTTGTGCGTTCAGGGTCCGGTCAGTTTCGTTGAGTATCCAGACTCCGGTTATTACGTTGAGCGTTCAGGCTCCAGTCAGTTTCGTTGGGTATCCAGACTCCAGTTATTATGTTGAGCGTTCAGGCCCCGGTCAGTTTCGTTGGGTATCCAGATTCCGGTTATTACGTTGAGCGTTCAGGCTCCGGTCAATTTTGTTGGGTATCCAGATTCCGGTTATTACGTTGAACGTTCAGGCTCCGGTCAGTTTCGTTGGGTATCCAGACTCCGATTATTACGTTGAGCGTTCAGGCTCCGGTCAGTTTCAGTGGGTATCCAGACTCCGGTTATTACGTTGAGCGTTCAGGCTCTGGTCAGTTTGGTTGGGTATCCAGACTCCGGTTATTATGTTGAGCGTTCAGCTCCGGTCAGTTTCGTTGGGTATCCAGACTCCGGTTTTTACATTGAGTGTTCAGGCTCCGGTCAGTTTCGTTTGGTATCCAGACTTCAGTTGTTACGTTTAGCGTTCAGGCTCCAGTCAGTTTCGTTGGGTATCCAGACTCCGGTTTTTAAGTTGAGCGTTTAGGCTCCGGTCAGTTTTGTTGGGTATCCAGACTCTGGTTTTTACGTTGAGCGTTCAGGCTCCGGTCAGTTTTGTTGGGTATCCAGACTCCGTTTATTACGTTATACGTTCAGGCTCCGTTCATTTTCGTTGGGTATCCAGACTCCGGTTATTATGTTGAGCATTCAGGCTCTAGTCATTTTCGTTGTGTATCCGGACTCCGGTTATTACGTTGAGCGTTCAGGCTCCAGTCAGTTTCGTTGAGTGTCCAGACTCCGGTTATTACATTGAGCGTTCAGGCTCCGGTTATTACGTTGAGCCTTCAGGCTCCGGTCAGTTTCGTTGAGTATCCAGACTCCGGTTATTACGTTGAGCGTTCGGGCTCTGGTCAGTTTCGTTGGGTATCCAGACTCCGGTTTTTACGTTGAGCGTTCAGGCTCCGGTCAGTTTTGTTGGGTATCCAGACTACGGTTTTTACGTTGAGCGTTCAGGCTCCGGTCAGTTTCGTTGGGTATCCAGACTCCGGTTATTACATTGAATGTTCAGGCTCCGGTCAGTTTCGTTGGGTGTCCAGACTCCGGTTATTACGTTGAGCGTTCAGGCTCCAGTCAGTTTCGTTGGGTATCCAGACTCCGGTTATTACATTGATCGTTCAGGCTCCAGTCAGTTTCGTTTGGTATCCAGAATCCGGTTATTACATTGAGCGTTTAGGCTCCGATCAGTTTCGTTGGGTATCCAGACACCGGTTATTACGTTGAGCGTTCAGGCTCCGGTCATTTTCGTTGAGCATCCAGACTCCAGTTATTACGTTGATCGTTCAGGCTTCAGTCAGTTTCGTTGATTATCCAGACTCCGGTTATTACATTGAGCGTTCAGGCTCCGTTCAGTTTCGTTGGATATCCAGACTCCGGTTATTACGTTGAGCGTTCGGGCTCTGGTCAGTTTCGTTGTGTATCCAGACTCCGGTTATTACGTTGAACGTTCAGGCTCCGGTCAGTTTCGTTGGGTATCCAGACTCCGGTTTTTACGTTGATCGTTCAAGCTCCGATCAGTTTTGTTGGGTATCCAGACTCCGGTTATTACGTTGAGCGTTAAGGCTCCGGTCAGTTTCGTTGGGTATCTAGACTCCGGTTATTACGTTGAGCGAGCAGGCTCCGGTCAGTTTCGTTGGGTATCTAGACTCCGGTTATTACGTTGACCGTTCACGCTCCGGTCAGTTTCGTTGGGTATCCAGACTCCGGTTTTTACGTTGAGCGTTCAGGCTCCGGTCACTTTTGTTGGGTATCCAGACTCCGGTTATTACGTTGAGGGTTCAGGCTCCGGTCAGTTTCGTTGGGTATCTAGACTCTGGTTATTACATTGAGCGTTCAAGCTCCGGTCAGTTTCGTTGGGTATCCAGACTCTGGTTATTACGTTGATCGTTCAGGCTCCAGTCAGTTTCGTTGGATATCCAGACTCCGGTTATTACATTGAGCGTTCAGGCTCCGGTCAGTTTCGTTAGGTATCCAGACTCTGGTTATTACGTTGAGCATTCAGGCTCCGGTCATTTTCGTTGAGCATCCAGACTCTAGTTATTACGTTGAGCGTTCAGGCTCCGGTCAGTTTCGTTGGGTATCCAGACTCCGGTTATTATGTTGAGCGTTCAGGCCTGGTCAGTTTCGTTGGGTATCCAGACTCCGGTTTTTACGTTGAGCGTTCAGGCTCCGGTCAGTTTTGTTGGGTATCCAGACTCCGGTTATTACGTTGAGGGTTCAGGCTCCGGTCAGTTTCGTTGGGTATCCAGACTCCGGTTATTACATTGAGCGTTCAGGCTCCGGTCTGTTTTGTTGGGTATCCAAACTCCGGTTATTACGTTGATCGTTCAGGCTCTAGTCAATTTCGTTGGGTATCCAGACTCCGGTTATTACTTTGAGCGTTCAAGCTCCGGTCAGTTTCGTTGGGTATCCAGACTCCGGTTATTACGTTGAGCGTTCAGGCTCCGATCATTTTCGTTGAGTATCCAGACTCCAGTTATTACGTTGTGCATTCAGGCTCCGGTCAGTTTCGTTGGGTATCCAGACTCAGGTTATTACGTTGTGCGTTCAGGCTCCGGTCAGTTTCGTTGGGTATCCAGACTCCGGTTATTACGTTGAATGTTCAGGCTCCAGTCAGTTTCATTGGGTGTCCAGACTCTGGTTATTACGTTGAGCGTTCAGGCTCCGATCATTTTTGCTGAGAATCCAGACTCCAGTTATTACGTTGTGCATTCAGGCTCCGGTCAGTTTCGTTGGGTATCCAAACTCCAGTTATTACGTTGAGCGTTCAGGCTCCGTTCAGTTTCGTTGGGTATCCAGACTCCGGTTATTACGTTGAGCGTTCAGGCTCTAGTCAGTTTCGTTGTGTATCCAGACTCCGGTTATTACGTTGAGCGATCAGGCTCCGATCAATTTCGTTGTGTATCCAGACTCCAGTTATTACGTTGATCATTCAGGCTCCAGTCAGTTTCGTTGAGTATCTAGACTCCGGTTATTACGTTGAGCGTTCAGGCTCCGGTCAGTTTCGTTGAGTATCGAGATTCCGGTTATTACGTTGAGCCTTCAGGCTCCGGTCAATTTCGTTGGGTATCCAGACTCCGGTTATTACGTTGAACGTTCAGGCTCCGGTCAGTTTTGTTGGGATCCAGACTCCGGTTATTACGTTGAGCGTTCAGGCCCTGGTCAGTTTTGTTGGGTATCCAGACTCCGGTTTTTATGTTGAGCGTTTAGGCTGCGGTCAGTTTTGTTGGGTATCCAGACTCCGGTTATTACGTTGAGGGTTCAGGCTCCGGTCAGTTTCGTTGGGTATCCAGACTCCGGTTATTACATTTAGCGTTCAGGCTCCGGTCAGTTTCGTTGGGTATCCAGACTCCGGTTATTACGTTGAGCATTCAGGGTCCGGTCAGTTTCGTTGTGTATCCAGACTCCGGTTATTACGTTGATCGTTCAGGCTCCAGTCAGTTTCGTCGAGTGTCCAGACTCCGGTTATTACATTGAGCGTTCAGGCTCCGGTTAGTTTCGTTGAGTATCCAGACTCCGGTTATTACGTTGAACGTTCAGGCTCCGGTCAGTTTTGTTGGGTATCCAGACTCCGGTTATTACGTTGAGCGTTCAGGCGCTGGTCAGTTTCGTTGGGTATCCAGACTCCGTTTTTTACGT